>JAUMJL010000481.1:2802496-3503121 GCA_033558185.1 Dromococcyx pavoninus | reverse complement strand
GGGGCGGTCACTCCCTCGCCTAGTCACCCGGGCCGGACGAAACAAAGGGTGCGCGGTGCGGCCGCCCGTCGCCTGGTAACCGCGCGCTGCCTCCTTTATCCGGGGGCGGCTCCCGGCTGGGTGGAGCTGGAGTCGCTGCGGGCGGTCAATCGCGCTCGCCCGTGTCCCGGAGCTGGTTTCCCGCCTCCGCTCCCCGTTCCCTATGCGGGTTGCGCGGCGCCTCCAGGCACAGGGAAGCGCCCCGCCATGAGCGCGGAGCCGCCCCGCGCCTCGCTGCTCCGCGCGCTGTTTAAGATGGAGCCGCCGGCGGCCGCCCCCGAGGTGCTGGGGGGAGCCTCGGAGTTCGTGAAAGGTGAGAGCGGGGCGGAGAGCCTCGAGGGGGAAACCACGGCGGCTGCTTTGCCGCCCTCCGCGGGGCTGCAGCTTGCTCGGTGTCTCCCGGGGGGGAGCGAGGCGGGCACCTGTTGCGGTGCCCGGGGTGAGGAGTCCTCGCCGTTCCTCGCCCCAGGGGTTCCCGCGGGGGGGTTTCTCGGGTCCCGCAGCCGCTCCCTGTTCCGCCGCCGGGGCCGCGGCTATCGCTGCCTCCTCCCCCCGACGCCGCTCTCTGTCCTTTCAGACCGGTTGTACTTCGCCACTTTGCGAAACAAACCGAAAAGCACCGCCAACACCCACTACTTCTGCACCGACGAGGAGCTGGTCTACGAAAAGTAAGTGTCGTCGTCGGGCGTGCTCAAAGGGAGCCCGCAGGTTGTTTTTCCAACGCACTTTTGAGACCGAAAATGACGGCAAATAAACTTTTAAGTCTCATTTTGGAGTTTCAGAAAGCAGCATCCTTTATTGCAGCGCTAGGCGTGTGAGGGAATGATTTCAGTCAATCGTGTACCGATACGAGAGTTGGTTACAGAATACATTTCCCATTCGCATGCATTATGTATTCATTTTCCCAGAAATCTTATGTGTATCCTGTTACTTTCCAAGGTCTAATTTTAATGTTATCATGAACTTCACAACAGTCAGATCTCTGCTAATTGGAGCTTTGGAGCCAGCTCTGTCTGTCTTTGCATTTGTAGACAGGGAAAGACTGCAAACAGAAGTGATGATAGAAGACACATCTCTTCGGCACAGAACATACTTACCAGAAGACGTTATCATTTTACTTGGAAAAACCCTTCTAAAAAAACATGCTATAAAGTAAAACTGCTATCAGAGGGACATTTTTCCTAACCTTCAAAAATAGTTACTTAGGTGAAACTTTAGCTTAAATCAAAATATTCCCCTCTTTGTAATGGTAACTACTACTTGTATCACTTTATAGAATATTTTTGCACCATTTAGCTGCTTGCACAAAGCACGAGTTTGAAGTTAGCCTGGATGTATTTATACATCAGCTGGAATGTGTTTCACAAGAACGCTATATTAAAGAAACACAAAACCAGCTACAAGACCAGTTAAATGGCTTAAATTTTATTTGGGCTATGGGAAGGATATCTGAGCTTTGTAAGATTTGTTTATAAGGTGGAGAAGATCTCTTAAGTCTAACTACATCTTATTAAATGGTGTTTTAAATAGAAAGTTGATGTTTGGTATGAATAGATGGAACAGTAGTTTGTTTTATATATACTTTCTTCTATAGAGAGTGATCACCTTGCATATGGAATCATAAAAATGCGTAGCTTAAATGTGCTTTTGAAGAACATCTGCGACTATTTTTTTATAAGTCTGAAGAAGATTTTGAGATAGCACTTCCTGTTGGCTTTTGTTGCTGTCGAACGGCAGCAGGAGTGTTTTCTGTGTAGTAAAAGCTTCATGTGTTTGGAAGACACTGACAGCACATAAATGTCAACAGTAAATTTAATTATGGTTGTGAATGCTATTAAAGGACATAAAAAACACTAAACAAACAAAGTAATTGCTGTGTGCCGTGGTTAAAAAGTAGTTGCTCTATGCAGTTCCCAGATCAACCGTTTCACATGTGATGATGCATCTAGCCACGTGACAAGTGGCTTGCTGCAGCACAAGTTACACCAAAAGTGGGGTCTTACTTAACTTTATATATAAGTTGAAGAACTTATGAGCATCAGCTATTCTTCCTTTTCTTCTGCAGTGACTTATGTGAAGTTGTAAACTAATGTTCCTTGGTTTCTAGTTTACTTTCTATGCACAGCTTAAAGTTTGAGTTTCTTTTTGAGTGGCAATTATCTTCAACTGTGTGTCTTCTACTGGATTTCTCAATGATTTGTTCTGAAAGTTGAATTTTGTAATTAACTGCTTGGGTTAGGAAGACGTTCTGTAATGATCATTTAACTAATTTAGGTTAGGAATAACATAAGGCAAACTTGACCTGATATAAAAAGCAGCATTAAACTTGAGAAAGACCTGAGCAATTTCTGTTATATGAATGTTTCACTTTTTTTAATGAAAGAAAAAAATTGATCTTGTATCTCTTTTAAGACTTTTATGTTATGCTTGACCTGAGGTATTGTGTTTCTAATTCTTAATGTGCTCCTAGGAAAGGTGAAGGAACCTTATGATGTATTTGATCTTGGGGGTGGGAAGGAGGAATGGTTCTGTATTGTTCGTTGCAGACAATTGTACCAACCAAGGACTGTAGTTGGGTTATTTTGTGTGAGGTCAGTATCAGAGTTGTTTTATTTTTTTTTTAAATACTGAGAAAGATGGGGGGGAGGCAATATTCTTTATCATATATAAAGGAAATTCAGTAAGTATGCTCCTTAACCCAGTTACAAGTTAACCGCGTAACAGGATGTAACTTGATACTCCATATAATTACGAGATAATGAAAGGAAGCAAAGTTTCCTTTATCTTCTAAGGCACATCTAAAGATTTTGAACATGTAACTTGTGAAATATTTTCTAAATCAATAGTTTCTAATCTATCTGGCCCTTATTAAAGGTATCATCCTATATTTGATACCATAATAGTACTCTTTCTTTTGAGCTCTCAAAATACTAAAACATAATACGAGGTAGAAATTAAGTGGCAGATACTAGATGGTATGAATGATTTTTTTAATAACCCATTTTACATAACTTCCCCCTGATATTTGTATTGCAGCACCCATCACTATCAGTGTATGTAATATTTGGTAGTAAAACTGTGCCTGATTTTGTTTCTACTTTTTTTCCCTTGCTTTTCTCTCTCATCTCCAGAGAAGTTTCTGTTGTCTCGGGGAAGTCAAAGAGGTGTCTGTAAGGTTACGTGTTTTTTTCAATATTGTTCTAAAGTTGGAAAGCTAGAGGCAAAACGAGGAACAGAAAGCAAGACTCTTGGTTCTTGGGGAATACTGGTTTTACTACAGCTTCCCTTTTCCTTACACTCCTCAGTGAGCCTGACTACAGGCTGCACAGCGAGGTGCAACAGGGTTGCAATAGGGGTTGTCTGGAATTAGTAGTGGTGTGTAGTGTTAGTGCACTATATTGCATTTCCTGCTTGTTTTCTCAAAAATGAAGCTGCCTTTCTGAAGAATTTGTTAGAAATATTTCTTACATGGTAGCAAAATAAACATTTGGAATGAGTTTTGTAGTGCTATAGCTGAGATCAGTGTTTTCTAGGGTCTTCATTGAAAATGGCCTGCCTGCTTTTTATGCCAATTAGAATTTCATGGCCACTTCTGCCGTTTAATCAAATGAGTTCTTCAGATTCTTACGAGGAGGAGGATAGATGTTTGCTCAAGCACAAAATTCTCAGCACTTGTGAGATACATAATAAACGGTCGTACTAACAAAATTACTTTAAGTTTGTTTAGGTTCTAGTGACAAGACAAAATGCTTCATTGTGCGTGGAAGTAAACTGCTTTTCTTTGGGCTGTTACTCTGCTAACTGCAGTGATGACTCTTAAGTATGAAGTGTGACAGAAGTGTATTTAGCTGACTTTACTGATCTGTCAGTTTGCTTTCACTGAAGTGATATATGATGTGAAAATCTCATGGATGTGTAGGTTTGGGGCTGTCTGATCACAGAGAACATGTTATTGGATCACATAGTACTTAGTCTCCCTACCTCGCTTCCCTTTTTCGCTACTCCTGAAGAGACATAAGGAAGTAATAGTGTACATTATTAGTATACCCCCTTGATTAAAAGAAACCCAGCTGTAGCACTAGGTCTAATGGGTTTGAAAGTTTTGATCTGATAAATGCTGACTTGCTTTTGCAGTCTGTCACGTGGTTTATCCCCAAGTTGTACACAGTGTGGTTATGTAATCTCGAGTACTTTATCTCTCAGTTTTCACTCAAAGTTGTCAACTATTCTAATGAATTCATAACAGTGTCTTCTCTTATTTAAACATTCACACTTTTAAAAATAATAGGCTTAAATGCTTTTAAGAATGTCTCAAATGCTCGTTGAGTAGGGACTAGCTACTAGAACTGTCACTACTTTAGTCAAATGTGCTGTAATTTAACCTTGAACCTATTATTCTCAGGAAATAGTATACGGTACCTCAGTTGAGAGAACAAAAAACCTGAATGAATTTATCCAACTCTGAAATCTTTTTAGATCTGTTTCTGTAAGATTTGATCAGTTTCTGAAACTCTGAGGAGCCTACTGAGAAAGTCTGTACTACTGCTCATAAGGGAATACAATCTTTCAGGGTAATGTAGTGCAGGTAACTATTTCTGCAGGAAAATAGAGTTAATGAGAAATAATCCAGATTGATGGAAACTGTCATTTGGCAAATAGACAAGCCTTGCCTTGGCAAGACCTCAATTAATGAGTTAGGCACTAGTAAGAAGCTTTTATTCTCCAAGAATAGCGTCTTTCATGTTTCACCTTTCAGTAAACAGATCCAAGTTGAGAATACTACACTCGACTGGTTAACTTGGTTTTCACATATTTTTATCAAAGCAACTTTTATGTCCTTCTTATTGTTGAGTAATTTTCTCAAACAAAATTTATTTTTAGATAATGAAAACCAGCAATCTCTTACTGATAAATTGTAATGGCAGCTTTCACAAATCAATGTTTTTATTCAGTCATTCGTACTGACTTCTGATCTGTTGAATAAACAACTTTTGCAGAGCTACCCTCTGGCATCTTGTGAGCAGCTGTAAAAGTAATTCATATATTTTCTATATCCTGTGTTTTAGACTAAGACTTTCTTTCAAGCTGTGGTATGTGACTTGTCCATTTCACAGCAGTGTTAATGTTAGCTACTTTTAAGTTCAAATAGCAGCAGAATGACCCTCACATGCTTAGCTCCAACAATATTAAATGAGTACTGTTTGGACTTTGACTTGTAGGATGTTTCCTTCACTGCATGTGTATATGCAAATAAGCAGTTTCTTTCCTGTGAGAAGAGTAAGGGTTAATTCATTTATTTTTACTTTGGCTAAATGCTGCTTTTCTGTGGCTATCCAGTAACAGTACTTGCAAAGGAAACCTGAACTTGTCTGTCATTCGGTGGCTTTGTATCATTTGAAAAGAAAATTTGTTACAAGTAACAGAGCTGTCATGTCACACAGATTACAGCCAGTTGCTTGTTTGCATCAGTAGCTTTTGAAGACTTGAACCTGACTATTGGATGACCAAGATAACTTAATAAGCGGAAGTCAAAAAAAAAAAAGAAATTTCCCAACTTTTAACTTCTGACAATGTGAATGTAAATACAGCACAGAAAACCTTCATATACTGATACCAGCTTTTGTATGTCTAATTGCCACAGGTGAATATTAAGACTAGTACTCCAGCTTTATTTTGATTTTACTCCTAAAATGAGAGATTTTAAATTCACTGCAAACAAGAAACTCAGAATATCTAAAAACCGAGTGTCAGCTTTTCCTTTGGACATAAATTACTGACATAATTTTATATTTGAAACTTGTAGAGTGTAATCCCTTAGCACCTGTGGTGTTCTCCACAGTCCCACAGTTTCCTAAATTTTATACCCACACATTCACTTCTTCATATGGAAAAAATAAAAGCAATTGCCAAAAGTATTGATGAATTTTTTTGCTTGCGGTAAATGGGTACCAGGATAAAACAGATCTGTTTTCTAGGCTTCAGTTTTATACTGGACAGTAGTATAGGTTGGTATAAGAAACTCCTTATAAGAAAATTGGCCTCTCATGAGTGGGTTTTTTTCTCAATAAAGAGTAAGTTCCTAACATCACCTGAAGGTAAGTTCCTATAGGGAAACTTTTTATGGGAGGATCTCTTCACTGATGCTTTGTTCTCAATGTCAAGGAGCGTTGTAGCAAAAATGCATATATCTGGCATGACTATTTAACTATAATTTGTATCTGTGAGTTCTTGTTGGGTTTTGAAGAATGAGGATTTTAACATTTAAGGAGAAATGGAACAAGTACGTGGTGTTTTGTGTAATTCAGAGCCTCTGCGTTGTTCCTACCTTGAGATACAAGAGATGAGGTTATTTGCTGTATCATCTTTTGTCCGTGCAGAAACGTGCAATCCTTAAGTAGTATTATTAGGGATTTTTCTCAGCCCAGATAAGAAAGCTCCTAGTAATCCATGGGTTAGTGGAACTGATGGGGCTAGAGCCAGGGAGACAGTGCCATTGAGCATCCCGTCTTTCTTTTTCCACATGTTCAAGAAGTAGGAACACGCTCTAGGAGAAAGAAGACTGAATAGGTAAGGTTTCCTGACCAGCCGTTAAGTTGTAATTAATGTGTGGACTGATCTTCTTGGCTTTCATCGAGAAACTTTGTTGCATGCAGGATGTGTTCAGATCATGATTTGAAGCATTTATCTGTAGCAGCCAGCTGGTCGCTTCTGCTGTAGCTGGTTCTCGTGCTGCTTAATGGCTGGTTTCCAAGCACATGCAGCAAGGGCCTTACAGCGCAGTGGCCTGAATGTTCCAGTAATCCAACCTAGGAAAGGGGGAGAGAAAAGCAAGTGGAGAATGTTTTTCTTATTCTAATTCAGCTTCATTGCTTAATTTTAATAGTAAGCTGGATCTTTGTAAAATGCTGAGAAAATAGTGTCATTTTGCAGCTAGGAAGCTGTATTTCTGTGAGTTCCTGAAGTTCTTGTGATTAAACATTGTTTGAGCAATTGGTGCTCCTGTTTTGACAGAAAAAAGGAATTTATATGGTTGCTAGTCTCCAAGAAGACAAGCTTCCTGCCTAAAGGAGAAGGCTTACTTCAGTTCTGGTGTACGTATTCCAGAAAATGATTGCAATTGCTAAACCATACGTCTGGTGTCAAGTTACTAAACCAGTAACTGAGTAAGCTGCCATGCGAGTAATGTCACCCCCTCTGAGCATTATTGCATAGTTAGTACTGACTTGGTGGATCTGCCCTATCCCCTCCCCAATATGGTAATTAGGCTTTGGACCATATTCAAACTATTGGAAATGCCTATGGTTAAAAATGCACGCATACCCTGGTGTTCAGTGCAGCAATAACAGTGAACTTACTATGGTCTGTCATGAAGAATGTCCTGAAATAGCTTTTCAGATAGCAGTCTCCTACCTTTTCATCTGTACCTCTGTTGCTGTATCACAAAACTTGTCAGTGAATGGCAGTATAAAACTACTGCTCTTGGTGCATTCATCTGCAGGGGGGAAAAGTATGTGGCTTCTGGGGTAAAGTATAAATACAGAAATTTGTTTTTTAAAGGTAACTTTTTACCTTGGCTGTGAATAGATTGACTATGATGTTAAGATGGAGGTTATCAATTCATTTTGAAGTCTGCCAGGCTGTATTACTCCTTCATTGACCATAACCAGAGTCTATCCAACAGTTCAATGTATGAAAGCTGTTTATGATTCTGGTGCTGTATTAAGGTCAGTGGTATTCAAGTGCTTGGTAAGAAGCGACTTCAGCGTTCCAATGAGGTGCCTGAGGCTTCAGTCGACTCATGGCACTTTCAGGTGGCTTCTCATGGAACCGCAGTCAAACAGCCTGAGTTGCTGTCCTACAGAGTTGTGGACTACATTTTTTCTACCATTAAGTTAATTGGAAGAATGTACTCTAGCTTCTTGCGTGACAGAGTAGACCAATGAGCTCTTCTTGGGCTGGCCTTTCTAGGTGGGAGACCATTTCTATGAGACAACTCAGCAGATACCTCAGATTTTATGCTATAAGAACTGGCAGGAAGGTGTGGTTCTAGGAGTCTGTTCTAAGGAGAATAAAGATACAAGAAACCTATGCTACTGCTTCCAGGTGGCATTATGATAGTACTTCTGAATTAGAGTATTTAAATATTCATCTAGTATATTATGGGGTTTTGCTACTTAGTTTGAGAAGCATAAGGATAGCAAATTTCCATGGGATGAGGGGGAAGAGTAATTTAAGCTATCATGTAAGTACTTGATTAAAACAAAATATAATTAAGTGTAGATTAATACCATACTTGCCTTCTGTTCCTCATATCTGGTTCCCACCTCCATTGTGAATGACTGTCTCTCTTAGCTGGCTTAAGCTTCAGAGGCATCCTGATTTCTTAGTGAGTATAAATGCTTGTTAAAATATCTAGATATGAAGGAAGTCTCCTACTGATAAAAGAGATGAAAGTAAAATTATATTGGGTAGATTGTTGTTAGTGACCATCATATAATAAGTTTTTTCTTATGTTTTTTATCTTAGCTTTTGTCAGATACAAATCTTTATTCAGATGATGACTTAGTTTGTCATTTCTTCCCCATTCCCTACACCTGCATTTCCCATATCCCACTTATATTTAACTGTACGTCAAATTCTGTTCTTAAGAAGAAAATCTTCTGAGTCAAGATCAAGTGTCTCTAATGCAAGTACAAAAGTGGCCCAGTATACCAAAAGTTATGAGGGTACATAAGAGTTAACCCTTCTGTTTAAACATGTAAGAAACTGTTTAATTCTGAGGATATAAGTTGCAGAAGGGTTTTGTAGATCATAATTCATTACCTTCAATACAGAGCCTAGTGTTACCTTTCAGAGAACTCTCTGCTTTGGAGGTTTGTAATGCCCCATTAAAAAAAATTCCAGTCAAGCTTATTCTAATTTAGAAGTATTAAGTGCAGACAAAGTTGCACCTGTAACAAGTAACCTTTCTCCCTGGTATTTACCACAATGTTTTACCAAAGAAGCCAGTGGCTGGTTTAAACTGCTTACATGGAGTTATTTACATGCATTGGGAATTGCCATTGTTTGGTTTATGGGTCAGAATACTGGTGCAACTGTGGACAAAAGTGCCTTTCCTTAATGGTTTTATTTGGATTCTGAGAAACATGTTGTTTCTGCAGTATAGATAAACAGTGATAATACCAGAGCCTTTTGCCTCTGTCTCTGCTCTATGTTAAGAGAAGTACAGCATAGTTAATGGTTATAAGTGATGGAGAAATAGTCAGTCTAAGATAGTGACATCTTTAGTTTGGTGGCTGAGAGAATCTGAATAGCTTTATTTTGTAGAAATACAATTACTTCATGGAGACTCAATAAATGTATTTTAGCCTTTTCCCCACCAAAATACTAAGTAAATTGTCTGTTGTGGATAAATTGAATTGTAAATTAATTTTATTCAATTTAATGTAGTTTTTCCTGCACTTCTGTTACTTGAATTGTGTAAGAGTAGAAGTGGATGTATGATTTCATAGTGATGTACTTCTAGGAAATAAACAGTAATAAAACCTTATTATCCTACTACAGGGCTGTAGTTCAAGTGCTTTTGAGGAACTGTGTATTCATTTATATCTTTGAGCTGATCAAGGCTGCTTTGTTCACAGTGGTTTAAAAGTATTGTGTTATAGGAACAATCATATTCCATACTTTCACAATACTTTCAAAACTTTTTTCACAAAATAATCTTAAAATGTTAAATGCAATAATATTTAAGTGAAAGAATATTCAAAAGTTAATGGAACAAGACACAGTTGGTTTTTGATTTAGAGAAGGTGTTAGTGCAGCAGAACAGGAAGAGGTATTCATAAGCCTTCTATCTAGCTTTTCTAGAAACTGCATTCACTTCAATGTTGCTAAGCTTCAGTTCTAACTTCTAGTCACAATCTGCCCTTTTTACAACAATTGTTTTTTATTTCATCTCTAAAAACTGTATGGAGGGTTTTGTTTTAAAAATAACTGTAACTGTTGAGCATATCTGGCAGACTTATCTAAGAAAAGATGAGGAATTCTAAAGTTAAACCCTGCTTTATTGCCACTGCAATTCTCATTTGAGTAAGGTAACTTCTGTGGAACCTACAAATAAAGTCCTAAGGGTTGAATGACTTAGTCTTTGACCCAGCTAACGAGCTTCTGTAATTAACCATTATGTCGTATCTTGTGCTGAAGGGTTGAATTGAATCTTAACAAACACTTATGTTATTTGTTAATGTGAAGTAGATTATATTGAAATAGCACTGATGCGGCAGGCAGGCTGCTTGTCCTAGAGGAGGATTCTTAATAAAGTTATGAGCACCAAAAACCATAGGGTACTCCTGCTTCACTGTTGACTCCACTTAGGATAACAGAATAGCTGAAGCTGAAAGACACCTATGGAGATCATCTAATCCAACAACCAGGCTCAAAGCAATGTCCACAAGAGCAAGTTGCTCAGAGCTTTGCACAATGGGGTTGTGACTCCACTGCCTCCCTGAGCAACCTCTTCACAATGTTTACCCTCAAAGTAAAAGTTATCAAAGGACTTAAGGCAGAGCAGATTAAACCAGTTTTAGTCCAGTCTCACTGTAATTTGTGCATCAACAAATTTTCATAAACCATAGAGCTTGCAACTTAAATTTTGAGCAATTTTGCACATTGAGTGGGAAGGGAGAAAGCTTTAGATGGTGTCATAAGTTGCTTGCATAAAGACTGCTATTACTTGTGGAGGTGTCTATATGAAGGGTTTGCTAGGAAGGGCACGGTGAATCCCTAGCAGGAACTTACTCTATTGCGCAATAGTTTTCCTGTCCAGACTACTGCTACTAGTTCTTATCCTAAGGCCAGAGACTACTTCTTCAAAGGTAATATGAATGTTTAAGAAGAATCTAGAAGAGAAAGAAGAACAATAAGAAGGCATCAAATAAATAATAAATTGGAGGAACAGCCTAGAGAGAAGAGGATTTTGGGGACAAAAGGAAACATAATTATATGTAAAGTGTATGTGTAATATGTAATCTCTGGAATAGTGGAGGATGGGATAAAAAATAAGCTTAAATATCAGATCAAAACTGGACATTATTAAATAAATTTTACTTAAATTCTATTTAATTTATTCATCACGGTATCTAATGATATATTCTCATCTTCAGCAGTTGCAAAAGTTTTATCTAGGGTGACATCGGCATGACTTGAAGGGGAGTAGATCATGTCTTGAAGTTCTTCACTCTGTAGTTATGGCCAACACCAGACTTAGATATCATGGGATGAAGAAAGTTCTGTAGTTATTCTATTGTGCAATGGAAAAAGTAATTACTGGAGCAACTTAAACTGATGCTACAAATGCTTTCAAATTAATTGTTATTACAATCTTCTTAAATTAATCAATAAAGGGCTTATTGTTGCATCGTGTGTATTGGCTACTCGGCATCCCCCAAAAGATATTGATCTGCAGCTTTAGCTATCAACAACATGCATGTTGAAATCTGCTTAGCCCTTTCATATAAATAACATAATTTTTGTGTTTTTTTTTCTCCCAGCTTCTATGGAGATTTTGGACCCTTAAATTTGGCAATGTTGTACAGATACTGCTGTAAACTAAATAAGAAATTAAAGGTAAGCTCTGTTTAAAAACAATGTTCCTATATTTTTGAGTTTTGAAATTCAGCTAAAATGTATTATTGAGTTTGAAAGGGGTTGTTAGGTGCTCATTATCTAAATGGTTACTACTAAGCTTTAAGGTAATTCCTTGTTCTGAATTCTTTTCTCTCTGAAGAATGGAAAAATGATTATGCTCTTCTCATTGTTGCTTGGCAAATGAGGCACTGAAGGATGTGTTCACCTTTTCTTATAACCTTACAGTTTCAAGACAATACTTAAACAAACAACTCTGGATGCTTCATGGGTTTGCAGCTAATGAAGTGGGTATGTTGGTATGAATAACTGAAAACATATATAAAAAACCCAAGCAAACAAAAAAACTCACACCCATGACCAAGAACAAAAGATGGACCCTGGAATCGCACTATTTAAACTAAATCTCACTCAGTGGAGAAGTTAAAACTTCTCAGTCTCATTCAATTTAATAAAATATTGCTTCTAACAAGTGTTGTGGAAGTGTGATTTTTACACATATAAAATAGTTCCTATTTCTCTTACTTGTAGAATGTCACTCACTATCAATTCATTTGTAGAAGGTTTCTTATTTTCTTGCTTCCATGTAATGACTGATCCAAGGCAATTTTGAGTTGCCTTTCACTAGAGATAGAAAACTGTCTTCTTTGGATACTGCAGTAGCTTTTCCTTTTGACTGTGAATTGCTGGTCATTTCTTTATAAAACTTGTCTAGAATCTGTAAATGCAGCAGTTAATTCTGAAGATCACCATGACTGAGTTTTGTTCGAACAACACTGTCGTGTCACAAAATCACAAGTGGGCTGTGGGTTGACCCTGGCCAGAAACTAATCGTCTGGTGGCTGCTCACTTGCTCCCACCTCAACCCTAGAGTGGAACAGGGGAGGGAATCAGGAGAGCAAAATGAAGAAAAAAACTTGCAGGTTGAGAAAAAGGCAGTTAAGTGGAGGAATAAAAAGTGAGAAGAGACAGAGGGGAACAAAACAAGCAGTGTGAAGGCAGTCACTCATCACCTCTCCCCAGCATTTCTGTGTTGACACTGAATAGAGCTTATAAATACATTATCTTATTACTCCAGTGCCACTGTCCCAGTCAAACAAATGACCGGCGATGCTCACTCAGTGGGCATCTGGAGTTTTTTACCTTAATTCTGCTTTGTGATGTTATGTTTGAGTTAGCAAGCATTCTCTGCAGTCTTTACTATGTGAAGCAGTTACTCCAGAGAAGAACTAGTAGCAAACCTATTATTGAATAGTGCAGATGGTCAGGAACAGGACAGAAATCTCATGCACATGATCTGCAGTCTCAGCTAGGAGGACGTGCTGTTTGTTGCCACTACCTTACCAGAGGCCAATTCCGAATAGGGAAATCTAAACTACTGGTGCGTAATAGAGAAGGGTAATCTGATAGTGCAGCCACTTGAAAGTAATACCTGAAATCAAACTACTAATGCTTGGAATAGCAATCAAGCACTATAGAAAGTTGCACACGAGTAGTTTCCATTCTGGCTGATTTGCTCTACCCATGAGGTAGGCCAATACCTACTGAGGTAGGCTGTGCTGTTTTACTAGCTGTTCACTAGACTGTCCTAATGTAGATACTAGCTGAAGTGGGTGAGTAGGCTTGTAAGACCAAATCCCAGGGCTGAAGCAGGCATCTGATGTGTACTGTGTGCCTAGCTACAAAAGAATGCTGCTCAGCTTCACTAGTCAAGAATTACGGATTCACAGTTTCTACCCTTCAACTTCTCGTGCGTGTCTTTCACAACTGTTCCAGAGAGATTTAGTATGTGTAAGACAAGTTCATCACCTGTGGCTTACCTGCCAGTGAAGTGCTGGTGCAATGAGCAACTGCATGTACTTTTTGTGCAAAAAGAGTCTTTGAAAGAAGTGTGGGATGAAAAAAATCATTCATAAAATGTGATATTGTGAATATGGTGTCTCAAAAGGAGTTTAAGACTTGGACTTCTGTGAAGTTTGAAACTTCTGTGAATAGAAACGGGAGAAATAAGAGTATAAGATCTCATTAAACAAACAAATCCCATAAACTTCTCCTCCAAGTCTTTCAGCTGTATCTGTTTCTGGTTTGGGAGAGGAATTAGATATGGAGGCAATTACCTGCTTTCCCCTCTCCTTTCCCGGGGGCAGGTCAGGACAGAGAAAGGTACCAGTTTGAAATGTGCTAATGGCACAAATGGACTGTCATTTACAAGTAAACTATTGTAACTTTAGGCTGACTGATTTGAAAACCAGAAAATAGTTCTGTTCTGAAGAACTGAAGAATTTGTTCAGGTATCCATTTGCTGAGAAGGCTGGAGGTAGAGTCCTAGTTATACTTTACAGGAAAATCTTCTGATCTTGTTATGTTTGTAATGTTTTGATTGCTTGTTGCTATGGAGACAATCTTGATGAGCCAAGTCGATGTCACGGCAAAAAATGCTTGGCTACGGTATCTTCCTACTTGTTCTTTTAATTCTTTTTGGGGAAAGAATTCTTGGCTAAGCAATTGTTGTTCATTTCTGAAAGAAATATTTCTTTTTTGTGTTTAAATGTCTTGATTTCATAAAAAGCGGTTTAAAAAAACTGCTGTGTTTTATGCATGTATAGCCTTACACAATCTCAATAAATTGAGGAGCAGACATAATCAGAGAGGGAGTGTTGCTGAGATAAATGATGCAAATATGAAAGATCAAAGGCAGGAGAGGTAAGATTCTGGCAGGCTTATACGCTATGGGGTTAACATTTCTTATATGCTAACTGTATCGCAGCTGAATCACAGAGAGGTTTGGTTTGCCTTTGTTTTAATTAAGTAAGCTGCTGGACATATACATGGAACTATGATAATTGCAAGAATCTCATTTAGAACAGCTTAGCTTTTGAGGCAGGTTATGTGTATGTGTTTTAATATATAATTTTCTGTGGACAGTTTGCCAGCTTTCTGTTCACTGCTTTTTGTATGTGCATATTACATATATATACACTTATGTTTATATAAAAAATAGTGTTTGCATTGATCTAAGCTTATTAAACACATTGCAGTAATTTCTTGCTTAAACAATGCAAGTATATTAAACCATATCCATTAAATAAAATACTGTCAAATAATCTGGTGCTTCTTAACAGTTATCAGTCTAGTAATTAACCACAATGGCACCTTCTAAGCCTGTCATCGATTTCTAGGGAAGAAAATCTCTCTTGAGGTCTCCAAGAAACAGGATCGGATCTATGACTAAAAAAAAGAGTAATCTCGCAGTGAAAATACTGTGTTCTGAAACCCTCTCTTATACCTAATGAGTTAGTTGTATCATCTAAAACAAAACTTGCCACACTTTTCATGTAAAGTCTGCTTTTAGGTTCAAAAGATTGTCTTTGAGTGTATTTCTGTTGAGATACGCCTTGACAGATACCATCCTGTTACATTGTTACATTTTGTTTTCTAATGATGTGTGAAACTGGTAGAATTTTATGATTGGTAAAGAGAAATATCTTCAGTGCTTCCTAGTGGTGTCTTAAAAGTAACAACTGTGCTACTATTTTATCCCTATCAATAGGTATTCTGTAGTCAACCTGTATTGAAAAATTCTTTGTTGAAATATTTTTGGTTCCTCTGAGTTGCAGTATCTAAGGGAACTAAAGCCCTAATCCAATCAGGTGGAGCTCTGGAGCTGTAAAAGCAGTCACCTTAAAGAACTGTCTGTAACACATACTATCATTTAACCTAGCCAAAGGAATAGACTTGGGCTATTAAACATGTTCAGGAAATCAATGGGTTTTTTTCGTAGATCATATAGCTTAGTATTGATATTGAAAGTTTACCGAGTTTAGAATTTTTGTGTTAATATTAAAAGAGGCAGTGCATTGACAGTTCAGCAAACACGGTAAAACTTGGTTTTCTGTAACTTGTGTGCAAATAAGAGCAGTGGTTTGTTTTATAGGCTTCTGAAAAGTACAGTCCTAATGCAGTTTTCCTCTGGTTGCTATGCTATGAGCTGTTAATGTTGGTTTTCACTTTTGTGTTAAAGCTTTAGTCAGGATTCAAAAAACATTAAAATATTTCATATAGCAATACGGCTCATAAGGATTAAACACTTACATTTTGAAAATGAAGCAATGAAAATGATATGGTGCTTTTATTTAAATGTTCTGAGAAATTTTAAGGTGAGCTGTCACTTTTTTGGCTACTTGAGGTATAAAAGCGTCTCAAAATTGGAATGACTTGATATACCTGTATGATTAAAAAATCCATTCTGTAAAATAAAAAAAGAAATATGGTCTCATTACACAGAACCTACTTTTGGCTAGCTAGCAGAATGTGCTTTCTGCAGTTTAAAATAGTGTTTCAGGTGAACTGTAAACTTACAAAGAACTTTACTTTTAAATAGTGGTAGTCAACAAGTTATAATTGAAGTTCTGTCACTGTTGCATAACTACTGTAATCTTACCCCACCTACACATCATGGGTGGAATTGCAGTGAGAGAACCCTAAAATTAAAAAATTGAGGAGGGGAAAGAAAGGAGGGATCTTGAAATACTGGGATTAATTTTGTCAAGTTTTAATAATTGAGTACTTTGCTAATTAAATAGCTACTTGTGTTTTTTATGTTTGCATATATGTTGTTGTTGGTCTAAAGATGCAACCTCTTCTGATCAACAGCAACCACCTATCTCAGGAATTATAGCCTATTTGGATATACTCAGTTGCATTAACTTTCATCCTTCCACCTATGAAAACTGTGGGTAATAAGACCAGACTGTAAAGTACATCTGGAATTGCTATTAAACATGTGATTTCTATAGGGGGTGGGAGTAAGAAGCTTGCTGTGATTAACATACATCGGTTTTCTCCCGAGTTTGTTAGCTATTTTGGGATTTTTTTTCAAAATTTGAGTTTGTGGTTAAAGCTGTGCTAAAATTTGCAACAAGATTTGAGATGAGAGTCGACATTTACAGATTTCTGGAAGTGAAACTCAGTTGGCACTACTTAAATCACAATTCTGCAGCAGTTACCTTATCTCCCACCCCCAAGTATCATCCGTGCCAAGGGCAGGAAAAGAAAGTAAATCAAAATTGTCAAATTGGAGTTAAAAACCCAAAGCTGGGTAAGAGCAGCAGTTTATAAAGGTGCAGCTTTTAAGAACAGAAATGCACTTCAAATACTTAGAAGCAGAATCCACAGTGTCTGTTAATGACTTTCTCAAAACTGCAGTAGTACTGTAGAAATCTGTCCAGAAAAACATGCATGATAGTGTTGCAGAATATAGTGGAAATGTAGCAATTCATGAAGCTACAAAAGTAACAATGCAGTAAACTGTCCAACCTGTCATCTTTTAAGTGACAATTTTATCTCTCTCTGTCTTTAAATAGTTTTGCTGCGGTTTGTTATTGTTCTTTTCTGGTGCTTGTTGGTCTTGTTTTCAATGGGAGTTTTGTCCACAGGATTCTGACAGAGGCTTCTTTTCTTCCTAAAGAAAGAAGAATTGCAAGTATTGCTAGTTTTGTCTCTGCTTAGCCTTTTTTCAGGCTTTTCACTTGTGCAATTTTTTTTAATGACAAGTTTTTGCTGTTGAAGCTTTCTACAGATGTCTGTCACCCTGTTTTTAGATAGTATAGATGGAAGAGTGGTGTTTAACTTTTAAAATGCCTGTAAGATTGATTGGTTCAGTTTTTCTTGTCTTCTCCACAGAATTATGTGGTGAAGAGATTTAACATATAGGAGGCTGTTTTAGTCTGAAAATGTTGGTGTCTTTAATCAATGTTCATAAGCTATTGTTCAAATATTTAAACTTGGGGGGAAAAATGCAGAATTTTGTGTTGTACATTTTGGTGCCACTACCTTTTATAGGATATTTTTGCATAGCAAACTAAGAGATCTGCCCTGATACAGTGACTGTTTCACTGCACTTTTATCTATAGTGTAATAAGATTGTTCATGGTACTAGTAATTTTTTCTCCTTTAATTCTAAGAATCTCCCTGTAAGAATTTTTTTCTGACTTATTTTTCAATTTCAGAAAAGTGACTTTTAAAAGTGTTCTGACACTGTCATTCCTCCGTCAGTAAATATACCATCTGTTTTGGGTTTTTCTTAACAGTATTTCAGCCTATCAAGAAAGAAGATAGTGTACTATACCAGTTTTGACCAGCGGAAACGAGCAAATGCAGCGTTTTTAATAGGTGCATATGCAGTAAGTATTATTTGTCTCACGGATACTTCCAGCCTTCCTTAAGAGACATCTGCGAAGTGTGAAATAGCATCTCAAGGGATAGCCCTTTAGGGAGTTAGGCGGATTGCCATGTGACTCTTCTCTAAGCTGCGTGTGAAAACTCTGCTCTATGAGTTTTAGGGAAGCCCTGTCTTTGGCACTTAACTCCATTTACTTTACTACACAAGGAGTAGCTTTTGCAGATCATGTGCATTTTTCCCATAGGACGCCATTTTCCTGAATATCAAAAACAGACCACAAACATCCTCTTGGCTGTCTTAGGATCAATTGCTGCGCGTAGCAGTAGTGAGATTCATACTGGGGAGGAGAAGGCTTTTTCTCACAGCTTTCCTTAAAGTTACAAGACTAGAACTGTAGTGATTCTTGGATGGATTTCTTTTCTCAGTTAATTTTCATTGCCTACCCAGAATAATGGAAAGTTTGAGGTATTTCAGCCTCCTAATATTACACATCTGTAATACATAGGGCTGTCTTGGTTATACAACCTTAACTTATTATACCATCTAAATTTTGATAGTCCCAAGCTGACACTTGCACAGCCACTTGCGTGTCCTCATAGCAGTGTAGCTCAAACTTCAATTTCACCTTCCTACTCTGCTGTCCCAAATTAGAGCACACATATAGAAAACTCAGAGCCTTTGTGATGGCATGTTTTATGTTGATAAAATATTGGAACTAAGAAGCTGCTGGCCCTGAGCTGACATCCACATGGTTAACTCAGTTCTGGAAGTCTCTATTAAGTCTGGCTTTATTCTGTGTGAAAGCTGCTATATTTCATTCAGGCCTGAGATCATGCTGAAAGCAAAGCTTAGTAAATGCAGATGATATTATTGAAAGGCATTAGGTTACAGATTCTTGTAAACAAAATGTTTTACTACAAAAAATAGGGATAGTGTGTAAATGCTCTTGAGAAATAAGAACTATTTAAATTTAAAGTTGGAAACAAAATTTGGGAAGAAGTTCAAATATTAAAAATCTTTGAGTTAGATTTTTAGTCCTTGGAAGGAACAACTCTACAAAAGATGTAGCAAGAGCAAATGAGTTAGAGTGCTCTAAGTTTGTTGTGAATGTTTTTGACTGTATAAGACTATATTCAATGATGCTGAAATTAATTTCCAGTTGTGATTTATGTTCTTTTTAAGGAGTCTCCAAATTTGATAACGTACTTTTATAAGCTTTACTGCCCCTTCGGATACAAAACATCTTCAATAATGATCCCACACTGTAGTTTGTAAAGAAACTTCAGTCATTCTGTTCTGACTGCATTTTGTTTTCTGTTTGCATCATGTTATCTCCAGCTCTGTATTTAGAAAGATTTTCACATTTTAAAGCTGGTCTAATTAAGCCTATAGCTAGAGAACACTCATCTAGTACGTGTGTAGATTACAGCATCTAATTACCTTCACTGGATTGCTCGTCTGATCCTGCTTTCACCTTCCGATACACCTTAGAAGCCGTGGAAAGGGTAGGACCATTGACATTTTGAGAAGGACGAGATTATCTTTTTATTCCTCTTGTCCAGTCCTTGTTATATGACTGTGTCTCAGCTAAGTGGCTGTGCTCTGTAGATAAGGGGTTGAAAGGCCCTTATTAGTATTAGCTAGAGGCAAGGAGAGAGCTCTGCTGTCCATGAAGAGAACTTCTTGTAGGAACAGAAAAAAAAGGAGGTCTCGAAGATACGATATGAAACTCCAAGCAGAGAACTGATCATCTAAGTAAGACAGTGCCGTATTTACAGTGTTTAAAACTTAAACATGGCAACAGTCTGGTATATTTGGTAGTAGGAGCTGCTCAGCAGCTAAAGCTGGGGCTAAGGGCACGCACTGCGGGGGAGGCCAGCAGAAATCCCTCTAAAGAAAGTCAGGAGCGGGGAGCACATGGTATGGGTACCCTGGCGTGACTCTGTATGTACTCCATAATAGGTATCAGGTGGCACATTACACCATGAGATGGGTACAGTAAATTAGTGTGCCCTGACTGCATGCACTTTTAGCCCTTGCCTAGCCTGTTTTAAGCTGCTTATAGCTCTTAATTGCTAGCATATGCAAATGATTTACATCTGCATTTGGTCCTGTTACTCTCCTCAGAGTAGCAGATGTTTTAAGTATCTCCTGACTATTGAAGATATTGTGTCCTAAGAATAATTCTTTATTAGTTCAGTGTTACCACCACAAATAGTCTGTCTCATGTTGAAAACACCTTATAGTCACTTTCCAATTCATCTCAATTTAGTGTAACATTGGAAAACAGATTGTACAGTTATCCAATGTTACATAAATATGTCACCTCACAATTATTTCTATAAATGCATATTCTTAAACTTGCAAGGACTATGGGAGTTTGTTCACTTTCTTCTATTATGATACCAATGCCAATAAATTCATTAAATGAATGCATATTTATTACAAGAAGTTTTTGACGTTCTACATAATAATCTGCTCTTTGTTTTTTAACTGCAGAAGCTTAGCTTCTGTAATCCAGACCTATTTATTTCATACTCGAACAAATAATATTTGCATTTTTGGAGTGCTTTACCTGTAAATGCTATGTTCAGTCAGATGCTGCAGGTTTTCACTCTTGGGTTACCTAGCAGAGCAGTTCCTGACCTGAAAGAATCTAATCATATTCTTCAGTAAAAGAACTCTTTGTAGTTGGCAATTTATCCGTTACAATTTGAATATCCTAATTGTGACAGAAATTTATGTAATCTTTGTTTTAAGGTCTTCTAGATATTTTGTCTTTTCTTTAATTATAGCAACTTTTTGACCAGAACATCTTAGGGCTACGATCTCTACCAACGTGTGAAAGTTAATTGAGAAGCCTTGTTTTATTTGTCCTGGTGTTGAAATATTAAGTGTAAAATGAAACGTGGAAAACAGTGGATCAAATTCTAGGAATGGGTTTCCAGTGGTGATTATGCAATTTAGATTGTTCCATTAAAGAGCTTCTTAGACAAGTTGAACTGAAATACCCTATAGCTATTAAAATATTTTAATAAGAAAGCTGTAAGTTTAAGCAAAATCTTAAAACCTTATTGACAATAGCTTGCCTTTTTGTAAATTGGGTCTCAGGAAGATGCATTTTCTAAAATTCAGTTTTAACCATGGACTTTCAATACATTTGGGCTAAACATGTCCAGTTGCTGCATTATTGTCCTTGGTCTTAAGAATTCCACAAAGATTACTTTGGTCATAAATTTCATATTGAGACGAAAAAAAGTATTTAGAAAAACAGAAGAACATGTGGACTTCTCTGGTCTTGCAGAGTAGTTCAGGGTTCCTCCTAAATGGGCAAGACTACAACACGGTGCCACTGGGTTTTGCAGACTCTTACCAGACAAAGAATATTTTGAAGCTAGTGTTGTTTTGTATTTTCCTTCATCTGTTTGGAGACTTATTTTAGTTGTTAGGGGGTTTTATGTAGTCTTCCACAGTAGGTTTTGGGGTTTTTTTAACAGTCTTTAAAAATTCTTTTAAAATAGTATTGCAAGTACTTTTGTGCATACCAAACTAAAGTAGCCTGGTTTAACTCAGCTTGTCCCTAGTAGTTATGATTATTCATAATTATATATAATAATTATATATAATATCAATTACATATTATAAATTATATTTGTGTATTGTAATTATATATTGTAATTATATATTATATTATTGTATTATTATATTCATAATTATTAAGGAAGATGAGAACATAAGAATCAAAATGTCAGAGGAAAAAATTGAAAATTTTCAATATTTGCTGGGTCTGGGATTTTTTTACAGCTAGCAGTGCCATGTGATGTGAGTTAGAGTAGTGACAGGAAGGAATAGGAGAGCCTTGTCCCTTGTAAAACAGCTCTTGCAAGAGCATAGCTACAGTCTGGAAAGTGACCTTTTTTAAAAAAAGGCTTTTATTTACATTATTTCTTAGATAAAGGTTCAATTTATACAAACTCTTCACTACAGGTTTCCTTTTACATTTCATTATCCTTCTTCCTTCAGTCATTGCCTTATTCTTGACATCTTGTAAACAAAACATATTTGTGCAAGTGAAATATGCCACTTCAAACTGGTTTTAATATCTTTTTTTTGTAAATAATGCACTTGCTTTGTATGTATTCTGAGATACATTTATTTTGGGACTAGTTTTACTGTACAAATAGGAGTTTAAATGCAACAAGAAGTGCTTGTAGTCTAATTTCTTGCTTAAGTAAACTGAGCTGATAGTGTTCAGCAATAGCAGAATGAGCCTTGGCTTAGGTTGTTACATTAACTATATGTTGGTCTCATAGTAACAGGTTCAGCTTGTTGAATTGGATATTTTTGTTAAATTAGTAGTTTGACACTGACAATTAGGAATCAAAAATATTTATGTTGAAAAATCTTCCATTGAACTGTGGTGGAGAAATGTTTCCTTTGTCAACTGGTATGATAATATTTTGACTCATCTGACACTGGACAGAGAACTAGCATAGATGCCTATTTCTGATCTTCGTACAGCATTGAGTCTGTCTTAAAGTGTCAGTTACAGCAATATGTGATTTTTTAAATTATTTTTTTAAGAGGAGAAATGACACAAAACTGAAATCCCAGTTTCTGTTGACTTCTGTTGATTTCTGAATCTTTTACTTTGTGTAGATGTGTGTTTTCTGACCTATAAATGTCTTAGTAGTTGGTCATACAGGAGTATAATATACATTCTTAAGAGTTTAGTGGGCTGGGGAAAACGTATATGTGGTTAATGACTTCCCAGTCTCAGAGCTTATTTTTTTTCCTCTCCCCCCACCCCGTTTAGGTAATATACTTGAAGAAAACACCAGAAGAAGCTTACAGAACACTTCTGTCTGGATCTAATCCACCATATCTTCCATTTAGGTATGTGAACATGAGAAATGGGCCTAACTTTTGTGGTTTGGAATTTTCGGATTGCCTTTCTAGAAAAGGGTTTCATATCTGATACAGATGTTACATCAAAATGACTTATCTCCAGAAAGAATATTTTTTACTTCTGGTTGGATTACTTGTTCTATGTTGGAATAATAAAGCTATTTCAACTGATATGTTTGAAGTAAATCCCAGTCTTGCAACCTGTCAGGCTTAGAAAATAGTTCTTAGCGTGTTTGTGATTTAGCAATGAAAACTTTTCTTCATTATGTATTGTGTTTTGGAAGTCATTGAAATGGTTTAAATTATCTAGTGCCTAACCAGCTAGGCTTACATGAATGGAGTTTTATGCTGTTATGTTTTCTCTATTTTGCAGAACAAGTACTGATGTTCCAGTTATTTAATTGCTTTGCCATTCTGTTTTCAATGAATGATTGACAATTTCTATCAATCTGCATTTATTCTCTGTATTAAGGTCGCATTGACAATTGAATCTGAAGAGTTTTAGCTATCATGCCTATCTAATAAAGAAACTTTCAGATTTTTTTCCATGATATGGGCTAGGAAACGCCCTTGTGCTTTAAGAATGAGAATACCTTACACTATTGTTATGCAAAAACTGGCAAAAAAGGCAACTTCAAGACGGTCAATAACCCTCTTTTTTAAGGTGGTCAGTGTTTTGCAAATAGTGTTCACTGTCAGCAAGGCATATGTAAATATAGATCTACCTTGACCATATCAAATTAATCTGATTCTGCAGCCACTCAGCAAAGGAAGATCAGATTGTCTCTCTCCTTGTAGCTTGTATAAGAGCCAGGTAACAGAATAAAGTACTGGGATGGTAGAATTGTATGTTAAGACCAGTTTGACAATGAAATCTTAGACCATTGAACACATTTTCAAAAAAGGTATAAAAATCAGAGAGTTTATACATTCACCTGGTCATTGATGCTCTCCAAAGCCCAAGAAGTTTCCTGAGCTATTGATATCTATAGTTTTTTCAGCTAATTATAAAAGATACTTCATACAAATAATTTTAAAAATTAATTATTTTAAACATGTCAATATTTTTGAACATCTCTAATTCTATATAAAATAGAGGAGTGAAGATTTAAGTTAAACAGAGGTTAATGTATATTTTTCCCCACTGTTTAGATTCTTTGGTTCCTGATCTTCTCCCGTGGTGCGGTAATTACATCGGTGCTTTCCATTTACAGAAGTTTCCACTATAGGAAATTTCTACAAGAAGTTCTTTGAAGCAAACTCTTTTATTCTGAGCATAGAAACTGTGTCAATACATTCTTCCGTCTCCTTATCATTTTGGGAAGCAAAAAGTGAAATAGTTCCCTGCAGTAATTCCCTTCCTTCTGGGGATTACTATGTAGCATTTTAGTGGAGTCTAAAAAAATCAGATTCTCCCTTTCATAACAAATTCTTTGTGATTCAACTTTGGCAGGAGTAATTCTTTGATACAAAAACTTTTAATGCTAAAGTGACTTAAATTTTTCAGAATCTTAAGCTTAGTTTATTCAAAACTTGCTCGAAAAGCAAAACTCTCTTAGTGTGGAGTATGTATGTTCTCAGAGAATAGCCATACCTTTTTCACTGATTAAAAACATTTACTGTTTGGAATGATAGTAAGTTGCTATGTCTTTTGGTTCCTTTCTCCTTCACCAAAGTAAAGATTAAGGTGTATAGAAAAGTGAAGAACCTTAGTTGTCAGATCCCGAAGTTCCAAGACAGAAAGCTTGGGAGGAATAGTGTTTGCAGAAGAGTCTCACATGACCCTGTTCGCTCAAACCAAAAGCTTTTCAACCAGTTCCTTGTAATAATGATGATGGTAATAGCAGTAAAAATAATAAGAAATTAGTGTTTCTGCTTGTCTGGTAGCAAGTAGAGAAAGTAATTGGCTCTCCGATTTCTCGTGAGGTTGCTAAGAACCACATTAACAAATACAATGACCTGAAACTACTTCATTTTAAGTGCTAAATAATTATCAAAGCAAATCTTCATGAGTTTGAATTTATAAAATTCTAGTCCAAAACAGAATAGTTAGCTACTCTGCTATGAGTAAAGGAGTGGTAAAAAAGTGAGAGAAATGTCAACATTTTCTGAGGATGGCTTTATACTGTATACAAAGAACACTTCATGATTCCCAGGGGAAGAATACAAACTAAAAACATTACCCTCTTCAGTGTCCAGCAAATGAACTACTGGGTTTTTTTGCAGTCAAAATGATTACATAAGTACAATCGCTTCATTCTGTTTGCCAGCTTCAGGAGAAGAGGGCAATAAATGTATAGGCAGTCTTCGGAAACATGATTCCTCTGCAGTCTTTGTCCCGGTGCCTTTAGCCCTAGGTTGCTGGGAGATACATGACTGACTAAAACTAAAGCTTTCTTGGGAAGTTCTGGAGGTTTTTTTTGAGGTGGGTTTTCTGTGGTGTGGTTGTTTTTTGGTGTGGTTTTGGGATTTGTTTGGGCTTTTTTAATGCAAAGCTTTGGCTGTTTTAGAGGATGGGAGGGAGGCAATCTTCTTGAGCAGAGCCTTGCTGTTTCTAGAAGGAATATAGCATTATGAGTTTGTGCTAGAAGAACTAAACATCTTGGTTTCTTGAGAGTTCTTTCGTAGTGCTGGGCTGGTAAGCACTTAAGTTTCTTTTGGTGCTGTTTTGGACTACATCAGGTCTTGGCACTGGATTAGAGCCTAATTAGATCCTGTTACTGGTGGTATGGTTTGTCCTGCTGGGAAAGAAGGCGGTGTAATCTAGGAGTACAGGAGGCAGGACAAAGAGAAGCAAGGATTCTGACAAGATGAGAGGCTGAGTATGAGATGGTGAGTCTGATAGTTAGGGAGGGGATATTCGGGAGCTGAATTCATAGGAAGAGGCTGGAATAGGTAGATAAGGAGCTTAAGAAGTACTGAGGCTGAGGAGAAGGACAAGTAGCTCTGATGAGGGCCTGCAGTGGCACAATCTAGATTAGCTGGGAATGAGGAAGAAATGATTTATTCCTCCTTCCCTGATTTTCCAAGGCCTTTGATTTTCTGCTCTGTCCATTCTAAGATATTTGAGACATCTCTGGTGCAAACCATAGAATGATATAGACGCCAAAGCAAGTGAACCTGTGCCAGAAGCAGTAGCACTGCCTTAGGTAGCATGTCTGCTTGGCACCGAGCTATACTGTAAAGAAACAAGTTGGTGCTGTGAGAAAGTTTGCACTCCTTACACATCCTTAGTGTCTTGAAAAGGCCTAAAATGACTCTTATACAAAGAAAAACATAATCCAAATGCCTTACCTCTTCCCTCCTATTTTGAGGTCTCAGAAGGAAATAATTTGAGATATTAGTCGTTGGTATTCAGTACTTATTGACGAATTTATTCTTGGAGCCTGGAGCTTAGATATTACATAACTTCAAGTGCAAGAGTTTATCAGTGAGCAACGATCAGTTAAGTGTTAGAGCTAGACTACTTAACCAGTTTGTTAACTTGAAATCTGAAGTGTTTTTTGAAAATAATAGGCAATTTTCAGTCAGTAGGAGCTGCAGGATCGTCATGTTCTTTGTGGAGTACTGAGGTATGTTGACATGATGTGATCACTGGGAAACCGATCTACTTTCATCTAGCTCGGTGACCTCAAAAAGCCTTAATCGGCTTAGATCTTCAGCTGGTGTTTTATTTAAAGACAACTTCAGCAAATATTGTTCAGGGATGGAAGGAAATCAGAATACTCGTCTTACAAGATTCGTTGGGATTTTTTTCTTTTTATAATAAAAAAACTAAAGATAAAGGAGAATAAGGCCTTACTGTCTTTGAGACACTTTCATCTTATTTTTGGCTGAGTCACTGTCACTTGGTGACGCTATAGTCTCTTGAAGATCTTGTACTGTACCTTCTCACTTTCATGTAAGAAGTGCTAACAGCATTTAAAATCATCATAAATACCAGTTTCCTATTGTGAAATTAAGTTTTAGATTTTTACCTCAAACTACTCTGCATTGACTTTAAATTGAAGAGAAAAAAACAAATATATTTTAGTAATACCAGTTTGATCTCTATATGTGACATGCATTTCAGAGCTAGATTTTAGTTTGTAGCTTTGGGGATTTGTTTCTTTATTGGCAAGTGCTCGGGAAAGAAAGTATTTTGTTACTGACAGTGTTTAGAGGTTTGGTGAAAGGAAAAGCTTTATGCAGTATTGAGGTCAGCTACAATAACTGTGAAATCGGATGTGGGATTTGCAGCTCTGTAATGCCAGCTCAGATTCACACTACGTCTGTATCTCATCAGAATATTCACATTTTTCTTTTTGAGAGTAAATAGTGTATTTCAGGTAATAGTTGATAAAACACTTCTTGAAAATCAAAGTGGTTATATGTTTGGCCATAAAAGACTGGAATAATACTGTAATAAACCACGTGATCAGCAACAGAAATCAGAGCACCTACACTGTAAAACTGTGCAGATGTCTGTATGTGCTCTATTCTATTACTCTGATATGAAATGATGTCTTCCTTTCTCCTCTGTGCCATTTTAAACATAGACCTGTGAGTTAAATAAAAAGGTATAATATTCGAAATCCACCAGTAAATTTTTTTGTATAAGCATAAGTAGTCCAGTATTTAAAAATGACTGCTGTCTTAAATGTAAGCACACACATTAGTTTTCTGTAGGTAAGGATGCTGACGTGCAGTGTGGACAAAGGAAAAGAATAAGTTTAAATAGGAAGAACATCTAGAATTAAATTTAATCTAAAATTTTATGTTTCTTCAAGTTAAGCAAAGGCATTTTTAATTTAGAGTGCGTTTTCTTTAGAGCACTTTGGTAATGTTTGCATTTGGTTTTACTGTGATACAAAGTGTGGCCCACTCAATCTATTGCATTTTTTGCAAGCTAAAATTAGTACTATTAATTATTGCTTTAACACTTTGAAATACATCTGTCATTTGTAAAAAGAAAATGCATGCTGGTGCATCTAGCACTGTATAATTGACTTCTTGAGTCAATGTGGTGTAAGAATAACTGTATTTCTAACAAGATTTTTGTAAAGGTTGGTACTAGTTTTGACAGTATCCAGTATTTTTATCCAGGGTCTAGAAATTTGTACAAAATCAGTATAATTTGACAGAAAAAATGATGAAATTGAACCAGCTGTTCTGCAGTAGCTTTTAATTATTTAATTTTCTGTGGTAAACATTAATTCAGGAGGATTCAGAAAATAAGATCGAATTTGTTTTTTAAATATTTACGAAGTTTCTTAATGATTTAACATGTCTTCTAACTGATTTCTCTGGATTAGAAAAAGAACATGATAACTCGGCCTCAGCCTGGAGGAAGTCATGTAGGTGATGGGGGGGAGATTTGTTGTAATTTTGCTTGTAGCAAAGAAAGAATCAAAATAATTTGTGACAAATACTATAGGCAGCTCCCTCTAAACAAAAAGATATTTTACTCGAGTAATTTCTTTAAAACATTCAAGGAATCAGGCCACAGTAAACTCTCAATCTTTGCCTTTTGTGTATTTCAAGGCCTTTCTAGGCACGTAGCTGACAGTAAGATTGGCATTAAGCATCTGTCCGTTCTAATGCTTCTGCAAAATGCTTTTTAACTGAACTCTAAAGGAATTCTAACACTTCTCTGGAATAATATGAAATCATCTGTTTGATAGGGAGATTGAATATAAAAAAACAGGACTGTGTCTTTGTTTCATAAATAAATTGCTTTTTTAATATTGTTTTAATATCTAAAACAGCTCTGTAAAGGGCATTTTGTTGCTTGCTGTGTATTCTGAAATGGTAACTTGGGTTTCATCTCCTAATACTGAATCCACAAGCACTTACCTTACCTGTACTTCAGGTATTTCTCTACTGTATCAATGGATTCAGCATGCAGGGTCCTCATAGATTATATTTCTGCCAGATGAACTTCTTTGTTCTTATACCTAAAATTTAATACCTGTAGATAGCTTAGCTTAACATTCCGGAGCGTAAAACAGTAACATTTCAGAAAGGGGTTTGCGTCTGGAATTGACTCAGGTCAACCAGTTGTACTTCGGCAAAACAGAAACGAAAATATCTTCCTGGATTTACTCTGAAGGGGACTCGAGTGCTAAAATAAAAATGACTACAGGTTTAAGGGGAAAAAAATGCATAGATTTTGTTCCATTTTGTTGGTTTGCAAGTTATGGTAGAAGGAACCTTTATGATTTAGTTGTGGGTTTTTTTTACTTGTACTTGAGGGGCAGAGGGAGATAGAGAAAGAGATTATGGCAAGGTCTGATACAATATGCTCAGTATTTGCCACGGTTCATCAGACATCATGCTGCTCCTTGAAGCATTAGATAATATTAAGCCACTGCTTCTAGGTGTTATTTCATTACCATGCTGTACTGGCATTTATATATCTGCTCTTTGTTCATGGTTGCATTACATTATTGCGCTCTGCCACGAAAGAGAGATGGGGGGGTGAGTTTTTCAGATTTTAACCCGATGTGTTGCATTTCTGTAAAAAAACATTAGGATACTGCTATTCTTCAACTTTCCAGGAATTTGAGACTAGATTTAAACAACTTTTTATTTGTTCATTCCAAAACATTGCCTATTTGGCGTTTTCTTGACTTTCAGTCTCTGGAATTTCACTGCGTGGATGGCAAATGTCATCTCTAGTCAGAGTATACCTCTCTTGGTTAGCCACACAGCAACAGAAATAAGATGTTTGAGGGACAGACATAGGCAGTGGATGTTAGCTGCCAGAATCCATGCACACTCCACTCGTAATCCCTGTCTGTGGAAACTCTAGCTAAGAATGCCGTACACCTGGAATTGTGATAGGCTTATCTTATGCATCTACGTCAAGTTCAATGTACTCCCTCCCTCTCCTCTCCTTTGTCTCTCTCTCTCAATCTCATAGTGCTTCCTATTAATGGATTAGAAATTGTGTGACTTTTTTTTCCCAGTATTGTTTTAGGTACTGCATTGTTTTAGGTATCTTATCAGTTGAGGTAGTTATATATTTATAGATAAAATCAAAATTATATTCCCGTTTTAGGAAAATAACATGTAATATAGAACATCTGCTACCATCTTCCATTCATATTTCTCTGAATACTTAATTTTGAAGTTTGCATTGATTTAGGTTTTGTTGTTTCTGTCACCCTCTTTAGAAAACTGTTACAACTTTTACAGATTTTCTGCTACGTATGTGTTCTCATTGGAGCCTTAAGATTCTTTACTCCAAAGACCTTTTTTGTTTCCTAAAGTGCTTCTGTGCTAGAATGATCTGTTATCCAAATTTGCCCTGTCAAAAATGTATTGTCTGTAAAGGTTACATTTTACAGCCTCAGTGTGTTCTGCTTATCTAATATAATAGAAATACTTTATGGCTTTTCATTTTGAAAAATTTCTTTGTTGGATTGAAGGTTTACTCACACTTTAAAGTGTGCATTCTAAAACATTGTGGCTAAGTATTTTTTTTAAATAATCTAATAGCTTGAAAGATTTTCTAAAGTACCCTGCCTGTAATATCACACTACCAAAATCGTACCTTTTAATTTTCTTAGATACGTTTTCTATGATCACTGCTTGCTCAAAATTGCTATGCTTATTCTGCTCTTAAGAAAGGGGTGAGAATACTCTACTATTAAACTACTTGGGACTGAAGGAGCATATCAATATATCAAATTTCATACTACTTAAAGCAAGTAGACTATCAAAAAAGGAAAGTTTTCAATGAAACATTGAAAGTTTGAATCAATTGTAGATTAAAGATGTATCTGGCTGAAATGTAAAGTTTTGTTATTCTGAGAAACTGCAGTTTTTAGCACTCTAGGTAAGATGGCTTAGAGCAAAACTGTAAACAATTTCTGTAATGAGTGACAAGCAAATAATCTGCCCAGGCGAGATTTTGTTAAAATGCAGACTGGTCTGAAGCACTCTTTGAAAAGTACATTTTCATTTTTCCACAATGCATTTGTTGCTGATATTTTTTGGTGGTGTTATTTGGTTTTATTCTGGTGTCTCTTACTACTCGAATATGTTTTACTTTGGGTTATCCTGTCATATTAAAGAGGAATTGTTATTTTCTTAGTAATAGAACTGAAGTAATTTTAAATTTAATTATATCTGGGTAATTTTTAATCACGTCTGTAATCAGGCATCAAAATGAGAGCCTGTAAATGAAATAAATCCCATAAATGAAATCCAAACTACCGGTCTACTTGCCTTTCCTTGTTAAACAGCGTAATTAAGAGTTGAATAATGGTTAAAGTTTTGCTTTATTTGGTATTATCCTTACACAGCTGAGAGAGGATGCAAAACTACCCTGTTCCAGGACAGCATAAATAATTTGGAAAAGGAGAGTGTAGTGAGTTGATGTAAAATATGCACTTAAAATAATTTTCAGTACATAATGGCATTTAGACTGAGCTACATCTTTGATAGGGGAGTGTTTTAGCAAAAACAAGCTTCTAAAAAGGTGTCTTCTTCGAACATTAATTCAAAGTTCTCAGAGGGGATAAAGTACCTTGAATATACTTTTTGCGACCCTGAGTTCTTAAAATAATTATGTGCTTATTCAATTCATTTGTATTAAATCTACAGGGATGCTTCATTTGGGAACTGCACGTACAATCTTACGATCTTGGACTGTTTACAGGGAATAAATAAGGTAATAACACTTCTCCTTAGCAAAACAGATTTAACTAGATTTTTAAAATGTGAAGGAAAATACTGTTAAAATACACTAGAAGATCTATTTTCAAAGCAAAATATGTGTGAGTGGGTAGTATGCTATCATGAAGCCTAAGTTACTGAGGGACTGTGTTTGAGTACTGACAATGGAAGAAGGTTACACTTCTACCTAGCTGGCCTGACCTTTGACGGCTTTCTGGACTTCACCATATCAATCAGAATGTGCAAATGCACCAGGCCTGGCTGGGGGCAGTGCTTAGGTCAGCCATGCAAGGCAGCAGGCTAGACCTGCTAACAGATGTTTGTGACCATCAGTAAAAGGGATGTTTGGCACTAATCTTTTTTAAATTGTTTTAAAAAAATTAAGCTAATGTATCTCACTAGTGTTTTGATGTGTTACTTTCAGTAACAGTCAGTGTGTTACAAGTAAGCAGTAACAGTCCTGGTCATAGGGAATATTAAGCTCTCATATTGCTTTTTAAAAAATATTACATCACATCTTAGTTGGAAACATTGTGTTATAGTATATAACTTCATATTATAAGCAAAGATTAAGTTTTGTTCATCGTTTCCTAGTGATCTTAATGAAGAGAGCAGGCTATATGAACAGTCCTCTACAGACAATTTATAGACCATTTGTAGTTTTTAAAGGAAGATAAAACAAGTGTTTCTTAAAAACTGGAACAAGAGGGACCAAGCTTAATATTTTTAGTTCTCTGGGGATGATAAAGAAGCTGTCAGTTAACAGCAGGATTCTAATTTGTGTGGCATTCTGTGGATCCTGAAGCTCTGCGAAGCAGTCATTGCAGTCACTGAAATTTATCTGCAACAAACACATTAAAAAGACTTTGAGAATCAGTTTTTTCTCCTTTTTTCCCATAGAATTTGTTACTGAATTTTTGTCCATTTCATCTACAGAGGTAAAAATGCTTTGAGCAGGAGCCATATGCCTTGATCAAAAGTCTCAGTCTGCCTGGGTAAATTTGGTGTTTGCGTATACATGTACCGTATACATGTAAATTGGAGGGCTACAAATTCTGGAGTGCAGCCAGTCAACCATGCTTAAATGAATTTCATTTTTCAAAATCAGCTGTTCAGACAAACCTCTCAATATCTTAGGTTTCACGACAGATCCAGTCGTTGAACCAATATTTTCTTTTGTCTTAAAAAAGGTGCTCTATACATAGCAAATAATGGCAGACTGATTATTATTGGTGTTTAAATCGTAGATCTGTGGTGTATTTTTTTATCACCTTATCAGCTTAATCCTCGAACGTTGTGCAATATCTGTATTTTTCAGAATGCAGCAGATGCAGTGTAAATATGCTGCAGAACTTTATTCCACATACTGTTTGGAAGAAATTTGGGATCTGAATTGTTTTTCATATGGTATTATACACAAATCATTCCACAAAAGTGGAATATTTAATAATAGTAGAGTAATCAAATACGAAACTTGACTTCTCTCAATCCTGTAAATAATTACTGTGTAATGTAGTCTAGTGTACTTCATTCTATCAGTGGAATGTGTATCAAAACCAAATCATAAAATATAGGTTATACACAATACTGTATTCTGTATATGCCACTTTGCCTAGGTATTATGGTGAATAAAATCAGTGTCATATTAAATATAGAAAATTATTAAAGTACAGAAAATCAATAATCTTGTATATTTTATTATGTCCAACAGTATGAAAATGTATTTAGTATAGAAATCATTGAATCAGTGTATTACAAAAAGGGAATTGGGTTTTTTGTCATCTGCCTTACAGAAAAATAACATATATATGGTGGGGTAGGGAGAATCAATTTTATGATTTAAGTAATATGCAACAACCTTATGTCTGATTGTAATGTCTTTGAGGGGGAAACAATGAGCCCGATATGTTTTAGTGCCATTGTTGGAGTTCTTGTTGTCTGTGTTGTTAATCTGTGCAAAACGTAATGTCTTAATGTAGAGGGTTCAGTAAGCCAAAAGCACAAATACTTAATGATTTAGTTTTAGTTGTCAAAAACAGTATTATAAAATCAGATTGTATATCTTATTTCAGAATAAACTGACACCTTGTTGCCTTTTAGGCCTTGCAGCATGGATTTTTTGACTTTAAGACATTTGATGTGGATGAATATGAACACTATGAGGTTTGTACATTTAATAATTAGTTGAATATGATTGGTTTAGTTAGACCACACAGTATCCCACACCTTAAAACATACTGGAAACACATTTTAATTCAGGTAAAACCCAGTGTTCATATGTGAGGTATGTACATCCAAGCCTGTATACCATACGTGAAAAGGGGCAGGATGAATATTCTTGCCATTTCAGGGCATCACATTATAAGTCTACTGTTTCCCTGTAGCCTTTCTTATTTCTGGGACCTCTTTCATGCTTTCCTAACCTTCCCCCAGTGTATGACCCAAGGTGTCTCAGCAGAATCACATGCTATGTTTTCTTTCAATACTTGTTGAGCTTCTTCTTGAGATGCTATTAGTCCCAAATATATGATACATTTTTTACAGCCACACAGTTTTAGCACATTTTGATCATTTTTTTTAGTAAGGATGAGTTATATGGGGATTCCAGTAATGAAAATACATCCAAATATTTCCCTAATAAAGTTCCAGAAAGCTAACAGATCTCCTTCATTGTTCTGCCAGCTTTCTTGCAACTTAAGAATGCAACTCTAGATGCTTCTGGACGTTGTTCTGTAACATACATACTTTTATCTGCTAGCAGTAGAGAGTTATCTCACAGAGAACCTTTAAAATATGCCTGTGCTGTACTGGTGAACTGGGCTGTGTGCAGAGGAAATGGCAGGCACAGAAGGTGTATGTACTTCTGGTTCAGAGTAGTTGCATGATCTTTGTCTACCATTTCCCCAGCTCAAAGGAAGGGAAAGTGTTTTTGCCATATAGTTGTATTGGACCTTACCTTTGGAATTCCCTGAAGTTCCTGCAATTGCATTAGTTAAGGAGAAAGATATATCGACTAGAGGTATGCTAAGCATTTGAATACATATAAGCTCTCTTTTAAAAGTTGTGTTACTTTATTGTAGCCAGTATTCTTCCTCCAGCCCCTCTACTGCAATTTTCAGAAAACGTGGAAATAATGAGAATGAATTTGCAGTCTGAAAATGTCAATTTTAAAATTTATTATCTTAACTTTCTAATATCAAGTAATTCTAGGGATAATTGATTTTCTTAAATCTCTGTAACATTTGATAAATAACTTTTGTTTTACGAGCAAGATGCAAGTACAAGCAGTACATATATGAAATACATACAGCTATGGGAAATGTTTCATAAATGTTCAAGAAAGAGGCTGAAGTCAGGAGATGCATAAATAGTGGACGAACTTAATTTGCAACACAAATCTATGCGGAAGATGTTGTCTGCAATAGGTGCACTATAACATAGAGCTATTCACAAAACTGCAAAGCGCTTGTGGAAAGGTTTCTGTATACTGTAGTGTTCCATAATTATTAGACTGAGAAATTGGCATGGCCTTTGCTAAATTACCAAAATTAAATGAACAGTAACCAAAATTTGAAGTATGAAATTGCTGCTTTTTTGCTTACTCTATGTACAAAAGGAAAATGTTTGTTCTAAAAATAGATGATTGTTGGAAGTTCTTAGGAATCTATATGTTCAGTAGGCATTTATCTGCCTGAAAAAAGTATCAAAATCATTGACTAAAGCCTATCCCATTATCTTGTTTAATGCTTAGCTTTTTTGTTTGTGAAAACTGTGTGTGTGTGAATGGTGTTTAAAGTTTGCTGCCCACTATCTGAGTTTAAGCAGCAAGGACTTGGAATCATCTTTAAATATTTGTTCATATTTTGGTACGTCTTCTATTATTTCATGCATTTCATGTATGTTTAGATATGTCCTGTGCTATATTTCTAAAAGTTTAAATGTTCCAGGTTTTTGCTATGTTAGTTCTGTGAAGAAAAGTTGCATAAGACTTAAAGGGAGCAGACTAGAGGAGAATCTGTTTCACATTTGTATTCTTTCATCTTCCTACATTATCAAGGCAGCTAATTCCCCATTTGTTGGACTATATAAAATACTCAAGTTCTCTTTTTTTCTAACAGTGCTAGGTTTTGCATGTAGTGTTGAGCACATGTACACAGGGACAGGAGTTGGACTTTATCTGTGTGGGACGTTCTGTGATTCTGTATGCACATATATATCTGTAATTCAGATAGGTTAGATTTTAAATTGTTCACAGTAACCCATGTAACTATGAAGGACTACTTTATTCACAAATAAAACCAGTAATACAAATATTCAAATGCTTCTAACTTATTAACTTATTTAACTTATTGTTGGGGTGGGAGGGAGGTGCTACAACATTGAGATTGCAGTCTGTGATGCAGATTTGGAGGGGTGCGAGGGGTCCTGACTTGGCAGTAGGGTTGGTTGCCTAGTCCTTATGCAACCTTGTTAACTTCCAGGAGTTTTCACATTTGGAGCAAGCCTAATGTGCTTGGATAGGCAGTTGGTGAATTGATTACAGTAATGTCCATTATCAGAACCTTTCACTCATTAGGATGTTTTGATGAGCTGAGAGCTAAAAACACAAGGTTAACAATGCAGTTGAACTGAGTGCCACGTCCTTAACAGTCATGCTGAGAGTTACAGCTTTGCCAAAGGACAAATGAACACTCTTCAATTAACAAAAATAATAGCAGCAGTTTAGAGCTTTAGTTATGCATTTCCAAAGAAGCTTACAGTTTTGGCACTGACAGAATTTGCCCACCCTTTTTGAAGTTTCATTAAAATTCAGCAAGAAATGCACAAGTCACAGTTTGAAAGTTTTTTTAATTTAATCTTTTTATTTGATTTATATGTTGCTTCTACGATTAATGGCTCATCAGAGCTTATGTGAGTATGTATATTTATGTTTCTACAAGGACAGGACAGTTGTCTTTGAAGGCTAATTGTTTTTTAATTTGTTTTTCTGTGAATTGGGTTTTTTGACCAGTGCCTTAGGAGTAAGGATTTTTTCCATATTCTTTGATTAAAACATACAAGAATGTTGGTGTTCGTCAGCGTTGTTATAAATAGATGTCTTTAAACACTGAATCCTCCAAGGGGGAAATATCTTAGATATATGATCTTTCTTCTTTTACTGGAAAACTTACTAAAATTTTTCACATTTCATCTTACAAAGAGATTTCTGAGAAGCAGCTGACGGTTAGTTAGTTTGTCCTGTATTCGTAGGCTAACTAATTGTTTTGTTTTAATACAGCAAGAAAATAGTAAAAAGGAAAATAAAATCTCGAGTAGTTTTTTTATCCATTTATGTAGGGATATTAAAATGCTTTTCTTTTTCTCTTCTGTAATTTTTATAGCGAGTGGAGAATGGTGACTTCAACTGGATTATTCCAGGAAAATTTTTGGCATTTAGTGGACCACACCCAAAAAGCAAACTTGAAAATGGTATGGTATATATTTTAATGCTTTTCGCTGATCTTATTTTTCCCGGCATGTTAAAAAGTCACAGCAAATGAGCAGAAGATAATAGAGGTTTATAGGTCAATTGTCGTATTCGGAAATAATTATACAGTGAACATTTTATATACCATCATTGAACTTAATTCCAAAAGTTTTGGGATTCTTCTTTTCCAGAAGAATTTCAGTTCTTCTAACAGTTAGTGACTTTCATTCAGTGACAAAGTACCTGAGAAATTCACTTCCCTTACTTTTCTCCTTGAACCTGATACCTGATGCGATAAGTATGCAGAATTAAAGGTGAGTTGCATAAAGCAGAGGAGACTGTGTTTTGTAACAAAGGATTGGAAAGACTCTAAAAGGGAGACTGCCTTTACTATTGAAGATTGTTGGGATGATGGAAAGAACCTATGTGACTCTAAAGATAAAAAAAAGATAAAAAAGAGAAACTTGACTGACAGGGAAAGCATAGATTTGGTCCAGCTAGAAGGAAAATCAGTAATTTAAAAACTACAATCAGATTTTTGCTGATTTTCACCTTATTCTTTGTACCATGTCACTTTGTTTATGTTTTTGAATATCTACCTCTTTTTTTCTCATCTTTCCTTTGTGACTGGAATGCTGCTAAATGTATAGTGTCCACTGAAGATTTAAACAAAATCCAGGGAGAAAATATTTAGGTTGGTTTGGGTTTCTTCCCCAGTCACTGTTACAGCCCCTTCTTGCAGAATTTTATTTATTTAAATTGTCCCATGGAAGTTGCAAAACCTATGTTTTATTTTTAGCATATATATAACTGAAAATTACTAAATTAATGCTTAAAATCCAGTTATGAGGCTACAAATAAGCCTCACTGAGGTGAGCGTACATAATTAGCTACATTTTTCTCATGTTGTGACTCGTAATTGGATTTGCTAATGTACGTATGACTTGTGGAGATGGCCTGTGTTTTGTGAGGAAGCTTTTGGACTTCATTTGAACAGGAATAAAAATTGTAGAGATTAATCAGTGAACTGGGTCAATGACAGACCTGATTTGTGTGGCAGCTGTGTTGTTCCTGTGTTTCATTTTTAAGACTTAATTGTTAATGGAAAAGAATAAACTATATTTTACATGCATACATCCTGTAGATAAGTGTGTATGTGGACACACTTTCACGCAGCCTTGTCAACAGCGAACATCTGTTTGATGAAAATGTCCTGAACCCTTGTGGTGTGGTGGGTCTTTGACCTCCCTCCCCACTCCTTCATCTTCGTCTAGAGGATCCTTTTGTTTATCGACTGAATCAAAACACTAATGCTTCTTTATTATACATCACAGCAGAGCAAGAATATTTCTGGTTCTACAGTGTATCTTTACTGTTCCTCTTGTCACAGTATAGATCACCAATCTGTTGTCCTCCTAAACACAGTGTTTCCTCTTAAAGCATGCTCTTATTCTTTGATCTGCAGCTTGCCTATAGATAAACAGCTGTTCTGAAATGTGGAATTATTTTATGTATCTAGCTTTAAGTATATAAAACCTTATTGGAAGAGAGGAGTGGGCTAAAGAGGAGACAGTACAGTGTTTCACATATACTGTGCTTTAATTTTTTTTCTGGTCCTATTTTAGTTATACTGGTATACACGAGCATTTTGTGGACAATTTTTATATCACTTAACATGTTTATTTTGAATAAAATACTAAAGCTTTTTCTGTATTAGGATGTTTATCGTGCAAAAAGGGGTTTGGGGGCAATTTTGATTCGTATGACTTTGAACTTCATCTGTGGCATTAAGTGATTGTTGCTTTATTTTTTTATAGGTTATCCTCTTCATGCACCTGAAGCCTACTTTCCATATTTCAAGAAACATAATGTCACATCAATCATCAGACTAAACAAAAAAATTTACGAGGCAAAGCGCTTTACTGATGTTGGTTTTGAGCATTATGACCTGTTCTTCACAGATGGAAGCACACCAAGTGACAGTATAGTTCAGAGGTTCCTGAACATCTGTGAAAATGCTGACGGTGCTATTGCTGTACATTGTAAAGGTATGTGCACTTATCTTATTTCTCAGCTTGAAGTTCAAAATAATTATAAATCCATAGAGATTATTCCAGAAATAAAGCATTTTACAAAATAAGACTTTCTGGTTGTGCAAATAGTATTGTTTTATGATGTTTGACAAATATTTATTATTTTCATGTGCATATCAAGTTCTTTTATCCTGCATTCTACTTACAGTAACTGACAATGTTTTTCATTGTTCTTTTTTTTCTTAATATCACTTGAAGGCGTGAGTTGTAGTTGATGGAGATTTCTCTTTTGCATTATGCTTTCCCAGCGCTATGATAATTGGCTAGGAAATGCAAAAGACTGAAAGGTTTTCTTTGTGCTTTTGGACTGTTCTACATTTTTCTGCCGAGCATGACTTCCATATTTCAAGTTAATGTGAGTTATTGTGATGCCAGCATTTCAAACCAGCCTATTTCAGCAAATCAGCCAGAAAATACACAAAACATGCTTAGTCAAGAATGAGTAACAAAGACTTTGAAGGGTTCGGCTTGATTTATGGTTAGAGTTGTGTAAGGACATTGTGGAGATGAATGTCCTGCTGATCTGAATCAAGAATAGTGCTATTCATATTTTTTCCATGAACAATAAACATGCATATCAAAGATAAAGTTTATTTGCTAACAAGTTGTTAATGTAGGTAGAACCCAGAAATTCCATCATTAGTAAGTTGGACGTCTGCTAAATGACTAAATGAGAGTATAAATTATTGATTAGCAGGAGTACCTTGTTATTCTCTAGGCTTAATTGCTAAAGGAATACAATATATTTTTCTAGTGACACTTGCTAAACCAAAGTATTTTTGGTCTTTCCTGTGACCATTTAATAAACAAACCAACAATCTCATTCTTTTTAGGTTTTTTATATCCTTCAAATAAGCCTATACAAAGTTAACTCAAAGTTAATGTATTGTCTGTCATTTTCCTGTACTTTTATTGTAGAAGTATTCCGAACGCAGCTTCCACATTAGAAATTACTTGTCCCAGAAGTTACAGAATGGTTTAATGCAAAGGGTTGTTATGGAAAATGTGTACAGTCACAGGAACTCAGAGAAGAGAACTGAAGTCTTACATTTATATATAGTTGATAGATGTTACCTGCAACCTTTCAGAGATAATTGTCTTATTCAGATGTACATTTAATGCAGTGCAGTTGCTGGTTATCTATTTGAATGTTGCAGTCCTTTTGCATTTAAAAAACCCACCAAAAACAAACAAAAAACCCCCTCAAACCCCAAGACTAAACCAAAAACCAAAGCCCAAACCACTCTCTCTCTAACAATACTTCTTTTTTTAAAATGATTCTTCAGAGCTAGTCTTTCTAGTATACAGTTATGAAATCTCACTCTGAACTTTTACCTTTATCATTTTACCTGAATCATCTGAACTTTCCAAAAGTCACAGCAAGATTTAGTTATTGCTCAAATAAAGAGCTTGTAGTTGGGTATAGAACTGTCAGCAAGGTTATCTGAGAGTTCTTAGAGTTTCCATTGAGATTGTTGTTGATGCATAAACAATAGGTGGCCACCGTGAGACTGTAAATTACAAATAAATATACGCAGGGAAAAAAGGTTTAAATGGGGAGACACTTTACTAGTAGATAAGACACAAAGCTAGAAATAAATTGATTCTTACTCTATATTAGAGATTTGTCTGATAGTAAAAGCTAGTTTTTCTCTCTGTCTCTTGTGCCCTTAAAGTCAGGATTAGTTTGTGATTTGGGGGACAATGGGTTAAACTATTTTTAGCTATTGATTTGTAAAATTAATATGCTGGTCAACATTCATTGCTGTTTATATAGATAACAGTGAATAGTGTTATTGGTTGAGTTCACAACAAAACTGATCCAAAAACAAAAAGCCACTGGCTGAGAAGACGTACTTCTGTCTGTTGTGATGTGCGCATGTGCTTCCATGTTTTTGAACCTTGATTTGTAAAGTATGTGTGTTGGCCTCTCAAAGCTACTTTGATTTCCTTTCTTACTGGTTTTATGAACATGAAGTTTGTATCCAGCATGGTCACAGCTTTTTAAGAAATATCAGCCTTTTTTTAAAACAAAAAAAAAAGTTTGAAGTAGACTCATACAGGAGTGATCAGTGTTGCGTGTGTTCTTAAACACTGCTAACTTTCATAAGTATGATACATTTGTTCTAGTTTTCTACAGCATTGAAATCTAATTATATGATAAACAGCATGCTGAATCAGAAATTGTTTCTTCACATATTAAGGTGGTAAATGGCATTGCAAAGAATTCTTTTCATATCCCATAGTTTATTTGATAGTTATGAAATGATCATCACTTTTTATGTGACTGTTGATACTTGTGTTTCTGTAGCTGGCCTGGGGAGAACAGGAACACTGATTGCCTGTTACATAATGAAACACTACAAGTTCACACATGCTGAAGCCATTGCTTGGATAAGAATATGTCGACCAGGGTCTATTATAGGACCCCAGCAACACTTCTTGGAAGAGTATGTATACCTTCTTTGCTACTAAGAATCAACTGCTTCTTTACATCCATATCCATCTTGCACTATTCATAGCATGTGCTTTCTGTCTACTGATGTCATGTGTTACTGCCTGTTGTAATATATTTAGGGTTACTTAATTTGGAATTGAAATCAAACTTACTAAGTAGCAATCATCTCTGGTGTGCTATGCATTTTGTTACCTTAAGAGTTTGTGTTCTGGGGGGATTTAGGAGTTAAAGAAAAATGTGTTGGAAGTGTAAAGTCCAGATGTGGACAAAAGTTTAAATCAACAGTAAGGATTTATTGAAATGCTAACATAAAAAGGACAAACTTTATATTGTTGTTGTTGTTGTTGTTTTAACCATTGAAAATTATTACTTTTTTTTTGTGATAGATATTTGATTTTTTTTCCAGATAAAGATGTACAAAAGATTCAAATGGTGGCACTATGTAAAAGTACTGTGTTTTCACATTGGTTTTCCTATGTATGCAAATATGTTGATGTGAACTGATTTGGTTTTGTATCCTAAAGGAAGCAAGCCATGTTATGGCTGGAGGGAGATCTCATGCGATCAAAGCAGAAACAAAGAGTAGCTGATGGAAACATTAACAGAGTTCTTCGTGGCTTGAATGATATTTCAATCGGTGACAGCTTGAATAAAGTACAAGATTTGGATCGATACAGGGAGGTAAGAGGTTGTAAGACAAAATTCAATCAAGCAGCGATGAAGCTAATCTAGCTACAGATATTTTTAACATTTCTTAGGCCTGTATTAGCAATAGATTGCTTTTCCACAGCTAAACTTCTTTATAAGTCTTAATTAGAACAAATCTCCACTCTTTCAAAATTGAGAAGAAAAAAGCTTAGGCCATGTTTAAAACTATTGTAGGTAATTTTGCAAATTTCAAAATGTTTGCATTATTTCAAATCATTCTTTGAGGTTTCCAGTCATTTCTTTGGAGAATGGAAAAAAAAATAATCTTTTTTTTTCCTGGAAACCTATTTATTCCAAGTTTCTAGGTAAAATTTATGAGTTTTTAGGTGTCCATCCCTTTATCACAGTGTTATAAATTACTGATGTGATGTGTATATTTAGGGTAAGGACCTTATAATTACTTACTGGAAGCACAGTCATGAAGTGTGAACTGAAGTGAACGTACCGCTGCTTCTGGTCTAGTAAAAATATTGAAACTGTAGTCTCCTACAGTATCTCTGAGAAGCAGTTTAGAGGAACTATGTGTTTTGATTAATCCTGTCTTAGCTCTGTAACTAAAGAGCTTTTACATTGCTGACAGAATCCTTTACTGTCTTCTTCACATAGTTATTAGTATATATATGTGTTATATATATATTAGTATATATAGAAGCTCAGAGGTAAGCAATGTTCTCAGTCCCCAAAATGCATAAGGTCTAAGAATCAGAGGACAGAACAGCTACGTGCAGTAGCTGTTGGGTGAGAAAAGACAGTGAAACAAAATTTTTCAGCACTGAGGCTGAATGATAGTTAACAGCCTAGCATATAAGCTTCAGTGAAATCTAGCTAGTTATATTTTCCTGTAGTTAGTGCAACACTTGGACCATCACATAATTTGATTAACTGCTACTATATTACAGCTTCAGTGAATCTTTCATCTTTGTTAATGGCAGAAACTGTTGTTTTGTTTTATGCAGAGCAGCGAGGTCACTTGAGCACAATAGGAACTGCAGTAATATAAACAAATACTTGATCTGAGCTCAAATGAAACATAATTGGAATAAGTTTTTTTGCATTTGAAAATTAAAAAAAATCACAGTTCTCTCCTTGCTTTTTGTAACTTTCGTATTTCTCTGCTACTTAAGATCCTGCCTCTACTTAATACTTGAGACTTAGAAGAGTCTATTTTGGATCAGTGAGAAATTATAAATAGGCATTTAAAGTGTTGCCCTACACATTTAATATTTCTCAAGAGTTCAAAACGCTTACTAAAGCTAGAAGAAGTAGGATGAAACTGAAGTCTGTTCCTCCTGTATTTCTCATTAAGTTCTCATACAGAAATTTTTTTTCAAAACTATTTTTCTAAAGGTCATGAGAACTTTTTAGGTTTTTTAAAAGATTAGTAATTTAGGAAAGTTGATTTTTAACTCCTCTTGTAGGAAATACAACTTTATCTAAATTTCTTCCTCATATTATGCATATCACAGAATTCTGTGTTTCTGCTTCCCTGCTATGTCGATGATAACTTTAAAAATAGTTATGGAGTTCAAATTCTATCAAAACTGACTTCTTTGAAGTAAATAAGCTTCCTGAACTGGCTTTTAAGTCAGATTCTGCAAAAAGCATCTGTGAGTATGTGTTTGTACAATGCCACATTTAATTTACCAGAACTAATAATTTAATTGCCTTCAAAGACAGAGTAGTACCCCATGTGTCCAGAAAATTGTAATTAGCCTTTTCAATTATAATCTTTGCAAAGGAGATGTTTGATACTTTAAAACTACCCTACTCCTAAGGATTTGATGTATTTCCTTGCTTGCATACTTTGTGTTTCCCAGAATGATTTTGAAGATGAAGGAGGTGTGGAAACTCAGAATGGATTGACGCAGGGAGATAAGCTTAATGCCTTAAAAAGTCGGAGACGGACATGTTCTGCTGCAACTGGAGCTCTGAGGTAATTAATTAATTCTGAGGTAATTTGCAATTTTACATTCAGTCCGTGCTATCAGGTCTTTATGGCAAGTACCTGGTCTTGTTTAAGGAGGTAGTACTAATTGTACTGCCTTCTCTGGTGGGAATTTCTCTAGGTATATACAATTAGGATACCTACTTACTATGTAACAGTATAAGACAAAGTAAAAAAAATTTCAAAACTTTGAAATTTATATCTAGCGTTTTTAAACTTATGTCTCAAAATATTCTTCAATGAACTTAGTTATCTTTCTATGTTCTGTACTCCTTATATAAATTTTGAATTTTTCAGAACCAGTAGAAATGTGAAGCTTGGAAGCATCTCTCTGGTGTTTAACTGTAAATTAAAATAAAGATTGTCAATAATTCTTAACTCTTGTTAGTCTTGTGCTTTAAAGCCAGTGTGAGGCATGCAGGTATGCTTTGGGGGAGAGGAAAGGATTTTTGTCCTTTGATAAAGACTGCTGTTTTTCTTTCTTTAGACTGCAAGACATGAAACTGCACACCAGGTCATTATCACAACCTTTCAGGTATTAATTTTGAAATGATAATTCTAAATGTGTACTACTTGTGTCTTAAATTTTCAGGGTTTGAATTATATTTATCCCATCAATTGATTAGCAGTTTCAGAATTCTGAGATGTGGCCAGTAACAAACTTTTTTAAATACCTGAAAATAGTTGGGAGAAGTAAATCCAGTGGATTCAGGGATTCCTTGAATTTTTCTTTACAAATAATTTGCTTATGCAAGTAATTTCCTTAGTCACATTTTCTAATATCTATGCTGTTAGGCAGTGACGGATGACTAGTTTACTCATAACCACTTTATCTCTGTAAAATTAAATACATGTCTCAAAAGCCTGAATTGGCTATTTATTGCCTGTGCATCACAGTTTTTATTGTGTGTTTTCTAGTAGATGAACTAGAGGCATCACTTACTGGTTACAATCAGTACTCTTTTTTTAGAAGGTGTACCAGATAAATATGGAGTTTCAGAACCTTTTCAAATCTTAATACAGGGTCGTCACTGTACACTTTAATAAATGCTGTCTTCAGAACTTTCTGTGGACCCAATAAAGCCAACAGTTTCTTCTCATTTTCTGTTATAAACATTTATTTCATGTGTGACCCATACTAATCTCAAATCCATACTGACAGTACCCCCGAAAAGAAAATAAAATGTAAAGTAAAAATTGACTTGATTTTAAGTGTTATGGGAATGGCAGAATTAATTCTTTTTAGCCATTGCATTTTTCCCCCATTGCATCTGAAATAGAACATGTAAGACCAAATATCTCTATTAAAAACCTTAATATTAACCATAACACATTATATGCAGCTTTTTGACAGCCTGGATTTTTTTAAATTACTTACTCCAGATGTCTAACCTTGGAGATGTCTGTGTACCCTTTCTTGGTGTGGAATTAAAGCTGTTTCTGCTCAGTGTCATTCCTTCTATGCTTGTAGTTGGAGATTTGTACCCAAGATGTCCCATCCTGTAAGAGCTGATCACGATAATATCCCCTGTTGTAAGGATGGAGCAGATTTCTTACTCCTGCCAGGCTATTTATTAGTTTTTAATAAACTAATATGGACAGTTAAAATGTCCATAATGCTAAGATTTTTGAGTAGTTCATACTTACAGCTCTTTTTTAATATATGAAGAACTTGCTCTTTAAGAATCTCACCTTAAAAAGAGTGGTATGTTCTGTGCAACTTTGTAAAAATGTTCTTGCTGTCATTTGGAAACGATGAAGACATTTTCATCAAAGCTACTGTGTTGGACTTTCCTATTCATACTTGCTTTATAAGCACACAAAGTATTCTTTCTCAAATTTACAGTATTTAAAATTTATAGTCAAATTTACAATAAATTTGACACAAAATGGACATTTAGCCTTCCTAAATTACCAAGGTGAAAAGAAGCCAGAAACTGCAGGGGAAGAACTTGAGAGTGGAATATTTGAAGAGTTTTTTTGAAAAGATATTTGAAAACAGTCAAACTGTTGAGTTTTTGCTGTTGAGTTCTCAATACTCAGACTTGAGAATTCCCACTTTTTAAAATACCCGTGTATGTATTGACTCTATGTGTTTCTGAAATATGTATAGCCATTATAAAAATCTTGCTTCTCACTGAAACTCCGCTTTCTTTTTAGACTGAGTTCTTCAAGTAGCACAGAAGGATCCATGTCTCCTCTGAAGGCCTCCAAAGTGATGGCAGTTAATTCATCATCTACAGAAAGAATAAGCAGAATTTCCACATCCTCATTCTCTGACCTTAAAAGGTTTTTTTCTTCTTATTTTGGTACAAATAGTTACTGTATACCACAATGTTTTTCAGCACAAATGCAGTCTATGAAGCGCTTGCTGTTTGTTCTTGGGTGTAAGACGGCTTAAGTTTACTTACAAAGCGATTTGCTGCTCCACTAGCCAAATTTTAGTTGCTCGTAGATTTAAAATACAAACAAAACTGAAAACCTATACTAGTGGTATGAAAGGTTTACTGGGATTCTATCAAGTCATAAGCAGTATTTACTCGGGTGTTGGTTCGGGTTTTTTTATAACTCATCAGAGTTTATGGAGGTTGTGCAAGTATTCCCACAAGTCTATATACTTCTAATCTCAGAAGAATAGTGAGTGGTAATTAATATGTTTTTTATGAACCCTTATTGCTATTAAATTCCATTATTACTGTTGTTCTAATTATATATGTTAAATGAAGTTTACAATGACTGCTGCATTTTTAATAATTTCTGGGCACAGATATTTACTTGAAGAAAATAACTGCCTTAAAGAAATATTTCAGGATGCCCTAGTCTTATTCTCATATTTATCAAATTACTTCGTGGTTACTTGAAGACTTGTATCCCATTACTGATTTCAAGAAACAGAAAAGGAGTTCCTAACCTGTTAGATGTACACAAAGTACTTCAATGTAGATGAGCCACTGCCTGCACCTTTTAACACAATCTCCTGCATGTGCATACGGTTTGACAGAGGTGAAAGCTGGCCATGGTAGTGCTTGAATAAACAAAATTTCGGAACTCCTGACAAAGAATTCTGGGTTTCATTATATGAGAGTTAGAATATGAACCTATATGCGAACCAAATTATTTCAGAATGATCTATGTTATTCACCTAATTTCTTCTGAATTGTCTGTTACTTATTTAATATATCTGTACATACCTTGTGTGTATTTTTTTTTTCCCTGCATGTGTTCCATTCAGCGTTTCCAAAAACTCCAGACTAGCCAGTTCTCTAGGGAACCTGTATGCTGCTTCAGATGACGATGATGATGAGAGCAAAATGACATCATCGTCCTCTAGGACAGGTTTTTCTGTAAGCCAAATCTCCAGCCACTTGAATGGCAGCTTGCAGCTGCCTCACAGAAATAACCACGAACTGAACAACAATTTATACAACAGAAACAGCAGTAGTGGCAACAACCTGAGCAGCCAAACCAGTTTTCACAGCGCCGCGACAGATGAGTTCGCATCAACCTTCCTTTATGGGCCTTACAACTCCTCCAGCACGATACCAGAGTCAATCAGTTCCCGTAAGTTCAGTCACAACAGCACTTTCAAGCATCTGACCGATGCTCATCTTCCTTGCTTCTGTAAGCAAAGCTGTTGCAAAAAAAAATCTTAACTCAGCATAATTCTCTGACTTCCTTTAATGCTTCTGAACAGCACTTTTGTCTGTCACCTTTTCAAGCAATTATCATTTCAGCTGATTTTTTTCCATCTCTTTCAAGCATCTCAGTCAGGATGGTTCATGAAAATAAATCACTCCTGAACCTAAACTAACACCTTTTGTGGTATCTTTTTTTATGAACCTTCTTACCTTTTAGATTTTTTTTTTCAAATTATCCCTAATGTAGTTTAGAAGTTTATTATGCATCTTTATGCAGTAACAGATTTAAAGAAGCCTTTGTGTGTATCATTCTACAACATTCTTAAAGACAGGGCTCATTTGAAAGATGAGTCCACTTGACTTGAAACCTCGTCCATTTCTAAAAGCAAATGTTAAAAATATTTTAGACCAAGATATTTCTGATGGTCTCACCATTTTAGCTTTCATTCTTCAACAACTTCACTGCGTTGGGCTTTTTTTGTGCCCTTTTTCTGTGTGAAAGTGTCTCTATAAAGAGGATTCACGGATAAACTTATATACAAAATGCAGAGAAGAGAGACTAGAGAAACTTCAGTTATGAAATCAGAAATAATTTCAGCTATTTTAGGGAAAAAGTATACATATTTTACTACTATAAATCTAAAACCAATTTAAAATATCTGGTTTCCAAAGATTCAATATCCTACTAATTATAAAAATTACTGCAATGTTTTTAATAGAATACATTTCCTTCAAATAATTGAACCTGTCAGCCTCTTTAATAGTACTGACACTTCACATTTTTATTTTTTTAGCTGCTGGGAATAAAATTACCTTTGTAATTTAACTTAAGAATCTTAGAGCTTTCTTTTGTTTCCTTTCCACTGATAAATTCTTTCAGTATAAAGGAAGTTCTATTGTTATACCTGCTACTGGTTTTGAGTGTGGCAAGTCCCCTGTCTTGAAACAGCTAATACACACATTGCATGTAACCAGGCTGTCAGCCGAGGGGATCATTCACGGGTTGTGTTCTCTTTTTGCTGAAGAAGTGGGAGATCTGCCCTCCCATTAACAGCTGGTGTGTGGCACCACTTACAGTTCAGAAGCCACATGTTTATAACTTCAGAGTATGAATTACACTTTCTGAGGGCAGATGACAGTAGGAAATAAATTCTAATTGTTTCATTGTGGAATTAAATTGCATGCGTGGCTGAAACCTAACTAACATACAAAGTACCTTGAAAATTAAGTTAGTTGAGGGAACTTGATTCTGTATTCTCATAAATTCATTGGAAAAAGAGTAGAGTTACTGTGCTAGGATATGCTTGACCTAAAGCAACTCTTGAAAATACTTGATGCTTTCATATTCCTTGTTTGAAAGTACATTTAACTTCTTATCCACTACAACTTACCTGGAAATAAATGTTAATATTCCATGATCTCAGGATCACTGAGTGTTCTGCACTGAGTTTAAATTTGAGTTTAAATTTTACTTGAAACATCAGCAGTAATTTATTTGCAAAGGACTTCTTGACTATTGCCACATCCTTTCAGTTTTTTACAAGTTGTTTTACTTCTTTAATTTGGCTCTGTTTGTGCCTGCTACATGGGATTGAGGTAAACAATATATAATTGTGATTTTTCTCAAGTTGGATATAAAAGCCATCTTAGTTTTCTTTGATGAAACCAATTCTAGAACAAGGGAACCATTTTTATTTAAGTAACTAATTTGGTTTAATTTCTCTAGGTGTATAGATGAGAAAAGAGGTGAAAAGCTGTATAGCAAGCTGCAGATGTTTGTTTTGAGACACATCCATGAGTCTTTCCTTTGTTCATGAATTCTGGTGGTTCTAGAAAGTCCGCTTGTTTAGATGTTTCCAGTCTTTTATCCAACATGCTTGGGAGGACTGACACGGGTTCCAGTTGAGCGTACTGGAACCAAAGCCAATACACCAGCAATGGTAGAGAGGAATGACTCAGCTGAACAACTAAGTAATAAAGTATCCAATTTTTTTTCCTTTAATTTTTCACCTTCAATATTGTCTCATATTTAATGTATTTAAGCAATAATTATTTGGAAGGTCAACCCATTCCCATACTTTTCTGTTGTACCTTCTGTAAATGATGCTGCCAGCAGCAATTCGTAGAGGGTTTTTTTGATCTTCCAGTTATTGCTGCATCTTTTGCATAAATATGTAAACCTTTGTGCAGAGCCCTAAGGGGAAGAAACGCCTTGTAACTGTAATGTGACTCAGTCATGAAAGGAAACTGATGGTGTTCACAATAGGCCAAAAGTTACAAGAGTACCAAATAGTAATACAAACCATTACAGAAACAATAAGTGCATTTCCTCAAACAGGTTAAAATTTTGAATGAAAATATAACAACTTAAAAACTAAACTGTTATCTCCTTTGGAAAGGTAGTCGCCATTCCTTTATGCTTCTGTAACAATTTTTAACAACAAAAGCAAAGTTTGTGGTCTTGTTCCGTAAACGTAGGCTAAGAAATTAAGTAATAGTTGACATATTCGTTCTTATTTATGCCTAGATATTCACAGAATTCTAGGTTAGCGCTATGTTTTTATTTAATCTCATAGAACTCAAGTTTCAATGTATGGAACTGACACAAAAATTCCTAAGTACATGGGGGGAAGAGGGCTGGCTTTACAATGTAACTGCCTTCTGGTATTGTAGCACACCTTTCCTTCTTGGATAAGGAAGACTAAAATGCTTAGGAAAAAGGAGAAAAGCAAAGATGGTTGATTAGTGCTTAACTTAAAGAAGAGGACAAGGGCAATTCATGAACAGGGAAACAGCCTTCTTGACATCAGAGAGGGACTGGGGGGACTATGCGCATCGTGGTAAAGGGGGAAATGAGTTGCTGTTCCTTTGCAATAAAACTATTAAGTGACTTTAGAAAGCGATTTAAATGAAATGTTAGGCATACTATAAAGATTTATGTTGAGTGGGAAACATTTTTGCAGAAAATGCAGCTTTCTAGACTGCATGCTTTTCGTGTTTTAAGAACATTTTTAATCTTCTGTCTATCTTAATGACCTAGTAATGCCTGGAAGGATGTAAGGGTGTAACGTTTGAAAAATTCTTGGCTTTAGATTATTTGCTGTTAGGAGTAGAGGTTATACACAGCCAAATACACCAAGGTCTTTAAATGAGATGCTATATCTAGCCTTCTCTGGAAGAGGAAGATCAGAGAAAAAGTATTTCATGTATTGTGGAGTGAGAAGCAGCATTTCTTAGGAAGACTCATGCCATGCAAAGTCTATGTAGCAAAATACAAGTTTTTTATTTGCCTGTAAAGTAATCTTATTTTGGTGTAATAATGGTTCCCTGCTTGGAAGCTGTTTTTCAAACGTCTTGAATGATGCATGTGCTTCTAAGTATCACATATGACCCTGTGCATCTGTCACAGTCATAGTGGAGTGTACTAAATTGTTACCTGTTTCACGTACAATTGACTGAGTTGAGTGCTGGTACTGTGAAATCACAGCATTTAGGGCAAGAGTAGATTATTTGGTCATTAAATCTCTGCTTTGAGTCTGGCAGCAAGCCTCTGACTTACTGGATCATACAGATCCATCTTGATGGTGGTTTATTTTGAAGACAGCATGATTTTTCTTGATAATCGGTCCCACTGGTTTAATAGTCATGCTTAAACCCATTTCACTTTTAATCTGAAACTTGCTGTATCTATTATGTCACCATTACAGTCCTTTATTACCTTATTTTCTTGTCATGAAGATATTTCATGCTAGTAATCTCAACTTGATTGTCTCTTGATAAGCTGACTCAAAGATCCTTTTGGAAAATGTTCAAATTCTTTACAGTTTTTGAAAATCCTTTTTCAAGAAATAAATGCAAAACTAACATCCATCTTTCAGGTCCAGAGAGCTGCTACTCAGTACTGTCCTGCACATAAATGCATAGCTTCTGATAGCTTCTTTAACTGTAATGTATTGGGAGTTCACAGGGAGAAAGAGTTCTTGCTATCCAAGATACTGACTTGTATTTTAGTCCAATGTCCTGCATTCCCTATTTTTTTTTAATGTGGAAAGCTGCATTTGGCTCTATAAAGGCATCGTCTTTCTTTTCTCCTCTCTTCTTAATGGGACCAACTGACCAACCAAGGATGAATATTTTGTCTTACCCCTTCAGCTGCTGACATCCATCTATTTTGCTTTTGGTGATATTTATCAATGGTTTTAAGCTCATGAGCAAAATATGGAGTAGCATCAAGCCTTAATACCAGTACTGGAAGAATACTGGTTTTAACAGAATTCATTTAACACAATGATATCCACTTCACTGCTTTAGATGCTGATATTACTTGTAAGTCTTGTCAGCTAAATCTTAGTCTTGTTGCAGTAAGTATTTGTGTTACACTGCACTTCTTTCTAATTGGAGAACATCAGATAATGTATCTGGCAGAAGTCTATTACATACACTGGTGGTTATGTTTACTCATTTAACTTACCCCATCAAAGAACTCTTGAATTATATGAATTATACTTGCTTTTATTAGCAAAATCTCTCAACTGAGTTAGATGTCAGGCTAACTTGTCTGTAATCGTGTAGGCATTCTATTTTAGAAAATCACCTTATCACTCTTATTTCTCTTTTTGTTAACTGTGAACATGAATGGTGCAAGAGAATGTTAAGATGGTTAGCACAGCAATTTTTTAGTTCTAATTAGTTTTTTGATCTCATTAATGAAGAAATTTGGAACTTCATTTTTATGCAATGCAGATAGATCTTCACTTCCCTTAATATGGAAAAGAAAGTTATTTAATACTCTTTTTTTCTCTGTTTTGTAATGAAACATTGTTTACAAAATGTATTATATTATTCTTCTACATTTTGTTTAAAACAAACAAAAAATAACCATAACTATGACTTCCTGTTGTCAGGCATATATTTTTCCCTAATGGTTTTGTCCTTCATCAGGGAGTGTAAGCTTATAATCCACTTCCTTTTTATCACATTTATGCTGTTGTATGCTGATGAATCAGAAGAAAAGCTTGATTTTCACAGAATAGAAAACTTGCATTGTAGCCAAACAGACTATTTTATTTGCAAATTTTACAAGTTGTATGTTTTGATTGAACATAATCTCTCTCAGCTATAATTTGCAGAAATATTCTTATGGAGCATAATCACATTTGAGGTACCACAATAAGATTTTTACTTTGTTCTTGTAACAGTTACAAATCCAAATACCACTCTTTAAAATGTATTTCTGTTGAAGAGTATGTAACTAGGTAGTCTTTAGATGAGTCACCTTTTGCTTCTATAGCTGTCATGGAAACTGGCAAGATGAAAAAATTTTTAAAAAATTGAAAAGTGTTAGCAGTATTTTAAAATTCATATACATGATATTTATACTTGTGGAATAGTTATTCTTAATAAGAACTTACCATTAATGAATACAGGGCAGCCTTTGCAAAAAGCAAAGCAAACACTTGTGCATCTTCCTGATATGTAAATTTAGCAGACTCAAAGGATCACTTGTACATATGCATTTCCTGTAATGTATCCTGATTTATCCTAGTGGATTTTGTCTAGTCACAGTAATTCTTGCCTACTGCAACATTCCTGTTGCAACAGTGTTTTAGGAGAGTTGATGCACAATTCAAAAAACTTTAAAAGTGCATGTTCAAGTCCTAAACAGAGACTCCTAAATGCTTTAGGGATGTTCCCTCTTAAAAGTTAAATCACAGCTGACTTGACCCTGAAGTGGAATGCATGCAAATGCAATTCTAGTGCCTAGATAGATCTCTGTTGTAGTTTCTCTACCAGGAGGCTTGTCAAGCCTCCTGTTGAAGATGGAAATGATAGTGATCTAAGCAGTTGTTTCAGCGTGAACTTCATTAGATATCATTAACAATAGTGAAGCGATCCAGTTCTTAGTTCTTTGTTTAAATGTCTGATACTTGGGTATAAAATGCCAAGCTTGACATTGCATGGGACCACTGTAGGAGTACACATTGAGAATTCTACTCCATTAACTGATTTTATACTCTCATTGTTGCAATTCAGCAGTCAACTTTCTTTGGTTTTTTTTTCCCTTCTATTTTGACTGCTATTTTAAAGATTTCGTTAAATACTAGAATATTATTTGTAAAGGTTTATTGAGGCTTTTTGTTTTTAATAAAGCTTTCAGAATCACAGACCATACTTTGCCACTGAAAACAGGAGGTAGGAATGTAAGTTTTACATCAGAAGATTTAAAAGATTCAAAAGATCTTAAAAAAAAATCAAAATTACAGGCTTTGAAATATTACAGTTAATCTCATTGGACAATGTGAAGAGATTTAGGAGCATAGATTACTTAACTGCAAAAGCAAAAAACACCCCAATCAAACAAAAAAACTATCAAAAAAACCAACCTTTCTCAGCTATAATTTAATTTTTCAAACTCAAAAATTAGTCTGTACGCTTTACAACAGCTCAGTTTTTACAGCTATCACCATGCTTTTATTAGTAGGACCTCTATGGAAAGTCATATCAACTAATATTAATCTAGAAAAAATGCTGCTTAGAGTTAATTCTTCCCTGTATTCAGGAAAAGCTTTGAAAAATTAGGAAGAAATAAACCATTGCTGTGTCAGTACAGCTATGGGGGGGTGGAACACACCAAAAAACATATTTCTCAATTTGAAAAGAAATAAAATAAACTCTGCCTACCCATCTGTAGTGAAAATTAACAAAAGATGCTATCTTGTTTCCGAGCAATCTGTGCTGCATGGGTATTTGTTCTTTTTTTGTATGCTGCCATTAATTTTATTCCTTATTTTTGTAACTTAGATTCCTAGCAATTTCAAGATTTTTATTTTAAACTTGGGATTCTTTAATTTATGGTTTGCTTGTTTATTTATTTAAATTATGATGTAGAATCCCTGGTTACTACTGTCTGCTACGTAAAGAGCTTGTAGTTCTTTGTCAACTAACACGAGCTGCTCCAAGATCACCAAAAGCGAACATTGCTTTCTGGTCATCTTTAACTCATCAAGCTTAAAGTAATCTACTACTGTACAACAAATGAGAGTTTATAATTAAATTTCATGCCTTTTTAATGGTTGTTAATTAACTTTACTTGGAATTCAGTTTTGAAGGATTCATTTGAAGTACTTCTGTAGTTAAGTGTAACCATCTCTCTGATTGTTAAAATACACATTTGAAAATGAGACAGCTTTGAGCATCATTGAGAGAACAGAAGTTTGAAGTGCTCATTAATGAAGGGCTATTCCTTCTACCTTACTCTTACACGTTTTAAATAACTTGACAAATGCTCTTGCCAAAGCTTATAATTCAGAATGATTATTAGAGAATGGAGTACAGAAAAATAAGCTTCTATGGTTGTGTATTTCATGGTGGTTCTGAGCCTATAATGAAATAATACTTGCTATATCTGCTTAGTTTTACGGCAAAGTATTTTCTATTAAATGTTACCCTTCATGTTGAATCCATTCAGTACTAAACCCAGACTGGTTTTAGTCAGTGGTATTCAAATCTTTACATGCTGACGGCACTTCTTTTTCAACCTAGTAAAGAATATCCAGATGGTCTCAGATCTTCAAGATGTGAAAATGCATTTAAAAGACTACTTTGGAAATATGCACTGAGACTTAAGATACAGAAAGAAAAAAATGTGATTTTGTGATATTAGAGCTCTAAAAGTTTACGTTTCTATTATGCGCATTTCTACTTATAGTTTTCAATATGAATGCCAAAGAGCATTTCTGTAATGATTGGTTAGGAACAGTGGGAAAACAGAAGACTCCAAGGGTCTGAGCTTTCTTGGGATTCATGTTTTTCTCCAGTAGTTCACTCTAATTCTGATGAATTGATACAGTTTAAAAATATGGCTTGGTTAATTTATTTGCTATTTGTTTATAGCCTTACTAGTACAGTGAAGAGCTCTCTTAGATAAGACTTCTTATTCATTAGAATGAATTCCTGAAGACATCCGTGTAGGAGGTAATAAAATGTTTGGATGCTGTCTAATCTGATTAATTAGTTTGTAATAAAACATTAGACTTCAGTAGAACCAGAAATGTAAATAAATACAGTAGACCAGGTTATGCTTTTCTCCTAAGTATACAGACTGCTTGCTAATCCAGATGAACCATCTGCAGTGCTTCATTTTCATGTGGTTTTACATAAATTTATTCATGTGAGTAATTGTACTGCTGTAGTTTTTTCACAGCAATTAGCTACACCATGCATGTTTCCTGTATCATTACTGGAATCAACATGCAAATTACGCTGTTTTTACAGTAGCACTTTAATTCTCATTCAGGATAAACGGAAACAGTTCAATCCTAGCACTCATGTTTTTTCAACACATTTTTAAGGTATTGTTTTAAGGTGGTGTTTTATAGCACTTGTAACACTTACTCTAGAATTTGGTTTGGAAAAGTAAGTGTAGATACAGAAAAGCTCATGGACTTTACAGTATCCAGTTTTTGAGTTCCTTCTATTTTATAAATCTTCACCTATGCAGAGATTCAAATCTGCCTTCAACTCTGGTTTTCTTCTTCCTACCCTTCTTCTACTCCTTAACTGCATAATGCATATAATATACAAGCATAACCTCCCCAGTGAGTTTTAATCAGTTTTTCTTCTCTGCACAGTCCCTTCAGTCTGAGTATGTTCAGTACTAAAGCCTTGCTGCTTTGGTGAAACCTGTTGAGCTCTTGAAACTGAAGTCCGTCATGAAGGAGGAGAACTTAAGGAAGCTGATCACTCATAGGAAGAATCTGGAATACAAGATGTTTTAAAACCTTAACACCAGGAGGAGACTTCCTAATGGGCAGAAATTTCTCATTAATGACTACTGCAGATGCACTGATGTTGAATTTATGGAAATTATTTTATTCCATGTTATATACAGATTTAAATTTTTAATGTTGAGACAGCTTGAATATATTTCTAATGATTTTCATTAAGACATTTATCAACTTGTGTACAGTGTTAAAATATGTATTAAGAGAATATTTTGGTAAGCGATATATATAAAATTATGTAAAAAACAGAATCTATTTTAATTTAGTGTTCACTTTGCTACAAAAATGTGTATTTTAAAGAATTTTTATGTGTTTATCAAAGATGAACATTTTTTATGAACAAGATGTTTATCTTGTTTTATGGGTCCGTCATTATTGCTAAAAGCCTAACGTAATTGCTTTTTCACTAGTTGGTTTTCTGGTAACTTAATGGAAGTCGAACTAGTGAGAGGCTTGTTATGCTATCAACTGAAAGCATTTGATACATACTCTGCTTTCTACTTTCAGCTGCTGATGTTTTATAAGGAAATGCTATGAAAGAAAATTAAAGGGAAAATATTTGTTGAGATGTAATGTAACTTACACTGCAAAGAGAAAGAGTTTGGTTCAATTGTACAGTTAATGTTTTCTTTCAATTTGTCTTAAAGGAATGTTTTAACTCTTTCTTATCAATGTAGAATGTTAAATTTTGCTATGCAATCTATACTGCGAAAATGAAGGCAGACCAAACTCATGTTGGTAAGAATGCGGATGTACAAAGCATTTGGCTGTGCTGCATACTTACATGCTTTTGCCCTACATTAGCAAAGCATACTGAAGTAAATGTTGGAAGTATATTAAATTTTCACTTATCAATTGGGCGCTTCATAAACTTTGAGAACTACTGTTAAACATACAGTTAATATAACCTCCTGCATCACAGAATATTTTTGTCAGTAGTAAAGATGCTCTTTAACGTATAGTTCAATCAGGTGTGCTTAGGAATGAGACTTGGAATGAAGTGGTATTACAGTAAAGTACTAGAGGTCGTGTAAAATTTTCAGAACTCCACAAGTGCAAAACAAAAAAAGTAAGTAGCTCTGGGGACTTGATTTGCTACTAATTTAGAAGACAAAAACCAAAACAGATTTGTTACCTATGGGTTCTTCCAGTATCTAGGGAAACTTGAAAATAAAGCTTGGTGATATTGTCAGTCTCTGTTCCTGATGACCTGTAAATGCCCTGCATTTACTTTACAACTGAAATTACGATAAAGTGCCATTTTATTTTTGAAAAAGATCAGATCACAAATTGCTATTGCAGGCTGTACTGGAAGTGTTCATTACCAATGTTGAGAGCAGCTATATAAATCACTGAATAAAATTACATTCAATACTGCACTTTTTTCACAACTGTATATATGTGACATATACACACACGAAGTAGCATATGTGTGTGCATATATATAAAATATACTGTATATGAATTATAGATTAATGGTAAGGTAATTCTACCTCTTAAATAATTTTGTCATGTACTTGGTTATAAATAGTTTTTCCTTGATAAAATATTGTTTAATTTTGAAATGTAGATATATATACACATACAGCTAATTGATAATAAAATGCCTGTATCAGCCAGCTTCCTTGTTTCTTGGCTTTTCTTACTTAGATCTTTTGATGGAAACTAATATGATTAGTAATCCAATTGAACAGTAGCTCTTCAAAATCACCTTTTTTCTTCTAAAGTATGTAATATATTTATAAGTAAGATGACGTTGCACGAAGACATTGGTATGACAGGTGTCCTTTATAACTCATCTCTTTAGCTAACCTTGTATTTCATTTGTATGACATCAAATATTTAATCAACATGCTGATATTATGATGTAAAGGTTATATTTCATAATACTATAATGTGAAAGCTGTGTCTGAACTGAAGAAACTTCTGGACAACAACCCTTGGTATAGTTGTAATCTTGTCCTTTTTGCCTGTGCAATTGGTGCAGTAGTCCCTGACAGCAGGGTCTTTGTCCTTAAGAATCTAAAAGACTGTGCTTTCACTTAGCTTTTTATCTTTCCTTATAAATATAGCCAGTATTCTGTAGCTATCTGCTTAACAACAACAAATTTGGGTACAGTGAAAGGTCAAGGAGGTCTTTACAACTTTGTAGCTTTTAGGAAATAATATAAAAATCTGCTTCATATTGTCTTTTCACTTATTCTTGAACTTTACCATTTCTGGTGTTTCCTACATAAATATATAATTCCTTGTTCTGGGAGTACAAGCTGTAGGACATGAAGTTCGATAAATATGTAAGAATGGATTAAACAGATGTAGAGGTCTCTACTGCGCCTACGATTCTGTAGTTAATGCCTTATGAAACACGTCTCTAAATCATGTCTTTAAAGTATGCTTTATGAAGCTTTTTGGTAAGGGAGATATTTCTTGTTACAGATTTAGAGAATATTTTTCAATTACAGTACTGCAGAAAGAGGAGGATTTTAGTTTCTATAATAACTGTTCTCTACTGACAGCTAAACAATGAAAGGCCTCAAAAGGCTTGACACTTGATTAGATCTACACTGTAAAGTGCAGCAGGCAAATAATATGGTAATTAAGGGCCTGATGAAGTAAATCACTCAAGTATGCCTTTAACCTTAAGCACATGAGCAATCTAATTAATTAAAAAAGAACATATTCATGTTTCTAACAAATCCACAGTTGGATCAATAGTCCTGTCAATTGCAAACATGAGCCTTTTTGTCAAGAGATGTGCTACATTGCAACAAAATAATCCATTGACCCACACAAAGTAACTTCATTATCTTAAATAATGTATATTGTAACTATAATTACATCCTAATATATTATTTGGGTATTTTCATTTGTTAATATAATGAATTTAACAGTATCCAAAACCACCTTATGAAGATACCTTTGGTCAATATGAGCAGAGACTAATTACTTCTGTTGCCCACATACAACCCACCTGTAAAAGCAGCTTTTCTTCTAAACTCACCATAAAATTAATCAGCATTCCTTTTCTGAAAAGTATTTGAGAAGAAATGTAAGTTCTTTTACTCAGTTTCTTATTATTATAAATCTTGTTCAGAGTAGGGGCAGTTAACGTTTTGTCTCTGTTTGAATGAAGTGCTGTAGAATTCCTGGGAGAATCTCACTACTAACTCGTCTCCATTCGGGAAGGGACTGTTAAGCCTTACTTTTCAACCAGCTCTTAGTCTGTGTAAGAACCTGTCATTTACCTCTGTGGGAACTTGTGCTCTGAATTAATTTTGGTGCAAGAGCATTCTGAATGCTACACTGATTCTGTTTTATCTGTGTGCTTACTGACACCTGTATTCACCTCCGGCAGGCTGGTGATGGGGGATTTCCTGTGGGCTGAGACAGGCTGAACTTCATGAAGAAATGTAGAACATGTAGACTGAGGACCAGTTTCCTCAATAATAACTTCTGTCTTACCGAGGATCTGTGTATCTATCTTGTTTGAAAGATTTAATTTGGAAAGTGTATTACTATTATAGACCAGTTCTAAAATTAACTTCAAGCTTGCAGAAGCATAGCGCGCTTTTTCTCATCAAAAATAAGATCAGAAAAAAACAGTTTAAGTGAGGATCTAGCAGAGGAGTTTCTACAGTACATGCATTGTATTTCAGACAGAAGTGACTGATAACTGGTTTGAAAGCTTGCTGCAAATGAAAGTTGTGTAAATGGTTTAGAACGAGGAAACTGGTGAGGCAAAGAGTCAGACTGTGTAGTTGCAGTATTCCTGGAGGATGATAGGGTTTGGGGTTTTTTTTCTTCTCTTCATTTAACAAGTTGAAAATCTGCTGAATAATTCATGAAGAGTGGAAGGGCTGAATCTTCCTGGAATGATGTACAGCGTACGTTCTGTGGCACAGGAGAAACTGCAAAGCTTTGTATCAGTTGCTGCCTTTTCTGCTGATGATTGCAAGGTGCTGCTGCTTTTGGCATTTTCGCAGCTACAGAACCCTCAGTCGTGCTCTGGTCTGTGAACAGTCATCTGCTCCCTATGGACTCACCTTTGCTAGCTAGAATCTACGGGATCTCTTGCTACCTACTTGCCTTGGACACTGGATCTTTACTGTGAAACGTGTTTTCTGGACCTTGCAGCTTATATGCCTGAAACCTGCCTTTGAGTCCTGCAGCAGTCCTCCCAGGGCTTGGTGGAGAACTCCTGCAGCAGGATCTTCTGACCCAGCCAAGGATGGGATTTACAAGAAGTCAAAACTGAGCTGCGTTCAGCGAGATGCCCAACGCCTCTTCCTGGAGTGCAACTTCACCTCTGCTGCTGCTCTGGGAGGACTCCGGGACCCGTATCTTCCTGTCACTGCTCTATGCAGTCTTGGCTATCTCGGGGACTTTATCCAATGTGATGGTCATCTACTTAGTCTTCTCCTTCAAGAAACTGCAGACGACCAGCAATGCCTTCATCGTGAATGGCTGCGCTGCAGACCTCGGCGTGTGTGCCCTGTGGATGCCCCAGGAGGCCGTGCTGGGGCTGCTGCCCCCCAATTCGTCCTCCATTCGCTCACCCGAGTACCGGCTGCTCCGGGGGGGCCTCCTGGGCCTCGGCCTTACCGTCTCGCTGGCCTCGCACCTGCTGGTGGCCTTCAACAGGTACGTGCTCATCACCAAGCTGCCCAGCGTGTACCAAGCCCTCTACCAGCGCAGGCACACGGGCTGCATGATCGGGCTCTCCTGGGCGCTCGCTCTGCTGCTGGTGCCGCTGCTGCCGGGGCTCTGGCCGCCGGGCTCTGCCCAGCAGCCCTCCCCGCGGCAGCAGGACGGCGGCCCCGGCTACACCGCGCTGCTGCTCGCCCTGGCCGTGCTGGGCCAGACGGCGTTGTTGCTGCACTGCTACCTGGGCATCGTGCGGCGGGTGCGAGGCAGCGCCAAGCGCGTCAGCGTCCTCAACTTCCATCTCCTGCACCAGCTGCCCTTCCCGGCCGCGCCGCCGCCGCCGCGCCGCGCCCAGCGCCGCCTCAGCACCGTCTCCGTGCTGCTGCTCTGCTGCGTCTTCCTGCTGGGCACCCAGCCCCTCGTCTGGGTCAGCCTTATGGGCTTCTTCGTGCGGCCGGCGCCGCCCGCGCTGCAGGCGGCCAGCTGGCTGCTGCTCTGCGCGCTCTCCGCTCTCAACCCGCTGCTCTACACGTGGCGCAGCGAGGAGTTCCGCCGCGCCGCGCGCTCCGTGCTGCCCCGTGCAGAGGGAGCCGCCGCCCCCGGGGCCGCTGCCACCGCCCCCGCCGCCCGCCCGCCCTACCCGCCCCCCCCGCGCCGCCGAGGCACCAAGGGCAGCGTCGCGACGCGCTAAGGGGCAGGGAGAGCGGCCCCGACGGGAGCGGCCGCGTCACCTCCCCGGTATAGAGCGGGAGCAGCCACGTCCCCCCCACGCCCGCCGCGTCCCCTCGGGGCGGGAGCGGCCGCGTCCCTCCGGGCGCTCCCCGCCACGGTGACCTCCCCGGTGACGTCCCCGGTCCCCTCCTCTCTGTCCACGTCCCCTGCTGCTTCCGGGCGGGAGCAGCCACGTACCCTCCGGCCGCCCCCCCCTGCGTGGTCACCTAGCCGGTGACCTCCCCGGTCCCAGCCGGGAGCAGCGCGTCCCCTGCCCGGCCCCCTCTTCTCTGTACTCATCTCCCGCTGCTGCAGGTGGGAGCAGCCTCATCTACCCCGCCACGATCACCTCCTCGGTCAGGAGCAGCCGCGTCCCCTATAGCCGCCTCCCGGTGCGGTCCCCTTCCCGGTCACCTCTCCCGTCCCCTTTCCTGTGTCCGCATCCCCCGCTGCTCCGGGCACCCCCAGTCCCCTTCCGGGTCCCCTGCTCTCTATCCGCATCCCCCGCTGCCCGCCCCCCCCACGGACACGCCGCCCCGACTCCCGCGGCTGCGGGAACAGCAGCTCTGCCCGTGGCCGTGCGGTAGGTGCAGTGGTGTGGAAACGAGTGCTGACCACCTCGTCACCTGTTCGGTTACCGGTTTGTTGTGTTTCCATTACACATGTTATTGCTAAAGCACGATTTCACAGCCTCTGCTAAATATAAAATGACCCTCAGCGCCTCTCCCTCCAGCTCCAGCTGAAAGCGGTGGAGGTGGGAATCCGGGATAACTCGTAAATATGGTAACGTAGGTGACTGTTGTGCTTCAAAGGTTTTGATACAAGGCAGGCACTGAAATAGGAACCTCACTGCAAGTTTGTTTTTGTGAAATCTGTGTAATTCTTTCGGCATTTGAATAATTCTTTGAAGTGAGCTCCCTGAACGCAAGTGTCTTGTAACACACATACACAAATCGCCCAGGAACTGCTTCCTTTCCCCCCTAGTTACCTGATCTCCATGCTCTGTGCAGAACCTTCCTTCAGTTTTCCCCTGGCTGACTTCCAGATGATGCTGTCTGTGGTAAAATGTTAAAAGCACGCATGCCTTTCTTTTGATCGAGTTTGACTGCTTCAATTGAAAAGCTCCATGAGTAAGGCCTGTTTGGACAATGGTTCAGCACATGGTCGTGCACTTGATACAATGTAGTGTGGTGTGGAGACCAGCGCTGACCACCTCATTGCCTGTTCAGTTACCAGTTTGTTGTGTTTCCACTAAATATGTTATTGCTGAAGTACAATTTCACAGCCTCTGCTAAATATAAAATGACAGACTCTGTGTGGCATTTAGAAAGGCTACAGCTCCTCGCACTGAGAGTGGTGATGGAAACCAACTGTGGTGGTGAGTGCTGCAGCCTCACTTCTCCCAGGAATGGCCCTCAAATCATTGTGTTTCCTTCTCTGTTGCTTGACCACCTCCTTCCTTTTCTCCAACAGAGCCACAGCGGTTCTCATGGTGATGATTCTTAGTGCTCTGTTTGCATTTTGGCACAAAAGTCTGGAAGAAAGTAGTTGTTTTTCTCAATCCACAGGCATCCAGAAGCAGTGTCACCTAAATTATGCTATCTTGAGGAGTGGACACATTGGAACATAGGGAAGTTCATAACAAGTTTGTTGCATTGGATGACAGGTATTAACATGAGGTTGGCAGCTCTCCTGAGGATATTCGAACAATGAGACAATTAGAAGGAAAAGACAAGCACAAAAGGAATAACGTGAAAGGCCTTGTGGCCATATTTTATAGTCCTCCACCCTTTGCTTGCTTTACCTGATGGGAGTTTGAATTTCAACAGAAAGTGCTTTAAGAAAAAGGGAAGTATTTCATTTTTCAACAACTCCAAGACCTGTTAGGCATCTGTGATACAATGATGTATCTAAAATCCGCATACCAATATTTTATTTTTCTGAATAAAAAAATCACCATCATCACAGAAATTGTTCCATCTGGAGGTCAGGGGACAAAGAACCAAGGCCTCAAAAGGAAAATAAAAAAATATAACCTAACATCCTGAAAATGCATCAACATCTCAGAAACATATTTAGCACTTGTAAGGACCTGTGGAAAAGGAAATTTCATTGAGTCTGAGTCTGAGTCTTACAGAGTGCTGTTTCATCTTGGAGACAGTGTGAGAGACATTGTGCCACGGAATGACAGCATCAGAAAGATGGGGAGGGCTAGCAAGGAAACATGAACATAAAAGATTTGCAAGATTTATTTTTATCAACACTGTGCACGTATCTTGAAGAGTGGAGGAGCCACTATATTCTTGTTATAATCTCTCATCCTAATCACAGTGACTGTACTTTTGCTAGCTTTGTGCAGCAGATATAGAAGGAAAACTGTTCCAACTGCGGCTATACCAATTCTGGAAAATATTCTGGGTCACAGCCATAGTCAAGGTAAACCAAGGGCCACCCAGGGCTCAGTCCCTGTTCTGCTATAAAGTAATCCTTAGGCTGGAACCTACAAAAGGATGCACATCGCCACTTCCTACCATGGCTAAAGGAACTGAGGACACTTGCTAAATCTCAGTCTTGGGTCCATAAGCAAAAGAACAAACTTTAAAATAAAAAATTAGACATTTCCCCCCATTTTTGGCCATGGAACATGTTGCCTGGAATTAAAGCAATAACCTATTTTAGAATTGTATGTCCAGACTTGAGATAACTGGAACTTCTGGGCTTCTTCCATTGTAAAATAGCATGCAAGTTAGATCTGAAATGCCTGTATTTTATATAGACTATGGTTTAAATGCAAACATGTATAAAAAATGCTATCATGTACGAAATGCCAGTCAGTTATCCTTATGCTATGCATTAATTCCAGAGAACAGCTGGAAATCCCTCGGAAAGTTTGATGTAATTACATCTATCTGTAAATTTTTGACTGTTTTAATATACTCAGGTGACCTAAATAGCATTACACAGAAAATCATTTTAATTTGAAGTAATTAAAGAAGACTAATTGTTTCAATTTAGATCAGTTTCTCTAAGAAATTACTACTCAAAATACTGTCCTGTATGCCTTGTTCTACAGCTATATTCTTTGTATTTCCACATTGTAAATACTTCATGGTAAACTGCAATGGAAGCTCACCTTAGCTTAACTTTTCCTGGCTCTGTGGTACAGCTTCTTGGTTGAGAAAATTGACCTGACTCTCAGTTTTTGGCATCTATGCTTTACTTTTACAGCTGATTCCAGTGTGCCCAGTGCTAGTTTAATAATTGCTTTTCTTCAGTATGAATTTCTGTCATGCTCAAACCACTAATGTACAGATGCGAGGAATACAGAATCATAGAATCATGTCATAGAATGGTTTCTGTTGGAAGGACCTCGAAGATATCCGGTTCCAACCTCCCTGCCATGGGCAGGGACGCCTTTCACTAGATCAGGTTGCTCAGAGCCTCATCCAACCTGGCCTTGAACAAATACGTTGCCAATTGTCCTTTAAAATGTTTCAACCAAACAATTTTTCAAGAAGTGTAAATTAAGAGGGTAAGAAACCCTGTCAGCAAATCAAGCGAGGTTTGCTTGAGTTGAATTGCTACTTTGCTCTGGTCTTGTGCCAAGCAATTTGTCTGAGCACGACCTAAAGCTGCCCTTCCTAGAATGGCTGGTCAGCTGGCTTCACCTATATTAGACGAAGGGTGTGGTATTATTAAAGCATTGGATTTATTATACAGTTGTGCAGATCAGCTGTGTTGTTCATGTGCAATAAATGCCTATTTGTTATTTTTTCAGGGCTTCTGAAAACGAGCAGCTAGCAGTTAGTAATAGGCTGGATGAATTTTGGCCGGTGGTAATGATGTGGCTTGATAGCAGCTATTTGGTGTATTAAATCTGCCACCCAGTTTGTGGTTTGCCCATGTAGAAATACACGTGGGATCTGCTTTTTGAAGGTAAAATTGTCATACCTCAGACTAACAATCTAAGGTAGAAATTTGTGAAAATTACTTGCAGAGGGTGTTCAAGAAGCTATAGTTGGATTAAATCTTTTGAACTACACCCTTAGTGTAAGATAGTTGGAAAAAGCCATTGAGCTGCTTTGTGGCATTAGATAGCTCCAATAATACGAGCCTCCGCCAAAGCTGGAGAATCATTGCCCTGAAAAAAGGCACATAAAAAAGTACAGGCAGCAAAATGAAGCTGGGCAAATCCGGTAGAAGAGATGTAGGTAGCAGGACAGGATTACTGATGGGGTAATTCTGAGAAACAACACAGAGAGAAGTCTGAAAACCAAAAGAGGCATGGGATTATGATGAAATAAACCCTCTCACATTATTTGATTCTTTATATTTGTGAGGAAACAGAATTCTATGCTTAATAAATAAAAACATGGAATTGTCTTCTCAATTTTGTCTTTTAACAAAACGTTCCATACACCAGCAATTTTTCTTTAACCTCTGCAATCAGAAAAAAAAAAAGACTAAGGGTATGAATTGCATTAGTGTTCTTATGGAGACTGCACTCAACAGCACTACTGGGCTTAAAAGCAGGACTTAAAAACATTTTAGCTAACCTTCAGATTCAGTCAGCCATAAGCACGCTGTGAACCTTTTTCTTCTAAAAACCAAAGTGATGCTATTTTAAAAAAAAACCCACATACAGATTATTTTCAAATGAAGACGTTTAAGTGTAGCATTTCATTAAGGAAAAAAGTGACAACATATACTTTAGCTTTCCATTTCATCTTAAATCACATAACTAGATTATTGCAGTATTCTTTAAATTCAGAAGTCCCTTTACCAAACGGCAGTGAAAATAGCTTTTCTCGTGACTGTTTAACTTCTAAGAAAGCTACCTTTTTTTTTGCTCTTTTATGTCAATCCTTCCCAAGCACTGTCATCATTTTAGCGGAGTAATGGTCTATTTTCTTTCTTTCTTTTTCCCTTTCTTCTGTATTTTCTGTAATTTCCTTCACTAGGGGAAAAGTATGTGGTCCTGCTGATCAGGGTATGGCTCCTTGAGCAGTGTCAGTTTGGGGAGACAATTATAAACTAAGACTAAAGAACTGGGGTACAAATCCCACAAACCTATACTTCGTACTTAAGACTGAGTAGGTTTTGAATGTGGATTTTTTCCTGTTTAGAGTAGTGAACAAATGCTGTGTTTACAGATACTTGCTATGTAAAAAACGGGTAATATGGAGAAAAATGTAGAGAATGAAGAAAAATCTTTGTGTCTGAGCAGCTTGATTAACTTATCAATAGTGACCTCTTTAGAGAATGCACACCATTATGCAAGCATCCAAACCAATCTGTTACCATACAAAGTGATCTAACATGACGTTAAAGGCAAAGAGTTCTGCTTTAAGAATGTGGGCCACTTTGTTTGTTTATTGTCGATGAGTTCAACACGGCAAAGCTTCCTGTGCAGTCTTTATCCTACACCTAGTCTGGGCAGGTATTCATGAAATTAAAGACCTAGAAATGAAACGATCCTGAAGAAAAAACACTTGTGGCTGCTTTCTGGCCTGAAGCTTTAAGTTTCAGAAGAGACATACAGTAACCACTCCAGGAAAGTTGAGTGTTTGGTGTTTAGAATACTATAGGATAGCTAAACTGCAACCCCCAGACTAATCTTGTTGTAAGTACAGAGCCAAACTTTTGAGAGTTTTTCAGAAGGAAAGCAAACTGACAGTTGGAGAGGGAGCTCAAGCCAAACAAGGGAGCTGTGTAGAACCATGGGCTTCACCATGCTGAACTATGCCTTTGTGGGACAAGAGGTTGAAGTAATGAGTAACAAATATCTGCCTCTGCCAAAATTTTTCAGCATTCTTTAAATGCCTTTTTTTTCTATACTGCTATGACATTGTTTTCCGCTTCAAAAATTTTCCTGCTGCTCTAAAATTGACAGTGGATGAAAACTGTGTTTAGGATTAATTATTAAACAAACACAAAGGTAGAAAGAATAATTCTGGACAGAACCAGCTCCAATGGACCAAGGTACAAGGAACAAAGATAGAGCTACTATTGTTGAAAAGCTTCCCTTACAACCAAAAGATGCCTTGTGTTCAGAAGCAGAACTACAAAGTGAAACAGCTGCTGGTGAAAAACGCCATCATAGAGCCATACTGTAGGTGGCTGTCACATTTGCTGTTTTCTGAATGGATGTGCTGGTGGTGTTTGCCTGTGATATTGCCATTAAAGAAAGTATTAATATTTGTGAAAAATACCTGTGCAGTTTGGGCTTCTCACTAAGGCCAAATTTTCATTACAGCAGCAGGAACTGGCCTTTCTGTCCCCTCTCTTTCTGAGAGTTCAGAGAGCGGCTGAGTGAGGAGGAGAAGAAACAGCAGGAACTACTGTACCTGGAAGAGATGTCTTTGCTATCTTGTTATTTTATTCATAGCTTCATAAATCTGCCATCTCAGATGGAAATTTCTTAATAGATGTCTTCAGGCTGCCTGGAGTCTTCACCTGTCCTGTGACAGGGAAGCATTAAAAATGCAGATATGCTTCAGGCAAGAGCTGCATCCCTCCTGATCTGTTACAGAGACGATGGTGCGATAGAGGTGCAGTGTCAGTCTGAAAGCAACAGAGTGAGCATCAGCAGCAGAAGAAAACTATCAAAGAGACAGTCTGAGAGACAAAGTTGAATTGAACAATTGCCAGAGTTTTGCAAACTGTTACGGAAACTTTGCTCCATGTTTGTTCCACTGAGGAGTCACAGTGAAATGTCCACTTAGTTTCCTTGTGCTTACAGTCTGCCCTGCCTCAGAGTACTGTGGTGCTGGGACAGCCACTTTCTTTTTGCCTTAGAGCCTCTGGCACTGACTTTGATATCATTTCATAAGGCAGTTTCTGTGATTCTTCATAAGCTTCTAATTTTTCATTCTAAGGCTCAGTGATATGGCTGTAGCAGTGTTGTAGCTGTGGAGACAGGAGCAGCAAGGTTTAAGTAGAAGTAATAACCAGAAATATTATGAAGATATGTGAGTAGTACTTCTTCCTATCTATGTTTGAGTATTACTCTTTTGTCTTCTGTTTCATTTCATCCATTGCTATCTACATATATTGGAACAGCTTTGTAGCAGGACTGTCCTTTTCCATTAAAAATTCTCCTTCAATTAATCCTTTTTTATAAATACAGTGGTAAAATCTTGCAGGATTTGAAATGTGCAGCCATTTTAGCTCCTCCAGTGAGCTTAATTGTCCCTCTTTCATTCAACAGAGCATCTTGCATTACTCTAGATTTTTTTTTCTATTTGCGGCATTGTTTCTCTTAGGCTGATTTAACGACAGTTGGTAGACTGCAACATGGGTAAATGAAAGAACAGCCTCTCTACCGCTTCTCTTTGATTTCAAGGCAAAGGCATTTTTTATAGTTTTCACTGTGGCTATCAGCATTTTATTATGGTATTAAAACAAGAAAGTAGAACAAGCTGCTGTATTTAAAAAAAGAGATAAGTTGCAACATAAAATTATTCATTGTATATGATGGGAAAATGTAAGCTCTCTGGATTCCACAGTAGATATCTTGCTTGGCTCTTGGCTGTTTATTGTCAACTGTTATGTACATGCTAACAGGATTTGGAAAGTCACACACAAATATAACAAGTTATGGTTCTGAGCTGAATTAAAGGCATGAATTAATTTTCTTCTATCTTATGCATCATTAAATATTGCTGTTGTACTGTCTACTATATTATATCTGTCACCTGATAGCAACCACGGTCGTTATGGTAATGTCAAGATTATAATTATAGTCCCTTCTGCAATGTAGTCATACTATGCTAAAAAATGTATTTTTGAGATGGTCTCATACTTGGTCTCAGCCCAAACCTGAATACATTTTGGGATTTTTGAGGGGAAAAATATTTTGTTTCTGAGTTATTAACGTTCCATGAAAATTATGTATTTATATGTATGTATATGTGTATATAATTTAAAAATATGTACCCTTTTGAACTATGGCTTTACTTCACTTGAGATAAACAAAACTTGTCAGAACTTCTTATCTCTGGCTGACCAACCCTTCAGCTGAGTTTGGAAATTTAAGAATATAAAAAAATGCAATTATTACCCAGAGATCAAAGAAATCAAGTGAATGCTTGTTTGGCAGCCTGTGTCAGTGTGGCAGATTAGCCGATATCTTTTTGTGGTACCACACGTGGTGCCCTGGGCATTCTGGCTGCACCTGCCAGTGTCTCTCTCGTGGCAGAGACTTGTGACCTCTAATGCCCAGAAGCTGATTTGAGAACCAGAGCCAAGACTCCTGGGAGACTCATGTTTATGAGACTGGAGATTGTGGGCGGCAGGTGGAGGGGGACTTCCAGGAGAATAAAATACGTGCTTTCAGAGAGTGATCTGATTTCCATAGAATGTAAAGGCAGGAGTCTGAGAAGAAATTTTAAGTCATTAGCTGATATCTTCTTCAGAAATTATTACTGTTATTTGTTTATTTTCTCTTAGATCTGGAGACAATTGCTCATTTAATTCTAAATATATATTGTCTCATAAGTATACAAACTAATAAAACAAATCTCTTCCTAAATGTAAAAGGGTTCTAGGGAAACCATACTGAGAAATCTGTGTGAATGCAACCTGGGGAGAAAATAGTTCAAAAAAAAAACCCACTGCATGAAAAACTAAGGGTCTTGTAACCATTATCTCATTTAGTGACATCTAACACTATAAATATTATGTTAACTTAATTAACACATTAGCTGATTATATGTTAATTTTATGTGTAATTTGAGAATAATTATAATCACCATAGCACAACAGAATAACACAGGTTTTTATCTTTAAATGAGATATCTGCAGAAATACTGCAGTGTTGTTTTGTTTCCTGTTCTCATCACTTACACGGCACTATGTTCTATTTTATTAATTGATTTTGAGAACAAAATTGATGAGTGGTTGCAATATATTTTTGGTAATATTTTGACATAAAAGTTTGGTTTCAAGCACGAGTGAACAAAGCTGTTTAAGTGCCAAACATTCCTAAGATGTTGTAGGTACCTATTATGTAAATACTTTTATTCAGTTAATCTACAAATAAACTAGCAAGGGTGTCTGATGCTATTGGGTGCTGTCAGCAGTGAGGGTGGCTGTGTCTGTATGCACTTCAGGAGCAAGAAAGCCACTAGCCTGCAGCCTACTCTTTTACAATAGCCAGACAGGGATTTGACTGAGTTATTCTCCCTCATACAAGCCGGTGGCAAAATGTCACAACTACTGCATCTCTCTCACAGCTGCACATATATGCCACCTTTAAACACTCTGTAGCCCATTTATCCTCATATCTTCACAGACTCAAAGTGTAAACGGAATAAAGGCAGTGCATTCTCATTAGTTTGTTAATTATTTAGGGGTTAAGGCCTTATTATACTCTAATCACGTAAGACATTTGGTTGATTAGTTGAATTTCGTGGAAAATCCTTATCTTGCCATTAAGTCTGAAGTGAAAGTTTGAAGACTCAGCTGTTTAACTACCAGGCATTAACAGAGAGAAGCTTGTGTAATGATGCCAGTTGATGGAAGTGAACCATGCTCATGAGATGCAGCAGGAAATATCCCTCCTAGCAGTAAAGAGTGAATTAGAAAGAAAGATTAAGAAAGCTAGTTTGGATTTTGGATAGTCCTGGCTCACCAGAAGCTGTGAAGGGTGTGAGCCAGACCCAGATGTGGAAGGGACTATGTCTGCTCTTCTACTACAGCCTTTGTTATGAGGTTTGTTCAGGCAAGTGGATTTGCTGTCTTCTTACATATAGGTAGGTCCTGCATATATTGCAAAAGCAAATGAAATCTGGGCATCTTTGAGTGGGTCTCAGATTCCAGGTGCGTACAAGGTAATCCATTACCCATCCCATACAGCCTGTTACAAGGAGCTATAGTGGACCATTCCATGTCTGCTCTGCTATTCTCATAAAAGAGTCTTTGTTACTAAAGGAAGAGAAACAACCCATGTGATTGAAAAGTATCTTTCTCTAGCGTTTTTCTTTTTTTGACACCTCAGGGAACCTTTCAAGCCTTTTCTAATATCGATCCTATGAAAACAGGGATTTTTCTTTAGGACACAAATGCCTTCAGCAATGTGAGAAGATTTAGGCACTTCGCCTTGATGTCCTGTGAAGTGTGTGTTAGTATTGGTAGGGTGCCAGAGCTTTCACAAAGGCACAGGTAGCTTGCCTAGAGCATTGATTTTGATTTTCTGTTTTGGAGGGAAGCAATAAAACCTGTTCCAAAGGAAAATACATACTTTTGTCTTCCATTTTTGAATGGATGATCAAAGAGCAGTTTATTGAGAGGCTCACTGAGTAATTTCTTCCCCTTATTCAGCTGTATGTCTAGATAAATAGTCAAGACTAGCTTGACAATTATATTAACAACAGCTCCCTGGACCTCTTTTTGCTACAACAACAAAACTGTGTGCAGCGCACAGAATTAGTGAGGTGAGAAAAAGAGAAGCTAGATGGCACTATGGTCCAAAGGGATCATGCGCTACTGGTGAACAAGGTGAAGCTGTGCAAGTCATCGGGTCTAAAAAGCCTCTAGAATTTAAGAGTATCAGCAAAACCAGGGTCAGAAATGTGATTAGGGAGGGAACAGGCTTTCCACTGATACAATTGTTTAGCTTTTTTTTTAATAACACTTAACAGACATAAACTCAAGCATAGACATGAAAGAGAAGATTACAGATGTAAAATGGCTTTGAGATTGCCTACAGAGATACAACTGTGAGAAATAAATTGTGCATCATTGCCTCAATATAACTGAAACTTATTTGTGTTTTTTAAACTTACACTCAGATGTTTCTGCTCAAATATGTTGATACATATGGAAGTAGATAAACAAAGCACCATGTGTGCAGTTAGAGGAAGCACTGCACTCACCCACCACACATCCAGCAAGCTAAAGGGGGAAAAATTTCCCCCATATACACTCCTGAAACTTTTCTTTGATGATTTTTTTAAGGATGGAGATAAAGGGACATGCACTGCCAAAGTACGAATTTTGTGCAACATCTGGGGTAGTTACTGTAAGACACTCCTTAAGTTATCTTTATATATATTATATATATTTGCTTTCATATGGCAGTTTTCCTAATCTCTGTTTTTAGAACACAATGATTTTTACTAAGTTATGCTAGTTTTTGTTTAATCAACAAATTTAATAAATCCATTTTTATCAGAAATGTAAGTCAAACAATAATTATATTAATATAGTTTTTGTTAAAATCGTAAGGCAAAGCAAAGCCTTTACCTAATCGTAATTAATAATTTGAGATTAATGTTTGAGAATACAAGTAGACCACATGAGCTTAAGAATTCCTTAGAAAAAAGTTAAAGTTATTAAAATTGCAAAACAAATAGGCAAAAATATCCCTAAGCTTTGGAAGTCTAAGGAGGTCGTATTTAATAATGAGTTTAAAGAATATCTCAGCACTTGAAGGTAAACAAAATCCAGGCAGTGAAAGAACTTTGTATCTGTAGTAAAGCCAGCCTCAAGGCTTTTCCATTAGTGTATTTTACTTATGCAACAAAGGGGTCTGCATTGCAACATTCTATGTTTGAGCCAAGGTCTTTTGCTAAGTGAAGAGTCCTTTTCTTTAGAGGAGTTCAATAGTTCTTGGCTTAGCAGTAAGGTTTTGCTATGCAATCTGACAAGTTACACAAACATCCATCTGTCACAAAACAGATGCAATAAATTACTCGTTTTATAGTATTTTATCATGGCAAAAGGTAAACACAGAATACCATACAGTTTCTTCAATATTCGGTATGTTATTCATGTGACTCTAAGGGGTGTGAATGCGCATATATCTAATTTGGGAATGCTAGAATATCTTCAAGGTTAGTAGTTGCTAGGGAGGTGCTTGGGGAACTTCTGGGAAACCTGCAAAAAAAGGACGAGAAGGATGAAATTAAAAGCTTAATATATGTACAGAATTTTAACGCTTACACAATTGAAAACCTGCATATGAAGGTCAGTGAAGCAAATTCATGGAGCTGCAATCATACAAGGACAGTATTAAGGAAGTAGCAGCTGGAAAAGAATTAGAGCTGAAGAGTAGGAGTGAAAAGGAGAAAATGGGATTGGAAGAAATGGGAGAACAAGAGATCTCCTTGGAAGTGGAATTGAGAAAATGCATGTGGCTAATACTGGCAAGGAACTTGGTAATTTATCAAAGATGCTTGAAGAGAGGCTAGAAGAGAAGGCATCATCTGTAGACAGAAGCCGTACTGGAAGAAGAAGGTCAAAAGTTTTGTAGAAATTGGGCAGAGAAGCATGTCCATATTAATTGGCAGAGGAACTGACAATTTTAAGGACAAGACTATTAAAACAACCATTTGCTGGAGCAGCAAAACAAATTTCCCATGGGCTAGCGAAGAGAAAAAAATAAATTACTTTTAAGATCGGACTTTGTTTAAAAATAAGAAACAAAAAACATTAATTTCACAGCAATTATTTTTGAGATCTTCTTCCCATTTCAAGAATCACTGCATTTGTCAACTCCTGCTTTATTGTGTATTTGATGATTCAGGAGCCCTCTTTAGCTCCTGTGCTTAGTATCAATATGCTAGGAGGATGTTCTTCAAGTTTAAATGGGAAAAATGGTGCTTCCCAAGAGATGGAAAACATAAAAGCCTTCCATGACCCAAGTGGATAACTGGAGGGATTTAGGAAGAAAATTCAGAATAAATTACAACTAATTACAAAATCTTTTCCTTCTGCCAACACATCAAAAACTGTAGTTCCTGTTAACACCTTTTAGAAACACCACCTACTTGCTGATCTGCCCTGTTTGCACTGAATATGCAGCTGCCATAGATTATCCAGAAAAATGAGCATTATCCAGTAAGTAGTATCATTCCTCCAACTTACATTAAGACATGGCAGATCATAAGCCTTGTCCTTAATTAACTATGGATTACAGCTTCTTTATTAAACACCAGTCTTTATTTTCTCATTTGTTTTTTTAATTTTATGGAAATTATTTTTTTCATTATGGGGACTGTACTGTGCATTTTGCCATTAGGCTGAGAACTGCTGAGAACCTGCTGCAGGTTTCAGCCTTCAAAAGCCGTAAGAAATACAGTAGTGCTGATAACAGTATTTGTGTGGCTGGGAGTTTTGCTTTCTGCCACCTCAGCAGCAAGGAGAAGATCTGTCCATAGAGTGGTGTCTGACCCAATAATGTTTCTGTCCTTTTCTTTTTTTGCCATTCAAGTGCTTCCCGCCCTAGAATTCAAGGAAACTCACATTTTCTTTATTTCTGATGATGTGTCAAATCCTTTTAAAGTAGTGTGGATGTTGGCTGAACCTTCCGCAGGTTCAGTCTATAATGAATGGCTAACCTGAATGAAAGCCATGAGTCAAGGGTCATGTTGTATATGGAGCAAAACACATCTATAGTGACAGGAAGCAGAGTGTTCCCTATGTTTTAAATAAACAATAGCAGGTCCAATTTCTAGTTATTGGTGATAGGAAGATCTCTTTGTTCTATCAGATTTCTGTTTCCTGTGACACTCTGTAAGATACATCTCCTTCATGTTTGCTGGCATTATTTGTATTTTCTAAATGAGTGATGCAGCAAATTCTTAAAAATAACCATCAACTTTGTATTTGTTTTCAAGAAAGTGCTGATGCTAAATAAAGTGCTAATTTTGGATTGCAGGAACTGCCCTAAAAGAGCACACTCAGCAAGAAATCTAAAAGGACTGGTCGTTGGATTTAGTGTCATAGGTGAACCGAAGAAAGAATGAATTGATAAACTCAGTTTACTTTAAATTTGTGGGAATATTTAAAAACAATTTTTCTAAATTTTTTTTTTATTGCTTACCATGCAGTGAAACCACTCATTTTGCTTCACTATTCTTGCATGAATTTATTCACAATGGTTCATCAGTACAGTATATTTTAAGGGAAAAATGAAATGTTTTGTAAAATACTAGAAGTAATAGGATAATTAAATTTTTGTGGTGACTGTTCGTGGGAAGTCAGGGACAATTAAACAGGCCTAGGGCATTGTGAGTCTTCTAGCAGAAGACAAAGCCAGTAAATGAGGATATTAACATTTCTTAAAGGTGTTAATTGCTCTGAATTAGTGAACAATTATTTATTACAGTGAAAATAGTCTTTGAGCAATACTAGGAATGTATTAGAAATGTATGACATTATAATGGAATGTTGAATAGGTTCTTCATTGACACAGCATTTTGCACTGTACTGATTTGAAGAGTGGATTAGAATTTCAGATAATTATTATAAATGTATTTATACATTTATAGTCACTTGAAAATCACTCTTCTGTTTAAAAAATGTTTCTAGTAAATTAATTTGTTTAACATTCTTGGAAGGTGCCCAATTAATTATGTTTGTTTATTTCAGTCCTCTGTAAATATTTGTCACAATATTTCATTGAAAATTACATAGCAAATTCCCAACCCAGGGACACCCCAACTTAGTTGCAGTAGTTCAGCTACAATGTGCCTTCCAGGCTACCAGCTGAAGAAGGCAGGCTGGACCACAGACTAGGAGCTGAGGTTGAAAGACCATTTTTCTGCATGCCCCTGTTTAGGGTTCCAGCTCCAAGCCTGCCACCATGTTTGCAGATAAAGAGGCAGCTTGTGGAAATCCGCACGTCTGTCTTTTTATCTCCTGTTGCACCTCCTTGTTTTGCTGATTGTGGTAACAACTTACATGCAAGTGACTCCAGTTTGTCTGTCCAAGCACCTTTTTCCTTTACAGCTTTGAAATTGGCTGCAGCTTCTGCAATTGCTCCCCACTCACAGGACACCTTTGTGGCAGCAGCAACTGCCTTCCTCCCAGGGCCTGCTGCATGGGTGGAGGACAGAGATTCCCACTTGCTTCTTACTTGTGCATCACTCTTACTTGCTTCTCTTCTCTCCCTGTTTTCTCTCTGAGTGTAAGCTTTGACCAATAATGCAGCTCTAAACTAGAATACTTCTCTTATGAGTAGGAAGGTCTGAAAGCAACTTGCTCCTGCACAGGTGGGGTCTAAAGAAAAAAAGACAAGAACATCCATAACCAGTGGAACAAGTCAGAGAAATGAGCTTTGCCTCCACGCTCTGCTGTCTGCAATGTCTGGGTGAAGCGAGTGTTGGTTTGACGTTCCTTTTCCTTCTTTCTGTTCCAGTCTAGTCTTGTGCAATACAAATAGATTCCAACAAAAAAATAATGAAGGGGTCAATATCTAACAAAGAGGAGTGTTTTACTGGTAAGGAGGGTTTTACTACTATGAGCAGGAGATTTTTGGAACAACACAGAACCCTGCAGCTCTCCACAAAATATCAGGAATGCTGGAAGGTTTTTTCCATATTCCTAAACGTTCAATCTCATCCATGACAAATATTATTTATACAAATAAATAGTGGATGGGGGGGGGATTTCCATTTCTTCTCTTTTACAAGGGTATTTCCACAGCTTTCAAACCCCCGTTAAACAGCTGCCTGCTCTTACTACATGTGGACAAAACATTTTCAGAGCTATAAAGCTATAGAAAAGTCTGTTCAAGTTTTTTTAAAAAGTCTATGTACCTCTGAGTTAATTGATTAATGCTCTGCCAACTAAGGGGGATATATTCTAGCATATTTACACCTTTGTTTACACTTCTTATTTAATGATAGGGCTCTTTTAGTGAAACTCTTAAGCATATTGAGACCTCAGTAGCATAGTTAACTGGAACTAATACCTTCACTGAGATAGTGTACATTTCAGGATTTTGGAAAACTAATAACCAAAATATTTAACCTGAAGAGTAACATCTAACTTTTTTTTTTTTTTTCAGTTTTGGGAATCTGCAACGTGCTCAGAATGAAACTTTGTGTGAAGAACTTAGTGTGAACACTGAACTTAGCGTGAACACTGAACTTAGCGTGAAGACTATTCAGAGGATTTTTTTAATCCTCTTTTGTTTTGTTTCATAAATAAGAGGATTTTCTATCCTTCTTTTCTTCTTCTTTCTTTTTTTTTAATTCTTCTTTAGAAGGTTTCAGTTTCCATATCTTAGAAATTTTTTTTTCAGGTTTCTAAGTAGGTGGGGCATTTCCAAAAAGATAACTGAAAGAAAGAATAGTAGGAAATCTTAATTAATTTAATTCTACTATTTTCATACAAATGAACTTGCTGGAATGACAGAGCAGGAACTAGGTGGGAAAAGAACAATAGCATGTTTACGCAATAGTAGCAAGTAATATGGAGCTAGATTTGGGAAGGATTTGGAAGAAAGGAGTATAAGAATTCAGCTAGTATTAAAAGTTAGAAGAAATATACACACGTTAAATGCCTGCAAGTATTATGCTACAAAATATCTTACAGTTCTGCTTGTTTTAGCTGCCAGAGCAATTTCAGGCTACATTCAAGAGTGACATGAATCATAAATGGTTTGTGAAACAGTCAACTGAGTGGCCTTGCTAATTCTTTTCAGGTAGAAGTGAGGAAATGTTTACGAAGGAGTGAGAGAGATGTTCATCATATTGAATGAGAGATTAGCCATAAATCAAAACATTAGAAACTGACTTTTGGAAAGGCATACTGCAGAAGAAACATTTAGTCTGTAATCTTGAGAGGATTGTAGAGGGAACAAGAATGGTTGTGGTGATGGAAAATGTGAGAGTTGTCATACCCTCTGCAGAATTGTGTAGAGAAAATAAATACACAAAGAGAAACTGGATGTACTCTAACTACTGTATGAAGAGGATTTCATAATTAAGGAGAAAGATGCCCAAACTGAAATCCTAAAGATAAGATGAAAAATTAATTACCAGCCAAAAGGATTTCAAAGCAACTCAACTTTCTGATAAGTGAAAGGAAATTGAAAGAGCCCAGGTACCTAAAGAAACACTTCTGCGAGAAATGTTCAAAAGTTTGATATATTTTATGTGAATTTAAATGCTGGCACTTGCAACTGTTCTATCACAGGAGAGTAGCCGAGGCTTGGTGTACAGACGCATAGGGATAGAAAAACATAGTGAGTTAACTTTGTTGGCAGATTGTCTTCATCATTCTTGGCTATTGCTGTACACTTGGACAAAAGTGGCAAATAGTTGCAGGGAACCAGAGGCTGCTAAGGCGTGTGATAACAAAGAAGGAAGTGTAGGCATGTGATAGTGAAGAAGGAAATACTTAAAGTTCCTTTGGGCCTGAGAACAGTTTTGTATACATGGAGAACTATGTGCTTGTGAGAAGTGGATCGTACAGGTACTTCTCAAACCGCAGTGCTTGAAGTTTACCAGTGCTTTGCGCAGCAGAGCTTCCTCAATCTTGAACTCACCAAAATAACTTGGGGCATTTGCCATTGCAGTACTGCAAAACTGCTTGGCAGAGAGGTAGCTTTATTCCCAAGGGTGGACTTCTCTTTATAGCTATCCTTTTGTAAGATACCGGTTGTTCACCTATTTGAGCTCATTAGGTATTTATGCCATGACTTTCTACTCCCCACTGCAAGAGGCCACCAGCACACTTGGAAGGAGTCTGCATGACTTCTGGCTGTCCAAAGGAAAAGAAGAGTTTCTGTGAAAATGCAAGCTGTAGTTGGCTGTATGTCTGAATAAGAAAAACTGAGTACATATTCACACAATGACAAAGAAGTCATCAGGCATCAGCCATTGGTATGGGTCTATCAAATGGTAGTTAGTAAGTGTATCATTGTGTACTTTTTTGCTTTTTATGGTTGTAGTTAGAGCATTTAAGATAAAGTTGTCTGATATTAAACAAGGTCAATTCCACTCATTTTTTCCATTGTAACTCCCTAGTACAAGTGTTACATCACACAAAATCCCCCAGTATTAGGAATCACTGTTGAATCTAAATTGTGCGTGAGGTCTTTCTCTCCATAGTCTGAATGTTGTTCTTTGGTTGATGAGCTCTCTGGATAGATTATTCTTGGTTAACTTTAAGACTTTCTTGTAGAAACCCAGAGGAGCCTCTGCTGTGGAGGAGATCTCAGCAGACACTGCTGGCTGCTTGGGATCAGATGATGCCACAAGTGCTGGACTATTATCTGTGAGTTGCCCCTTATCCAAGCTTCACTGATCTCAGATTTATCCTTGTGTTTTGTAAGGCAGACTGTCACAGAGTAAGTTCTTTATCAGGCCCATTTCTGAAAAGGAAGTGTTTTCCTGGTGTAATTGTATGACTCTGCGTATGTCCTGCTCCAGGGAATAAAATCTCAGTCTGCTCATGGGTGTTGTTTCCCTTGAGTTCTCTGGAACTTAGTTGTACTTAGTACAGAAAAAACCATGAACTTCTGGCAAGAGAAACTGCTCTGAGGATTTGGGTTTTGCTTGGTATTCTTTCCTTGTAGAAGTAGATGTGTGTGTAGGAAATGGGACAAATGGGTGTCACTTCCCATGTAAAACTGTCTAGAAGCTGGATATAGCCTAAAGCTGTTTTTTCAGTTGCTCAGTTATGATGCCTTCTCTTTTTCTTCTGTAATCTCAAAGCATTTCCTCCTAATCATGAGGATATTACAGCAATTCCCATTAGTAACGGGATTTTAAAACTTTCCCTTCCCTTGCAGCTTATTCAGAGGATAGAAGATGTACTGAATTGAACCCATTTGTTTTTATTGTTCTTATGCCCACATAGTTGATGTAATTACCAAAACGTGGAAGATAACTGTCACTGCTTAATTTGCTGTTTTTCAAAACCCACTGCTCGGGAACTTTGAGTGCCCAATTTGAGCACATGAATTTTCAGAGTAATAAGCATTCCTTACTGCTTTCATTGGGCAAAAGATAGTTCTCACTAACTTTAGTTGTGGCGAAATGAGACACAGTTCAGGTACAAAGTGTTGCCCTTGCTTTCCCACTCCTCATTCATTCCCACAGTCAATCCATCTCCTAGAATAAAGGAACCAAAGGTTTCCCGGGGAAAAAAAAAGGTATGTAAGCATGTAAGTAAACTTTAATTCTCTTCTTTTCCTTTTCATAGCATGTGGATTTGCAATCTGTATAGCATTGTTAAACATAATATCTCATTGCAGAAATTCCATCATACCATGTCATACTGACTGAGACCATGGGAATGCCTTAAATGTTCAGCTCCACCAAATCAGCTGTGCTCTTGAGCTTTGATGTGTGTGCACTTAGCACTATCCTGATTACATGCAAGCAAGAACTGAAATATGTTTATTTGCTCTGAAGGTATGTTATGCATATGGTCTGATAATACACAAAAGTTAGATAATAACTAAATTTGCAAATAGCTGAACTTTTTGGGAAAAAAAATTAAAAATTGTTAAAATTTTCTGAGCTATAAATGTTTTAAGGAACACCTTAAATAAGTCATGTGAGCAACAATCTATTTTTGGGTGCAAGGTATTAAAAATTATATAATAAGAGCAGCATATATACCATGAAATCCACTGGGGACTTTACTATGAACAATCTTTTTTATATGGAAGCTGCTAAAATACTGGTGATGTATTTTAAACTCTGATATGGTTTAATAAACAAGAACATAAAAATAAGTTTTCTGCTATATTTTTGAAATACATACATACCCAAGCATTTGTATGTGTAGTGAAGGATAATGCCTCAAATCTTAACAAATAGGAAAAATTTATAAGGGATGAAAATGTTGTTGAGAATTTTCAGATTTTTCCTAGGAAATGATTCTATAGTGACTTTAAGGATGTTGGTAGCACAGAAAATTTACACAATTCAGTGGATGTTGTGAGGGCTGCAGATGCTTTCAAAATAGTCTTAATGGGCAGACAATATCTCAAAGACAAAAAGCCTTTATAGGAAAAATACAATCTTTCCCATCAACCTGCTTTAACTCATGTACTGTAAAGACAATGAGTAGGGACTGGTGGGGCTTTGTATGTCTGGATCAAATGTAATTTTATCTTTTTTTTGAGGAGGGGTTGTCACTGAAGTCCAAGAATCAGAGCAGTGCAGTAAAGCAGCACAGGTCAAATTCGATTTCATGCTGTTACAGCCTGTACTTTTAAAACCATTGTTTAAGAGATTGGCAAAAAAACCCATACACTAATCAAATTGAGATTTTCTAGAGCAGTTCTCTTAAGCAGTGTTCATACTTTGCCAGAGCAAATTTGTGAGATCATTAAATGGTATTTTAAGAGCTTAGACACAACTTGGGAAGGGCAGTACTTCCTAATCATCTAATCTCCAGGTTCCTTAAAATTTTTTATCAAAGAGAAAATGGACTAAACCAGGAGAGATGCTTTGGAAGGGACTGTGAAAAAGATTTTGTTTTACCAAATGATGTCAATACAGAATTTGCCTATGTAATTTTTTTTTGTTTCTACATATAGCTATTGATGTGGGAGTTTCTAAGAAAGTGTTTTGATCTATAGTCATCTTCACTGGAACAGGTTTGAAAGTACAAAGCACTTCCATTTTATTAACAGTATTTGATCCATGACTAACTGCTTTTATCCTGTGAAGCTGTGTTTCTGTAAATGTATCTTTATGGTTTTAATGAGTGTTTTTTAAAGTCTAAAGCTAACCCTGTTGCTGAATGAACAAATTCTTCAAGAACTAGGAAGTTAGTTTAGTTCAATTGTTCAGTATTCTTTTTTTCATCTATTTTAAGTTTTTAATTGTTACTACAGCACCTCCAAAATATGAGGTACTCCACAGAGAAAATGTGAGGTTCTTAATTCAGGTAAGTTCACATCAGGTTCTGATCTGGCATGTACCCAGTGGTCAGTTAGCACAGAAATCTCAGGTGTGTGAAAGCTTATTTCAGTGACTGAGAAAATTTACAAAGGAGGCATAGGGTCTGTAATGAGATGAACTCTGTTAGGGTGAATCTTTTAGCATTCACTGTCTGTACCTGAGGCTGTGAAAAACAGGAAACTGTTTTAGGGTGGGGAGTCCTAAAGCACCTACTGATCTTTAACATAGTTGTGTGAAATGTCTGTGTTTCTGTTCTTTTGGGGTTCTTTTTCTTCTCTTTTTTTGCTTAATATTGCTTATGCTATCAGCTAACTGCCTCTTACAATCTTTCGACTAAACACCAAAATGAAACTAAAGCTTGGTAATTACCTTTGCCAAAATGCTTGGAATAACTGTGACCATAACAGAGGGAGGAATTTTATCCTGCTGCTCCCATCATAGAGTTGATTCTCAGGACAACCAGTACAAAGTAAGGCTGACTTGAGAAAGAAATTTTAAAAATTTCTTTCCTAAAGCTGTACTGAATCCAAGACAAAAATTATTCCATGCCTTGGAACTATCTGTGTGTTAACTGGATGTGTATCTGTACCCAGTAAAAAGCAAAGCAAACCCAACCTAATTGCAAAGGTAGCATTACAGGAGGCTGACTTGCCCCTAAATGTGACAGTCTTCTCTCCTGTTTAGAAAACTCTTAAAACCTGCTCCATTCCATGTGCCTTGGCATAGCATGACAGATACTGAAAGCTGTGTGATATTGCAACATATGTAAATGGTACCATATGTTTTGTTAAAATGTGTTCTACCTGTTACCCCGTGCTATGTATTTTACCCAAACCATTTTTTTCTGCTTACATTTCATATGGAACAGCTCATCCTGAATTGTGTAGAGCTCATCCAGAGGCACGCTACAAGCCACAGCTGCCCCAAATACTGCCCTCCGTAACAGAGGAAAAAATAATTTTTTGCTACTGCTGCTCTGGCTGTGTTTGTCCTGGAAGGTTTTTCGTTCAATTAGGGACACGCAGCAGGGTTAATTAGAGTAACACTGTTTATGAATTAAGAGAACAGACTGTAGCAGACCAGTGCTAACAGTAGTTAGTTTCCAGCTGTCCTAAGAATACTTTTATCTTTAAAATATAATTTAAACCGTATTTAGTTGGGTTTTATTGTTTCCAGTGAAAAGCCCTCTCTCCCTCTGCTCCCCAGAAGGTTACGTATAAAAAAAAATAGTGGAAAACTTCCAGTGACCCATTGCATTGTTTTAGCATTACGTTTCCTAGCAAAGGCTGCTTGTCTTGGCAGTCATTCATAATTTTGAAGTCCTTCCAAAGGAAGACAAAGCTCCATCCTCTTTGAATAGGTGCAAAAGAATCAAGATTCAATGACTATGCTAATCCTTGCCAATAACTGTTTGAAGTTATTGCAAATAAAGGACTTGTGATGCCTGATTAGTGGCAAGATTTACAGGGCCCACATGAAGAAAAATCTAGTGAATGTGTGGCGAAATCACTGTGGTCACATATTTCTCTGTAGAGAAACAGATAATAAAAATTAGTGTCTCACAATTGCCTTAATTTTTTTCCAAACAAGTACAACAACAAGAACTCTGATGCTTCACTACATAACAATGCTGGATGGACATTTATAAAAATAGGACTAGAATGTAAACTTAAATAATCTATAATAATATGATAAGAAATAGAATGTATTACACTAGAAAAAAGTAGGTGAGTCAGGATGTTGAAAACAATTGTGTACCAGCGCTGGGGAGATGACTTCTGGGTTCTGCTGGTGAGCACACATGACAATTATGTCAAAATCAAAACAAGATATGAGTGAATTATTACTTTTTGTAGCTGAAAATGTTCTTCACCCACTTTTAAAGAAGGGAAAAATTGAGACTGAGTTACCTATTTGCTTGTATACAGACTTGATGTGCCCTGTAGACAATACAGTACTTCTGAAGATTGACCTAATTCAAGATGCAGATACATCGGTTCAACATTTGAGTTGTTTAGAAGGATTCCAATAGAACTTGAAATTATTTTCTCTCCCTTTAATACTACAGTGAGGTCTTTAACTTTCCTATGCAGTTCATTCACAGAGACTATTTTCCACCCCAGTTTGAATAGCAGCACACCTTTCATCTCAGCTGTTTAGACAAAGTCAAACAGCAGTTTCCACCAGAAACAGAAGTCTGTGGCCTCCACTTGTAGACATGCAAACATCTTGGTGATAATGACATTTACCAGCAAAGTGAGAAAAAATGTTTATAAATGGCCTTAAATTTCAATTAACTTGAGATAATTTCAACTATAAATTCCTTGTTTTATGGAGAGTGCGACTAAATTCATTGTCGAGATGAGATGAGTTTCTCTTCTTCTTAAGTATGAAGTTTCTTAATACTGAGAAAATAAATGCAGATATAACACTCCTTGTGGCACTAGGAAACAAGCTATTTGTATTTTTTGTGGCTTTGCCATAAGGTAGCTTATCAGAGACATCAGCAGAAACAATCTGCAGTGTGTACTTAAGTTGCTAAGTAAAAACTTATTCTAAAATAATTCATAATATATGAAGAAACAGATTTGTATTTTCTTTTGCATATATAATTATTTAATATATATGTCAGTTAGACATTAACTTTCTGTGTTGATATATATGCATATGTTTCACATAACACAGAACATTTTTATAATATTAGTATAGAGTATAGATCATTGAGTTTTGTGTTGTAAGGCGTTTTAAATTGCAACTGGGTAAGGATATCCTTTCAAAGGGATATAACAGGATGGGGTTAAACTACAGATATAAACAACTAAATGTAGGATATATGTAGGTGTCCATATGTCAGCTCACACAGTTACTGAAGTTCAGTAAAGCTGTTCTAAGTCCTGTAGGTATGCGGAATATATAAAATAATACAAATAAAAGATCAGGTTTGCATGGCAATGATTTCAACTTCTAGACCATCATAAACCTTAGCTTTTTTTTATTTTACATTTTTTATTGTCTTTCCATAACTTATTTTGAATAAAGCTCAAATATTAAGCTCACAGCCTAAAACCAGACAGTTCTAGTGTTGTAAATATCACAGAATGGATGAAATAAGGAAGATGATTACCTTTCTTATCTGAAGAATAGCAAGCACTGTCCTTTGATAACTGAGAATTCACTCATTTCCAGTCAAATGTTTTGCATTTCCTTGAATTAAGTGGGTTTTGATTTCAGAAAATGATACTGTCTGATTATATGATAATTTTTAGTTGGGAAACTTTCAGGAAGTTTCTAGCTGGTTTCAGAGATAAAATGCTGGAAATTTCTACAGATATACAAGCTTTGTAGATATTGTTTATTCTGCATGAGTTTTGACTTATTTAAAAAAAAAATTGGGTTTTTTTCACTGTTAAATGAATAGCATTTGCAGTAAAGCAAGCCAAGCTAAAGAAGGAAGCCATACCTCAAGTGAGGGGACATAATATTCTGTACAAATAAGGAAATTATTTAAAGCACCGTGTGATGAACTTGGCCTGCTGTGTGCAGATTTCGCCTTCCGCTGAAGCGCCCGCAGTTGATTATTGCTCTAATTTAGACCAACAGTAAATGCTGCTGATGTGGCAAATGATCTGTTCCTCAAGGCAATTTTGCACTTCTGGCCTGAGAATGATGGGTCTCTGCCCAGGTGGCCAACTCTGTCAGGACAATAAATCGGTGTTATTTCTTCTCTGTCCCGGAGGAAGCGTGGAGGAGGGAAGATGATCTTCCTTCCAAAGGATATTTGCCTTTGCCATAGTGATAGAAAAAGCTGATGAATAAGTCAACCAGAAAAAAAACAAAACAACAGAACAGAAGGGTCAGAAAACTTATGGTAAAGGAAAAAACAATGAGAATATTGTATATGTCAGGACCCTGGTTGCCATTTTGTAAACAAACTTCTTCCTATTTTTGTATAATTTACTTGGATATCCTGTTTCTTTCTGTATCCCGTGTGGCATTGGGGTTTTGAAAAGGATTGAAGCCACATAAAGTTTTCACCTATGGTGTGTTTGGAGAAGGTGGAAATTTTCCTGCTAAAATTGAGGAATGTTTAGAGAGGGATAATAGAAGCTACTAAAATGGTAAATGGCAATTTTCTTCCAAGAGTGGAACAGAAAGAAACAAATCCATAAACAAAGTGATTTTAACTGTATGTGTTAGATATTTACTATTTTGTATGTTTCCTTTGAAACCTCTTTTTAATTTTGAAATCAACTTTTACACATATCATCAAGTTGTGTTGCAAAGCCAACTTTCACTCTTTAGATGAAGATATTTATTCTTTGTGATAAAGTTTGCGAACATTTGTACTATGGCAAAGAAAGCCTTCTGAACTACAGTCGTGCTTTGTGCTTGACTATTGGGCTGAGCAGCCCATCATAGCAGGAGGTCACCTATAAAGTACTTAAGAATCTTATTCCTCATGATTTCAGCTACACACATCCTTGGTAGCAAAATTGCTAAGAAACCAATTAGTAAGTCATTACACAGCTGAAGGGGACAATGCAAAGTCTTATAGAATCTCTAGAAGACTTTCTATTTGAGTTTATTAGACCAGAATGAGGATGCAAGTAGTGAAGATGGCATACTTAACTTAGGGAGAGCTTACCTTTAGAGGTGGATGCCAACAGGTAGCTTTGTAACACCACGTAGTGTAAAGTTAGAGGGTGGAAAAGCTACTATGTGGTAGAGGCAGCCAAAATGTGGTAATAAGGTTGTGAGATGGCCTGGGAGTAATAGCAACAGCTGGCAGATAACAACATCTCTTCTGTGATGCAAAATTTGGCACAGTCTCTGTGCGAAAATGGGGTGCTCAGAAGAGCTCATTTGATGCAATTCAGTGGCATTCTAGGTTAAGGAATGATGGAGATGATAGTTTTGCAGTTGCAAGGAGAAAAAGAGATTTTGCAGTAGTAGTGCAGAGGAGAGCTGTATAAAATAGCAGACGGTTTTAGGGTGGCAGAACAGAGCAGGTGATTCCTTTGTTGTAAATGAGCTAGTGTTGCTAGTAGTGTTAATTTCTATTTCTCTATACTGGTTAGGGTAAGTCTTTCAAAGACTAAAAGCTTTAGGAATATGTCAGTAGACTTGTACTGCCACATCTCTTAGATATTTCTCAAATGTCTTTCCATTTGCTCATGGGATTTTTCTTGAATTATGTTCATAAAACACAGACTCAACACATAGAAACCATCACTCTCCAAGTCCCTGTGTAAGCAACTGTATCACTTGAGCTTCCCTGAAGTCTCAGGCTTTTATCTTTTCATCTGCTTTGGCCAATGTCAGAGATGGGATTCTGGCTCAATAAAATTCTGACTGATTTCCTGCAGGCGTTTATATTCTCATTTATATATTCTGATAAAAATCTAAGGTTGGTAAACCAAAACACCAATAATGTGTGAAAGTTTGGATAATGCCATATCTCTCTTTCCTTATAAAAAGTACACCGATGAGCACATTCCAGCAGGATTTGAACTCAGAAATACTGTAAATAGGGGAGGAGGAGTGACATCTAGAGTACTAACTATCCTCTGGCCTGCTTTCCATGATTCTTACAAAGAATCAGAAGAATATTGAATTAACTGGAAAAAAAGTCTTTCTCTTATAAAAGTAGTCCTTTATGTCACAAGTTTTCGTATAGAGCTGCATCTCCATTAATATGTTATGAAGAAGATCACAAGCAAATATTTCTAAATGTAACGGCGAAAGAGCAGCAGCAGAATTTATAGATGATACAGGGCTGGTGTAAGAGGATAAAAAGTGTAAAAAACCCCAAACACGTCATGTGTTTTATAATACAAGAAAACAATAATAAGAGGATAAGTATTCTCTATAATATTTTCTTTGTCCTTCCATTTGAACTACTTGAGAAGATAAAAGATTTTTCCTAAAAGGATTGAGATAGTGAAGACTTGAGGCTATTTAATAATGTTTCCATAAGAGCTTTTTCCTTAATGTCCATTTCCTGTTTGCTATTTTTTCACTGTTTTTTGTTCTCTTATCTATTTGCATCATTTATTGTGTTTTTTTGGAGCAACTGTAAGTGATTCCTGAGCAGAAGCTGGGTTTTGACAGCAAATATTTTCAGTTCTAGAGTAAGAAAAACTTACGTTATTTATTTGTTTAATTACTCTTTCAAATAGGCTCTCACTATGTGGATCCTGGAAATTCTATGAAGTTCAGGGCAGTGTCTGGCATCTATGCATATGTTCAGTAGTACAATTCTCGGTTTAGTAGTAGAGGCTGTGACATTTACCTCTGAGCACAGCACTGTTACATTGTCAGGAATGCTGATTTCTTTCTTCTTTAACAGCAAGATTTTAAAGCTTTCTTGGGCTCCTGGGCACTTACTGTGCATTCACTTGGGAAACCCAAAGCTGCTATCACTCTTACTGAACACTTCTGTGTGTTGTAAATCCAGATGTGACAATGCAGGCAGCACTTGTTTTCACTCCATGCTCTTGACATTCCTTATACTTGAGAGAGCTCTTTGAATAAAGTAGACATTTCGTTTTTCAGAGACAGCAAGCAATTACAGCCAAGATAAAACTGGAAGTTCTATATCACATGTCAAGTTAGGCTCCCATAGACTTTCACCTTCAGTGACCTTAAAGAGTAGCTATAAAATTGTTACAACCAATATAACTTGGTTATTATGTGGTTACCAAGAAATTACACGTGATTTCTTGCTTGGTTTTATGTCCGATTTCTTCTAATTAGATCCTGCCAGGATTTCCAGTTATTCACAATGGTTTGCTTTATGTGCCAAGAAAATGCTGTTCCAAGTCAAGTCCAGTAGATAATCAGCCAAAGCACTGAACTTGATTGTCTGAATTTTGGTCATCTAAGAAAAGAGAGAAAGGATAAAGGGAATCTTAAATAGCACATTGTACAATACAGATCCTGAAAATAAACAGACCAACACCATAGTATGAAATGCATTCACTAAAATACTATGTTTTATAAGGAAGAGTAAGAAAATAAAAGATCAAAATAAGTTTACAAATAATTCATAAAAATGAAACTGACTTCACAAAGAATGTTCTGCAAAATTGGCAGCTCATCATTTATTAATCTTTATAATAATCTGCAGTTTTAGACTAAATTAATGGTCTTTTTCAACTGTACTGTCCAATCCTTTTGGTAACTTAGAAAGCAAAGATGTCACTTGTATTACAATAGTACTATGATGATATAGTAGGCACTAGTAAATAGTGCAGATTAATTTAGTAATTCAGACTAATTTAGTAATTGCTTTTCACCTGGGTAGTTAGGTATTTTAAGCATACTGCTTGCTTTTCAGACTTGTGATGAATTTCTGTTCATTCTTGTAATCATTTTGTTCTATAGCCTCCACATGAAAAAATTGTCCTCCTTTCCAGTAAATGTGAAAACATTCTAGTAATATTTTAAAATAAATTTTAATTTAAAATTAAATGTTAATTTGTTAATTAATATGTTAATTTCCAATTAATTGCATATAAAATAAAAATATACATTCCAATTAATAGATACAATAAGCAAGATAAAGCAACAATTTTTCTTAAATTGTCTGAAATCCTTAATTGGTAGTTGAATGTATTTGCTATGTACAAACACATTTTCTGAAGCCATAAGCTACAGCAAGATCCATATGCTGGCCTTGGGGGTATTATAGAATGACTCTCTCTTCATGCCACAAAATTCAATACAGTCATGGCACAAGACACCTGAAAGAGGAAGAAAAGCAAAGTCAGCAGCTGAATCTTGGCACTGTAGCAGATGAATCAGTGTAATAAAATGTAATAATAAATCATTTAAAGGCTCATAGTTTTATATCAAACACTTCATATCAATAATACAGAATTACTAGAGAGTATTTTTTTCTGTGTGAGATAATTGTATTGTGTTCATTCAAATAACATAGGGAACTGCATGTAAGATGATTTGCTTAAAATCTTAATGAATTCACCCTTGAACATGCCCCTGGAAGGTCCTGTGTCTTGATCCTGGTGGTCTTGCAGATACCAAGTTGCTGTTCTTGTTGACGTCCTGAATACAGAAAGACATTACAGAGCTAAGACTAATCTCAAGCTCGTGAGCCTACCAGAACTTGATCCACAAAAGGATTCAACACCACATGTGCAACATTTGCATGTCTTCCTTATCTTTTATAGACTGGGGCCTGCACAGAAATATTTTGTTTCCCGTTAGGATGACCAAGTTCCAAGTGAAAGCCCTAGCAGCAGCTGCGTGGTTGTATGACCCAGTCAGCAGTGATTTCATTCAGCAGGAGAGAACTTTGGGCAGAAAGCCGTAGAAGTAGAGCATTGTCCTGGAGCTGAGTTCTTGGAAGACAAGTGCTAATATCTGTTCCTTATGGTGCGGAGCCAATTATAATCAAAAGTCAATAGAGGCAAAATTTATCCAACCAAATCCAACCAAAAGGATCATTAAACCATCTGTTCATTATGAGTTGGTATTCTCATGAAATTCTGAGAAATTTCAGGCTCCTCAGCTAAGAAGCCTGTGAATATTGAAAGTCAGACATTTCTCATGGTAATTCAGCACAGAGCTTTTTCCTGCCTGACAGCAATTTCAAACACGCGTCACATTTCTCAAGTTGCCTCTCTTATCACTAGAGAGTAACATGGTCTGTGATAGAGGGTGACACAATGATGAAAGTCATTCTTGCTCGGTTGTCTATATCAGACAACAAGGATGGGGGCTTTGATGCCTAGCCAAGTAATTGTCTTGAAAGGGGAAATAAATCCCGGCAACTCACATATTTCTTACCCTTGCTTGTCTAGAAAAACTCAGCTGCCCATGTTTTTTATCACTTAGCTACCCTTACATTAGCATATTCCTTCCATGAAAATGTTAACAAAGCAAGTAGTTAAGATGATACTTAACTCTGTGGGGAAAAAGTGAAAGAGAAATAGTCGAAGTAACAAACCAGCACGTTATTTATTTAGGATAGAGCACATCCAGGAGATAAAGGAAAGGTGCCAAATCTTTAAGAGAATTGCAGCTGGCTTTAAGTGTCACTCGGTTTATTAGTACATGTACACTCAGATAAACACACATACTTTACTGCTGCAAAGTTCTTGCTCTTGGATAATCATCTTTTTGGCTTGATGGAAGTAAAAATAAGTTCATTCCTTCTTGTTTCTATTTGGAGGGTCATTTTCTTTAGAACTTGCCTTCCTATTCCAGAGAGGAAAAAGGGACAATATTTAGGTGAAAGAAAGATTTCCTTGTGTGGCTTTAAAAAAAATTTAAAAATTGAGCAATCCCTGTAATCCTCACTTTATTATAATTCTTGAATTATGCCGTGTTAAGTAATTTAATACCTTTCTGATTTCTGTGTAATATTTCTACCTGTTAGTGAGCCGGTCCACTGTGGGCCTATAAAGCTAACATTTATATAACACAGCACAGCAAAAATAGCATATATACAGCTGAACACAGCTCTTCAGAATATGAACCATTGTGATAGAACAAAACATATAGTCTGTGATAGACAAGTTGAAGGATAATCAATTAGTAGCCATGCAGTTATCAGTAGCCTATCTAGGAGAATCCAAGTTCCGCATTTGTTCCAGCTGGAATGGTCCATTACAGACCTCGCTCTCATCATTTCTCTTTGTCTTTCTGGGTCCATAGGGACATACTCGTGCTGAACAGCAGGAAGGAGGTGAGAAACAGGGAAGTGACTGGTCTCCATTTTCCCATTGTCAAGGTTCTACGAGTGCCTTAGAGAGCAGCTGCTGGTGAGTAATAACAAAATTTGGTCAAAAATTTCTCCACTGTTTTCTTGATAAACTTCATTTGATCATGTGACATGCTGGCCTGAATGAGGCAGACAATGATATTTAGTGGTACTGGGATTTCATGTGGAATATTGGGAGAATTAAGCAACGTAATTATATCCCTTGTTAAAAGTTTTCAGATGAATTTATCTTGCCATATCCCAAGTCCTAGCCAGCATCTGCACTTTGACACAAATCCCACTTTTTTTTTTACTCTGACCATTTTGAATTAGTTTTGTCTGAAAAACTCTAATTCCAGTGAGAACAAATTACTCTGCCATGCCTCAGTGTATTTGGATCAAAGTAAAAATAGATTTGAGCTCTCACTTCGGAATTCCCAAAGAGGTTTTGAATACTCCAAGGTCTATATTTGAATTTGGCTCTTGTTATACACTGGAGAATATTTCAAAAGGAAACTTTTTTTTAACACATGTCACTATGAAGACAATAGAAACTCAGGTACCCAAACTAATAAAGTTTGATGTACAGTACGGTACTTGGCACTCTAAGCACAGGGATTTAAGGGCTATTCAGCAGTGTCACTTTTTGATCCAGCATCACTAAAACCATACTTTCTTTTTCGTTTTAAAAATAACATTTGGAATTTCCATAGCTTGTTTTTTGCCAGCACAGAAGACTGAGATAAAAAGTAGGGACTTTTTTCTCTAATGGCCTCTATTTTTTAGAGGAGCTTCTTTTTCCTTCTCTTAAGTAAAATAGACAATGCCTGTGAATAGAAGGAAAAAAAAAGAAATCAGCTGATTTGTAGTCTGTGCAAGTTATCATACTTGTGCATTATTTTAGCTGGCACCTTTTGTGGATTCTGGATGCTTTCAGACTAACCAAACAGGAAGTGCTGGGCAGCTGGTGCCTGAGAAAACTAATGAAGGAAATAGAAGCATTTATTTTTATACACAGTATTTCAGAAATCCCAGAAAAGGGAAAGAAGCAGATCATAAAACTTTCTGAAGTTGTTTCTTTTTTAGTTTTCTTTCAGTAGATGACAAATTAGATGTGGAGTAGAATTGCAAGGTGTGATGTGGGTTACAGGATAAGGCGTTGGTGTTCTTTTTGTAGCTAGGAACAAAGTTACAATTCCTGAAACAGACACAACCCTTTAAATAGATCTGCATGTAGATCTCATCCTTCCCATCTGGAGATGAAAATTATAGGGAGTCAGTGATGCTCTCCTCCCCCTCTTGGAGGCTATACAGAAGCTGTATTATTGTCAGGTGATGAGAAAGAAGGTGGAGGGAGTTAGGGAAAGCGAAGGGTCGGGGAGGCTCTGGGAAATCAAAAAGCCGGTAGTCTCTGAGGAAGGAAAGACAGTACATAACCTGTGGATCAGGCTGCTGAGGCAGCTGAGAACTGAAAACGTTGAGGTTGGCAGATAGTTATCTGCTATATAATTCAAGTAGTCAGCAGTATTCACACATACCCTCCAGGCTCATGTTTTTTCAGTTACTTCATCAAGATGTGACCATGTTAAAGGTGTTATGTTGGATATGGTGCCTGAAAGGTGTTCCTTCTTTGATGATGCAGGTATGTTTTCCCTCCAAGAATTAGTTCGCATTTGAAGTACAGCACATTCCTCAGACACTCTTTGCATAGGGTGAAAGCTCTTAATCCCAGCTGCTTCCATAAAGTATCAAAAACTCCGTAAGAGGCTTTCTGATATTCAAACATCCAGGGTGCATCTCAAAAGTATCTTTCATGATATGGGGTGAGGGCTGCAGTTTGAATGGGGGACTTAAGTATGAACTTGCTGCAATACCTCTATGACGTGAGGCTGAAGAGTAGAGTCACTTAGCTGCATTTTCTCACCTGAATGCCACGCCTTCTACAGAAATCCTTGGTAATAAACATGTTGTATATATTTCTATGTTGGGGCTCTGTACAGAAGTTATTCCAGCGCTGAGCATTTTTAGCAGAAAACTCAAATGGTGGCTCTAGATTCAGGTATTGAGATGAAATGCCATGAAGCATTTTATGTCTGATACAGGAAACAGAATGTCAAATTAGATGAGTTTCCTTCTCGGTTTTGGTTTTTTTTTTTTCCAAATCTTCTCTGCTAAAAGAGAAGGATTAGCCCAATTCTCTGTTGGCCATAAACCACAAAATCAATGGTGAAGATTTTGAGACCAAATTTTGCATGAGGTTTAGCTTTTCAACTTTACCCTAGTAGCCTCCATGAGACAGTGCAGTACATTGAAAATGCAGGTAGAGACTTAGAAATGTTGGATAACTAAGACATTGGAAAACTAACCTGTTGCATAATGAGTATTTAGTTCAAATAATTCAGCAAGGTATCATGTACTTTTGATCTCTTTTGTCTAGAGGTAATTAATTGAGGACCATCATATAAGTATTTAGCGGGGTTGTAGAAGTGTGAGCTAAAGTAAATGCTTAGCACAGTTCTGAAAGGGTTTTCTTTTCTTACATTTCAGAAAAGTCTGAAATAAGTTTCAGTTTTGCAAAGGACCTTTGTATTTCCTGATGCCAGGCCAAAAATGATGTGTTCAGTATTTCCAGACTCCCTTGTGACACACACAATCGTTTTATCTTTGTTTATCCATCAAAGACTGAGAAAAGTCTCTTTTGATTACTAGATGTATCGTAAAACATGTATTTACATCCCAGTGCTTAAATCTTTTAATCTTTGCCTTTAGTAATATTTTTGTAGTACTTATTACATTCCAGTCTTCATTACACTCTGCATTTATCAGGATTTCTTCCAGTTGATCCTATAATACTTGATCTCACTGTGAACCTGGATGCATACTCTATTGCTATCCCCAGAGTCCTCCTCTGTGCCATTTGAATAAAAAGCTAGATTATCTGAACTCTTGAGGTCTACTGCTAAAACTTGTCAGACGATCTCTATTTGTTTTCAGACGGAACAACCAGGTCTGAAAATAAGCAAACCTAATACCTATTTTCCTATTTGAAGGTTGATGCTGAGAACTGCAGGAAGAACAGTAAAACACATGTTCTTTTAGAAATACTTAGAAGGTTCACCTCTGAAGTTGGGTAAAGAGCAAGTTTTAAGCATTTTTTTAACTTCTTGGTGGAACTGTACTTCCTTTATTAATATGTCTTGGCTAACCCTGCTTTTACTTATACTACCTGAGTTAAACTTGTCCGATCACTCAGTATAGTAGTCCCTCTGGTAAGGATCCAACTCCGGTAAAGTTAATGGCAGTTGTCCAGTTTAATTTACTGAGTGCTGGATCAGAGTTATTTCCTACTTCATGTTATCTGATGAAAGACTTGATTGCCGTTTTTCCAGTATGCGGATATGCCCTCCTGTGTTTGTATCTTTTTGTGACTAGAAACTAATTTCCCAGAAATAGGGAAATTTTGCCTTTTTTCCCTCAGCTTAGCCTATGATTACTTAAGCAGTCGAAGCAAAAGAGTTTCATTTCTTGCTCCTCTCTGCCTTAATTAAAAAGTATTTATTTGCAACTTAGCTAAAAAAGTACACTTTTCTTCAACAAAACCCTTTTATCTGAAGTAAAATCATGTTCTGTAGAGGTTATTACCTACTCTGGCTAGATTTTGGATTTCTAGCAATACTTCCAGAACCTGCTTGCATTTCCTGGGATTTGAGAATGTTTTTTCTTCCTCCTCTACTAATAAAAACAATGATAATGATAATAAAAGTAATATATCATGGAAGAATTCACTGTGACAGTTTCATTAAATTTCAACTTTAGTGGCTTTCAGTTAGGCAGTCATAGGTGCTTCAGGTTGCCCTGCTTTCTTCTGGATAATTCTTGGCTTGTCTTGTTTATTTTTTTCATATTTGTGGATATTATTATTATTTTGAAGAAATACTTTCTGTCTGAGATCACTACTTTATCTTCCTATAATTGTTGCTTCCCTTTTGTGTTTATGAGTTTGATAAGTGTATCAAAAAAGTAGTTAAAACTTGTTATTTAAGCTTGAGTGTTTTGTGCTGTCCAGCTACCCTTTGATGGGGATGCAAATGTAGGGGCATCTGCATTCAGGGGAAAACCAGAAAAAAGTGGTTCCTGAAGAAGGCACAGTGCCCATAGGCCAGTGGGAGCCTTATATCCTCTGTTACTGCTCTCACTTGAACCTGGTATTTTAGGTTATAACCGTAAAGTCTGCTTGACATAAAAGTGTCATATTGATGTAGTGCCAGTTTTTCAGCAATTAAATTTCTCTCATTTACAACATTGTTACTTCAGCCTTTATTTTTCTAGGTTATTACTCATTTACTAGGTATTTGAATCTGTGCTGTTCATAAAATATACTATATGATAACAATATTTCATAGACATCAAATGACCAAGCCGTTACATACTAAACAATTTGCCAGAGATATTTTCTAAAACATATATATTTTGGGGGATTAATTTCTTGCTGTTTTTATTTAGAGTTTCATAATTGACTGACAGAAACTGCTCAGGCAGTTGAATAAATAATTGAGATTTGGAAACCTTTATCCATTATTTGCATTCATAACATTTCCCAATCAAAAATTAAACACTGAAAATGTTATTTTACTCTTTTTCTTAACATTTTTGCTACATTAATCAATAATAGCTGTCCTCAGACATATTCCAAACTGCATTCATATACCGTTGGAAACCAAATGCTGAAAATAGTCCTAGAGTTGTACTTTAATTATACATAATCAAGACACAAGAGATGAGAGGCATATCAGTAATGTAATGGATACCAGTAGCATCTTGAAAGAAAGACATTTTGGAGACATTTTTGAGGTGGAGTTGGAAAACTTAATTTGTTCAGTTCATCTGAACAGGATGAGCCTGATTCAAGCCAATGAAATCAGATATCTCGACTTCTGTTATCTGTCTTATGTCTTCATTTTTAGGGATAAAAAATACTTACAAATGTGACTAATATCCTTTCTTAAACTGGTAGCACAATTTTCAAAGGGAATACTCAATGAAGTATTTACAGAACTGAGCATTGTTAAATTATTCTCAAGACTCAGCCCTACAAAAATATTTACACTGAAAGCAAACTTGAATGGTTCTATGTCTGAGATGGAAAAGTTATTCAATTACTTGGAACTACCCACATTCTTTCATGTTATCAGTTGTTTGCAGGAGCAGATCTTGACTTCGTCTTTTTGAGTCCAGTAGGCACTGTATTACAGGTGTTAATATTTATCGGTTTCCTGGCTTTAAATGCTGTGTTACAAAGAGCAGCAGAGGGCGCTGAGCCCGCCGGCGCAGCCCGACAGGGTTCTCTTCCTTCCCAGCTCTGGATTTCCCCGTTCAGGGATTTCCCGCTCCGCCTCGAGGAGAGCCCTTATAAAGAGCACACTGGAGCTATTCTAATAAATTGTTGCAGAGCGCCAGGATCTCACTGTGCTTCTTCACAGAAAAGAGAAAGCAAGGCTCTTGAATTTACTTTCTTTACCTAGTAACAGCACTTACAGATGTTAAAACAGATGGAAAGAACAAGCCAAGTTGTGCTAATAATTTTGCATGTGTTCATGACGGGTAAGTTGTAGGGGGAAGGAGTGTGTGTTTGCTTTATTTGTTTTTATTTTTTCTAAGTGTAAACTGACCTAAAATTTACTGTTTGATCTTTATTTCTCTTTGTTCAAGTTGTTTTTACATTTCAGTGAACATAACTGTCAATTAAGTAGTTCTGTCAAAATGTCAGGAAGCTTTTTTTTTGAAATTTACTTTGAGCTTTCCTGTGTTCTGCAATGATGCAGTCTTTTTCTTATTGAGTTTGCTAAAAGATAGTCTAGGAGACAACTGCAGTACATAGTAATCAAACTGCATGTTTGGTTTTTAGTCATCCCTGACAGTATCAGTCACATTTGGTACTAAATGTCTTGTTGAAAGTGATTCTGCAGTTGTCCCTGCTATTTTAATTATCTCAAATGTTACAAATTTTTAGAACCAGATCAACCTGACAAAAAAAAAAATTATAATGTGCCAATGCATTTATTTTCATTGACAGAATGTGGTTTATGCCATTTAAAACATGAGAACTGTCTTAGTCATCTGAGCCTGTATTATCTTTGACAAAAACAGTGCTGTTTATAGGGTATTTTGGAGATGTAAACCACTGTATGAGCTTTATTAGTTTAAACTCCATATAACTGTATAGCAAACTTGCGAAGTAATACTTTGTGTTACAGTAGAACATGGTAAGAAATGGGAAAATAAACGTTGAGAATGATGCTGAGTTTATGTATGTTCTCCCTGTTGCAGTTGAAGGTTTTGAAATGGAGATTGTACCTGCTAACAGAATTGTTGCACAGATTGGAGAAACACTCATACTCACATGCAATAGTACTGGCTGTGCATCACCAAGGTTTTCCTGGAGAACCCAGATGGACAACCCTCTTGGAGGAACAGTGAACAACCATGGGACATACTCTACCTTGACTATGGATCCACTTAGCGTTGGGAATTCTCATGAATATCTGTGTACGGTCTTCTGTGGTGTGAAGGATAAAAAAGAGAAGAGTACCAAAATTGAACTTTACTGTAAGTAAAAATGTAAAATTCTGTGTAAGTTGTACGTGTTTGTAACAATCAGTAATTGGTTTTGGATGTTGTGGTTGGGAGTTAACTGATAATGCTAGGATAATGAGTCTGCTACAGCCCAACATATTTTTCCTTGTAAGATTCCTTTATCTGTCTATTTGGGACTCTTTCTCAGCCCCTTTCTGCCTAGCTTTCTGCACTGAAGGTAGCATGTATTGTATTTATTCTTATTCTTGGTGATACTTGAAAATCAAAACATAGACTCCTCAAAACATTCATAGAGCTGAAAAGAACCCAAAACCAACCCAACCAATGTGATTGAGATGAATGTGTTTGGAAACCTGCAAGTGCAGAGCACCTAGTCAAAGCCTTTGCAGTAGGTAGGGGAATGATTCCAATGTTTGAACCTACCACCACAGAAAACAGGATACCGTCAGTGTATGGATTGCTCTGGATGCCTATGTTTAGGCAGCTCTGTCACTGTCTAGATGCCTTGCTGGATCTTACTAGATAATTTGTGATCATATTTTAACAATTGTACAAACACAATTCCTGTTAGTGTATGAGCTGCTTATAAAGGGGCTGCATGTCTTCATATCATGATATGTCTTGTAATAATGTTGATATAATGTGATGTTCTGAACACCTTCAAACTGAAGATGTTTGATGTTGGGATCTTGCTCCTATGTTGACCCTAGAGCTCATCTCCTCCAGACTAAAGAAATGGATTTTATTCTTTTAGCTTTCCCCAGTGATCCTATCATTGAGATCAGCCCATCCTTAGTTGCTGGAGAACCAGTCACTGTCACTTGTAAAATTCCTGATGTGTATCCTTCTGATCACCTGGAAGTGGTCCTAAAGAAAGAGAAACGTATTCTTCGTACGGAATATTTTTATGAAGATGACAGCACAAATACAGAGACCAAAACTGTGACATATTCATTTAATCCCACGGCTGAAGATATTGGAAAAGAGATTACCTGTGTGGCCAAGTTACCAATTGATAATATGGACTTTGAACCCAAAGAAAGAGTAACTTCGAAGAAACTGAATGCGAACTGTAAGTATTATTATTCTTGGGCTTTCACACCAAGTACTGTTTAATATTAAGTTTCATGGAATAGGTTTAAAAAATGCATGAAATGTACCTTTAGTGAAGCTAATGTTGAAGTTGTGCTTGCCATTCTTCATTAACTTACTGACCTTTCTCTTTTGTTCTCTTCCAGTTGGTCCACAAAATACTATCATTACTGTGTCTCCAAGCAAGTCGCCAGCAGAAGGAGACCCTCTAAAACTCACTTGTGTGACTGAAAGTAATCCACCACCACAAATAGTTTGGAGAAAACATCTGGCTGATGAGAGCATTCAGCATCTGATAGAAAACAATGTTCTTTCTATTCCCCATGCCCGTTTCACTGATTCAGGACTGTACATCTGTGAAGTAATTAATCTAGCAACTAATAAAACAGACAAAGCAACTATGGACATTGTTATACAAGGTACAAGCTTGACTGAATTTAACTTGTATTATCCAATACCCAGTTGTCAGCTGCCTTTTGAGTTGGAGGATGCAGAAACGCTGAAAATTAGGAAATTATGGGGCCTTCTTATGTATTCAGGGTTGAATTTTATTTACTGCTGCTCTTTGTGGGCTGTGCTTTACATTTCTATGCTTAATTTTCAACTAATTCTGTCTGTGCTGCTGTTTTACCTGCATACCTCTGTACATTTCCTACTACAATAGAGTGATAAAGGAGGCTGAGAAAGTGATGGTATGGGGCATATTTATTTCCTTGAAATGCTAATGTGCGTAGCAATTTTGCAAGGACAACACAGTGTCCTTTTGAACTAGTAGTTTTAGTCATTAGTTGTAAATTCAGTAGTCATTTAATAGTAAAGCTATTTGGTAATTATTATTACTGTGCTGTTTCAGTAAAGCCAAAAGTCTCAGATGGAGTCTGGGACCAAACCCAAGATGAATACATCCTTTAAGAGAGAAATTTTTGCTTTCTTAAAATCTGTCCTTCTTTAGTACTTTTGCATTAGGATAACAGCATTTTCTTTTGTCATGCAGGTGCTCCAAATATTGCAGAACTCTCCATTAATCCTTCTACAACAGTTCGAGAAGGAGAAAATGTTTCCATACAATGTTCTGCCCAGAGTAACCCTCCTCCCAAGATTATTTTAAGGAGAAAATCTGACAGTGCAGACATGGGGTCTTACAGTGAAGGAAGAATTCTTCTTCCATCTGTGACATTCCTAAATGGAGGAGAATATGAATGTGTAGCAGAAAATAAGTTTGGGAAAAGTAAAAGTAAAATAACGCTTAACGTGGAATGTAAGTATGTGTAATGTTTTCCCAATCATTTAAAAATAATTAGTTAATTCTTCACTTCAGTGATAAATGTAACCATCAGACTAAATAAAACCCTATAAGTACAAAAAAATCAGTGAAGTCACCTGCTCTTCCGCCTTAGGAGCAACACTGATAAGCAAAACAAAGATATGAAATCTTTAATGTTAAAACAGTTTTAAGTCAGGATTTGAATGAGCGAGGAACTGACCTGTCTTCCTAACATTCTTGATTAGAAGTGCTTGGTCAGTATGTTTGAGCTATAGAGAGTTTGTATGGAAGCTCTGATACTGTGTTCTTAAGTTATTCTGAGAATTAAAACCAAATTGACTTTCGGAGGTTGACAACGTAGTATTCACGAGGATTTGTGGGATTCATCTCTAAAAATATCCAATGATGAGTCACTACATGATTCTTCATTTCAGATGGACCAAAGAATACAATGGTCTCTGTTATCCCTTCTACTGCTGTTAAAGAAGGAGAAACCGTGACGATGAAATGCACTAGTTCTGGTAATCCGGCTCCAGCAATCTCTTGGAAGAAAAAGGCAGCCACTGGAGAGTCTGAGGAAATTTCTAAAGATGCAACTTTAACTATTCAGAACATAAGAAGTCAAGATCTGGGGCTTTATGAATGTGAAGCTTATAACCAATTTGGCAAAGAAGAAAAAAATGTGAAATTACTTGTTCAAGGTTAGTAGAACAAGATGGAACACAAGTGGGGTTTTAATGTATTTTAAGACCAGATCTTGTCCGTGAAGGATGGGAGAATTCTGTTTTTGATGTCAATAGAGTTAAAAGGTTCAAATGTCATTAAGTAATTTAGGAAGCTTTAAAGTGAAATCTGCCTTAGTACAGATAGCTTACCCAAAAGTCTCATGTTGGTTGAGCTTCCATGACTCCTTCAACTTGACAAATGTGTGCATGATGCAAAGAAGCTATGCAGTGCCTATATTTTATTCCAAATAGCTCTCAGTGGAGGATCCAGATACCTGCACAGAAAAGATTAAAAGAGAAAGTGCATGCTGAAACTTTTTTGTAGAGGGAGTGTATTACAGCCCCTTGGATCTCCTTTCAGTTAGGACTCTGGATCCTGTTCTCACAAGCTTCATTTAAGCTATACCAAATGCTTATACATGCAATGATAGCAAAGTTTCATTTTCAGTAGTAAGGGGACTTCTCTGCTTTAGCCCTGCTGCTTCTGTTTATTGCATGGCAACAGTGTTTAGCTTAGAGATCACTTCTGCCACTAATCCATCTTGCTTCTTTATTCCTTACTATTTTTGTAGCTGCACCAAAAATACACTTTTAATTTTCCCTACAAATGCAGTGATACAAGGAGAAAGTGTTACCATCTCTTGCACATCTGTGGATGTTACATCTGTTCAGAGCGCTCTGTGAAAGGAAACAGGTGTTGGTCTCTCAGCCTTTGAAACAGTAGATGTTGAATAGACCATAGACAGGGCTCAGCTGAAGGACACAGGAACATATGAATGCATAGTATATCATCAATGAACTGGGAGAGCAGTCTCAGCACATAGTACTTTATGTCAAAGGTTAGCTGAAATAACTACTGTTCAGAGTTAATATTAGAACTTGGTTTAGACAAGATGACATCTTCACTTCAATTCCATTAAAAATAAATTGTCTTTAAAAACACTGAGATGAGTTGCACAGGTTCTTGTTATAAGTGATGGGAACTTAGTGCTAATGAAAAACTTCTGTCCAAATGGCAGATGCACAAAATAATTGTTTATTCAATTTTTTTCGTAGTTCCACTTCTACCTTTGAGAACAGGATGTAAAATTGTGGAACCTAGTGAAAAAAGTACTACTCTAGGACTCCTTCCTTTCCCTTTTTTGTTTCTCTTTTGTTGAAAGAGGACATTAACCTCTGGGTTGTTGGCGTATGTCCTTTCATGAACTCAAATGAATAAACAGTGAATTTAAAATAAAAAGAGAAGGTTCTGTATAATATAAAAGACATGCAACATACTCCATCGACTGGCAAAATGTTCTTTCTGTCAGCTGCTGTTGACTGCAGCGAGTGAAGGATAGCTAGAGACAGTGTCGAAAGCTATGTGCCCGAATGTTTTGGTGAATCCTTTAGATTAGTACTCTGTGTGTACAAACTGCTGATACCTAAGTTTTTTACTTCTGTTTGTTGCTAAATCCTACCTTGCATTTCTTTTTTCTTTTCAGTTCCCCCCCAAAATATTACTGTGTTAGTATATCCATCAGCAAATGTTAAAGAAGGAGAAAATGTCACTATTACATGTAGCACATACAGTAACCCACCATCACAGATGGTCCTGAAAAAATTCCATCAGGAGAAAGAAATTATTCTGCCATCAGTGAATGGAACTTTTATACTCTACAATGTCACCAAGAATGACACAGGCAGATATTTGCTTGATGTTTACAATGAGGTTGGAAACAACATGAAAGTGATTGAGATAGCTGTTGTAGGTAGGTAGATCTATTGCCTTAAACTTATTTTGTTCATACTTTCTAATGAATTTTGTGTCAAGGTGAGTCCAACTAATTCATGGCTGATCCTTGCACAATCATACTGTAGTTAGCCTTAAAAAAAAAGCCCAAGTAAAGCAAATAATAGAGCAACTGGTGAGAATAAGCTGTATTTAACCTCCTTTCGGTGTGGATGTTATTGTTTCTCTTACCTGAGTTGGTGCAGGAGCTTCAAGGATAGGGACAGAAAAAGGTGGATCCTGGCCGCATGTCTGTCCACACGCACAAACTATGAGGCTAATCCAGAGAAGACTCTGTTTCACAAAGTGCTCTAAAGACTGAGCTATTAAAACATGATCTTCTCCTGAAGCACTCTTTGCAGGAGGTAGACATGTCCTCAGATGTTTCCTGGGTAAAATACGTTATATTCTTGTATTCTTTGGGAACTCCATGATAATGGAATCTTCATTGTAGATGATAGCAGTGGGTTTGAACTTGCATAGCAAATTCAAGACCAAGATATTTGCTAGGAATTAAAGTAGGTAAACTCTAGTTACTCAGGAAAAAGCATAAGGAAAATGTTTTGGAATGTGTTTTTTGTGTGAAAACAGAACTAGTGTTCTAAATGAAGATCATTAATAACACTGCTTTTACAGTGATATCCATGTATCTGTTTCAATCCATTTTTACACAGCTTTTTTCTCCTTTTACCTCCATTTTACAGGAAGACTGGAAAAACAGGATCAAATGATACCACTGATTATTGCATTCTCCTGTGTTACAGCAGTAGCAGTACCTGTAGCTGCAATTTTAGTCTACGTATCAAGAAAAGCAAAGATAAATGGATCCTACAGTCTTGTAAAAGCACTCAGACTGAAGGTGTGATTGCGTGAACATAAGTCTAATTTCATAATAAGCAATATTATTTATTGTTGTGACTGGTTCTACTCTTCGATAACATATGGTAACAAACAAGGGACTGAAGAACACCACCATGTTATAGCAAATGGGTTTTGTTCATGTTTTGATAAGTGTTTCAGTATTTAAATTAAAGGAAAAGCTAGCATCCTGTCCTGGTAATTGGTAAATGACTTCAGCATGCTGAACAAAGAGTTTCTTGGAGAAACAGGCTTGTACATAGTGTATAGTTTGTATTATAAGTATGTTCAAATGAATATCAGTTTGTAAAATTGTCGTCTTACTACAACTGTACAGAGAAATGTTGTTATTTCAAAAATATAGATCAGCATTACTTGAGCTGATTAGATGAAAATATTTTCAATACAGTTTGTCTACTTGTGATAATGTTTGGAAAATGTTCTCTTTTTACTCATATTGCCATAAACTTTGTACCTTCAATGAAGTTACACGATCACTGGGCTATGCATTTTTAATTTATTTAAATCGGTTTTAGATCTCAAGGCTCATTTGTGAAATATTGTATTTTAAATTGTATGCAGAAAGTGACTGGGATTGTAGTCCACTTAGTTTTAGGACAGCTGAAGTATTTTTGTAGGGTTTAATTGTTCTCAAATCAATGTCAGAATTCTGTTATTTCACGATGAACCAAATCAGGCCCTTCATTTAGAACACAAGCTGCCAATAAACAGATATGGTTTTCCACTGCAAAATGAAACTACTACTAGGATTCTTTGACTAGATTTCTCTAGAGGTTCTTGCTTAAGATTATTGAATACATGTTCCTATAGAAGGAACCAGTGAAAACTTACCCTTAGCAACAGTAGATTTGAGTGTCATGGGAAGCCCTAGCTATAAAGGCAAAAGGAAGGAACCCAGCGAACTAAGGGCATAGGCAAGGGGGAGAAGCAGATTCTATGCACCCTTATCAATGGTAGTTGAGTTGTTTTCTGATGAAATGCCCTTCCCAAGGTTCTCACTGTGGAAAACTAAAATACTTGCAAGACAGCTTTCCTTTTATAGACAATCAGCACCTGCATGCTTTGCTCTGGTTAGCACGTTTTCTCACTGCACACTTTCTTCGGTGTTGGGAAAATGGCTGTGAAAATAGCAGGCTTTCTGTGCAGAGACAAAGATGAGGTGGAATTTGGCAGTATTCTCCCTTGCATCTCTTCTCCTGGCTAGCAGTGCTGCTTTGACTCATCTGGTTGGTGTTTTTCAGAACTGAAGGCAAGGTTGTGGGTGGTGCAGGCACTGAGATGTCTGAGATGTTGAAGTGCATGTAGACTGGGCAGCCATGAGTCACTGTGTTAGGCACAGGAGGGTGGTCTTGGCTCCCCCAAACTTGCACGCACAAGGTCAAGCAGAGATATGTGAAAAGAGTTCCTTTACATTATACACATGGTAATTACTGCCCCTGATAGCGACACGAACACAGATGTCTCTTGGCAGGTGACTGCAGGATGAGGCAGCGGTGCTGACCTTCCTTTCATAGCATGTTCAGGTGTATTTTGTGTACAGTAGAACTGTGCATGCAACTTTCTGAGCTTATATACTCTTGGAAAAGGAAGCTTGGAAAGTGGGGGTGTAGCAGAAAAATGGGAGAGCAATGTGGACTTGGCTTGGAGGAATGTGAGCATGCAGTAGGAGGGTGAAGAAAAGATTGAAGACAGAGGAGGAGGAGAGCTTTGACAGGCCCATGACATAAATTTCTTGGAGGTGGTGCCAGGCAGATTTATTCAGAATAATGTCAGGACTGTCTCAGTGCTGTCTTGTTAACAAACCAGAAATCGTGATTTTTTCACTGTGTAAAACTTTGGTGTGGACACATTTGGCCTGCTCAGTGTGGTTCTGGTATCTGAATTGCAACAAGGAGAGTTACAGAAGATACAAAGAAGAAGGACTGTAAAACAGGAAAAGTGAAAATGCCTGGGGCTTTCCAGTTTGGAGAGAGAATTCTGAGGGAGGATAGGACATGACTGACATTTTCCAGATTGTGAAGGCAGTTGAATGCAAACAACAGATGTAGAACTGCTGTTTGCTAAATCATGGGATGCCAGAACTGCAGGGCATGCAAACTAAGGAGAGAATAGTTTAACAAAAATAATAGCAAGTACTTCTTTACCGAGTGTATTGTGAACTACACTGGAAGATGCTGCAGAAGAGAGGGGAGGATAACAGGATCAACTATCTCAAGAGGGGACTGGAAAAAATAATAGACTAAAGGTCCATAAGTACCAAAGCGAATAGGCAGAAATGTACTGTATAATATCCCTAATCCAGTGGCCATTGATGCTGAGCAGTCCTCAGAGAATATACTGCAGAAAGTGGCCAGATTTGAATGCTCTCCTGAAATAGTATCTCCCACTGCTGGAGACATACTGGGGTAGCTGGATCACTGGTGAGACCTGATAAGGTATGTCTTGCCTTCTCTGAACAGCCTTGGGCCAGGCCTACTTGGAGAAAGGGCTTAGAGGTTCCTGTGCTGTTTTCCCCCTCTTCCACAGCCCCTTAGAAGGAATAAAAGAGGAAAGATGAATGGGAGAGAAAAAGGAGTCATCTTGCAACAGCCTTCGGTGCTTGGGTGGTGCTTTACTGGAAATTTCTCCACGGGTTCCCGGTATCCTCTCCACTGTTGGTTTCACCAGTATTTGCAATACAGATACAGACCTTAATGCCTACATGCCTTGTCCGCCCTCTCAGCATCTCTGTTAATAATTAACTCATTTAAGTCAATAGGATTTGGCCTGTGGTTTCAACAGGACCAGTTTTTCACCCCAAACCACTGAATGAATAGAGGGAGTGTCTAGTGCTGCTTTTGGGAGCAGCTGCTCTTGTGTGGGCAGTAAGCTGCCTCTCAGTGAAATCACACAGAAGGACCTTGCCAGGGGATCTCCTCACCTATTGCCACATTCTTGGTGTTTTCCAGGACTCTTAATGATTTGGGCAGAAGCTTGTGCTGCGGAAGTTAGAAGTTCACAGTCATATAACTTTTCTTTTTTTTCAAAAATTGCAGAAGGAATATTGTTTCTCCTCGCAGTATTTCTCACCAAGGAAAATGCAGAGCCTCTGCCCTGGCAAAAAAAAAAAGGCATGAACAGCAGCTCTGGCCCAGCAAGCTCTTTCAGAAAGGGTCAGAGCTGCCTGGAGGTCTGGGTAATAGTCCCTGCCACCTGGCTCATCTTTATGGCCAAGAAAGTGGTCTGCAGAGCGAAGGGCTGTCACAGATCCACTCATGTTTTCTCTGCAAGTCACCTCAGGTTATAGAGTTGCATTTCCCCCTGCCTGGCCTGTGCTTAAGCACATCAGTTGCCCTTATGTCCTCAGAACAGGGGTTTATCCTAGCAATACCACAGGGCAATGCTAAATGCTAATGCTAAAATGAGCCTGGATTTTAAAGGATGTTTGCAAAATCTCACTCCCTGCAGCTAGTTCAGAATGTTCTCTTCCTTAAAATGTAAAGCTCAAACAGAAGAAGACATGTTTTCTCAACTTCTCCAAGAATGCTTTCAGGTTATTTTTTAGGTATTCTGAAGGGAACAGTTAAGGTATCTCCATGACTGAGGTGCTGGAACCTGCTGGAGATAACCCTGGGTGTGCTGTGTTTGCAGGGACAGGCTCCCTCTGTTTCAGGCTGGCAGGGCCAGACCATGATGTTTAACATCAAGCAATGACCTGATGTCTCTGGCTGTGCGAGACCATTCAGTGAGAGACTGGCAGCTGTGCTGGATCAAGAAACTGCTCTGAGTAGAGCATGTCCTTCTGCAAGGGATCTGATTTTGACTCAAAGATCCTAACAAATGAAGAGCAGGCCATTGTCCTTGGCAATTAGCTGTGCTCTTTCTGTTGTATACACGAGGCTTGTGTCCCAGTCCAGTTTTTCTGGCGTTTTACGCCTTTCTCCCCACAAGATAATCACATCCTGTAGTCAAGACATCTCTTATTTCTTTGATAAACTAACCAGGTTGAGCTGTTGTAAGCCTACCTTTCTCTATATGGCATTTTCTACAGCTGTGAGTAATCCTTGTGGACTTTACTAAATCCCCTCTAGCACTTCAAAATAACTTTAACATGTGGCAAAATAACTGTACATGATCCCCCAGTGCTGTTTCCACCAGTGCCAGAGATGATTTCGCTCCTTCACTCCTCCCCTATTCAGCTCTGCTTCCATAAATAGCCTTTTTTTTACATTTGCCTTTTTTTTTTGTCAGAAAATCACACCAGGGAACAAAGAATAAGTCAATTCCTTATTCCCATTATGGTTTCCTAGTCCCTTGTAGGATACAGTTCCTCAGAGCTGTTCTCACTACTTTTTTTAAAACAGATATTTATGTGGTACAAAGTCAAATGCCTCATGACCCCAAAAACCTTAAATCTAATTTGTCTGATAAAGCCTGCACTCCACCAAACCATGCTGGATGGCACTAATTATATTTTCTATCCTTTAATCTCTGTATCAGCTTTGTCAAACCAACCAGTCTGAATTTTGCCCAGACCGTTCAACTTACTGATCAAAAACTGAGAGTTTTTGACACTACTTTATACTCAGCTTGAAGGCCACTTCACCTTTAAAAAGAAATAAGAGAAGCACTTATGTCAAGGAATCTACCTCTCTTGTTCTGTTATTTGTTATGTGGTTCAACAGCCTTTAATCTCACAGTTTTTTTGGTCCACATGCTATATATATCCTGCCACTGAAGTGATGCAACTTATGCTAACAGAAACATGGAAATATTTTCAAAGAGCTTTCAAAGATGTGCTTTACTGTAGCTACCAGGCATCTTAGTAGTTAAAATGTACTGTTCTAAGTACCTGGGTAGCTATCAGGTAATGAAGCAGGGAATCTCCTCTCTGTCCCTCTGCTCTTCCCTCCTAAGGAGTCCTTCTGATGCTGTTGAAGTACACAGAATGGCCAAATGTGTTTCTACAAGATACAGCGGTGTGAACCGTATGTGTTAACTGAATCAGAAAGGAGCATATGAGGAAATCAGAGTGACTTTATTGCTCTTTGTTGTGCTTAATTGTAAAAACCAGAATGTTGTGACCTGCTGTTGATTTTTTCTCTTAAATTTTTTGCCTTTGCTCTAAGTAAGAGGCATATATGGGACATCTGCTCTTAGCAGTGGAAAGAAATGGTGCCGTAGATTTTAAATGAATCCGTGTTACCAACACAGACATCGTGTTTTCAACATTCCCAGCTATGTCAGACTGTTATATTTTATGCTATTCTTTCATATATATTAAGGGCTCAGTGACTTACTGTGATGGAGAATGTAAGTTTTAACAGCAATGTAATTCTGGGACAGTGCTACCAGTTGAGGCACAGAGCCTCTTTTCTTCATCTAGTCAAACCTAGTATGTTAAACTAGCTCTCTACATTCCCTTGCACCTGGTATGTATGGGAAAAAAAAAGGACTAGATCCTTTAGCACTACTTCTAAAACAGAGCTGAAGAGAGAGCTTCAGAAAATGGCGTTAGGGTATTTACAAGCATTGCATCTCAGCCTCCAGCTAGCAGTATTAAGCAACAAAATCTTAACACAAATGGTGCATTTATTTGCTGATTCAATATCAGAAATATGTATAAAATAGAACTTAAACATGACTGTGTGCAACTTTTAAAATTGTGTTGAAAACGTATCTGCTATTGATTCCCTGTCCGACTAAAATTTAGGAACATTTTGTCCTTCTGTCTATGTGCAAGCATCCTAACGGTAGAGTGAGGCAGGACAGCGTGATTCTTCATTGTTGAATAATTCATTCAGGCACTCTTATCTGAAAAGCGTACAGAAGTAAACATTTTAGGGAGATAATTTGGTCTTTGTAGATAAGCTCTGGGAAAAAGGAAAGAAAAATTCCTTTTTGCAAACAAAATGTAGTTCCAGGACGAGATTGTTGTTGAGTCTTTTGTTCTAGTTCATAGTCACAATGGCCTTAATGCTGATAACAGAGCAGGGATAGAGCAGACAGCAAGATGTTGTTTGTATTGACTAAAGAATATCACTTCTTTAGAGAAATTGTGGCAATGTTGATGCAAACCACTCTTCCCAAGCTGTCTGAGTTGTAGTAAAAAGCAAAACCAAGGCAGAATAGTGCTCTGCTTGCTTTGTCTGCCATCCAAAAACGTAGTGTATCTGTAGAAGCAGCTAAAGGTATGTATAGGGTACAGGAGAACTTATTTCCACATCTAAAGCTAAATTCTGTCTTCAAAATATAAATGTACTGAAAAATCCTTTTTATTAGAGCTATACATTTATTGACAGAAAAATTCTTCTTTGTCTTGTCCCGTTTTGTAGCAAGTATCTGTAGTAGCAAGCAGCCGAAAAGCACATTTTACCAGTAATTTGCATGTACATTATTCCTTTTTCTTTCCTGTTAATTCAATAGAAGAGGGCAGCATAAACCTCCAAGATCTACACTACTTTGGACATGAAAATTCACCTTCTAAAAGAAGTTGTTGTTTTTGTTAGCAAAGCCCTCTTGTTGCAGAGACGAGAGACAGCTGAGTTACGATAAAAGCACCTGTTTACCCTTGGGCTTGATTGAGTAGGGAAGGTAAATACTGGGTGAGATTAATGGAGACTCACCTCAGAATTTCTGCAGTCTTTTATGAGTGCACACACTTAATGTTGGAACCAGGCTCAGGTAAGGAAGTAACAAGATAATTGCTGAAAGACCCAGTGAAAGGGAAATGTGGTTGACAGTGATGTAGGGCACACAGATGAGCACACTAGGTCAGACCAAGTTTTTTTGACCAGCAGTAGGAAGGAGTTAATGCCTAAAAAATGGTGTAAAAACAAGCATTGCACTATGTTCTCCAAATGCACTCCCAGCCTCCACAGTTTTGAAGATCAGGAATTTCCTGTGTCAGAGTTTGCTTCACTGCATTTAGTAACTTGAAATGGATTTGTTTTCTGTTTGTTGCCTCACTTGAAATTATGTAAATTCATAGCATGCACAAGATCCTTGTTTCTAAGGAATGAAGCACCACTTCATTCAAGGAATGAAGTACCACTTAGTGCAATATCTTGCACTGGTATGTCTGGGAGCTTTTGAAGTTTCTGTTTTATACTCTTGGTTTGTGTTCTTTTCAAAATGGAAGAAAGAAGGAGAAAGTTCAAGTACTCTTTCAACACTGAGCTGTCTAGATTTCTAGATAATGTCTGCGACACAAGAGAATGTAGTGTGAAGAACTCTGCACAGTATTGCACAAGCTGTCAGCAGCAGGAGGAAGAGATTTGGCAGTGTTCACATAAATGATAGCCGGAGGGCTCAACATGCAAATCTAAAAAGGAGTAATTAATCTGTATTGCAAATTACTGTATTTAGCACAGTACAAGTGAGTAATCAATCACTTTCACATTTGAAGAATTCTAACTTAGATATTTAATATTGAAATTGTTTTTTTTTAAAAACAGTTTTAAAAATTAGGTCAATTTTTTTCTGTAAAATGAGAATTTGAAGAAAACCTGATTTTTGTATTTTTGAGGAGGGCAGTCATCCTACTGATGTGATAGTATTTTTTTATTAAGGGTTTATATTTGAAATGGTGTAGAACGTTAAAAGCTTTTTAAAAATCAGGGGTTTCATGCTTTGAAATAAAACCTGAGGTAGTTTCATTGGAAGAGTGTTGCAATCACATTAAACAAATGTCTATCTTTAAAATGTTAGCTTGGTCACTTTTTGGATAGGTTAGAATGTTGTGTCACTTCACAAATCGCTTTTCACCTTACAAAATTAAAAAGATTTCCTGCCCAGAAATTGTTCAGTAATTTAGAGTCTTTCTCTTTTGTGAGACCTGGACCCTTTCAAGGAACTGAAACAAAGGCAAAGGACAGTTTTGAGGTGGGGGGAAGTTGTGTATTTTTGACTCATTGAAGGACTGCAGAAGATGCCCTTTGGGTTTGTTGCAGAGGGGTTGTTTGGCATCTTTTTTTTTCTGTTATGCTGTGCTATTCTTTTTGCAGAGTATGCAGTGAAGCAGAGGATGGCTGGGATAGTCAGGTTCAGGGCTGGAAGGAGCAAGACCAACATTCTCTTGTTCATTGCAAACAAAATGAAAGCCTTTACTTTGCTTTTCACAACAAGCCTAGGAAAAAATTTTGATGTGAGTTATTTGGATTTTAGGAGAGTCTTATGTTTTTCTACGTAGGATTCTTGACCAGAGAGTCTTAAAGAAGAATAGCTGATACATTGTTAAATGTCCTAAACTGTAAAACGAGACTAATAATGAAACGAGGTGGAGTAGTAATAAAACAGAAGAAATATCGGGAACCTTACTGAATTTGTAGAACATTTTAAAATCTCACAGAATTTTATAGAAGGTTGTTCACATAGGTATTGTTTCCACTGTTAATGACAAAAACTTAATTTCAAGGTAGCGTTTTGTATGATTTATCAAAATAAATATGTGAAACAATAGACCAACAGCATGAAGCACAGATGAAAACAAGAGCTTCTTTTGTTAGAGCCTGTGAAGAGTGTGTAATCAGAGCTCAAGTCTATGACACCTGAAATGAAAAATTGTCAGTTCTGAACCACAAGATTAACATCCCTGCCTGTACTTAAAAGATGAATACCTCTTTTTAGTTGTATCTTTCCTGATGGTGAACTGTCAAGCACAGAGATCTTGAAAGCATGTTTTTTTGCGTGTCTTAAAAGAGCCATCCTATGGTTCCTTTTTTTTATGGAAAGAGACAGAAGTCTGCAGTCCAGATAAAGGGATGTAATGCCTCTTCTAGGTCACCCTGAGATTATGGCCCATGCACAGGTTCTACGAATAAGCACTTTAAATTTCATGTAATAATCTTGATCAATTTACTTCTTTATAATTTGATTTCCAAACTATAAAGAGGTCACAATTAGACTGAATTTTTGAATAGACTTTTTGGAAAAATGTACTGATGGCAAGTTTAAAAACCAAAGTGTCAGAAATGTTGTGGCTAATGCAGGCCTACTTTTTCACAATTTGAAGTTTACAATCTGAAGATACGTTTAAATACTGTTGCCAGATAAAAAACACATCTTAAAAAGGCAAAGAGTATTTCTGGACTCATTGTAGTTCTTCAATATCCCTCAGCTTAGCAGAGGCTAGAGACAACACAGAGCTCGTCTCTTCTCAGAGTTGTATAATAAAAAGACAAGGGGATATGGTCAAAAGAAGTGATAAGCGAAGTTCCAATTCTGTGTGAGCAACAAATTCATGATGAGGGTGGTTCAGCACTCAAAACAGGTTGCTCATCAGGTGTAGAAAATCTATCCTTGAGGATTTTTGCAGTTCAGCTGGAAAAGACCCTGATCAACCTAATCTAACTGGTAAAGTCAGCCTTGCTTCGAGTGGGACATAGGGACACTAGACTTAATGATCGCCTGTGGTCATTCCCAGCTAAATTTTCCTATGCATGACAGAGGTTTCCACATGATGTGGTTGCTTGTTTTGTAAGGAGCAATGTAATTCCCATAAAAGATCAAATGAAAAACATCTGCACAATTCAGTACCCTATGGCAATGAGCAGCAACAAAAGTTTCACTGAAGAATGTAAGAAACACCCTTTAAGATGGATTTAGGAACAACTGCTTCTTTACTCAAGCTTTTTTGATATCTGGCATAGATTGCTTAAATAAAAGTCTGCAGTCATGAGAGACTTAGTCTCTCTTCCAAATCACAGGCATTAATCAGAAGTCTAAACGTCCAGCTATTTCATGACTTCTTTTAAAGCGCTGTCCCAAATTACTTCCTGTGGAAGAGTTGCATAGTTTAATTAGACACTTTGTAAAAAGTGTTTCCTTCGATTGATTTAAAATATTTCTTTTTGTCCCCTTGTTTTTGAATTATGATGCAGGAAGACTAAAAGTTTGTTATCCACCATTTTTCTATTAATCATTAATATGTGCAGTTCTGTCTTATATCTTTTCTAAACAAAAAAAAACCACCACCAAAATAGCACTCTAAGTGTTTATATTTAGCAATGCTTTTGACATGTCGATAATCTCTGTTATCCTCTCCAAACATTCTAGCGCAATGTCACCTTTTATAGGTAGTGATCAGTCTGATACTTTCTATTCCAAATGAAGCTCCACTGTTTGCTCACCTTAAAGGATTTATAATCTTTCTTCTATTTTTCTGCATCTCATCCCTTGGAGATCATAATATTTTCAGATATTGCTATCTTAAGCTGACAAAGTCTGGCTGATACTGAAAGAAGATATTTCATAATTTCCAATCCCAGTTGCCCATGGTAGGCCAAGAAGAGAGTCTGCTCCCTGTCAAAAAACAATTTCTCATCCATGCATCCTTTTTTTCTTTCCTGATGAGTTGATTTTTAATTGAATCAGGTCCTGAATCCAAATTGTTGAAGGATGTTACTCATATTTGGGATAGAGCAACCAACCTAGTGGTGGTCATCCTCAGTATGATAACAGAGCTATTTCCCCTGCACTTGCACCAGTTAAAAGTGTCTGTGAAACCAGTTTCTCTTGATAGCTGATCTTTTCTTAGACGCTCACTCAGTAGAGACCTTTACTGGTTGTTAGTTGCCTACTTAGTAACATTAAACTTACTCTAGATTTAACAACTTTATCTAAATGGTCATTGTTCAGCGTGTCACATAGCAAAAATTTGCTATAGGAAGTCAAAAGCAGTTAGCTTCTCTCTAGAAGTCTTTGATATTTACGAGGCCTGAACTGGATTTTCCAAGTAAGTTGGTTGAATAATATTTTCCATTTCCTTGAATGTTTTCCATGTATTCAATAACCACATTTTGGGCTTCCTTCAGAGTATCCTTGATTGAGAAGTGTTTTCAAGTAAATCTTTATTCCCAGAAAGAGTTTAAGGTTGTCTTAACATTCTTTTAAATTCAAAGACTTACACTGTAGAAATAAACGAGTCTTGTCAGAGATGACACAGTATACAGGATTCAGCCCTTACAGAGGAAGATGTGATGATGGACTATATCTTTTCTACCATGGCCCTGTGGTGTTTTGTAGCCATATCCCTTTCCTTTTCAGATTATTGTAAATGGTATTTGGAATCAGCCATCCTTAAAATTATCAATATTGTGAAAAGGCAATTAAAATATAGATTTGTTCATTATGGAAAGTTACAAGAATTTCTGATGTGGGGGAAGGTCAGCATATTCTGGTTTTAATGAATAAGCACTGAGTAAAAGAGAGAAGTTTTCACTTCTGGTTAGTATTATTTATAGGAAACACTTCTGCTCCACTCCGGTTTGAAAGTTCTCACCTGGACATCTGTTCTCAATTACCTGTCCTATGACCCCATAGCCACATCCCAAGTGCAGCCACAAACTCTGGTATGTGCTTCCCTGTGTTATTGAAATAGCAACTCCTCCGTGTCTCACACCTCAGCAATGGCGTTAACCAAGAGTCACACCAGGTGGAACGGCCGGACAGTCACTGCACAGGACAAACCCAGCAGGTTCAGTGTTCACCACCCCTGGAGAAAGCCTGCACTCTGGAGACAGGCCTTTTCCCTAAGGAACGTGATGAGCAGATCTAAAACTGTGGATGAACTCTGAGTTTCTTTCAGCAGTTTTGCTGTACAATATTGATATGTCAGCAGTTTCCCAGCATGGTTTTGAAACAGCAAGTTGGTTAAGAACACATGTTGTTCCTGTCATCTTGTATTATCACTCACTTGCTCAACAAGAGAAAAAAAAATCCAAACAGAATCAACAGTACGAAACCAAAAACTTTGTGTCAAAATCCATGAGTCAAGAATATAAATCTGCTAATTGCTGCTGCTTGACTTCCAATTATCTTCTTGTGAAGAAATTGCTTAGGACAAAATTTTTCCATGATATTCTAGAGTCAGCTGTTTAGACACACATCTGTGCAACATCATAATCCATGTCAAACAGCAGCTGTGCCCTTTTAGAGAGGCATAACTATAAGTGTGAGTTGGCAGCTGTCCTCACAGTTATTTAATCCCCTAACCTAACCTTGGGTGTTTGTTACCACTGCCAACACTTGCTTCTAAGACAGAAGGAAGAAATCATGTCTCTATCAGCATACAATTTCTAATATTACTAATAGTTGCAATTTAATTCAAGGGACCTTTAATTTAAATTTGTTAACAAATTTCTCTCTTTTCTGAATGCTTGAGATGCAGTGGAATTGACAAGGTAAAAAGTAAATAATTTTACCCCTCATCTTTACGCACCAGGTCCAAGTCATTCCAAAGGCTAAGATCTGTTTTGTTACTCTTTCAAAACTACCATGATGCTCACACAAAGTTACCATCTGAGCCAGAAAAGCACGTATTAACAAAATGCAATGCTTTTTAGATGTGTGAGTCAATGCGCTGCACTAAGTCTTCAGTGTTTTGAGGACTGTGACCCAGCACCGTGCCACATGCAAGATGTGTGGAGAGGAGACAGAGTAGCATCTTCTGAGACAACCCTGAAAATGCCAGCACTTAAGTTCTCAAAAAGCTTTCCAGATGCAGCGGTTTCTCTGCAAAGGATTTTCCTACTTATTTTGTGCATAAAACCCTAAAAATTGCCCTCAAATTAGAGTTGATCATAAGTTGAGACACCCCCCCCCCCCAACCCATAAATGAAAGTTATTTCTGAATTACACTCATCATGTTTTCATGCTGCTTTCTTATTTGTAAAGAGGCATTAAATATGTCCTGTATGCCTGGGAATGTTAATGCTCTACTGGAACAGTTGTGATACAACACAATTATCTTCTTGTGAAGAAGAGGTTTTGTGCTAGGTTTTGTTCCAGTTAAAAAAATGTGCTAAATGTGAACAGTATATGAGGCACTTTTGGACTTTCGAGAGATCTGTTAGCATGGAAATAAAAATATGTTTTTTAGCTCTGTACTAGAAAGATTTAAAATATCATTACCAACTTTAATGTGTGGAAATCTTCAAGATTGTTATAATCTTCACCATCATTACAAAGTAGTAAAAACAGTCAGGCAGTGCAACTGGGAACTGGGACCCAGGGATCCCGAAACCTACTTTTTGACTGGATTTTTTTCTAATATGGCTTTTAGCAATTGATTTCACTTCTCCATCTGTCCTGTATCTTGCATTGTTACACTGTTTTATCTTACAGGCATATAGTGAACCTTACTTCACGTAAGTAATTTTGTATCTCCTCAGAGAAAGATGCTGGAGCAGAAGGGTGCTCTTCCTTATGGTGCTGGTTTGAGTGTGGCTTAAATAAAGGACATGTAGCATTAAATTCTGGGAAAGAGACTTCTCTTGAGGTTCAAAAAATTTGATCAGGTTTTCTTCAATCTGTTTTGTTTCTGGTCTTTTTGTGGATTTTGCCTATCTTGGATTAATTTACATTTCATTTACATTTATGTGAGAAAAAAACACTCTTGTTCTTTTCCTAGATGAAGTCGGGAAACCTCAAGAATCTTGTGCAAGTCGTTTTGTGAAATTTCCATCAGTTTCCCAGCACTTAGGATGCAGTCTTAGGCATACTCTGAGCAATACTCTGTCACCTAAACAAGTAGAACTAAAATAAAACCATCCTTCTTTCAAAGATGTCTGTTGTCTGCGGACCTGTAACTTTTATTTTGCTAAGGACTGGTAGTTGCAAGGCTTCACAAATCTCTGTGTATGGAGCGGAGAACCATTTTTGCTAGAATGGTGTTTGATTACATGATCATCTAGCCTTTTTCAGCTTGTTTGAGCCAGAACTCCCAGATAACCCATGCCGCCTACACACTTAATTTCACTTTGTCTAAGTTGATTGAGCCAAGGCTCTCTGGAAGGAGTGACTCAGGCATGGGGATGGCCACATTCATGTGGAAGTCCCGCTCTGCTGGGCTCTATGCCTGCAGCTGGCTCCAGGAACTTGAGTATAAACTCAATCCAGTACTGCTACAGCATTATGTACGTAAGCTTCACTTGCTTCAGTTTCATGTGGTTTAAAGAACTAATTCTTTGATGCAAAAAAACCCTGACCTTACTCTATAGAAGGATGTGTCTCTCCTTTATTCATGCAGAAATAAAGTGAATTAATATTCCAGTATTCCTTCTATTTAATAAGATATCATGAACCACTGTTTATTGTAGCTGTCTCTCTGGAGGCAGAGGCTTGGAGCTGCATTCATGGGAACAGAGCCTCTGTCCAGTGAAACTGTAGGAGGGGCTTGCAGAGATGTCCTTGAATGCTTTCTGCATCTCCAATTGTTGTAGTTCACAGGAAGCAAAATGGTTTTGCAAGGACCAAGGTTAGCTGGAGCCAGACTGTACTTCTAATTCTGTAGAGTAACAATGCTATGATATTGAAATGCTTCTGTAAGTAGATGTGAATGTCAGAGAAGGGAAATAAATGTAAATTTGGAGGGAAGGTGAGGAAATGCACATAAAGCAGGAAAGAAATGAACTTAAAAGCAGGGCATAGAAAATAAAAATAGATGCAGAAAAGGAAGAAAAAACAATAAGAAGTAAAAAAGACAACTTTTTTTTTTAAATTTGATCTTCTTTGTTATAAGTATTCAGTACTACAACCGGGACTGCAAGCTGGATTAGCTGACAGTCTGCAATGCAGAAAATGGGCATTGGGTTGCTCACTTCTTCATAGATTCATGTGCTACAACCGCTGATACAAAGAAATAGTGACCATGGTAGAGAACAAGAAAGAAGGCAAAAGAAAGACTTAGATCAAAAGGATGAGACTTTAATTTAAACCTGCTAAGTATAAGAGATTTTATAACATATCATGAGATCATATGGAAAATTGTGCGGGTTTTGCTGAGATTTCCTTATTTTCCTTTGCTGAATTTTGAGTTTATTTATCTTACCCATGCTACTGACATGTCCAGGGGAGCAGTGGCTCCTGGAAACAGCCTGCCCTCTGATTTACTGGAAACTTGAACTTGATGCAGTCATTTGGCCAGCGAAGCTGCTTTAAGGAGAAACAGTGGATTGTGGTGGCTGGCTGAGACTCAAATTTCAGATTTGTTACCAGTGGGAGCCTGGGTTTTTCCCCCAGGCTCACTGTGCAGCCCATGAGGAGTGGCATAGAGAATCACCCAAATTCTTGGTGATTGCTGCTGAGACCTAAACAGTACACAGCGATGTTTAAAACCTGGCTTGTCCTGCAGGGACATTTTCCCATCCATTTGTGATCCTGTAGTGTGAGAGACCAGCAACCTTTTCATCAGAAAAATCATCAGGAATCATTTAACAATCAGGACAGGACGTGGTAGGGTTTCCTTCTTTCCACAACATGTGAGTTAAAGCATCATCCAGAAAAGATCCAGGTTTAACTTCTTCCTCTACCAGAAAGAATTTAAATAGTTTTCCCTCCAAATGGCAGCATTTCCTAGCTATCCAGTCTGTGTGGGAGAGAGGTTCTTCTCTTTTCCTGCCTGATAACCAGAGTGACTGGTGTATTTGTATGGAAGAATGTTTCATTGGTTCTCTTTCAGGATCATTAAATTGGATAAAATATATATCTAAATTCTATCTAAGCGCGGGCTTGGGCTTAACTCTTGATTAAGTGGCAAAACATTTGAATTGTGCTTATTTTACAGAGCACACATTAAATAATAAACAGGATGCAGGAATCTGGCTTGCAGTCAGAGGACATAAATCTTGTGGTCCTGGAGGTCACCACCTTCTAAGACGGAAGCAAACAAATCTATCTAAAAGCACAGTTTCAAATTTTTTTTTGCTGACTGACCGAAATAACTTAAAAGCAAGTTACTTCAAGATCACATTGGCCTTTTGTCTCTGGCAGTGTTATCAGTGATTCAGTTACCTTAATTTGTTTCTGCCAGTATGGAGGGTTAATATCTAAAGTATTTTTATTTAGTATATGGCTTTTTGGACTGTATTATCCTATTCTAAATATTCTATTTCATTATTACCAGTCAAACCTGTCTTCAGCTGTGCAGGTTTTACAACTGATTTAAAAAGAAAAAGAAAACTTAAATATGTCCTCACCTTCAGAGTGGCTGAGCAAACTGCAACAATCGCAAACTTCAGTGGGAGTACAAGTAGCCACTTCTGGAAATAAGACTTCATTCAGGTATGTAAGTATTCCTTACCTGGGAGCTGGCCCTGTCCTATTGAAAGATAAAAAATTCTAAAGAATTTAGTTGCTTTTAAAATTTCATTCCAGCAGTCCATCAAGTTTGAACACTTTGCTCTGGTTATAATTAAAAAGGTGAAGAAAATCAACACCGTCAAATATTTTCATCAATTAGTTGCACAGTTTTTTTCTTAACCCTCCAGCAGAAGTAGCTACTTGGACTGATTTTTTTTGGTGTTTTTTTTTGGAAATTGTTCCTTTTTTTAGCATCAAAAAAAAAGAAGAAGAAATATAGAATGAAGAATTACTTCCAAAGGCATTTGAGACCAGAAACTTTACATTTTGGTGTAGAAAGTGAAAAAAAAAATAGAGGTGCTATTAAGAATGTTTCAACTGAGAAGTCAATTGTGTGTAGAAAAATCACTGGTAAAGATGAGGAGCTGAAGTTCAAAGTCCAGAGCTGTGATGTGGGGGTTTCAATGGATAAAAGGCGCAAGATTTGCTAGACTTTATGGAATGTAATTAATTTTTAAGGCCTATTGGAGCTCATGCAGTTAAGCTTAACTTGCAGAGTCTTCCTTTACAGTTTTACATCTGACAATTTGATTATGAAAATGAACTCTCCCACATAGAAGAGAATGCGAGCAATCTTGTTCTGATAAAAGATATTTATACAGCACCATCAAATCACTTAAACACAAGGGGCCATGTGCTTATCCTCATTTCTAGTGACGAGCCCACTGTAGCTATCTCAGATTTGTCAGCACGTGTTTATATTCCCTGTTCAGTTGGGGCCAGTGCTTTCCAGACTGATTTCTTTGACCTACTTGGATATTCTGTGAATTTAATTGCTATATATTGAGAATCTTTAAACTTGTCTTAAAACTACACTGATAGTGGACCTAACTTTTAACCTATCCTTGATCAAAGAGAAAGGCAAAATCTAAGGAATCTTGAGGAAGCAGGTTAGGGAAGAGAGGAGTAACTTTTGTAAAAAAGCTATATAATTGGTAAACTTGCCTAGCTCAAAGAGAAGTGAGCATAATTCCTTTGCTGTAGAGTACTCATTATACTATTAATTCAAAATCAGAGTAGTCTGTAGCTAAGTTTGGGAGGATGATGGTAGAACAGAAGTGATGGAAATGCTGTTTAGGCTCACTGCTTACTCTCCCCTCTTTTCTTTGTCCAGTGCTGTAATCTGATAATCTTTCTAATTTATGCATATAGAGCAAATTCTGTCTTCAGTTATACAAATGTAAATTCACTTAGTTATGGTTTCATTGTATTATAAGCCCAGGTTTGCTGTTGTTTTTAAAAGCAAACTCTTGACCACTCTTTCTAAAATACAGTATACTGGAATTTGTCTTAGTCTGCACCCCTTTCAGTGTAAGACCCATTCTAGTGAAAATTGAATGCTTTATTTACCACTTCTTTTTTCTTCTTTTTTAATGGAGTGTAACACCAGCATAGGAAAGAAGTCTGAGATTGAAACAAGCCTGGCTTTGTTCAGATGCTACAAGCATTAATGACTGAGAAAACATACAATCTGCTAGCGTATTACTGGATTACAAGAGTTGTATAAACTTCAGGTCAGATGGAGTTATATGAACTAGCACAGTGAAGTGCATGTCAAATTCTCTGTTTATAGAGAGGTTTCCATGTGGAAAAATCATTAAACCCTTTCACAAATTGTCTTTTTATACAGGAACCATTAATCTGATAATGAAAGTCTTAAGTGGCTAAACAGATATATTTGGAAGGAAAGAAAGAGAAATAATTCTTGATGTTTTCTGAGCTATAAAATTTGTTCTTTTATGGATCTTTGAAAGCTTGCATGATGTAGCAGAAAATTTGTCTAAAATTTCATCACAAAATATTTACATGTGAAGAAAAAGATTCAGTTACTATTTCAAAGTGGGATTTTAAAATCTGAGTTCCTTGTACCAGCAGATATCCTGTAGTTACAGGATTGAGGTACTGGATTTGGAAAACATTAGGCAGAAATCCTCTTGGACAGAGGAGAGTCTGTGAAACACCTAGGAGGCAGCTGGATAGTACAAAAACTCAAACATCTGGTAGTGTGAGCTTCTTCATATGCATTCTCCATAAGAGCTTTTAGCTTTTAAGTGGACTTATCAGTACGTTTCTTAAGCCTTGAACTTTGTTATTCAGTGCACTAGTAAATCTGGATTAAAGGAAAAACGCTGGTTCTGCCTAAGTTTATGAAGGACTTTGTTCCCACTTGTTTTACCTCAGTCTTTACAGACTTTTCTGCAGTCAAGTATTAGGGAAGCACTTTCCAGTGGACTTACCGTACTTGAGTTTTAGATACTGATATTTCTTCCTTTTCTCTCTGGTCACCAACCAATTGAATCTCTTGGTTGCAGTCACATGTTTTTAATTCAAGAATATGTAACCTGAATTCAAAAAAAACCCTTATCCGTTGTTTCCATTATAAATAATTTAATTTGACTTTTTTTCCCTATCTGCACCTTAACTAGGTATAGTATTTTATTTAAGCTATGGCTTGTTTCAACAACATCAGTTATAAATAATCTGTGCTGTAGTATTTTTAAGATTTCTTCTGCACTATGTTCAGATCATGAATTGCCAGAAATAGGGCATTCAGGATCATCAGATAATTCAGGTGGGAAGAGACCACAGAAGGGTTCTGACCCAAACTCCTGCTCTATGCATGGTCAGTCATGACCTCGGGCTGGGTTGCTCAGGACTTCATCCAGCCTGAGCTGTCTCTTGCCCTCCCACCACGCAGCAGCACGAAGGGCTTGGCTCCATCTCCTCACAGGCCCAAATCCATCCCCTCCCCAGGTCAAGCAAGCTTCCTTCCCTCAGCCTCTCCTCACAGGGCTACAGCCTCTGACTGTCTTGACCGTTGGTGTCTTGTTTACAGAGGCCCCAAACTGGGTGCAGCTTTCTCAATATGGTCTAGGAGACAGAAAATGTCTGACTAATATTTCAGTGACCACAATGACGTGCGTAGGGTCAGAGAGGAACTGTTACCAGCTGAAGTAGATTTAAGGGCATGAGAGGAGTAAAGTTCCAAAGTTACTCATTTTGAGAGTAACAGACTTCAGTCAGAACCAGAGCACAGTATTTCTTGTGGAATGTTTAATAACTGGCTGCGTATAATGCCCTTACTATTTGTGTTGAGACTTCAGTCCCTGCAGAGCTCAGTGCAGTGCCTTTCTCTGGTGACAGCATTCATCCAAACACAACTGTATCTCATGGAAGTACACTAGGGACACACGGCTTGAGGGGATTAATGCCATGCCCTGAGTGTAACAGAACTTGTGTCATCGCCACTACTTGTTTGAGCAGTATTAAATATAAGGATGTTAGTTGTATCTATACACCCACGCTGAAGTTTTTATATAAGATTCTAATGTGCCTGATTAACATAAGAAAACCCAGTGCATATTTGTAGAGCAGGTGCAAGCAATGTCTCATCTCTTCCTGAACAAAAGGTTAATACATTCCCACAAATGACTTAATCTAATCTTGTCTCTAAAAATGATGTGATTGTAAATGGATATAAATGAATGTTAAAAAGCTTCAAGTAATGCACTGTAATTATTAGTTAATATTCAAAAAGGGCAGGAAGTTTAAAAAAAAAAAAAGAAAAGTTACACCACAAACTACCAACAAGTGATTTGCATACACTGCATTAATTTTAAGCATTCGTTATGCTGTAGAATTTAAGATTAAGTGCATACAGCACGTGCAATGTAGGAGTGTGATGTAACAAGATCTGCAGCTCGTGTTTTGACTTGTAGATTTAAAATCTAAGTGAATTAGAAATAAATGTAAACCCAGAGGATTTAAGTTTTATGACATGGAAGCCCACTGAAAAGGGAAAACAGCAAATTCATAGAACATGAATGATACTAGGAGTTCCAAACTTGTTTTATGAATTTTATTACCTCAGTTAAAATTTGTTCAAGTATACATGTAATGAAGAGTAATTAATTATGTTATACGGAAAAAGAACACTAATTATGATAAACATTTCCTGTAAGAGATACGTATGAGGTGACAGGATATGAGTTGGACCTTGGTAACAAAATTCTGCATTTGTGCATGTATAGAAGGGACTAAAAATTGTTTCGGGAATTTAATCCTACTCAGGAGTAAAGTCTGTTGTGTATCTCTCCCATCTAGAGGTTTTCTAACCCCTGAGGAATACAGGGTTGCATGTAAAGCCTGATCCATTCAGCACCAGGGTCCTTCTGTCCAGGAAGCACTGCGGGGATGGCGTAAGCGAACAACCGTCACACTGACAAAGGCGAGCAAGGAAAGGCCAGGACAGCAGCCTCTGCCTTGTCTCATGGTGGCCTCAGTGGTCATGGCATAGGAAGAAAGAGTTGGACACTTGAATGGGCCTGTAAGGAAGCTACCAAGGACTGCCAGTTATTAACAGCCAACTCTCTTTTTAATGAGCTCATGGAGAGCAAGGAGATACCCTAACAGAAATCACTATTGCTGTGCTGCTATTTATTGTACATTTAAGAGGAGGGTTTTTTTTCTGATAACCTGGGTTTTGTTAATCTTTGTTAAATATGTTGACTGATTTATATGCTTTTGTACGTCTGTTTGGAACACAGGAATTGCATTTTAGTTTTTCAATGGGACAATTTTGTTCCAATGAATCTTGCTTTGTTTTGTTAATTTTCCTTAGAAAAAAACCCTGCACGTTTTAAAATTCTTTCCAAAAGAAGTTTTTAGTGAGATAGACCTGACTTCAGGAAATTTTGGATAGAGCTAGAAATTCTAATGTGAGGTAGCTAGGTAGGCTCTCTCAAGGTTTCAATATCTCTTCTGTTTTTTCCTGCAGCTGTTCCAAGACAGCCTTGGGCATTTGTGAATGTGGGAAAAAAAATTATAGCACTGTAGACAACATCTCAGGTGTGAAAACTGGTACAGGTTTTCAGAAGCAAAAAAAAAACTATGAAAAAGCTATGAAAAGGTACTCCAGCCAGCCTCTGAGACCAGATATAAAATCATGCTCAAGCTTATCCTACTTTTCATACATAATGCAGTAGGTATATGTTCATGAATATATATAAAAGTCTGACTAAATATAAAAGATTTCATTTAGCTGTGCTTTTATTCATAACATTTTCTTAACATAAGAACAAGTCATGCTGATTTATTTAGTCTTTAAACTATCTAGGCATTAGCATCTAAGTATACTTACAGTCCACAAAGAATTGATTGGGCAAGAAAGTGGGTCGTTCTTATTTGATTGCTCAAGTGAAGCAATGATTACAAGGCCAGAAGGCCAAGTGTGTAAGGCACTCGCTAGAGATTTTAAAACCCAAAGGGAAGGCATTAGTTCCGGATTGTAATTTATAAAGATGTACGCAATGTTGGCTTATCTTGAATAACAGTACAAAGAATGTCAGTTTTATTATCTCTTGAGGAGTGTAAGTAAGTTCTACAAATGTTGCAACTGTATAATAGAAAACAAATTTAATCCTGTACTCTGTGAAAGTTGTTTGATTGGATACTGGTAAAAAGCTATTCAATTACAGAGAATTCGGAGGTCGAACTTCAAGAGTAACAAAAAAGGAATACTTTTAACTACATAGTTACAAACAGTATTCAATATATATTTTTCTGTTATTTTTCAGCAAGGATGTGTAACTATTTGTTTTCATCACCTTAGTGCTAGCACTTACTCAAGTTCCCTTGTTCTCAGCTGCCAGAGTAACCTGAGTATTTCCCACATACCAGCAGTCTTCCGAGTAAGGTAAAACTGATTATATCATTTTCTTCTGAAGAAATAGTGAAGAAATTGTATATTGGTAAGCTCATCTTCCCAAGATGTTTCTTGTAGCAAGAACTAATTTCTATTTAAGAAGCAGTCCCTCAGCTTAAGAAACAAACAAACCAACTAACCCCACAAAAACCTAAAAAACCAAAAAGCCTAACCCTTTTGCCAGCTCACATTAAGTATCAGTTCTGGGAGTGATTAAGCTCTGTTAAAGAGAAAAAATTGCTGAAAAATTGTAGAGCCTCCGTATCTCTTTGAACATTTTCCAAACCTGACTGGACAAGGCTCTAATCATCCTGATATAATTTCAAAGTGAGTGATGTTTTGATCAGGAGGTTACACCCAGCCATACCTTCAGCAGGAACCTCTCCATTAAAAGTTAAGTTAGTCAAGTATAGTCTTTTTTTTTAATTGTGGAAACAGGTAAAGATCCATTCAAATATGGTTTAGAAGATCTTGTTTTCTTAAGCACAAACAAATCTTCGAGGGCTTCCTTTAAAGTCTTTTTTTTTTCCCAAAAAATACAATCAGAGTTCTTCCAAAAGGCAACACTGAAAATCATTTGCAGCACAGGCTAGTAACTGAGAGGTGCTTTTCCACAGCAGTCGAGAATCAGTGTACAAACATGCTTCAGTGGATATCTGCTACCCCCTTCAGACCATTCCAAGTATTACAGAAAAATTACTTTCTAGTCAGACATTAATTGCACCCCTTTTTTTTTCTTTTGCACTAGTTTTCAGGTATGGAGAGGGAAAGAACTCTAAGGACAAACAAACGGTTAAGTAGATAAACTATTGCTGAACGTTTTTGTATATCGGCAAAGGACATTTTGTTGTGTTAGAATTGCACAGTAATGTGATTATCTTAATGAGTAAAGACAAATGATACTTCAACTTTTACCTTTAGCTGTTAGGTTCAATAAGTCACAACTGAGGAAAGAAAGATCTTAGAGCAAAGGCTGCAGACTGGGCTGTGAAAAAACTGGAAATAAATTCAAGCTTCCAGAGAGCATTTATATAATTTTGGTTAAGTGACTCCAGCTCTGTGATTCAGTCCTTGATATGCAAAAACATTTATGCCCTTTATCTCTTTTCTATCTTCTTTCTATTTCAGAAAAAGCTTTTGTAGCACGATCAAGGTCAGACTGACAGGTGGTCTTCCTTACCTAATCCACAGATGGGGAACAATACAACTGCATTTGATATGCCTAAATACACCTGTGCGTATAAGCAGTGCTCGGTGCACATGCATGTATGTATCTGTGTTTTCATACGTGTGTTCAACAGCTCCCTTCTCTCAGCTGAAATTAAGAACAAACAACAACTTGGTGAAAATGTAGACTTACTGAGTATGTTAATAAGGACAACTGCAGAAAATCCAATCCTATCATAAAGTTAATATTTTGTGTTTGGGATGTAATGGGGTACTTTATTTTACTGTGCCTAGGAAGGTTTTTTTTTAAATAGATGAAAAGATTTAGAAAAAGTTTATTTTATGCATTAGGTGTTCTTTCTCTAGGGAATTAAATGACTTTGTATCCATATCCCACTAACCCAGGCTGCTGAGATTACACCAAATATAAATACCAGGCTTTAATATGTTGATATTGCTTTATTATTTCACACAATTTAAGCAAAATCATTAAGGTAGAACAGCAATACAGATCTGATCGTGCATTTACCTCATGACATAAAGGTTCCCAAAGAATAAAACTTACATTTTTTTTAATAGGGAAAGAACGTATCAGCATTTTTCCAAAACTGAAAATGCTATTTTCTACTTCGGTGAATCGGAACTTTCAAAGCTTCTGACTGAGGCTCTCAAATACATACAACGTGTTCCATTTGCTGTCCTGTCTGCACTCATTTTGCTTCTAACAGTGAAAAAAAAAAGTAAAGTTTCCGTTCCCACTACAGCTTCTCAGCCCACCAAGGGAAAACTTGACATCATCCTTGAAGCTAAATCACTCAGATGTGACAGAAGTCTCCTCCTGTTCACAAGCACATTATTACACCTATTGAAACGTAGTGCAATACATCACTGAGGTATGTTGAGCTTTGCTTTTGTCAGCTTGCTGCTTTTTTTTTTTTTTAACCTTACAAGTTTGGGTTTATCATCCCCATTCCTTGGCACTCAATGATGTAGGTATCTTTACTGTGATCTTCCTCTTCTGATTTTGTTACAGTAAATTTGGCCTAGAACAGGATTAGAAATATATTACTAATTTATAACATACATAGGTTAAATACTCATTATCGATGACTATATAGCAAATAACCGCATTGACATGTGTTTACGTACATTGCAGCTTTGACTGATTTCATTAACAAGCATTTAAATAAAGGTGGTAAAGATATCTAACCACGCCAGAGGCATTTAAGCCTACAGCATGCTCACTTTCTACAAGTAAACTCTCATATAAATATTGTAGCAAATATTTAATCAACACTTGTCCTCCACGATCAAGTTCAGTTCAGAGTCTACTAAACTGCACACTTCCTAGTTACTGGAGGACAACCAATAGGTAAAACTTCTTGAACTACCAGACTCACCTTTGTTAGCTGCTCTGCAAAGTGTATAGCTGTTTGAGTATGGAGTGTAATTGGTCCACTTTTCACTCTAGACACCCCCTTTGCTAGCGCCATAAAGATGATCAGCTAAAAGGGAAGGAAAGGTAATTATTAAATAACTCTTCAGATCCTGGAAACTTACTGATAAAAAAAAAGGGAAGGAAAAATACGCAAAATAGCTGTAGTTGTAAAAATGTGACCTGCCAATATTTATAAAAGTCCACAATGCTGAGTGTGAAGAGTGATCCAGGGTTCAAGAAGCTTGGGAATTACTACTGTAATGCCTATTACAGAAGGGCTGCTACTTGTGCATAGTAGAGTTTACCACTAAATTCCTGTTACTACATTTGCCTTTGCTCTCCTCCAAGCCTCAACTTTCCCAAAGTCATGTCAGACTCCAGACTGCTAGATTACCTTTACAGAGAGAAAAACTCAGGAGCGTTTTTTTAAATTCTAACACTTTCTGATCACAATTCACGAGATAGATATTTAAAAAATATGATTTGATTTACAAACATCACCATGACAAGTACTCTGTAAAGCATGATGTTAACTGAGCAGCTCCCATACACACTGAACTTAGCTGTGGCATGTACTGTGCATGCTTTGCGAAAAGTAGGAAGAGTTGAAGACCTACGTATTTCCTAATATTTTACAAAATAGTAATGCATGACCAGGTGTGGACAGCTAGGAGGTAACATCATCCTATCTAGAACAGCCCAAAATTCTTTTTAGGCTCCGTTATTGAAAATAAAATAGTGCAGGATCTTCATTCTCAAATGAAATTAGGTAAGCAAGACAAACAGGGGCACATCCTAGATAGTCTGTTCTCTAATAGCTCCACTTAGCACCATTTTTAATATGGGAGTTACTCTTACTCCACTACAAGGGAATGTCAAATAGAAATAAATTCCTACCTAAAGGAAGGGAAAATGTCAGCGTGTGGGCGCAAAGCCAGGAGAATCTGTGGTTCCCATGTGATGATGTAACCATACCCAGAAGCCTCCTAAAACTTCTAATTACCAAATAATTGTATAAAGCCATGCCTACCTGTGGAGGTAGTCTAACTTTGAAATCTACATCTCATTCTTTCCCTGTTCAGATTTATACTCTTTACAAGTAATACGTACATACATGTTCTTAGTACTTTAACTTTTATAAACACATGCAGGAGCCTTACTTGGTCTTGCAGAGAATCATCCACAGTTCCACCATGCTTAAGATTCCTAAGGAGTATCTCAGCTGCTTCAATGCCAACCTTGTCAGAATTTTTTCCTAACAGAGAAATCCAGGAAATTAGGATGCTGTAAATTATTACTTAACATTTCAAAAATATAGAAGAAAAAAAAATTACTTTTTAAACATTATTTCTATGGTTTTGCCTCAAATGCCTGCTTAAAAACCCTCTCCCATCTTATGACGACACATAATTCATACTTCCTAAGCAGTGAAAAGAAAGTAACTCTACTTAGTAAGAGAAACATTTTATTCAAACCATTTAAAATCAAAATAACTTCTATTACTTTTAATCTAAACACACATCCAGATTCACTGAACAAAAACTTCACAGGTAAACCACAAAGTCTATGTGTGTTTCAAGTCCAGAAGCATTTTCAAATCAGTGATCCTTAACGATCCATTCAGATAAAACGTGAGTTTTAATAATTTTATAACTTTTGCCAGTATGCAGAGGCAGCTTAGTACAAAGTGTAATATTCCTTTTCTTACATTCAAAATCTGCTCATTTCCAGTGTCTTTTATTACTAAACAATATCCATTTCAAAATGCAACACTCAAGCATCAGATCTTTGAGTAGATTATACTTCTGATTCCTATTTGCTAACAGCACATAAAGTTAAATCTGAAAGAGCTATACTTCGTGGAACTCTTACCTCTCTTGCCAAGTGACGACCCAGCTAACAAACAACCTGTTGAAGTCTCTGCAACAACGCTAAGCAGAAAAAACAGAATCAATATTAAGAACAAAATCACCGACATTACACTTGATTTATCAGGTATCTAGTCAAGATCTAGCTAATCAACCAGCAAGGTTACGGGTTCAATAGAAAGTCTGGGCTCATCTTACATTATTCCACTTCCAGTCCCAAAGGCTTGATCGTCAGGTTCTCGAACAGCCTGAATGTTAATGTAAAGATCTCGGATTTCTTTTCTGATGCACCTCACTGCTGCTGCTGCCATGTCTTTTGCCAGCTAATAAGAGGTAAAAACATTAATTAAACTGTGTTACATAAGTCTAATTATTACAGTGAATCCCTGAATAGGGGGTTACTTTATTAACTAGAAAAACAAACACAAAGCACCAAACATCAACTCTTCTGAGAATTTTCCCACAAAATTAAGGTACCGTTAATGCTAAACAAGTGACCAGTACAGTATAGAAGCTTCAATATCAACAGAAATTCAAGAACTTTTCTCCATTCATAGGGAGAAAGATTTGATTTTAGTCTTGATTATATCAAGACATGAGTTTGTAAAAAAACAACCAAACCAAATGTCACCTCACAATTACTATGTACAGGATATCCTCTATAAGATATTATATATAAAATAATTTTAAATCAGAGGCAAGTGTGGGCAGATGAAGCTTATCCCATCTTTGTGGTCCAATCATAGCCAATATTCATAGATTTGGAGATTTTAATATCAGCAGTCCACAACTCTTCAAAAAGTAACTCAGTTTCTCCTCTTCCTTTACTAATTCCTAGCCTGTGTGTGAGAAGGATTTTTAAGGAGATCCCACCACTTGTTCTGTGTGAACACAGATAGGATAGGTATAAGAGAAAGAAGTGGGTACAAAGGAGCAAATTTCTCTCTGTTTTATCTTTGGCTAAACTTCCTTTAACTTTTTCTGCCTAATACCCTTAGCAATGGTTGAAAAACTTGATCTAGTTTGACCTCTGCCTATTACAGTGCACCATAGTTTACCCATAAATCTATGAACAAGGCCCATGATTTCAGATTAAAAATGATGCGTGAAAATTTGAATGATACATAAATCAGATAAAAGATACCCCTCAATATAAGCCGAAGACTTTTGAACAGTAATATGAAGGATATCAAAGATACTGTTCTCATTTCCTTGTTTAGCTGCTACCATATTCCTAAGAAATAAATGCATTTTAGAAATGTCCAAAATTCCATTCCAGGACTTGAAGAACTGAAACCATTTAATAAGGCTACTTAGTTTCTATGTGAAAGGCTTAAGAACAGCGGAACAGCAGAGGTATGTTACGCAGATTTCATGGAATTTTACAGATATATGAAGTTGGATACTACCAGACCTGTTATCAGCACTTACTTTTATAGGCAGCGCTCCAGCAACAAATGCTCTTCCATATATCTTTGTCACTGTGCCACGTTCTGTTAAGTTTATTGGGCTCAACTCTTTGACGGGTGACATCTGGACTACAACTTCACCACCTCCCTGAGGATAGTAGCCCCTATTTAAAACAGTAATCAGATATAATTAAATGCAGTGATCACAAGAAAACTAGAAAAAGAGCCAGAAGGCTCTTATAAATGTGTAATGAAGTGTACTATGTTCTTTGTTACTGTACTCATGAATTTTCTTGATGTGCACCTCAGAAATCTTTATAATAGAATTAGGTTCTCTAACTGTATTACTTCATAACACACATTATCTACCTAACACCAATACAACTGGCACCTCAGAAAAAGCTCAGTAATGTGCTGCCTGCTTAGCATACACTTCCATCAAGTGTAGCTCCCAAGAAACATTAAACAGCAGCTGAAGAGTCAAGCAATGAAAAAAGACAGGAAAGAATCATCTCACATTCATCATATGGTAACAGTACACACAGGGACAGCTAGTATAGATTAGTTCATCTGGTATAAATTCATCCCTCAGCTTGATTGAGAGCACCTTGTGCGTGTGCCTCTGTGCTCACACACTGGTTCAGTAAGGCCTGCCCCTGCCAAATCTCCATAACTCACCTCTTTTTTATGTCACAATTAAATATGAAATTGAACTTTTCAACTATTGGCTTGAAAACCTGAAAAACAAGCACATATAAAAACACAGAGTGAGTCTATTTTGCACTTATGATTTCCCACTATTTTATGCAGTATTAAAAAAAAAGTTCAACATAAAAATTTCAGTTACATTTAAAAAGAAAGATAGCCAGTCTCATCCATACAGCTTATCTGAAATTCCACATACTTCATTCCAAATGCCCCTTTGTGTAAAAGTATTTTCTTACAGAAAGAGGAAAATAAATTCTTGACAACTCACAGCACTTCTAGAATATACTTCAAGATGCAATTTCTTTAGCAAGTAAAAGCAAACAGAACAGTCACTGTTTCAAGAAATTCCATGAAACAGTGGCTGCTCTCTACATACAATATACTACTGGTGTTATATTCCCATGCCTAATTCCATAATTACAAATAAACTTGCAGTAAGAGCAACAGAAGTACAGTAGCTACATTGCATATATATGCATGAAAGATGCACCAAGCCAAAGAAGTTTTTCCCTACCATGACTGTGTAGTCTATCTGAGGAGCCATCTCAGCATTAGTCCCACCTTTTAAATGAAGTTCTGATGGGGAAGCAGCAAACAGCACGCAGGGCATTGCTACCTGCATCAGTAGACACACACTCCTAAAAGCAATTATAAGATACTCAAATGTTATTATGTCATAATCCATAGAATTCCATAGAATCATTACCTATCAAAGGCAAATGACTTTACAGAGCATTATTTGATTTTGAACATAAAGTAAACTTATTAGTCTTAAAAATAATTTAAAACTCTGTGTCCTCAGTGAGCCAAAATATGAAGGTTTTGGGTTCACAATAATTGCATCTTTAATATTCCCATTTGAAAGGAAAGCAATGAAGCTCAGTACAGAGATGGGGCAGTGAAAACTGTAGGTTTAGCTCACAAATGACAAAAGCAGAAAAGGCTTATGGTGCAAATTTAATACATATTTAATAACAGAATATTTAGAACACTACAAAATTGCTTAGAAGCTCTTCAGCACCCCCCACAAGAAAATTCAAGGGCATAGAAAAATACGCTTTTAGATATAAGATTCCCCTATCATTGAGTCACTCCACATTTCATAGATAACAAAAAAATTGCAGAATAAACTTCTCAAAAGTAAGATTGTTCAACAAAACAAGAGTTATTTCACAGGGGTTTCAAATATTATTTTGAATTGTAAAAACAGTAATCACCACTGAACTGAAGAAAACATGTTTTTTTCTTTGAATAGCTTCCCAACATTTGAGAACCATACTATTTTTTTATGCTTGTACTTAATTACGAATGCTGCTGCACTGTTGCATTCTCAAACCCTTCTGTGTTAAGTAAAACGGATCAGCTCATTTGTTTATAATATTGCAGCTCAGAAAAATATTCTCTCAATTTAAAGGAAACTTTTAACCTATGCCTAACCTAGCTTATGCTTCCAAACAACTGTTAACAGCAGCCTTCCATAGTGAAACCCAGATCAGCAACCAATTCCAAGAACAACAGACCCAACACAGAAACGTAGGATAGAAGGAACACAGGCAAAAAGAACAGTGGACAGAATATGTTTCCAGTTCCAAAAGACTGGTATCCCATATTGTACCAATACATGTGAAAGTAAAATCTCAATATTTACTTTACCATATAATGAAGATTTATGTCAGGTCTCATGGATTTGAGATACTTAACTAATTTGATACATTTGACCTGATATGTAATGCACTAATGTGAGATAAAAATGGATAAAGTTTTAAATACATAGGCAGCTGTTCTTTGCTCAACATTAGTCAAGTGTTCAACTTATATTTCAATTATAATTTTAAAAGTATTACATTTGCATGCACTTTATGCATATACATCCTGCTTACGCTAAAGGTTCTTTGGTCACATATCTGGCTCAGGCAGCACGGATTTTGGCTCATTACCCATGTATTACTGTTCTTTTTTCCTCTGCTCTTTTGTGATAATTTTAAAGTAAAAAAAATCTTCTGTCATAATTTGAAAGTTACCAATAGCAGTTAAGAGCAGTTATTGGTCAGTCATTGTCCATGTACAAAGACATACCCTGCTGTTTTTGTATCTGCTATGTGGGTTCCACCTTTGATTTTCCCAGGAGTGAAGGTTATTTCTGTTGAGCCAATTTCTCCACCTTCCAGCTTCCCATCACATAGATCTCGAATGATCTCTAATCCAGACAGATGCTGAGGCCTTGGAGTGACAATGCAGAGTTAAAGGTACATGCAAGCAGACTACATGCTCACGTTGCATTAAATGAGAGACCAAACACCAACTAATAAATACTACAATTGCAAATTCCAGATGAAACCAGAATCATAAATTCAGTCTGGTTCCTACAGCTCTTCTCCTGAGTTCACAGGAGGCACAGGAGCAGCATTCAGCCCATTCTGGAATTCACAGGATTCTGGTATGTTTTCCATTAGAACGGGTCCAGACAGGCAGATAAGATGCGGGAGCAGTCCCTTGTCCTGATGTCATAAATGCTTAAAAAGAAAGCCACAAAGCTGGTGAATGGTTTGGAGGGAAATTTGTATGTGGAACAGCTGAAGTGACCTGGTCTGTTCAGCCTAAAGAAGAGGAGACTGAGGGGGGACCTCAGAGCAGTTTGCTGCTTCCTCACAAGGAAAGGAGAAGCAGGCGCTGATCTCCTCTCTCTGGTGACCAATGACAGGACCCAAGGAAATGGCAAGAATATGTGCCAGGGAGGGTTAGGTTAGGTATTAGGAAAAGATTCCTCACCCAAGGGGTAGTGGAGCACTGGAATAGCTCCCCATGGAAGCAGCCATGGCACCAAGCCTGACAATATTCAAGTAGCATTTGGACAACACACTTGGACACATGGTGCAAATGCTGGGATTGCCCTGTGCAGGGATAGGAGGTGGACTCGATGATCCTTGTGGGTCCCTTTCAACACTCAGGTCATTCTGTGATTCTGTGAAAACTGCAATGTGATAACGTCAGGTGGATAATCACAGAATTATGGAATTGTTTGGGTTGGAAGGGACCTTAAATATCACCTAGTTCCAATCCCCCCTGCCATGGGCAGGGACACCTCTCACCTGACCAGGATGCTCAAGGCCCCATCCAACCTGGCCTTGAACACTTCCAGAGAGGCAGCAGTCATAGCTTCCCAGAGCAACCTGTGCCAGTGTCTCACCACCTTCACTGTGAAGAATTTCTTCCTAATGCCTAATCTAAATCTTCCCCAATCTACTTTAAAGCCATTCCCCCTCATCGTATCACTGCTTGCCCTTGTAAAAAGTTCCTCTCCAGCTTTCCTGTAGCCCCTTCAGATACTGGAAAGCTGCTCTAAGGTCTCCCTGGAGCCTCCTCTTCTCCAGGTTGAACAAGACCTGCTCTCTCAGCCTGTCCTCGTAGCAGAGGTGCTCCAGCCCTCTGATCATCTTCGTAGCCCTCCTCTGGACCTGGTCCAACAGTTTCATATCCTTTTTGTGTTGGGGATTCCAGAACTGGAAATAAGACTCCAGGTGAGGTCTCACAAGAGCAGAGTAGAGGCAGAAACACCACCCTCGTCCCGCTGACAGTGCTTCTTTTGATACAGCCCAGGACACAGTTGGCCTTCTGGGCTGTGAACGCACATTGCCGGCTCTTGTCGAGCTTCTCATCAATCAGTACCCCCAAGTCCTTCTCCACAGGACAGCGCTCAATCACATCGTCCCCCATCCCGTACTGAAACCACGGATTGCCCTTACCCAGGTGTAGGACCTTGCACTTGACCTTGTTGAACCGCATGAGGTTCTCACAGGCCCACTTCCCCAGCTTGTGCAGGTCCCTCTGCAATGCAATGGGATAACAGATCCAAGCCGGTGCCCGGAGCCGCAGAGCCCGCAGCCGCGCCCCGCGCTGCTGTCTCACACCCGTACGGGAGCCCCGCCCTCACCTGAGGCCGGGCTGGCTCCTCCCGGCGCGGATCCGGCGCACCCGTACCGGCAGCCCCAGCAGGCAGCTCAGCGCCGTGGACACCCGCAGGATCTGCCCGCCCTGCGCGGAGACACGGAGCTCGTCAGGCGCTTCCCTCCCGGCCGGCCCCGCTGCCCGCCCTCCCGGCGCTCACCCCCTCCATGATCCCGCCATCTATCTCCACCCAGTCGCCGTCCATGGCTGCCGCTGAGACGAGCTGCCCCTCGCGGCGATGGGGTCCCAGAGGGGCCCCGCAGGCTGCGAGCGCCCGGCGGAGTAGCCCCCGGGCGCCGCGAAAGCTCAGCGCCAGAGGCGGTACGACCACACTACGCCCCCGTGGCGGTGCCGGTAAGCAGTGCCCGGCAGCGGCGCTGGAGCAGGCGCAGAGCCTCCGCCCCGCCCGCTGCGCGTCGGCAGGGGCGGCTCCACCGCCCCAAGAGCAGCTGCCGGGTCCCAGCGCCCGCATGGCCGCGCAGCGGGCCGGAGGACTGCGTCGCGCTCGCGTTACGGACGGCGCCCCGGCACAGGGCAGAGCTGCGAGCCCGCTTGGAGCCCCTGGGATTGCGAGTTGGGTGGTTGAGGTACCAATCATAGAATGCTTTGGATTGGAAGGGACCGTAAAGATCACCCCGTCCCAGGTCCCCTTCCATGGGCAGGGACACCTCCCACAGACCAGGCTGCTGAAGGCCCCATCCAACCTGGCCTTGAACAATTCAGAGAGGGGATATCCACAATTCTCTGGGCAACCTGTGCCAGTGTCTTACCATCCTCATGGTGAAGAATTTCTTCCTAATGGCTAACCCAAATCTTCCCTCTTCCAATTTAAAGCACGGAGAGACACGAGTGTGTTGCTGTGGCAGCCACGCTCTGGGCTTTCACAGTGCTATCAGCGATACAAGTACTTACTATTACAAAAACTGGACTATTTTGACTTATGCTAAAGTAGAGTTACGTTTCATCTAAGTAACTGTATTTTTTGAAAGTTAGACAGAATTTCACTCTGACAGCATTTTTTGCTTTTCTTTATAGTGTATTTCTTTCGAACAGTGTTTTTGCAGACACATTTTGAGAAATTATAACGTCTTGTGTTAAGGATGGTCTTTACTGAACAGATGTGTTTTTTCCTATCATCACCTATGTTTGCAGCCTTTCCCTATAGAAACTGCAAGGTCAGACAGAGCTGACTCCAAAGCTCCACTTAGCAAAAGATTTGGATGTTGTGAAGTTCATAATAACATTAAAATTAGTCCTTGGAAAGTAATAGAATATGCGTAAGATTTCTTGGAAAACTTATGCATGTGAGTGAGAAATACATTCTGTTCTCAGCTCTTTTCCTGTTACGCATGATTGATGGGAGTCATTCTCTCACGCGCCAGCGCTGTAATAAAGGATGCTGTTTCTAAAACACCAAAACGAGCCTTGGAGAGTTTATTTGCCGGCATTTTCGGTGTCACCGGGAAAGACAGAGCCTTTCTCGCTGCCTTTCACGGCTAAAGGCAGCCTCTCTCCCTCCACCACATCCGGCTTTGCTCCGGGTCGGCGCGGGACGCCCTCCCGTTACTTCCCGCGGGCCCGCGAGTGCTCCGAGCCGGGGCCGCGCCCCGCCGCCTGCCCGGGGCGGCCGCCGATTGACTTCGGGCGTGGGCAGCCGGTGATTGGCTGCCGTGTGGGCGGTGTGCGGAGAGCGGCTAATAATTGGCTGAAGACGGCGCGGGCGGCCACCGATTGGCTGCTGTTAGGGAGGTGTGCAGGGGGCGGGGGCGGCCTCTTCCCGGCCTAAGATGGCGGCCGTGACCGCGCTGAGGAGCAGCTGCCGAGCCGCGGGGCGCCTGGTAAGGAGAGCAGGGGGCGTTGCGGGCGGTGGCGCGCCCCGTTAGCCGGTGATGGGGTGCGCAACGGCCCGGCCGCGGCAACCTGAAAGCCTATCCCTTCCTTCCCGCCGGGAGCGGGCGAGGATGGACCCTCGGAGCAAATACGACCCGCGGGAGGGCGGTGCCCGGACTGCCGTCCCTGCTTTTCCTCCGCCCCGCGCTGTCTCCACGTTCCCGTGGCCAGTGTGCAGGCAGTGCCTGGCCCCGCGATGCCCTGGCTCCTCAGGGCCCCCAGAGCAGCCTCCCCTGCCCCGCGCTGCTCTTTACCTTTCCCGCTTCATAGAACCGTAGAATTGCTTGGTTGGAAAAGACCTTTAAGATCATCGAGCCCAACTGCACCTGTCTACTGCAAAAGCATATCCCTGAGCACCTCATCTGCCGATCTTTTAAGTATCTCCATCCCCTCCCTAGGCAGCTGTTCCAGTACCCTTTTCGGTAAAGAAATTTTTCCTGATGTCTAATCTGAACCTCCCATGACACAGCTTGAGTTAATTTCCTCTTGTCCTTATCGTCTGTCACCTGGGAGAACAGACCAACGCCCACGTCACCATAACCTCCTTCCAGGTAGATGTGGACAGTGATAAGGTCACTGTCACTTAAGGCTTCCCTCCTCTCCTGTGGAGGAACATGACCGCCTTGCACTGAGCTATTGACACCCTTCTCTGCTGCTGTTCCGTGGCGATCCAGTTCTCTGCGCTGCCTTCGCGTTCCGCTGCTCACACTGCCCGGGCACCAGCCCTTTTGCGCCGTGGCTGTGCTGAGGCGGTGTGGGTGCACACAGGGAGAGGGCAAGCGTTCTGCCTGGAATCCCTGGAATTGCGAATTGGGTGGTTAAGGTACCTCTTGTACTTGAGGAAGTGAGTCTGCTTTGTTGCCTTTTAGGACATTCGCAATCTCATAAACGCACGATGTACTGCGTGTTTCTGCTGCCTTCCTGTGTTACAGTCTTCCTGCTTCCAGTTGTGCCACTGCTGTTTTGTGGAATGGCAGGAAAAGAAACATCTCTTTTTAAGACAATCCAAGTGAAAACAAAATTAAGAATCAGTTCTAGTTTCTATTATTATTTTTGCCCTTAATAGTTTGTATCATATTCAAAAGCATTGTAGCGAGGAATTTTGTCAGTTATACTTTTGTATTTACCTAGTTTTAGGCTACATGTAATTTGACTAATTAATAATATTGAAAGCACCAGCTTCTTTTCACTTTTCTTTCTAACTAAAGCATTCACTCAAATCCAGAGGAAGATTCTGATAAGATGAAAGTACTCATCTTGTCTATATGCATGCTGAACTATAGAATTGACTATTTATGGTGTGTTTCCTGCAAGCATATTTTAAATTTTGCTAGATACTAATTCTTCTTGCAACAATCTACTGTAAAACAGTGATGAGATCCAAGAAATAATTTGGGTTTTATAATACTGAAGGACTTTATTTTAATATTCTCAATGCTTTCGCAGGCACTTTGGCTAGCGAGGGGAAAGACAAAGTAGCGATTGTTGTCCATGGGAGCTTTAAGTTGTGAAAAAGAAAAGAAAGGAGCCTGGGAGTCTTTGTGTCAAGTAGTAGGGAAATAAGTTACCTGTACACTAGGACATGATGCTGGTTACTTAGGTGAGGAATAATGTCTGACTGAAGCATGCTATGAAGGACAACTGTGTGCTTGGAGACACAGAATGTATATGCAAAAGAAATCCAGTGTGTGTGAGTGTTCATTGAAATGACTTAATGTAACAGCAAGTCAAGAGAATTTGGTAGAGGAGTGTCCTAATGTGAAGTCAATTGCCTTGGAGCACAAACTGTTCAGTTTGACTTTGAAATTCAGTGTTACTTCACCAGGTAATCAGTTGCCCGCAGGCAGCATAAAAAATGTGTTGTTCCAAGGCTAGAAGGAGATTTTTAGGATCAGTGTTGGTTTAGAAAAGCACAGTCAGCTTCTTTTTAAGGAAAGAGCCCAAACTGAACTGAACAGGGGCAAGGCCGTTCTCCCGCACTAGTTTATGGCTCCCGTGTTGTCTGGGTTCAAACCACAAGTCTTCCTCAGCTGGGTATCAGTGGCTAATGTGTCCCCAGTACCAGTGAGAGACTGGAGTGGGCTCCCAGTTTCTTCTCCCCACAGTAACTCCGTACTGTGAAGGCTTGTGCAGGAAAGGTGTTACCTGACTGGAGCACTATTGCCTTTGAGTTGTCATAGGGTGTAACAGCTGTGACACAAGCGTAACTGTTAGTACTGTGCTTATTGGGTTATTGTTCCTGTACTTTTCCAGACATCAAGGTACGCAGATGGGTATGCTATGGGTAGTAGAACTAATTTTATTTTTATATGTTTTTGTTATTTCCTTCTGTGGCATTACACGGAAAATAGTGTTACGGTGACTAAATATGGAAATTAATGAGCACAGCTTCTTTATTTTGTGGATTTTGATTTACCCCTTGTTAGAAAGGAACACTGTTCTGTGAAGAGATTTAGTTGTATCGTTGCTTTATCATGCTGGCACACTGACTCTTTAGTAAAGAATATGGAAAACTGCAAACCAGAAAGATTCCTTTTTTAAAAAAAAGTGCAGTAGTTTTGAATTATTCCTACAAATATAATTTGAAACTGTTCTATGACAAAACCAGTCTTTTTTTTGGCAGTGACATTACTAATTCACTACCTGCATTGGTTACCAAATATTAAAAACACATGGAAAGCATTATGAAACTTCACATTTAGAAATAGTTGAGATTGATGTGCTCCTTGTGATCAACTTCACAGGTAAATATTGAATGTTTTACGTGTAGGATTATATATAGAGAAAAGAGTTTTATTGTAAGTTTGGGACTGGAAAGACCTTGTCGGTCAAAAAAATGTAATGATGGACTCCAGTGGGAAGAAAAACAGAACTGAAAATGAGAGCAAATAGGCTTCTGAAGATGTACATTTTATACCAGTTTTGTAATTGTATGAGAATTTTAAATGTGTTTATAAAATAAGATTTATCATAGCTTAAAATTAGCATTTTACTAATTTTTTTCAGTAGGGAAAATTGTTTGGGGGATTAATGAAAAGGATTTCTTGTTTACTCATTATAGAAATTAGAAAAATGCTTTCTCTAGATCAGTAGATAAAACCTTAGCAGCAGGCAACCATAAAGTAACTCAATATAACTTTGTGTCCTTTATGGTAGATTGTATTGTGTAAATATTTGTTCCTGAAGGAAAGGTGATATTAAATATAACTTGCAATGCTAGATTAAATAATATAGAAAATACATTCAGAATTGTACAGTTTCCTCAATAATCTACTTATAAAAAGTGTAATATGAAATCAAATAGTTGAACAGTTTGGGGAGGGGGAGGGTGATCAGGACTTTTCATGTGCTCTGTAGTTACTGAAAGGATTTTAAAAAAAAAGAAGTTAAAATGAACTTTCCCATGCAGGTGTGCTGTTTTCTGGCTCCTCTAAGAAGATAATTTCTAAATTTTACAGTTTTGAGGTACATTGTTGCACCTGAATTTTTTCATATCTCTAAATTAATTAGAGATCGTATCTACAGATAAATTATTTTTTTAATTTTGCAGCACTCTTAAGATAACATAACACCAGAATTACATTAGATTTAAGAAATCTTACTAAATAAGAAAGGGTCAGAACTAACGTCTGTTGAGATTAATGATAAAATGCCTGTTTATGTCAATGCAACTGCTACTGGCTTTGCTTTTGACCAAAATCATGACTGATTACATGACGCTTTAAAGTGCAAAGTTTTGTCTGAAAAGCCTTTCAGAAAACTCTGTTGACCCTTTAAGTTGATTTCTGGATAAATGTAATTGTAGCCACAAAAGAAAACCATCTCATGCCCATCTCTTAAAAAATGTCATTAAGGTTGATGTGACGACATATTTACTTAATGACGATTGCTTCCTATATATTAACAGAGTAAAAGGGCAACTATCTGTGCCCTCTGGTGTGAATTTCCTTACCAATTAGTACTTCTGATTAACTTTTGATTGGAATAGGAACTGCCAAAGGAAAATATGCTGACTTTTCCTGCAGTCTAGGGGACCCTTCCAGCATCCATTCTGGATAAGAATATTTCAGATGGCTGATGTAGTTGACATTATGTATGCTTTGTGTGTGTGTGTCCTGATTAAACTAATTGCTTAGAAAAACAATAGCGAGTATGAATCTCTTGCCAGATCTTGTCATGATTTTTGTTAATTGGTTTATGTTATTGTGGCTTTGATCTCCCTATGTGTTGTGTTAGTGAAAGAAGTTAAAGATGTGGCAAAGCTTATGATAATTTAATGGTTATTGTATGTTCAATGTGTATTCAGTATAATTGTGATTCTGTAAGAACTTCTCTTATATAAACTAGAATGAACTATTTTGGTAGTATTATTGCATCAGGAATATTAAATGAGCTTCTACATTCCTCAGTCCATTATATTAACACTTGAGACTTTTCTCTCCCAGGTTTGCATTCACCGTGTTAGATCCTGCAGCAGCATTCGCTTTATAAAATCAAAATATGTGTGCGTGTTTGATGAATCTGCCCTCAAGTTTAGTCATCAACAGCGATTATTCAGAACATCTGCTGGTAATCTTTTTCATAATAAAATAATGTATTTTATTTTGCTGTTTTGTGAGTTTTCTATTAGCAGCATTTATATGACTGGTATATAGACTGTTTCTGATGCATTCAGATTTTTCTTTCTGATTTTTATATTTAATATTAATCATGCTGTATTTCTTGTTTTATGTTTCAAGTTTCATGTGGCCAAATTGTCCAGTTTAAGCTTTCTGACATTGGAGAAGGGATTACTGAGGTGACTGTGAAGGAATGGTAAGCTCTACTTTCTTAGAAATGTATGAAGAAATCAGCAAGTAGTTTAACAGCTGTATTATCAATTATTTATCTGAGAATATGTTTTCTGGTTTGATAGTGAAGTTTTTCATGTTTGATTTTCCACATTTGAGAACCTTCTATATACTGAGCTTTACGTTTTCTTTATTTGCTATCTAGTTTATTTGAGAGTAGAAAGGTGGAAGGAATGGGATGCCCTGGCTGCGCCTATATATAAGCTTTTCTTCAGAGATTAATGTTTTCAACGTTCAGGAGGTCCATCTTTTTTTATACTTAGGCTGAACTTTAGAAACAAATGACTAGTCTGGAGAACTAAGTGAAAATATCTCTCTCTGCATAGAAGACAGTGTTTCTCACCTTCAGTTTCTTTTCTGAAATTAACAGTATACTGATCCTGGCAATTTGAAACGAAGACCTGGGCTCATTCTTATTTTTAGGTGATTTATAATCTGTCAAGAAAACTATGCTTTACTAAAGTAGTTGTCAAAATATGTGTGATGATGTTCTAAATCATTGTGTCATTTCACACAACAGAGGGTTCTAGAGCAGTCAGGGAAAAGTTAATAGCAAATGTATCCATTATGTGGAATTTGTCTTCTTATTTGGATTGCTTTTTCATGTTGTAGGGATGTACCTAACTGAACTTATCAAAAGAATAAGCAGCAGATTTTTTTTAAAGTTAATAAGTTTTGTACTAGCCTGTGTCTTTTCTCTTAGGTATATAAAAGAAGGTGATAGTGTGTCTCAGTTTGACAGCATCTGTGAAGTACAAAGCGATAAAGCTTCCGTCACTATTACGAGTCGTTATGATGGCATCATTAGAAAACTCCATTACAATTTAGATGAAATTGCTTTTGTTGGAAAACCATTAGTGGACATTGAAATCGATGCTTCAAAAGGTATTGTAAGCCATTTTTTCTGCTTGCATGTTTGTTGTCATAAACCCATCAGTGGCAGAGAAATTTAATTTTTCCTCCTGAAAATTTTAAATCTTAAATCTGAATTATATTTTCCCTTTATAAAGTCAAGAAAATTAAATAGAAAAAGCTGTGCTATTTTATTAGGATTTAAATTCTCAAAAGCCAGGCTTTTCCTATTGAAAATTTAGCTTTAAACAGCAGCCTTTAGCATGCTGTGTTCCTCTTCACAGTAGCTCAAAGTAAAAGTTAAAAACTTCAACTGTCACAGAATCACAGAATGGTTGAGGCTGGAATTTAACAAATGCTGGTAATGTAGTAAAGTTAAAATGTTTCTTTTGGTTTGCAGGTGTTGCCCCAGAAGAAGATGTTGTTGAAACACCTCCTATGTCTCACGAAGAGCACACTCACCAAGAGATAAAAGGTCACAAAACATTAGCAACCCCTGCAGTTCGTCGTCTGGCCATGGAGAACAACGTAAGTTTTCTGAATCAGGTCCCGCTGCATTTTATCCATCTTTCCTACATGGCCTTTTTGTTGACTAGGGGAAAGTGCAGTGAGAAATTACTTATTTTCAGATACATTTTAAATGTGTAAAACTTGCTGTCAAAATAAAGAGGATTGTGCTTTCTGATTATGGTGAATAGGAAAAGAATTACTGGGCTTAAAATGCAGCTAGGGTGCTTTAGGCTGGAGATTAAGAAAACCTTTTTAGAATAAAAATAATAAAGGATCAGAATAGATTCCTGGGACAAAGGAAGGAGGAGGAAAAAATGGAATCTCAGCTTTAGCTGAGTTGTGCTGTTTTTCAGATTTGTTTTAAAGCAGAGGATGTACTGATGATCTTTTAAGTACTTTTCTAATTCTTTTTTCCTGTGAATATTCCATTGGTTTTGAAAGCTTATGGTGCATTTTTAGGACAAAAGTAAAACAATAAGTAGAGAAAATTAAGTGACAAATGATTTTCCTCAAATTAATACTTCACTATTGATCCTGTGAAGTAATTAAGAGGTAAGTAGTATTCATAATTTTTCATTAAAATATGCAGTTAGACACCTAGTGGGCCTTCTGGATGATTTGAGCAATGTTGAGTACATAATAAATCATAGAAAGGGAAAAAACACATAGGTCTGTTAGATCAGTAACTGCAATAGTTTTTAACTAGAGATCATGATACAGGAAGTTTTTATATTGCTGTAAAAAAAAAAGTGTCATAGTTTGTTATGTACTTTTCAGATTAAATTGAGTGAAGTTGTTGGAACAGGGAAAGATAACAGAATTCTTAAAGAAGACATACTTAATTACCTGGCCAAACAAACAGGAGCTATTTTGCCTCCATCACCGAAGGCTGAAATTATCCCACCTTTGCCAAAATCAGAGACTGTGCCAGCTGCTCCAAAGGATAAAGCACGCAAAATTCCTGTACCTGTTTCCAGACCTATTGTGTTTTCAGGAAAAGATAAAACTGAACCTATAACAGGTAAATCATGAAATATAGAATCTCGACACCATGTTCACAGTAGACTACCAGTAAATGTTACTTAGTGAACAGTTGATTCCTTTTGACGGGAGTGTGTTTCATGTTATTGTTATCCAAATGAGCAATAGGAAAACATACTCCGTAAGAAGGTGTTGCATTAAATTATTATTTTATGAAAAAATTGTTCATATTTTGGTTGAATGAAGTTGGGCTGCAAGTTGCACTTGCTCATTTTTAATCCATGTTTCTTCAAATGTATGCTGAAACAGGCAGGAATTCTGAAACGTGGCTTTGTCACAGTATGAATCATTATGCAATTAGCGGCAAAATGCAGTCAATTTCAGGGTTTACCAGCCCTTAATAATAGCTTACTTCAGTGTTCACTCTGATTCTGGAGAAGAGCACAACAAAAGACACTACACTAAGAAGATCACACTACAAGAGGAAGACAAAAGGCTTGTCAGACAATGTTTATTTGGAAAGGCTGGAAAGAGTAGTGTAGCTCACTGTATTAGGATTTCAAATACATGCATACGTAGGAGGGCTATGCAGTAATATAATCTGAAATATTACAATCATAAAAATTGAGTTGTGTGTGCTGAATAACTGTTCATCCAAAAGTGAGTTTTACTGTGTCCATTTTGTTGTGGTTGGGTTTTGGTCTGTTGGTTTTTTGTTTGTTTGTTTGTTTGTGTTTTTTAAGTTGTGTAATTTGTTTAATGGAAACAAATAATTGAAATTTCACCATAACTTCCCAGGAGCTCACTTTGTTGGTTTAAGAAGTTGCTGAATATTTTCCAGGCTTTCAGAAGGCAATGGTAAAGACTATGAGCGCAGCCCTGAAGATACCCCACTTTGGTTATTGTGATGAGATTGATTTGACTCAGCTTGTTCAGTTGCGAGAAGAGCTGAAACCTCTAGCACAGCTTCGTGGAATTAAGCTTTCCTTTATGCCTTTCTTCATAAAGGTGAGACGTGCAGCAGAGCACTCTGTGGAGTACGTATGCAGATTTTAATAAAACCTGACTGGTGATTGTTGCAAGTTTGGAGCACCTCTCTATCACCTGAGTAATTACAGGTCACAAGAGAAGTCTCAACTACTCTTGTTTATTGAACCAGTTATGAATTTACAGTTGGAATTGTTATTAGTGATGTATAATATTGAACACTTTCTAAGTGTTGATGTTGAAGGATAAAGCGTTATTCATTATGGGGGTAAGCATCACTGCGTGAATTACACAAAAGAACTTCGGGAAACTATCAGTATGTTTTATGAGCTCCATTAAAATGAACCTCATGTGAAATGCATCATTATTAATGCTATTATATTTTGTTGGTAATGAATCCCTCAAGTGAATGAGTGTGTCTCTTTGGTTCAGAAGACCAGGCACTTACACTCATTTAGTTGCCATGGTTCCATTTCCAGCTGTTGGCATCAATGAAAGCTGATGCACTGCCTCAGCTACGCGTTGAGTGCATAGCTTAGTCTGAAAATGATGGTAATGCCACTTGAATTAGAGTGCTAAGGAAGCACTCATTCTACTCACTCTCTTTAGAGGGAATTAATATTACTTTGTTGAACTAGTTGTCATCTAAGTTGAGAGCTGAGAATGACATGGGTGCTGAATCTCATAACTTTTCTGTTGGGATATTTGATTTGAATTGTGGAGCAGAAGTAACAAATGCAGATTCAACTTTAGTTATACTTGGGAAAGGGTTTATCATTTTTTATATGTCTTTCTGATGTACATTTGGGTTTTGTAAGTTGTGTTTTTCTTCTGCTATCCTAATAATAACAAAATATCAACTGACAAGGTTAGGAGAGTTTTTAAGTCAAATTTGATTGCATTGAGGAAATCCATATTGTTATATAATCTAAATTGTCTCCTAATGATCCTTCCTTTCCATGCAGTTCTCCGGTTATAAAATATAAAAATTGTCTTTTTTTTTTTTCTTCTGTGTTTAACAGGCAGCCTCACTGGGATTATTGCAGTATCCCATTCTTAATGCTTCTTTGGATGAAAGCTGTCAAAACATCACATATAAGGTTTGTAAACTACCGGTAAAAGTTGTGAGCAGGAAAACCTAAACTAACAAGCTTTTCAGAATGTTGGAGCTAGCTATAAGAACCAAAATTATGGTGTTGTGATGGAAAATAATTTCTGTGTCCAAATTCTAAGACTGAATTTGATTTATGATTAATCTTATTTCAGTAGTTTGTGTAGCGAGAATCACTTTTTTATTTGGGCTTACCTGAAAAATGCATCTTGATATAGTGATTTCCTATTTTTCACCTCAAGACAGGCCAAACATTTAATATGAGAACATTTAAAATCTAATAAAATAATTTTTTAGTAATGGCACAGTGGTTCCACTGTTCCAATGTTCAACCCTTATGTATTAAAGTCATACTTTAAACTCAGTTTTCATAAAAATTGTTTAATTTTCATACAAGGTTCTGGATCGATACTTCTGGGAAGCAAGCGTATATTTTCTTAAGTGATGTGTACATACTCCTTGCAGTACAAACTCTTTTTGTGCTGTTTTATCCATATCTCTCAGATGAATCGTTATATATTCTTTCTAGCAAATGGAAGGCAACTGTTTCCTTTTTTGTTTAATTTTAATGTTCTTTTTAAAATCTGATAGTTGTGTTTTGTTACCCATATAATCGTCCTAGAGTGAAATTTTTTCTGTGTGACGTTGATTCCAGGATTTTATATTTCCTGGATGTGAAACTGCCAAAAACAATTTGCAATTTACGGAAGTAAAAAGCTAATATTTAAAGAATGTACATCCCTTCTCCCCTCAGAGTTGTATAGAGGAGTTGCTTACCACAGACGACATTTTCTAGATTAAAAAGATAAATGAAGAAGGCATTTTGCAAGTGCTTTTTCATTTAAAATACTTTCTATCTTAGCTGCTTACGTTAATGTCCACTTAATGAAACTTGTTGCAGGCTTCGCACAACATTGGAGTTGCCATGGACACAGAGCAAGGTTTAATTGTCCCAAATGTGAAAAATGTTCAAGTCTGTAGTGTATTTGAGATTGCTTCTGAATTGAATCGTCTACAATCCTTGGGCTCTGCAGGCCAACTGGGAACAAATGACCTCACTGGCGGAACATTCACCCTTTCAAATATCGGCACAGTAAGTACAGAGAAAACAAGAACTTCAGTCTGAAAACTGCTTCTGAAATGAATACCTTTAATAAACTTTAATATGCAATGAACAAAACCTGTAGCAATTAATGCAAGAGGAATTCTTAAAAGAATATTTGTTAACCAATATCCCCATCTTTTCTAGATCGGTGGCACTTATGCAAAACCAGTGATACTACCTCCTGAAGTAGCTATTGGAGCACTTGGAAAGATACAGGTATATGAACTTTATCTCAGCGGTTTGACTGTTTACCTCTAGCCAACTAAGGTCATCTCTAATGCAAATAAAATGTGGAGTGTGCCTTTGTTTTGTTTTTCTTACCTGAACATTTCCTCTTTATGTGTCAGAAGCTACATATCTTGTGATTGAAAAGTTTTGTGATGTTTCTAGATGACTCTGCAGAAACACCAAATGTTTAAATAGAAGTCTCTTATGCCAAAGGTTGAGATTAATTTTCTAGAATCCTGTTATGTTTCACTCATATCTATGTTTAGCCTTCTTGTTATTAATAAAAAAATATAAATATATTTTTACAAGTTTTGCAACATGGGGATAACATGTTTGCTATCATCAGGGAGAAAACTTGAGACTAAAAAGGTGTTCTGATTATGAAGTTTAATTTTATGAACCAGATATCTGAATCCATACAGAACTCTGTATGGTGAAGGCAGTTTCATATTTTCTGAGTTTCAGGCTTTAATCCTTTAATGTGAGAACGCATTTGAAGTTGATGCTGGAAATGAAATTAGTATTAATTTAAAATACTTTTTCTGTATTCTTCCTGTGAGTCTTTTGTTCAGGGAGTGCTTTAAGGAAGCCGTCATTTTGAGCACTAACAGTGCAATAAACTATTCAGGAAGAAACTTTTGAGGCAAGAAAGGTTTTTCACTACTTGAGTATTTCCGTGGTGGTGGAATCAGGATGTGACTCTTTATTATGTAGTTTTGCAATATATTCTAATCTCTAGCACAAACAATAATGGGAAGGTCTTTGTTTTTCAAATGGCATTACTGCTGTCTGCCTGTCTAATTAGCAAAATGTTTAAATTTAGATTAACAAATTAACATAAAAAACCCCAGATATTTTAATGAAAGTTTTTAATAATTCTGTTTGTTTTTCCTTCCTCTGATTTTAGGTTCTTCCTCGGTTTAATGGGAAGGGTGAAGTATTTAAAGCACAGATAATGAATGTGAGTTGGTCAGCTGATCACCGCATCATTGATGGAGCTACAATGGCCCGGTTTTCTAACTTGTGGAAATCCTACTTGGAGAACCCTGCTTCAATGCTGCTAGACCTTAAATAAAGGAAACCATGACTAGAATATGCCTTTAAACTTTGTGGATTAGACTCAATAATTATAAAAGCTGGCTCTGCTAGCACGTGCTCTTTGCCACTCATGTTATATAAAAATTTTATGTGGTTAAAAGTTCTCAAAAGCTGATATCAGTTTATCAATTTTTGTTACTTCTTTTAATTGTGATGCTGTACTTTCTTCTACAGCAGACTGTCAATAGGTCGTGGCACAACTGAATGTGGTGATGGAATGTCTTTATTTTGCCTTTTATAATACAAACGGTTGTGAGGCTGGTGTGCCTGAGTAACAGTGATCTGCACCTGCAGTATCTATAATCTGATTAACCTGTTTTGAAGGTAAATACTCAGTTCTTCCTTGTTGGACACATAAATTTATTTACAGATAATATCCAAATTCCCAAAAGACCTTATGCAAAAATCATGTACCAATAAAATGCCTTCTAAGCTTCTGCTCTAAGATGTCCAGAGAGCTTTTTGTTTTTTTAACTAGGTAAACCTATCAAGTCTTTTATGAGTCCACTGGTCCACTTCTTCCTGACAATTACTTGCACAAGTACTCTTGAAATATAAATGAAGAGGCCATATTTTATTCACGTGCTTACTGATAACATTTATTGATAACTATCAGGGCCTTAATACTCTCTAGAATATTCTGTATTTTTACAGGCTGGAATTAGTTGCAGTCCTTAAATACTTTCCAGTTATTTTTGTTTTTTATAGAAAGCATCTGTCTGTTTAAAAAAAAAAGAAAAGGAGGATCTCATTTGTTATTCTGTTGTTAGGAAAGCCTGACAGTAATCAGAATGTGTTCGAAAAGTTCACATCACCTTGTGTTATTGATGTTCAGGTACTGGAATTTGAGAGGTTAATCAGATAAAACAAAGAATTAACATTAAAATATTATGTGAGATAAGTAATTTTTAAACTCTGATATGAGGCACTTAGAAGTAGATTCAAGTTAATGTCTTCAGAACAGACAACAGTTACATAACTTTAAGTAAACTAAACAGATGATGAGGATTGCACTGGTTATTTAACAGGAGATATGAAGAAAACTGTGGGATATAAATACTTTCTAGAAACATCATTTGCAAACAGACATAGGAAAGGACTGTTACATGGCCTTAAAATTTGTGAGTCACAAAATGGACATTTTCTCCTTTCTTTGGATGTATAAAAACCTGCCCCTACAGGAGCATTGTCCAAAATTGTAGACCAAAGTTGTCTATTGCATTTAGCTGTGAGGATGCAAGACACAAACTACTAGAGGAAGGCTCTCTGCTATCCTTGATGCTGAGACTGAGCAAGAGGGAATCTGGTAATGTTTGGGAGGGAGCATGGGAGCATACCTGTAAGGTGCTATTTGTACTTCTATTGTGGTAAAAGGGTCTTTTATATAGGTAATTTCTTGCAAAGTATGATGCTTATCACCTATTTCATTATTATCAGATTTATTTATTCCTAATAAAATTAAAGTTGCAAAGAATTGTAGTAATATTGGTTTTATTTGTAAATTTTATGCAGGTAGTCCTGTGCAGGTGACTTAAACTTCTGTTTCTTCTTACCTTAAAGAACCTACTGCACTCAAGACTACCAAAAGAACACAGCCTAATGGCTACTGTCCTACAAGTATATTGTTGTGGTAAGGGCTTAGTTTCAATAGTACGTTTTTTAACCTGATGACGATGGAGAAAATAAATTGAGGAAATATAAGGGTATGATGGAAAGCAATAAAGTGGTTTTGAAATATTTGAGACAGAATAATTTCACTCACACTAGAGTCTGAAATTTGTCTCTCAAAACTCCAATAAGAGGAAAGGTTATTTTTTTTCCCAAGCTCTAATTATCTGTCTCGGTAAGGAGAAGGAAATCAAACAGTAGAGTTTTTATTGAGAACTTTTTATAGATCAAGAAAAAACATAGCTTAAAATACATTGTGAGGTTTGAATCTATACCAAAACTGAAAGAAGAAAAACCTATACCAAAGAACATGTTGAATCGTTTTGCTTTTGCATATTAAACAAACCAAAAAGCGTAGAAGATTGAAAGCTAAAGCAGTTAGTGTCTTTCAAATAGGTATTGGTGTTCAGGTATTTAGTTGGCCGTGGACTGGAGAGGGTTTTTTTGGTTATAAAGTTCTGTGTGGTCGTGCCAGAATCTAAGACTGATACCGAGGGAAAAATATTTCTGCTAAAAGAGGATTATAACCATATTAATGATATTTTTTAATTTCGTCTTCATATTCTTCAGTGCGAGAATTGCTTAGAATTATCCAGTGTTATGGCTTCTTCCTCAAATAGTGACCTGTGATTATTGCTGTCACTCTTTCCGTTTGGTTGAAGAAAAAGATTTTGACAGAGTTGTTCTCCTTTTGTCTTCTCCAAGGGCTCTTTGAAGAAATAGAATGTTAAAAATGTTCATGATTGGAAGCATGAGAAGGGGTGAGTAATAACCCCTCTATACATCCCGGTAAAGATTACTTTTCCATCTGGACTTCAATAATTTGCACTAAAATTCTTCCACAGAGAATTCTTCAGCGTGGACAAAAGTAATGTGTGAAATACTTAGTGATGTAATACTTTTTCTAATCTAATCAGTCAATGTTGCTGTTTAATAGCGCTTTGAAGCTCAGTTATCTTGCAGAGAAACATTACTAGAGTAAAGCAAGTAACTGTAATTTTGAATTCAGAACTATCTTATTGTTCATTGTGGAGCATAAAAAGTGCTCCTTTGTTCTTTTTGTTCACAATTTGTAACTTTTGTTCCTGGGAGCCCAGGAGTTTGTGGGAGTCCAGTCACATTCAGCAAACTGGGAAGACATGAAGAGTGGTAAATGCCTGGGGGTTTTGCAGAAGTGCCTCATGTGATACCTTCTATTCTCAGCATAGGTTAAAATTAGAACTAGACTGATGTTGCATTGGAGTCTGAGTGAGAGTTCTAAATGGTTTTGGTACTACAGGCAAGATTCATAACTTATCTCTGCTCTTGCCCAGAAAGCAATGAGTTACAGAAAATCCCTGAAAACACCAAATAATTGAGGTAAGTTGTTGTTAAACTCTTTCAGATGCTTGGAGTTGTTGGGAGATCTGATTACTTGGGAGTAAATTTGCACTTGTTTTAGAGCCACGCTTGGGAATTCACTTCTGAATTGTTGGCTGTGATGACATGATTATTATGGTTTTTATTTTCCCGACAAATAATAAGAACTAAGAACAGAAAGCTTTTGATAATAGTCTTGTTATATAATTAAATCTCCTTGAAAACAAAGTCATATACTTAGGCCCTCTTTCATATTTCATGGTTCTAAAGCAATGTTTATAGAACAATATGCTTTCCATAGCAAAAGAGGGTTGCCCTCTTTTGTAAAAGTGTAAGCTCTAGTAAAATTAAGTATTGTTTTGACTGTATGGTCTGATACTGGTTTTAGTAGTACAAGTATTAACAAATATCTCTTTAGAGATTTGCATTGTAATGTCTCTTTTCTGCAAAATTTATATAACAAGCTTTCTACCTAAAAAGGCTTCTAGGTAAAAAAAAGTCTCTAAACAGCAAGAAATGTTGCTCATACAATATCTTAGTCATTACTGTTGCATATTGGGACGAGGAATGAGAAAAGCAATTACTATGAGGACCACTGAAAGAGAAGTTAATCCTTCAAACTAATAAGTGGGATCACATTTATGTGGGGAGCAAAAGAGGATACAATCCTGTCTTTACAGAAAAACATTCAATCCCTGTTTAGGAACCCAAATGCCAAACTGCATTGTGCCACACTGGTTGCCATTGGTGTCACATGTAAAATCCTGCCATTTTTTCTTACAGAGAAGGGAATGTATGCTCATATCTGCATTTAATAATTAGGGTTAGTACTCAGCCTACCATTGGAAGGAACCGAGAGAAGCATTTGTTCACTAACTAAGGATGCAGAGAGATTGCAAAAATATAATTTCTGATTATAAGGAAATTTAAGTAGGTGCAATTATCTATCTTTATAAAGAGCGAGGAGTTGGTAAAATTCTGTCAGTTCTATACTTTAACTGAATCTAGTAATATAATCAAGCGGAATTGCAGTATTTTAGTTTTCATGTCCCTGTCCCAGCTGATACATGTGCTGATGCATTGAGCCTGAAATTCACAATCAGATTCCTGTGACTGAATCTGAATATGTAAGGATCATGTCTGAAACTGCAGTTTGCGTTGGAACATTCACTGCTGTGAAGGCACTTTGGGAAGTGAGAATACACAAGATAAATGAAGAATTACAGAAAGAAAAGGAATTCAGACAGAGGTCTGCAGGAAGGTAGGTAAATTGTAGATCTTTAAGTATTTGAAAAGCTAGACTAGAGGTTACCTTTCAGAAAACTACAAGAAAACTTTCAGAAAATTGGCTTTTCAAACTTTTCCAGAGTCTAATTCTTTAGTTGTTGCTCTAGCAGAATTCCCACCAGTTAAAATCTAGCAATGTGGTCAGATCAAACCCAGAACTGTGTTCTGTGATAAAAATTGTAGCTAAAGTCCCTAAATTCAGATGTTTAAATCCTTTCATGTGGATATTCTAACCAGCGGAGACCTAATTTGTTATGCTTTCTTCTCAATAGAGGCATTAACAGGGTCTCCTGGTCTTCTGTCTGGCCAGAAATTTCATGAAATGTGAAGTTATTTAGCATTCTATTTCTGGAACTCTTCCTCATTCAGATGTGTTTGAAATGGAATAGCACATTCAGAAGTTACTAATGGAAAATACAAACAGAAAGAGAATTAGCCTTCTTTTCATAATTCTTGTTTAAGTTCCCTTGATTTTGAAATCAAGCTAAAAGAATCCCTAGCTGACTGATCTTGTTTGATTGCATTTACATTTGGTAGGACTGAAGGATTTCTCTTTTAGGAGACTGCTTCAAAATTAACAGCATTGGAACTTAATTCCACATGACTTGATATTTTGTTGCCCTGTTGCATCATGATGAAAGTGAATGATGAAGTTATGTCTTCCTTCTGACTGTAAATTTGAAGAACTGTAAAATAGAATTCCTGTAAATTACCTCAGCCAAACATTACTTTATGTTCTTGTCTTCGCTCAAATTGATGGTATGTTTAGCATCCAGGTATAATAAATGTTGTTTGGCATCCAAGAAGGGTCCTGTTTCTGTTATAGAAAATAGAACAGATGGTAATTACTGCCTGTATTTATTGTTGCAGCACTGAGAGATCTTCTTTCCCTTGTAGGCTACTACTTGTCTGGGAAGAGAGAGCCGCTCTAGCAAAGCTCAAAGAAAAAGTTATTCATGAAGATGGAAGAGCAATTTTAAGGATAGAGGAAGAAGAATGGAAGGTAGTGTTGACAGAAATCAATGCTGCTTGAGTTGAATGACTGATGCATTAGAAAACTACTATTTACAACTTTGTGCTCACAGTTGTACTATTTTTAATCTGTGAAGTGCTTACTGTTTGCTTTGCTAACAATGAATTGAGACACACTGTTGTGAAAGTGTAAAAGCAAGTTCATTTTTTCAATCTGACTATTAAGCATTACTTGTGAAAATATAGTCCAAAAGGCTTTTCCACAGTAGAAATTATTTGCACTGCAAATTGTGAGTTTTTTTACATAAATCCTCATTTAACATTAACACACCAGAATAATTGAAATATATCAAGGTGAAACCCCTCTGTGCATTGTTTACTTTGTTTTTCTAAGAGTGAAAATGAGCCAGTAGGCTCCCAGGATACAATTATTCTTGTTTCTAATGCATGAGGGGAAGTGGCTAACTAGAATCAACAGCAGAGGAAGCTGACAGTCTGTTCTGAGCCACAATGAAATGCAAATGCTGCTTCCTGTGAAGAGATGAGAATTAGACCAAGGTGGGACCAATGAGAGAGTGACAGCCACACCCAGCAATACTCTGGTCATCCATAGGCCACTGTTTCTTGTTCAGAACTCATAGAATACAGACAGTGTGTTTTTTCCATCCCTCAGCATTTCTGCTCTCAGCTGAGCACTGTTTTTTCTTAACGGAATAGAAAATACAATTTAGATCACCATTTAAATGCACAAAGCTATTTAGAGCAGTTTCATCTTCAGTATTATTTCCTTTGTTTTTGAAAAAGAGACAAAAGAAACAAAAGCAAGCCTGAGGCTTTCCAAGCAATGACAGCAGTGAGGATGCCTAAATCCTGGGAGCAAAAAGTGGGCAGGTTAAATCTGTGGTCAGAATGACCTGCATTGACGGTGGTCATTTGGGATGTTACAGTATAGCTTGAGAAGAAGGAAAGATTTCTTTTTTTTCCTTCTTTTTATTTGTTTTTTAGTCACCAGACTGTTGCTGTTTCAAATAAAACTTCTACCTTAGTCTGTATCCTCATTGTATACTAAGCTGGATTTCTTCTGGTTCATATTTCTTGTCTTAGACACTACCTTCATGCTTACTGAAACTACTCCATCTCCAGGAATGGCAGCTTCATAGAACTTGTTTGCAGAAAATTCCTCAGTTCATTGGAAGATTTCACAACCTCGTTGTTCTGGATCTATCCCGAAACTCAATTGAAAGTATACCTAAAGAAATTGGTGAGCTGTGCTTTCTTTTATTGTAAGCTGCTTTTCTAAGAAAATTAATCTTGCACAAACACACCATTTTTGTGCATTTTGTGAGTGTAACAATCCTATTGGGTAGTTAGAAATCAGACAATTTAAATTTGACGGTGAGACAGAGATCTGAAAACAATGATGCCTTATAAATAAAGAAAAGGGCCAGGTCATGTATGAAAGCTCCCCCTAAGAAAAAAGCTTGTAAGCACAGCAGATAGTAGTCATCAGAATCCAGCTAAAAAAGTGATACAGAAAACCAGCCTTCATGGTCTGAGTCCACAGTACAAATAGCCTATGTTTATATAGGTTTTTTGAGTATTTGTGGGTTTTTTTGTAGTGCAGTTCTGTACTAGAGTTCTGAAGGCCTACTATTTGAATTTCAGTGAATCTTATTTTTTCTGATGAGGATACACAGCACTTGTATAACCGTAGAAGGATAGCACAAACTAAGTAATATTGTATTTCAAATAGAATGAAAATATATCTTTTCTCATTTGTGCTCTCTGCAGGCCAGCTGACGAGCCTCCAAGAGCTGCTTCTCAGCTACAATAGAATAAAGTTTGTTCCTAAAGAAATAAGTAACTGTGTCAGTCTGGAAAGACTGGAACTGGCTGTCAACAGGAGTATCTGTGATCTTCCTCCTCAGGTTTTGACAGACTATTTTGTTTAGTTTTGTTTATGCGTATTTTGAATTTTATCCAAAACCAATTATCATTAAATGCTGCACTCCATGTTTTCAGATTTGCTTGGATATTCTGATTTCACAACTACTCCACAGAAATATATATGTGAACAGTATTAATATGCCTAGTCAAACTGAGGTCACATGAGAAGAGCATAAGTATACCTGAGTAGTTGAAGGAACTCCTCTTTATTTTGTTCAGATAAATGACTTGGCAGTGCATATAGAACAGTGATACACTTGATATTCACTTGTTTAGGCTGAAGGTCTTCACTGATCTACCCCACTGAAGATGTCATGCATTTAGCATGGAGACATTTCCTTTTATGGCTGAGAATACAAATTGAAACCATATGCCAGGACATAGCTGTAAGCATCTTTACCACAGCTGCTATCTATGAAAAGGGTTTGTGCAATTTATACAACTGCCTGTGCATGGAAATTTGCACGAATGTTGTTCTGAAATGTTGAAAGCAATTAAGAGAGAATAAAAACAACTGCCCTCTGACCATTGAGATTTAATTTGGGCTGACCTAAATGTGAAAGAGACCTGCATCTGTATGTTCAGTCTCTTAGAGATGACAAGTATGTAACTATTTACTTGGTTTATTTCATTTGAGAAACAGTAGTGGCAATAGTTGACAGCAGTCAGTGCCTTGTAAAATCGAGTGAGTTCAAACAGTAATACCTAACAACAAATTGTCCAATGAAAATATGAACTATTAATCAGAATCCAGAATTTACCAAACCTATGTGGATACAGGTTACATGGTGTAAATCAGAGTGCTAGCTTTGAAGTTAACAGCTTGCAGCAAATACATAGTTCTGCCCTGTGGAGACGATGGTGGTGTGAACACTGTGAAGCATTTGTTGTCTGTACTTGAGCTGGACCAGATTTGCAATAAAGCATCTTTGTATCACTTGGATGTTGTAAAAGCACGTGAAGGTGTGGTTCACAAAAGGACTGAGGTGTTGTAATACTGAACAATGCTATGTTTAATTTTTAGAATGTCTTGCCATAGTGGTAAACTTCACAACATGGAAAGTGTCTAGATTCACTCTAAAACACACTTCATTCCTTTTGGTACATAAAAATAGAAATATTTCACTAATAAAAAATGGCATATTGTACAGAGAAACACCACCGAGTATGAAATACCAAGGGCAGGGGTGTATTTAAAATCCCTTTTCTTCTCATGGGTTGGAGTATATCAGTATTGTAGTCATGGTATTCAGCTTCTCAGCAGGTAGGCCTCTCACTACCATGTGGGAAATAAAATTCTTCTGCCAAATCAGCTTCAAACCTACTTGCCTTCCAGGTGAGAACTGTAATTGTTAGGTAATATCAGCTAATTTAACTCAGAAAGCGTTCTGTGTTTACCAACTCTAAAATGTGTCATAATGTTTTTTTTTTTCAATCAACATTATTACAGCACTGCTGTAACAGAACAGCTGTACAAACTTGGATTACATCTCCCTTTCTTTTCAGCTCAGTGATTTAAAGAAGCTTTCACACATAGATTTGTGCATGAATCAGTTTACTACCATCCCTTCAGCTCTTCTCAACATGCCAAATCTAGAATGGTTAGATATGGGGGGAAATAAACTCCAGGAGCTTCCTAATGCAATTGACAGGTAAATAAAGTTTAAAGCCCACATCTTAGTCTCAGTTCCATTGCATTTAATTCTAATTATTAAGTCCTACTTCAAAAGCTTATTTTAGTGTTAACCTCTCTGCAAACTTAAGATTTATCAGCCTTAATGTGATATTTTGGTTTAGTAGTGGACTGGTACGGTTGGACTCGATGATCTCTAAGGTCATTTCCAACCAAACGAATGATGTGAAATAATCTATTCAATAAGCAATAAATTCAATATCAACTATCAAGTTAAATGTTTCTTGCCAATGACATTTTTCAGTAGAGGTTAGGTGATTATCTTGGATATGGAGTTTTCTTTGAGAAATGTTACATTCTTTATGTGAGTCCTTTATGTGGCTGTAAAAATGAATCCGTTATTTTGTATTAATGATTGATAAGATTAATTTTCTAAATCTTGATAGATTGCACAAATATTTTACAGAATGGAAAATCTCCACACTTTATGGCTCCAAAGGAATGAGATAAATTCTTTGCCAGAAACCATTTGTAATATGAAAAATCTTAGTACTCTTGTTCTCAGCAACAACAAACTTAAGGATATTCCACATTGTATGAAGGACATGACAAATTTGAGGTAAGAAAACCCAATAGAAATAGAAATAAAAATACCAGAAGATAAGTTTAAAAGCTTTCCTTGAATTGTACATCACAGAGAGATGCCAAGGAAGTGGGAACGAAAAGGCAAGTCCACAGTTGTACAGGTGGACACAATGCCTTATAAATAAGCATAAATTATGCAGATTCACAACAGCTGAAGGTCTGGTCCAGAAAGCTTTGTGTAGCACAATTCATTTAAGGAAGCAAGCTATGGTAGTGACAGTCCCAAATGTAAAAGGAGACTGTAATACATATTCTCACTTTTGAAAGGCCAAATGCCCACTTCTAATAGGCCTTTTATATCACTCTCTAAAGCCAAGAGCAAGGAGGAAAAACTCTCCTGTACTTGATTTGAAAAATAAGAGAATGAATGCAAATTTTTAATTGGTAGAATTGGAAATACTACTTCGTATACTGACAGAAACTTTCCTGTTGTTTACTTTTTCATTTGAATTATTGGACACTAGCCATTTTAGAGACAGAATGCAAGTGTAAATAAATTGTGTCGAACCCAGTAACGCAAATCCTGTTTTCAGGTGTTTTGGAAGAAGTACCACCTCTTTAAACAAATAGATACAAGCATAGGCCCAGGGATGGACCAAGAACAGAGGGAGACAGGGCTCACTGTTGCCTTGCAAAGTTGGGAGTATGTGGTAATTTGCACTCTTGTTCTCATCCATTCATTCATCTGTAGAAGCTTAATAAGGCTGACAATGAGATGAAAACCTAGAGACATAATGATGACTGTAATGTTTTCTCCCACCACAATCAACTACTGATATTATACGACATCATGTTATCTTAGTTTACTTGATGCTACCAATATAGTGGTGGGTTTAAGATAAGACAAGAATTTATTTTGCTCAAAATAGTGTTTGAAGAATCTCTCTGGACAAAACCTATTGCAAGTGTAACTTTTTCTGGTGAACTGTCAGATTTGTCAACTTCAGAGACAACCCACTGGAGTTAGAGGTAACCCTCCCTCCATGTGAGAATACAGACGAGGAGGAGCAACAGGAAATGTTTGGCATTGAATTCATGCACATGTATATCCAGGAGTCACTCAAGAAAACAGGTACGGCTTTTTTATTAATTCTAATCTCTCTGGAATACAGCGAGGAAGGGAAGGATAAACTGGATAAAAGAAAGCTAGAATATGTATACAAATGAAACACGAACAATGCTCTTAATAAATGATTAATCTGTAAACAGATTTTTCACTGAGGGCAGGGGCACTTTTATCAGGAGGTGGCACAGTACAGCTTCACGTGAACAGCATATATTCTAATAGGAACATACCGGATAATGGAACATTGGAATAAATATGCCTGGATAACTGGAGGTTGATGACTGTCTTTTGTATTTGCAATTTAATCAGAATTTACATAGTGTGAGTCTTCCAGCACTGTTTGTCTCATGAAGCTCAAATTTCTCTATTTTTGGATGTTGTCCAGACAGGGACTACCAAAGGCAGTAACGGAGAGATGCTTGTGTTCCCAACGTACAACATTTTTTAGCAATGAAGTATCAACACCCGATAAACATATTTTTCACAACTTGCTTCCCCTAACAGAAAATCCAGTCACTGAATGAAATATCCCCACAATTTCATCCCGTTTCTAAATCCTGTTTGTAGGCTCGAAAGTAACAGCTTAAATGTTGCCAGTGGGAGACCAAAATAAGTACTTTTGAACAGATGTGCCTGTGGCAGCTGCTACTTGCACAGAGAACTTCACTCATTGCAGATATGAAATGTTCTCTCTGATCTTCATTCTATGTATTGTGGAGGCTGACAAAATGAATGACTGAAATGTTCTTGATTTAGCATGTTAAGCCAGCTTTTTTTAATCAATATTTCATGGATGAATAATAAAGGCAGCAAAAATACATCAAGATGACAGTTTACAAATTAGTTTTCTTCCTTAACAGATCTCCTTAGCAGCATGGGCTAATTAAAGTACCTAGGCCTAGCTAAATAATTTAAGAAGAAATACAAAGCTATCCTGAATATCAAAATGAACATAAAGTATGTTAATTTCTCTTATTTTAACCCACTGTCTTTCAGGAAATCTGGAAAGTTCTACTTCTGATCCTTCTGTCATAAATGCTAACGAATAAAGAACATAACTGAATGGAAAAAAAATCAAGTATACTTCTTCCTAACAAAGAGCAGTACAACACGTTTTGAATATTCTTAGGGATTTTTTTCCGCTAATAAGAACTGTCCTGCATATTTAATTCCCAGTGAAACTGGGAAATAAAAGACCTTTTCCTGGGTACAGGAAAGACTAAACCATGTTTTTTATAAGCAATGAATTAGCTTTTTAAAAAATCCTGATAACTTTTATAGTTTTTTTCCCTACCAATTCCAAATCTATCTCCTGTCATGTAGTTGGCTCTGGTATCAAAGATGGACTCGGAACAGCTGTCAACAGGACATTCTCCAAGGACACAGCAGACTTTGTGTAGTACTGTAGCGCAGCCTTGTATCCTCGTTGTTGTAAATATTCAATCCGCCCATGATCAATCAGCAGTTTACAGAGGCAACCTATCTGCTTTCGTTCTTCAACAGTAAGTATCCTAGTTTCACACAAAGGAGGAAAAGAATGAACATGTCAGAAGAATAGTTTTGTTAATTAACATTAGTAGTAAAGCTCAAAAAATCTATGGAAATCACTGAAAGTTCATTTCAATTCAGGCAAGTGTGACTGTTCAAATATTCTGAAACGTATGTCCATGAAAACTGTATTATTAAAGTAGAATATTTCCACAAATATATTAATTATAATGTCTCTGTAAAATGAGGATCCAAAACAATTTCACATCCCACAATACATAATCTTGCTTTTCTGCAGGAGTCCATGTGCTAGAAACAAAATTACATACCCTTGTAAAGTATCAGAACCACTCTCTGTCTTGCTGAACGTTTGCTCATGTTCCTCTGTGTCATTAGTTTGATCTTCACTTTCTTCACTTGTAGAGGCTTTGGCTGTGGTTTCTTGCATGCCACAAGTGGCCCAGCTACTCATTCTCTGAAAATAATTAAATTCTACTGGTCCAAGTCCTACTGATTTAAAGAACTCTCTGCCAACGTAGTGTGTCCAGTCACACTTGTGATGGCAACACAGGGCAATAACAATTCCAGCTACAGGCTTACAGTCATCTTTACTGCTTTCATTATCAGCAGAGTTGATAGAAGCCACCTCTGTCTGATCAATCCTAGAGCGTTTTGGTACAGGCTCTTCATTTCCTCCATCACTGCAAACTGAGTAACTTTCAATCAAGCATCTCAAAGCAAGGTCTGGCAAAAAAACAGATACACCCCCCAAACCAACAATGAACACCATGCCATTATTTACACAGGCTGTATCATGGCTGGGAATGTACAAAGAATAAAAATATATATTAGAAACTTACCCAAAAAGCAATTTTGAGGATAACTAAAAATTACAAGCATGCTTTGAAAACATGAAAAGCCTAAACCCTAAATGAGTATTACTAGACCTCTGGAGCTACTAAGAGATAGAATATTTGTCCTATACAAGTGAATTTGAAAGACTTTGGTTAACAATCTGGCGTCTTGTAGAAGGATGTCCTCCCTGTAAAACGTGCAAGTATTTGCTCTAAAAGTTTTCTATCTAGGACACAATCTATTTAATATGTATATATACTTCTTAAACATTTAACTGTTTCATCTTTGTAACAGTGCCCACATAGGTGTTATATTCGAGATGCCTTTCTCCACTTGGCAGACATCTAACATTACAAAAAGTGTACTGGTTTAAAATTATCAGGACAGAAACACATTATTCTCGTTTGTTTGCTTGGGATATGTATTCAGGCAGATGATGCTGATTTAGAAAGAAAATATTCCAGAGTAGAGGTGATAGTGTTTAAAAAAAAAGCAAACCCAAAAAGTAAACGACTTCCAACAGTTTATAAATACAATCCATGCTGCCACATACTGTTCTTTGTTCTATTCTATGAAAATAACAAGTTTTACTTCTCTCTAAAGCAGCCATCTATCTATTATCCACTGAAGTCCATAGATATTTAGAATTATCACTACATTCACCAACAAAGGGTTAGATGGCAAGAAAAGCTTAAAAGGACAGTTTGGAAGACCAGTCCCTTCAGACTGAAAGATTCAGCATCCTAACTTTCTGCGGTTAGCACATACATAATTCATACCTGTCGCAGCACCACACAAATGCTTCCCAATTCCTACTACTGGTAGTTTTTTCTTCTCCAAAATAGGTACCTTCTCTGAATGGGGGGAAAAAAAAAAGAAAAAAACCACACAGACACTCCACAACAACCCCAGAACCTCTATTGTTATAGTAGGGGCAATATTTTTTCCGGACAATATAATCTCAGCACACTTAAAAAAACCACGTAAGTGTTTACCACTGCTAAGAACACAGTTCTAAGCTATTAAAAAGAAAGTTTCTTTTTCTAAAATAAATGAAAAGAGTCGGATGCTGTGGCTGCAGCCCTTCTACACTGACTCTGAAATGTGACACTAACGCAACTCCTGATAACAGGAGTTCCCACAAATTCTAAGCCTCTATTTCAAAGTTACGCGAGCCAAGAAGGAACTTACTTAAACATAAATGTTGAATATCAACTTGAAGCCTTTCAAAGATAGAGTCTCTCCTTTTATGTTTTCCATCCACCTGTGTAAACAGAACAAGATCATTAAACAGAGCTGGCCACTAATAATCATAATTTTGCTCCAAGTATTAATGCCAGACCGTTTTTGCTTTCACGTCAACATCTGCACATTTCCAACGTTATACATCAGGATTCTTTTCTAATAGATCTGTTATTGGCAAAGCATGGAATGTAGGCAATCCACTTCCAAAACTTAACACTTAAGGATTTTGTTATTTTTGAAGATAAAAAGCAAATACTAACACCTTCAATAACAACAGTTTAAAAATTATAGTCTGCTAATGTGACAATATCCTGTCTTACCTTGAACCTTGTAGTTGCCCTTTCCACAAGCAAAAACTGAACATTGTCAACATTCTGTAAGGCAACATCAACCCAATGAGACAGCTTTCCTCGCCCAGCTCCAAACTCAACAAAACATCTTCCCGGGACAAGTAAATGTAATTTTTCCATGTTACCTAAAATAGAAGCCTACAAACATCAAGAAATCATTTACGAACCAAGCAAACATATATTATATGTCTTGTAATGCCCAATAGAAAAATGATTACCAAATTGCACACTTTTTCAAGTGTTTCTTTCCACAAGGGATTAGGGAAGATGTGTGTACAGAGGAAAGGGATTATAAATTCTGGCTAATCAGCATCACCCTGCCTTTTCTCTACTGCTCACAGAACTTCCTCCAGAAGTTTTTGGAATGGATTTTGGGGATCAGCTACATGTTATAATATTCTTCTCCGCTGATTCTTGAAATAGCAATCCAAAGTATGGTAACTACTGGATTTTCTGTGAAGGATCAGTCTCTGCAGAGCCTGCCCTCTCTGCTGCAGTTATGCATTTTGTAATACTTAACAAAGTAGAGCATGGGACGTAATACAGGAAATGGGCATTTCTCATTTTTAAATTTTTCTTTCCAAAACTTTCTATTTTGCTACAGTATGCAATCCATCTCCCTCAAATTCCTGCTGTTTGATACACATCAAAATGGCAGAAGGTAAGGTCAGCGTCTCCAATTCTCTTTATGCATCTTTTACATAACGAGGAAATCTAGAACCAGCTCTTACAGAAAAAGTAAATAATTCCTTTTACTTCTTAGCAAACGTAACATTTTACCTTTGTAGCTCAGATTTTTTATGAGTTAATATAAAATAAGAACTTACAAGTAAAAATTCAGAACACCACATTTTTTAATTTATTTCAATATCCTAATAAACTTTTGTTAATAACACTTAACAAAGCAGCCAATCAAAGTTTATATATAAGCTATTATTTGAAGAGCACAGAGTTAAAGCATATTAGATTTTCTCTACATGAAGTGACTATCATTATGCATCCACAATTGCTTGAATTTACAGCAGCAGAATTCCTCATGTTTAAAAACATCTATAGCTATTAGTAAAGCAGTACCATACCTGTTGTTTCAAGTGTTTGAAAGCAGATTCTCCATTCTTTGGGTCACTTAAGGCTTCTTCTAAAGCCTGATGGGACAGTATTTGTTCCTTAAGGCGAAGTTCCAGGCCTGCGGGCAAATGCAAAACCTTTTAGTTACAGGTTTCCAGTTTCTAAGAGCTTCTGGTTTTGAAGCACACGTTACAATATTCAGACATGAGCTTGATTTGTAGCACTAACAAAACAGTCTGTTGGGTGCATAAATCTATCATATGTTTATAACAGAGCTATAGTGTTATCTGTAGTGATGCTTGAGTGGGAAACAAAAAACACAAAAAGAAGGGAAATTAGCTATATGAACAAAAGATCAAAGTTTTATTATTCTCTCAATCTATTTTATTCTTCCGAGTAAAATTTAGCTACTGGAGGATTGCCTGCATCTTGATGATAACTACTTCACATGTGTTTAGTGCCAAATGTCTCACATTTTCACAGATATCTAACAACAAAAATAAGAATTAAATAGTTGATTCAATTTAAAACATTTTATTTCGGGTATAAATGAGCTCACCATTACTTGCTTTTTTCAACTTGATAATTAAGTTCTCCAGCTCTTCTTTGGATAGAGAAGAGATAGGTACCTTTTTAAGGGGAATAAAAAGCACCACTCGTAAATACTTTTTTTTATTTTTGCTAGTTCTTTAGTCATATGATAAACTGCAACATGTAATATGGAGACTGAGCTTTAGAAAATAAATGTACTCACTTGCTTTTCTGGTATTTCTGCTACATCTTTTAAACCTGCATTAATATCTTGAACAAAGTAGACCTTTAAAAACCAAAAGAAAAGAAATCTGATTTTGTTAATTAGCAGGAAGCAAAAAGCTAAATTCTTCAGTGTTTTTATTGTAAGGTACATAGCAATACAAATCCACTGCAAAAAGAAGATATTCCAAGTATTTTTTTCCTATAGTCTGATCCTGAATCCCCAGCTGAAATGATGTTCTGACACATTTTGACAAGACTGAACATGTTCAGAAGAGTTGAACTGTCCGTGCTTACTAGACTGATTCCAGAGACCATTTTAAGGTTTGCCAGGTAATTCTAAAGGTGCAATACTGATAAGATAGAACAGCAGACAGTGAAGAAGCCATCTTCTGTTTTCTTGAAACAGCTGCTAAGACATATGTCCTGTTCCTTCCCTCAGCACTGGCTGTAATTACCAAGCTTGCTTGCCATAATTCAGTGCCAGCTTGAGTGAAGCAGGCAGTTGGCAAGGGCAGCAGAATGCCACAGGAAGGAAAATGCATAGAGCCTCCCTGCCAGTTTTGCTTTCCAAGGACTATCTCTCACCAAGCCTCTAAAGAGAACGGCACTGCAAGAGACTGTTCTTAGCAAATATTTTTGAGAGAAATGAATTCCGCATTTTAATTTGTAAATGAGAACTGAAATGTTGTACTGAACTACAGTGAGAGGGACCGGACTGTGAATTTCATTTCAGTGAGTACTTATACAGCTCCCATACTGTCCTTGCTGCAGCGCTTGCTGTCCTCCAGTTCACAGCTGCTGTCAGCACAGTAAACTCTCTGCAGAGCTCTAATGTTTAGGGTCTTAAATCTGAGAAGCAGTGGTGTCGAATGTACACAGCACTTACTGGCTTTGGCTTCTCTCTTGAATTACATTTTCTTAAATGCTTTTGTAGTTGGTCTTCATATACAGTGCTAAAATCCAAACAGAAAGCAGAATAAGTAACAGGGTTCACCATAGAAACTCTGACAAAGAACAGGGAAGCATTTCCATACACTCACTGTTTGGGATCAAGAGGGCATGGAATTCTTTTTCTGCCATCTTCTTCCTAGTAATAAAAGAAAAGTTTTAGGCAACATTTCAGTGCGTATTCAGCACCCCTGAGTTAGAAAAGCTGTGCGGGATATCCGAGTTTTACAGGACACCTTTTCTGAGGCAGTGGGTTACCCGACATGGAAAGACTAAGGCAGGAATTTAATACCCACACAGACCCTAAACGGACAAAGCAGTGGCAGGGTCCCTGCTGGGCTGAGCTGCGGCCTCGGCACACCAGGGCCCTGAGGAAGGCGCGGCGGTGCCACAGCCCGCGCTGCGGGGCCGGGACCGGCGGGCACGGCGCCCCGGGACCCCCCCCCCGCCTCCTCCCCAGGCGGGGGAGGGCGAGGCTCGCTACCTCCTGCTGCCCGTGCTCTCCGCAAAAGCGCTTCCCAACAGCCGGGATCATCTTGCAGAAGCGTTTCTTCCTCTCTACGAAGTAGGCGCATCGCCCCGGGCCTGGGTAGCCTCGGTCCGACCCCGGCTGTGGCGCCGCCATGTCCGTCCCGGCTCCCCCTGCGCGCGCCGCCATAGCCGCCCCGGCGCCCCCTGCGCGCCCCGCCTCGCCTCCATCTCCTCCTCCGCGGTCGGCGGGCGCCAAACTCGAAGCGCAAGATGGCGGCGGAGAGTCTGTTCAACCGGGCGCTGTGCGTGCAAGTGCGGTGCCCGGGCTGCGAGGAGAGGTGAGGGGCTGCCCTGAGGTCCTCAGCGGCTGCGCGGAAGCTCTGCCGCATCCTTTAGGAGAAAGGGCTGCCGAGCGGCTGGCTCTTTCCTCCTCTCTTCTCTTCCTGCCTTGCGCCCAAACGCGGAGCAGCCGCCTGCCGCGTTCTTCTTGTGGGGCTGCTGTGGGGGTGAGAGGGGAGAGCTGGCCCTGTCCCGAGCCGCATCAAAACAAGCGCTGCCAGCAGGTCGAGAGAGGTGATTTTTCCCCTCTGCTCTCGTGAGACCCACCTGGAGTATCGTGTCCAGTTCTGGAATCCCCAACGTAAGAAGGCTAAGGAGCTGTTGGAGCGGGTCCAGAGGAAGGCTATGATGATCAGAGGGTTGGAGCAGCTGTGCTATGAGGACAGGCTGAGAGAGTTGGGCTTGCTCAGCCTGAAGAAGAGAAAACTCCGGGGAGACCTCGTAGTGCCATTCCAGTACCTGAAGGGGCTACAAGAAGGCTGGGGAAGGACTTTTTACAAGGGCAGGGAGTGATAGTACAAGGGAGAATGGATTTAAATTGGAAGGAGGAAGATTTTTATTAGACACGAGGAAGAAATTCTTCATGCTGAGAGTGGTGAGGCACTGGCACAGGTTGCCCAGGGAAGCTGTGGATGCTTCCTCCCTGGAAGTGTTCAAGGCCAAGTTGGATGGGGCCTTGAGCAGCCTGGTCAGGTAGGAAGTGTCCCTGCCCGTGGCTCGGGATGGAACTGAATGATCTTTAAGGTCCCTTCCAACCCAAACCATTCTATGGTTCTGTGACTTGCTGGCAGCGAAGCCGGGTGCAGGCAGTGAGGGCTGGAGTCCCCGCGGGTGCCCCGCCAGGGTAGAGGGTCAGAGGGGCTCTGCTAGCGGAGGAGGGCGCAGCGGTTGCACAGAGGCGCCCTGGGGGCTCGGGGCAAATGTGTCTCTCCGCAGGCGGTGGGGACGGGGCTGCCGACTCGGCCCGGTCTGTTTGCGCGTCTCCCAGCCGCAGCGGTTGCCCGGGGCAGCCCCACCCCCCCGCCTCCTGCTTCTCCTCCTCGCGGTCCGAGCGCGGCCCTGTCGCACCTCCTGCAGCCTTTTAGCTTCCTCGCTCCTGTCCCGACAGCTTGGGGAAGCCCATGCGGCCGTCTCGGGACGTGTCAGCTGGATAAACACGGGGCTGTAAGAAAGCTGGGGAGGGGCTTTTTATAAGGACAAGGAGTGATAGAACGAGGGGAAATGGCTTTAAATTGGAAGGGGGAAGATTTAGATTAGACCTCAGGAAGAAATTCTTCACAGTGACAGCGGTGAGGCACTGGCACAGGTTGCCCAGGGAAGCTGTGGATGCCACCTCCCTGCAAGTGTTCAAGGTCAAGTTGGATGGGGCCTTGAGCAGCCTGGTCTGGTGGGAGGTGTCCCTGCCCGTGATTGGAGCTGGGTGATCTTTAAGGTCCTTTCCAACCCAAACTACTCTGATTCTGTGACAGTGCAATGGGTGAGCAATTGGCTGATGTCTCAGAGGGTCGTGGTAAGTGGAGTTGAATCGGGCTAGCAGGCAGGCAGGCACTGGTGGCATTCCATAGGGATGCATCTTAAGGCCAGTGCTCTTTATTGTCTTCATAAAATGACTTGGATGCATGGCCTAAATGTTCACTAACAAAGTTTAGAGATGACAAGAAACTGGGGGGAGCTGCTGACGCTCTTGAGGGCAGAGAGGCACTGCAGAGGGATATGGACAGATTGAAGAGCTGGGCAATGACCAACTGTGTGAAGTTTAACAAGGACAAGTGCTGAGTTTTGCACTTGGGACACTGCAGCACTGGGTATACGTAGAGATAGGGAGTGAGAGGCTGGAGAGCAGCCCTATGGGAAGGGATCTAAGAGTTCTGTTTGATAGCAAGTTGAACATGAGCCAACAGTGTGCCCTGGCAGCCAAGAATGCCAACTGTGTCGTGGGGTGCGTCAAGCATGGCATTGCCAGCTGGTCAAGGGAGGGTATTGTCCTGCTCTACTTCGCACTGGTGTGGTCCCATGTGGAGTATTTTGTGCAGTTTTGGGTGCACAGTATAAAAAGGATTAAAAGCTACTGGAGAGTGTGCAGAGGAGGCCACAAGTTGGTTAAGGTTGTAAGGGGAAGCTGTATGAGGAGGAAATCACTTGGTCTGTTCAGCCTGGAGTAGAGGAGACCTCAATTGAGGTTCACTGCTTATTCTCAAGGGAAGGAAGAGATGCAGGCTACGGGTTTGCTTTGTAATGCGAGTAACTTCTCGGTGCTCAACAAGAAATACATGAAGACAAGTTAACACTGTGCAAATGATTATCAAAAGTTTCAGCCATTGTTAATAAATTTCAGCAAGCTTTTTCAAAGGTTCTAGTTGCTGGACAAAGTTTCAAAACTTCTGCCTTGCTAGTTAAAATTTGGTGCATAACGGGCAACGAAACCCTTTGAGCTTACTGAGGAGCTGTAATGATAACTGAAACTGGGAGGCTTTCAGATATCTTAGGAGAGGTCATCAAGGAGAACCTTCTCTGTACTTCTGCCTGAATTTTTGTTTCCTAAATGTCGTCTGATTCCTGTAATGTTGCTATAACCACATGTTATTTGGAGAATGTTTTCTTGATTTGTTACTAAATTTCATCTTTTTGTACACAGGAGATTAAATGTTCGAGTGAATATTGAGCTACTGTCAGTTTCTAATCCTGTTCATAAAAAGGTTTGTGGATTAGTTATATTTGTGTAATTCATTAGACGTTATCTGAATTTCATTGTATAAGAGGAAAATAGGCAAAGGAAAAGCAAAATAGAATTTTATTATGTTTGTCATGTGACCTTATATATTTTAATAGTATTTCTTAAGTAGTTTAGTTGGTATGGTGTTTTTTTCTAGCCTTTTTAGCCCTCTCTTTTTGGCTGTTCTTTAGTAAACTTACAAATTAAAAATATTTGGAGACCCTTGGAGGAACCAGAGTTAGAGCTTAAGAGCACTTTCACTTTAAATATACTCAACGTGTGTTTAAGAATGTAGAGCAACAGTTGCAGTGTCCTCATCTTAACTAGCAAAAATGACTGTATGGATATAACATTTTGGTTTTTATTGGTAAGTGTGTTAGTCTTTGGATGCTTGAAATTCATCCACTGGAGTAGAGAGGATGTACTGAATTTGCATTGAAAGGTCTTCTTTCTGAGGTGAGATAGCAATGAGATTACTACTGGAGGTCCTAAAATCTATTGTTATATGACTGATTTGTGACTTAAACTGTACATGCTCCTACCATGATGTTAAGATTGGTCATTAGTTGGCTATGGTGTTACTGAGTAAAGATCTGTCACAATTGTGACAGTGACAGTTCAGTCAAGAATAGGGTAACAAGTTGCAGTCTGTGTCAGCAGGGGCGTGGACACCCAGTTGGGAACATCAGTGATGGATCAGTCTGAAAAGATAGCTTGAGATGCTTGGCTCAGTTAATGGGGCATCAAAGCAAGCAGACATTCTTGACCTGTCCCACAACCCGCCCTGGTTGGTTTGGGTGGCTTTAGTTTTAACCTAACAGTTTCTACTTCCATCCTTTCCTCTGCTAGGGAACGTTATATTTTTCATGCAGGTTTGAGCCTTGTTACAAGGAACAGGTGCCTGGGCCTAATGGACTAGGTGTTTTGCACAACTCTAAACTTGTAACATAAGACCAGCACTTAGATAAACCAGTTTTTCCAAAATACTGTGTAGACCTCCAGTGAACAAATGAGTTTGTTTATAAAAGTTAAGCAGCATAATAATGCTACCATTTTCCTTACTGGACTTCAGCTGTATTCATTTTATGTTTGCTTTGGAGAGCTCTGTATTTAAATAAATCAACTCTTCAGAAGGTGTTTTCTCAAACTTTAAGGAGCAGTATGCTCTGAAAAACTTCCAGTTATGGGAATGATTTGTTTATGATCCATTACAATGAAATGCTAGTGCAAAATACTAACACTATTCCATGACGGGGAAAAATAGGAAATAGTTTCATTTATGTCAAGTGGTGAAGACACACTGAGTTATTAAAGGTTAATGTTTTCCACCTTCTGAATTAGTTGGTTAAACAGTAAAAACATTAAATACTGCTAGCAATATTGCTTTTCAATATTTAAGCAATCTTACAGGGTGGTTTATGTTGTTTTAAATTGTATTTAAATGTGTCTTTTCAGGATTTAGCTGTTCGATTGACTGATGATACTGATCCTTTTTTCCTTTATAACCTTGTCATATCTGAGGAAGATTTTCAAAGGTCAGTGAAATTATAATATCTTGTCTGTGAAACATTTCTAAATGGCAAAAAAAGAATTAAGGAGTATTTTTAGCTTAGAGTGGTCTGCCTTAGAATTTAGGTTTTGGCATTTTTTATTTGTGGAGTTGTGTCAGTATTTCTATGGTAGTGTTCTCTGAGCTGTGGTGAAACAACCAAGTACAGGAAAGTGATTGGCTCAGATTATACAGGTGGCTGGCAGAATGTTCAGTTCCCTGCATAGCTACAGTACCACAGCTCACATGGCTGTTTCCATCTTTCATTTATGGTAATGGCTTCTTATAGACTATTGTATGTGTGCAAATTATTTAAAGAAATAATGATAAGAAGAAGGTCTGTTTGCATGGATGTGGACTCACAGAGCCGAGCCTTTGTCTCACAGGCTTCTTGCGTAGTGATTGTGGTGATGAATCTCATTTTACTTTTTCAGGATTTGATCGTCAAATTTGGGCGTCAGGCATTAACAATTGTGTTTTCTGCTTTGGTGTTTGGGGGTTTTGGTGTTTTGGCATTTTTTTTGAGAGATGTCATCAGTGTGGATCAAAAGGCAAAAGTAAAATAGTATTTGCAGAACAGACGTGCGGAAGTGTTTTGTTATACAAGGTATGGCTTTGTGCATACACTGTTGAGTGTTTCTGCCTTTGAGCTCAGTGCGACTGTGGTGAAGGTGCACATTTAAATAAACAAGTAGGCAGATAAAGTCTTAATAATGGTTGTGCTTTGCTCTTTCCATGTGCTTCTATCCAAATAACCTTACTGCACTGTGCTGTAAGGGAGATGCACTGGGTTGTAAGGAAGATGTCTACTCAAAGGAGCACATTTCTTCTTCCACAGTAACTTCTTTTTTTTTTCTGAGTGCAGTCCATTTGCAAGAACTCTGGAATAAAAAATATCCCCTGGTGATTATTATCCAAGGTGCAATCACATTTCTTTTGTGTTCAGGATTGAAAATAATATGCTAGCAACTTTAATGATGTGATCAGAATTAGCCCTTTCTACTAGTGTAAGGAAATAAATTATGTGTCTATATATTGTTAATGTCATTTCTTTTCCCCCACTCTCTTTATATAGTTTAAAATCCCAGCAAGGTCTCTTGGTAGACTTCTCTGCTTTCCCACAAAAATTTATAGATCTGCTTCAGCAATGCATTCAGGAACAGAACAAAGATATCCCAAGGTAAGTAATAAGTGAGTGCCATATTACTCTGTGTACGTTGAGGTCTTAAAATACTTGTCAGCCACTCAGACTGAGAAGAGTCAGTAGAACAAAGATAATGTAATCTTCCTCTGGATGAGCAGGATATCAGTCAGTGGATGTTGCTTACAGCCTAAGTCTCAGGAGGACAGAGTAGTGGAATTGATGTTTAGTAATAGTCTCTCTATCTGAGATGAAGCTGGTGAGCTTCACAGGCCAGCAGAAGTGCAAGAATGTAGCACTGGTCCTTTTTTTTTCTTTTCTCTTTTTTTGAACAGTTTAATGCTAGAGAGCTAATTGAATTCAATGGAACAAGGTGTAAATCATTATTTTTCACAGAAGGCAAAATTATAAGGCATGCTGTCAAGGAATTTCAGTGTTCATATATTAATATGTGAGGGGGGAGACCTGAGGTCCACCCTTCCTTGTAGCAACCTTTCCATGTGTTATCTTTGTGTGGGTACCAAGGAAAGCCCTGTCCCGACTACCTAGCTCCACTCCAGTAGTCAGGTCCTTTCCTTAAGTATGTACTGTGGGCTATGAAGTTTTTACTAGGTTATAGGATACCTAAAAGTGAGGAGTCTGTTTTCCTTTTGAATTTGCTTATTAAGGCCTTACTTGGCTTTGGACTCCTAAGGTGGGCTTTTTAAAATGTTACAAATGAACTGATCATTTTTGTACATTTCTTATAATAAGGTACAAGCATTTTAGTTTATTTTTGTAGTATTATAGGGGTTGAATATCATAGTTCTTTTTCAAACAAAAACTGGGCAGCCTTTTATTGCACATATAAAATGTATTTTATGTGCAAATAGCTTGTAGGATCTACAGGTGGTTTCAGGAAAAGAAATATGCTAAACATTTCGTTATTTCTGATTTTCCCTAGGTTTTTACTGCAGTTAGTTTCTTCAGCATCTCTTCTAGAACACACACCTGTCTATTTAAACGTAGTGGAGACCAATCCTTTTAAACATCTTACCCATCTCTCTCTAAAATTCCTACCAGGAAATGATGCAGAAATAAAGAAGTTTTTAGCCAGCTGTTTGAAATGCCTTAAGGTAAAATGAAAGCTTGTCCTAGCTGCAACTAGACCTTGATGCTGTGTGTACTTATGCATTTTCTCAGTCTTAATACTTCAAAAGTGTGTACCACATTATATGCTGTTGTTTTTTTCTTTTTTTTTAAATTATTTTAGCTCACATGTGATTACATGGAGGTAGTTAAATTGTCACAGTCACTCTAGCAATGAAAATATTACAGGTGTATTCAACCAAGCACTGTAATTTGAAAACCAGCCCCAGTATTTTACTCATGCACTGCATGTGATATGCAGCTGCTTTTGTATGTGCTTCAGTGTCTTGTGCTTCCTGGCCTTGTGCTGATCACCAGATCAACTGCGAAGTACAACACTGAGCTTTCAGTGTCGTTCTGCAGTTGGGTTTAGGAAAGCATGCATATGTCTGTAATTCTAAAGCTTTATGGGCTTTATAGACTAAGAGCTATAAATAGCAAATTAGAATTGTAATGTTGATGCAGTTGGTAACATGATAGGTTTTATTTAATGAGAAATTAATGGTTGCCATATTTTGGCTGTTGTCTGTTTCAGTTTCATAGCCTGGGATTTGTGTGTCTTGTACTGTGCTGTCATGTTTATAGCCATCTTGTAAGCAACTACAATAATATAGATTTACATTATGTCAGTTGATTTGTTCATGCAACTCCTTTGTAAATAAGTCTTTGATAATACTATTTCCATATAGAAACTTGGTAAGAGTTCAATTCAGGTTTTTACTTTGTGAGCTAATACCTTTTCTTTTAAATGTATTAGTTACATTTTCAATATGAATTTTTTTTAATAAGATGATTGTTCCACAAATGTAATGAGTATGTGGCTGCTTAGGCAGGATGTGCTGATAAAATGGAAGCTAAATACTACTTGTATTTTGGGAACTAAGGATTTGACTTGATGTCCATTTGTACATAGGAAGACAAAATGATGTTGGAAGAAAAGCTTAGAAAAACTGAAGAGGATCTCACCAGACAACTGAGCTATGCTCAACAGGTAATGTAAATTTTTAACTTTTATGTTGTAAGTTAAGTTGCACTTTTTTTAATCTGTGGAATATGTACCTTCTCATGGGCTGGTCGGTTAGTCACAACCTAGCCGAGATAACTTACCTGGGAGTGATGGAAAGAAGAAAAGCTGTCTACTGCAGCTGTTCTTAAGAATGAGTAACAGTGCAACTGAAGAATAAAATTTAGTTCTTGCAGTACTAAACCAGAATTTTACTCTGGTACAGAGGTCTGTATTTGCACAGACAAATTATATTCAGAATATATGGTAGTGTGAATATAAATATACTCGACATATTCCATGGATGGTTGAAAATCCTTATCTGGAGAATTGTGAAACCATGATAGATAAATTGGAAGTCTTGGGCTTCATGTCACTCTACTACTTTTTGATTTTTGCAGTCAGCCCAGTAATGACTTGCGTTTCAAGAAGATGACTTGGGTCAAATTCTAGAATTATCAGGGTGACTTTTGGCAATCATGAAAATTTCCATTAAAACTCCTATTTTAGAGATTTTTTGGAATGGAGTACTTGTTTACCTCATTTTTGCAGTTTCAGTTGGAGTTCCTGGAATGTGTTTGCTGAACTGGAATGCAGAATTACAAATCAAAAGAAGGAAGGGATACTGCTGAATAACTTTCTTTTTGCCCTACTAGAGCACTTTGTGTTGTAAGTGAATATCAGCAGACTGCTTTCTCAGTCTTAAAAAGTGGCTGGAAGAAAATACAATTGGAAATGAAGATTATTTTATCCACAGTGTCAGAAAGGTGGTGCTTAGTTTCTCAGTGCCTTACTTTTCTGTTTATAGAATGAACAGATATTTTCACATTTAGCGCTGAAATTTAGAGTTTTCTTAATAATTCCATGTCCTTTTTTTAAGAAGTAACAGAAAAGAATATTTTAGTATTGACCGAAATGCTTAAATTTTTAAAACTCTACATGCTTTGTCAAACAGAGCTTGTCAGAGAAGAGCCGAGAACTAGACAAACTGAAAAGTGAATGGACATCGTACACAACAGCTCTAACGAACAAACACACACAGGAGCTGACAAATGAAAAGGAAAGAGCTCTTCAGGTATGAAAACAGAAAAGAATTGACAATATTCTTATATGTGAATAGTTTTTTGGCTTAATTTTCAGGTGTCTTGAGTAACTACTTAGTTTCTTTGCTTCTCATAGGCACAAGCTCAATACCAACAACAGCATGAACAACAGAAAAAAGAATTAGAAAATTTGCATCAGAAAAGTATACAGCAGTTGCAGAACAGGCTCTCAGAACTCGAGGTTATCAATAAAGACCTAACAGAAAGGCGATACAAAGGAGAGTCCGCTGTCAGAGAACTGAAAGCAAAACTTTCTGGAATAGAAGACGTATGGCTTATTAAATTCATATACAAACTTACTATTTTTAGAGCATTAACATAGTCTTTTCTATTACACAGCATGTAATAGAAAATACAGCATATTAAGTTTGTTCGGCTCCTCTTCATTCTACATGCTTACTATTTAGATATATCTATTTAAATTACTATTACAGGTGTTCTTTAAAAATAAAATTCTTTCCCAACATTCTAGGAGTGTCAGAGAGCAAAGCAGGAGGTGCTGTCGCTGCGTCGGGAGAACACGACTCTGGATGCTGAATGTCATGAAAAAGAGAAACTCATTAATCAGCTACAGACACGGGTTGCTGTTCTGGAACAAGAGATCAAAGATAAAGATCAACTGATTATTCGAACAAAAGAAGTATTGGATGCGACACAAGAACAAAAGGTTCCTTCAAGTTTCAAAATAATTTTCTGTAGCACTCTCTTAATTGCAGTCTCTAGAGATCAGCAACTGGCCAGTTTTTATAAATACAGCAAGGAAGTTTTTGAGTGTAGTCAAAGATTCTAAATAATGGCATCAAAAGTATAGTGGGTTCAGCTTTACAAAGGTCACTGCTGTTATAATGTTGTGGTATTGGACAAAAGTTAGTGGTACTGATGAGTTGCGATTCTGTGTAATTTGACTGAAAAGCAAGGACTGAATTTCTTGTAAGGATTAGTTCTCTAAGAGCTATTGAGGTTCTGCTTGAAATTTTAAGCTATGTCTATGACATAGCATTATTATAATATTTTTAATATTCTGTTAAAGGTGATACTGGAAGAGAGTACAGAGAAAAAACAAAGTCAAATTGAAAAATTAGAGGCAACAATTAAGTCGCTGTCGGCTGAACTTCTTAAGGTTTGTTTGAACATGCAGTTACCCTTATGAAGTGTTTTCCATATTTTTAGGTGTTTATTTTGAGAATGTCTGTGGTTTTTTTTTTAATAGGCTAACGAAATTATCAAGAAGTTACAAGGAGATTTGAAAACTCTAATGAGTAAATTAAAATTGAAAAATACAGTAACAATTCAACAGGAAAAACTGTTGGCAGAAAAAGAAGAGAGACTTCAAAAAGAGCAGAAAGAATTGCAGGAGATGGGACAATCACTTAGAATGAAAGAGCAGGAGGTATTGTGATAGGTTAACCCTCTGTCCTGTAAATGCTGTTATATGTAGTGTGTTGGGTTTTGTGTTTTTTAACTTATTTACAGAAATAAGGTCTTAAATATTTCCGTGGAATAGATTGTTCGTTAATGAGTTTAAATAAACAGGTAATCAATGTTGTGTTTTTTTTTATTTTAAACTGATTTGCAAAAGCCATCCACCCGTATGGAAGAGAACTAGAACTGTATGGAGAGTACAAAGTGATACAGTGCATGAATTGACGTGCTTTAGCAGGATTGTCATGTAAAAGTAGGTGGAGGCAAGAACAGGAACAGAGTGAACTTTTTCTTCCATTAAGTATATTCCCTGCTTAGAGTCCTTGGATTATTTAATCATAGAAGAATTAAGGTTGGAAAGGTTTCTGTCTGTCTTCTTTTTGAAACCCTAGCTAAAAGTAGGGCTTATTTTAAAAGAATTATCGTATTGCTTTGTAAAAAACTGAGTTCAAATTCTTTAATTAATTTTAGAACTACTTCATGGATCCTTTTTATTTATTTATATTGTATTTTTTTCTTCAGTTTGTAATTAGTATCTCTTGATGGTGTTGTAATTACTATGGTGATATTACAGGTTTGCAAGCTACAAGAACAGCTAGAAACCACAGTACAAAAACTAGAAGAAAGTAAGCAGTTATTGAAAACCAATGAAAATGGTAGGTTTATACAATTTCATTTCTCCCTGTGTAAGAATGACATAGTGATCTAGGTGCTACTGAAAATTAATGGAAGGAGCTCTACTGCTTTGTCTGTGTTCTTCTTTTGTAAAGAGCTGCAATTATGGTTCTTTATGGAAAGTGAACTTCTGTCTGTAGCGGGTATGCAACAATCCGGAGCTACAAGTAGAGAGGGCTTTGCATTTGGTGCTTGTGGGTTGCTTGGGGCAGTGTGTTGTGGGGACTGACTCTCGAGGAGAGAACAGAATGGCTTGTAGGGCTGGAGGAGGCTTGAAGAAAAAGGCTTTTCATGAGGATAGGACTTGTATTGATGCTTGAACTTAAGGAGGAAAAACAGCCCACCAAGCTGTCGCATTTTTTGAGGAAGGGCTGCGTGCTGGTTTAGACAGTTTATAAGTGGTAGGAGGGAGCTTGACCTCTGTCTTCTCTCTTCAGTAATCACATGGTTAAACAAACAGCTGAATGAAATTCAGACAGCCAAGAAGCTTGAGACTTCTGCAAGTACACATGGTGGTGGTAGGACTGCCATTTCACCTCATGGCATGGTAAGATACAACTATAACATGGTTATTATGTTATTATTTCCTGAAACCTGTGGGTTTAAAAAAACCAAACTGCATTCTTCATCTTTGGGCCCAGTGGTTTTGGGTGGATGTGTTTTTTGTTAATACATTTAGGGTTTTTTTTTATTTAGTTTTTTTTTTCATACTGTAATTACCCTATTGGGTGCTACTTGATGCCCTGGCCTTCTAAGTGTGAATTTTCCAAGCTGTCATCTATTAAATACACTAAAGAATGCTAAAATTAGTTTGGAAGAGATGAAGTGTGAGGTGAAGGGGAAGAAAAAAGAAGGCATTTTTGTGTTGTGAGGTTAACTTGTGTACGATTATCTTTGCGTGAGTTGAAAAAGAAAATGTACTATTTGAATACTCTTACTTACTGAGATTTAGAAACGAGAAAAGAAGAGGTAACAAACGTGACCTACTATCTTTGTTAAATATAATACTGTTAGCTTATTGCTTCTTATTCTTTGTTGTCCCCATGTGTATGGGTGTCTTGCACCTAGCAATTGATGAGCTTCTTATTTGGTAGTGGAAGGGCATATTCATGCAGAGAGGTCTCTGATTTACAGTGAGATACTTCTAATCTATTAATCAATTACAGTGTGTAGCTGCTTATGAGCTGTTTATTTGCTAAAAGACTGCTCATCTAACTTAACAAAATTTTCCTCAAGACTATGAATCTAGGAAAAGTGATGTTTTCTTCCTATCAGGAAGACTCAAGTAAGAGTTAGCTTTGTAATTGTGGTTACTTGTTAATTTTGGAATTTTGAATCTCTACAAAAAATTACTTCAAGAATTGTTTTTCTCCTTGTTTTCTTTTTTTCTTACAGCCTGACCGACCATCATTTCCCAGCTCAGGAATTAGTCATCCGATTTCTCCTCTGTACGCCTTCCAGAACTTTCTGGAACAACGACACAACAAAAATGTCAATCCACAATGTCCAGTACCAAAGGCAGGCACTTTGACTTTTCTATGATGCCATAAATCAAACTTTGATAATGTTTTGAATTTTTCTCTAAATGCATAACTACATCCTTACTGCATAAGGACTCTTAGAACTCTCTCTTCTGAACTTTGTCACTATTAGTAATAGCTTATTCTTGCACTTTGCTGAATGAAATGCTATGCAACTTATAGAAACATTAATCACTGGCGAGTTCACTGGCTGAGTACACGGGTGGACCGCTGTATCTGGAGTAGCACTCTCTAACCTGCAACTCTTGTTTCTGCAGATTCAGTTCAACACACAGCTTTCTAAATTGAATAGATGCTCAGATGGTCAGATAGTGACAGCTGTAACCAATAAGGAGAAGTAAGTGTCGCTGATGCATTTTTAGTGGGGTTTAAAATCATTTGTCTTATATGTGTGTCTAGAATGGAGCAAAGCATTTCCAGTACCAACCTAGTTCTGTGCTTTGCCTTTCTCCATCAACATTGTTAATAAATTTTACATTGTGGCAGACTTAATTGGTCACTATGCCTAGTCTGTAGGTAGCAACCAACAGCCATGCTTTTACGAGTGGGTCACAAGGAACAGAACTTCATTGTCTCTCTTGGTGACAGATGTAAGGCTGTCAGGTGATGGATCAGTCAGAAAATTAGTTCTAGACTGTTCTTAACCTACTCAGTGATGGTTTCCATTTAAATGGTGCAGTTCATAGAAGGCTGTAGATCTATTTCAGGTCAATAATTTTTCTGAATGAGTCTGGATCCACAGTTTTTAATGCACTGCTAACTACATTTGTTTTGAATTTTAATGAGCCTTTTTATTTCTAGTGGTGATAATTTGGTGCTGGATTCAAAGTATCTAAAGAAAAAAGATGACAGCATTCCTTTACGAGGGCTTAGTCAAAATACACTCAACTCAGGTATGTATGGAAATAGTAAAACAAGACCTGATTTGAAATGTACTTTAAGGGTAATGGTAGTTACGGTTCTATGAACGCTGTCTTGTTTCTGCTGTTCTACAGAGTATCTGAAACTGTACTTATCAACACAAGCCCAGCCATCACCAAAAGCTGCAGTAACACCAGCCTCAGCTTATTTTCCTGGATAGTAGACGGGGTTCTTAAAGTAGGAGTCCTCTTTTAATGATTTGGAGGTTTTTGGCTGTCTTGTCATAATGTATCAGTAAAGTATCAGTGAGAACTGACATAGTTTTGTAGGTCTGTATCTATTTTCTTTGAGAAAGAGATCTTGACTGACTTGGATGACTTTTCAGGATATTTGAGCCAATTCAGAGAAGATAAAGCTTTAAGCAGCCTCAGTGGGAACATGGCCGTTGTTAAGTCCTTGGGGCTGTGCAGAATTTTCCCTTAGTACATTGGAGACCCCAGCAATCTTCCTAAAAACCCGCCTGAAGTGCACTGACTTCTTTGTCATAGGAATTGACAAGTGTGGCTCTGTAACAGAAGAAATGTACTCTCTAGGATTCCCTGAGAGAACATTCTTTTATGAAAACTTTTCAGAGAAAGGATGATGCAAATACAAAGTGTTGGAGAACTAGGTGATATCACTTTCACTAATCATCAGGCTCCTAAGTTAGCATGATGGCCTCACTAATTGTCCCCTACAGTTTTAATTTTAAAATCTGAATTGCATAATTCAAATTGATTCAAATAATTACAAATAATCCAGTTAATATTAAAATTGATAAATTATTTCATTGAAGGTATAATATTATTTAAAATTCTCACTCTTGGTTACCCTAACATTTTTTATTAATCTGTCCGTATTATATTCCACAGGTCCCCAAGCACAAAGCATTATAGGGTGAAGTATCTGTACTGCTAAATAGTGAAAATATCACAACCACTAAAAGCTACTTTATTTTTTACTTGGCATACTTTACAGTCTTAACAGTTGTACAGGAATTTAAGATAACCCGAACAACTCAAGCTTAGGTGGTCTGAGTCTACCCAGCATGTTCTCCCAGCTGAGTTCAAATGCTAGAATCACTGAGCAGCTTCATTCTGTGCCAGCTTTTATTTGGTGCCCCAATAATGAACTTGCACCCAAGTATTTGTAACATAAAACCTACACTTTTTAATGACTATTTGCATACTTCTGTTTTTAAATAATTTTCATACCTCTTACTTTAGTTATTTAAGTGCATCCAGAGGATTGTATATTTAAGTGGTTTGTTTTGCAGTGCAAAATGTGTATATTTGTTTATAACTCAGCACCATGTTAATGTATATTCACTTGTAAGTTTCAATGGAAATATTAAACGTTTTTTAACAAAAAAATTGAATAGTAATGTTTTAGAGTACTAAACCAACATAATCTCCACTGTAGTGAAATGCCAAGATGAGGTATGCACCAGAACAGCACAATTAATTCACCTTATCTTTTTCTGGAGTTTTCTTCCCAGCTTATTTCCCCATGCAGTGCTACAGGACCAGCACTATGGTACACAGAGTCCCCAGGTGGCAGCCATCACGCTGCTCTTTTTGTAGGTCAAAATTAATGTGAATTTGGTCAATTTCTCTTGAAGCAGATATAAGCTACTATCAAACCAGCTGGTAATTAAAATGCAGTAGCTTTCCAGATCTCCCAGTCCTATTCCTGCCTAAAATTAAACAAAGCAGGGGCACAGGAGAGGCAGAAAGGGCAGTGTACAAAGGCTTGACTGTCTCTGTTACTGACTTGTTTTTTGGAGCCTGGATCCACTGTCATCCTATCCCATCAGATCTCCAAGGAAATGAGCAGGCAGCTGAGGTAGCCTATGCTGCTGAACAAATAGGTGAATACCAACATGCTCATGGCAGCCTTGCCTAACAGATAAAACACAGTGCCAGACCTTTCTCTGGCCATTTTTTCCTACCTGCTGAAGTATAACTACAGAGCTTCAATTAAGGCTTTAAGAGACATTAACAATTATTTAAAAATTCATTAAAATATTCAACTTTATTAACAGTATATTTACATATTTTTTTCCTGCTCTTGGTCAACCATGATGAATGTTCAAAGGTAAAAAAGCATTAAGCAATAACCACAAGATGAAAACATTTTAAACCTATACAATACTTTATACACAAATTTATACAAAGGAACACTTAAATAATACAACTGGACACAAAAATATACACTTTTAGAGAAATTCACATCAGTAATTGTATAAAGCTCTCTTCTGTACTAAGGGTCCTGAAAATTTAGGACTAAAACATTAGCTCTGTAATGCAAAAGGGTTATTGTGACAGTCCTCAAAGGCCACTATATAGCACACGGACGTATTCAAGGCTATCAGCTTATATTTCAGTCTCTGTATTCAAGTTTTGAGGTTCTTTATGATTACGCAAAATTCAGAAATATAGTGGTATAATAAACGGTATTTGGAAAGTAAACTGTTAGAGCCAATATTAAAATTTGTAGGCTCAAAACACCCACTTAATATTTAAACAAATGTTTGATACTACCGTTTATTCAAAAATAGAAAGAGTAAATGCACTTACATAAAAATAACTTTTACTGTTCAGCAAGCGTGCTCATGTGATTTTTTTTTATATTAGTACAAACATAAAAAAAGAAAACCTGCCATATGACTTTTAAGATAAATGATACCAACTCACCTTCTCCCTACTCGAGTACATTTACATTAAGGCTTTGAATCATCTGACCCAAGATTTTACAACATTAAAATGAATGGGTCCATGTGGATGCCAGTATTGTCTCATTGAGACTTAGCATGACAAGAATTAAAGCTCACCACCTTAAGGAAACAGACACATGCTCATGCCTCGACTATTCTTTTTTTGTCTCTGAACTAGAATGTAAAGTTTAGTAGTAACAGTATTTCATGGCAAGAGACAAGTATGTAACAGTGTTTTTAAAAGCAAATTATTAATTCCATGGCAACATCTTTGGAAAAAACTTCCTTTTTTAAAAATTCCTATGAATTTCATGCAGAAAGATACTTCTTAAGATTATCTTAAGAAAATTAATTTTTGATGGAGTTGGAATGTGTATCCCAAACTGCTGATGAAAAAAAAGTCTAAAAGATCCTCCTGGATTTCTGTCATACATTTGTATCTTGCAGTAAGGGCTCTTTAGCTTCACCGGGAGCTTGTGGGCTGTGGGGATGGCCATGGCTGCCACAGTGTTTCTTCCAGTTGCTGGATCGTAGGTTTAGGTTCGTGTGTTCAGGAATAAACAAGGCAACAAGTAGTGCCAACAGCACAGAGCAAGCTCCAAATAAGAACGGGGGTCCAGGAATTATAGAATTCTGAAAACAGCAACAGCACCATGCATCAGTGAACCTGTACACACAACTGAACAGACTGCGGTTGCCAACTACACAAATTTCAAGAATGGGAAAAACTTTTTCTTGCTATGCGAGCAATGCAGTATTTGTCCCTGTGTGGGGTCTATTAGAAAAAATGTGAAAAGACAGTTACACTGTAAGCCTTAGGAGAACAAGCACAGGGTTCTTATTAATGCTTGCCAACTTTCTTTTTAGAGCAAGTTCTTACTGCTGAGTGTCCTCCACAAATTTTTTTTTTAGTTCCTAATGAGAGCTTGGTGAAAATACAAAGGATGACAAAACAAAAAATGTATGTGCAAAAGGTAAAATACAGCATCAAGGAAACAAGAGACGGAGGGGATGCTGCTGCTTTTTTTTAGTCCATCCTTCCCTCAATCTATTTAACAAGGTGCATGAGTTGTCTAATTTACTATCAGCTGTAGCTCTCTGAAAGTTAAACTACATCATAACCAGGCTTCACTTACAGTTAGCATAACAAAATGTAATGCAGCATCATACTCAAGGACTGGTGGGCACCTGATCCCTCCTAATTTCTTATTTTAGAATTAATCAGTAAAAGAAAAATACCTGTTGTAAATGGTACTGTGCAGCCACGCTACCTCCTGATGGCGATTCAGGCATGGGGAGTTCATTCAATTCAACATGAAATATATAGAATATAAAACCATAAAGTGCTGGTCCCAAACCATTACACAGTCCTCGAATTCCTGTTATCATCCCTTGAACAACACCTGGGAAACATAAAATACACTGTTACCTATCTCTGCGTATATAGATAATTATTTTTGATAGATTATGAACAGATTGGTAAGACTTGATTCACTTTGTCAAGCTGACACAAGCAGAAAAGCTCTCAATGGTGTTGCATGTATGAGAAAAATTCTCATGGTTGATTCAAAGTTTTTCCCCATAGGCATGGAGCAGCACTTCCCGGCCTGCACTCATGCAGAGACCAGGACATAAAACATCCTTGCTCTCCATCTTAGTAGGAGAGGAAGCACTCTATGCAACCTGGACAATTACACAAACTTTGGTCAAAAGTGAGGAAAACACCATTTAAGTTTGCTAAATATTTTCCTACTGTGGGGACCTGTTGAGTCTTTTCCCTCTCTACCAGAAATATGCATGTATTACAACTTCCAAATAACTTGGGTTTTAACCTTTTGTGTCCTGTGCTCAGCTGTACAGGCTGCTCTGTGCCGACGGTCAGGCATTGCTATGACGGTGCCCTGGCACATCTGTCTGTGCAGTATTCTTTGACTCGAATGCAAAGTATTAGGACAAAACCTACCCTGCTGGTCAGCATCAGCAGTTCTTGAAACCAGTGCACTTACAGCTGGGAAAGTAATACTGGACATGGCTGCAACCGCACCAGCTGCCCACATCATCCTGCAAAAAACACAGACTCAAAGTGACTGCTCTGTATGGATGGAGCAGATACCTGTACAGATGTGTGTGCACACAGATGTACTCACACTGCAGCGTCTCCCCTGGATAAAGAATAAAATGCAGAACAATACTGCACCAGTCAGGTACTCAAATGAAACGTACCATGGTTCTGATCCAAAGCCATACCACGCAAGCTGTAGTATTTGAAATCCTAGGCCCAGCAGGATGGTGTTCTTATTTCCAATGGACCGCATCAGTAAACTCAGAACTATTGTCTGACAAAGGGGAAAAAGTAAAAACCCAAGAAAAATAACATTGTAGTACATGCAGATGAACTACTGAATTAAAAAAGCAACAAAAATCCTCAAACATTTTATTCTAAATGTTAAATACATGCAAGTAAATAAATTAGTTTTCAGAAGTTGAGTTAGATTCTCCAAAAGCAGCATTTGTCAAGTATTCTGGAATCTAGCAAAACCCAGCAATCATTTAGGAAGTAATATGAACAAACTGCACCCCTTCTTTGATGCACAAAAGATTTAGTTTTCCAAACACAATACACTGGATGTTAATGAACTACACCCTGGCTGGGAAGCTGGTTTTTCATCCAAGTTAAAATAAGAGTGTTAATTGTTACAGAATTAAAAAAACAGCTCCAGAATGGATGAGTCATCTTTCTGGAACCACATATTATAGAAGTTCCCCACAGTGCTTTGCTGTTTCAAAGTTTCAGTAACCCACCTGTGCAATAATAGAAAGAATCCCAAGGACTGCTATAAATGCTGCAACGCTTTCAGATGAAAATCCCATTATCTAGATTTAAAAAAGGCAATTTGATTATTAACCATAAACCAGTGTATTGGAACATCACAAATAGCAGTGGGGGAACAGACTGATGTTATTGAAATCTTCCCTAATTTAGAAAGAAGGATGTTTTTGTTTATTTTCACTAAATCAAACCAGTACAGATAAAATAAATGGGTATAAATAGAAAAAAAAAGTTAATAGTTCTCTCAAAAAACCCAAACTAGTTTAATATAGTGAACCTCATAGTCCAAGAATAATGCAAAAAAATTACAACACAGGAGAAACTGTTTTATAACTCATTCATCTCTCTCCTCTCTTTGTCTCTCTAGAAAGAGACAAGACCAGAACATCAAGAGGCTTTAAATCAGCTGCTAAAAGCTTTTAAATTAGATAAGACACTACCTTCTATACTAATTCAGCAATACTGAAAACTTTCCTATAAACTTACTTTTGTTCAAATCCATATCAAAACGTTACATTACCTGTCTGAGGTATAGAAAGAAGCTGGAATATTGCCCTGCCTCTGGGAGGTAGGAAAGAAAGACTGTTATGCAGATTAGCAGCACAATTGAGTCCTGGCCGACTTTCTTCAGTGACTATGGCAAGAAAAAAAAGTATAAGACATTTAACCTTCATATTCAGAAAAGCATTGCTAGCAAAAATCTGAAAAGCATGTAAATAAATGAAGCCAGTTCCACCAGAACATTCCCTGCATGCTTAGCAGGGTTGTTGGCAAAGGTATTAACAGCAATGCCAGGTAAAGCTTGAAAATATACAGGCTTTGTTCTTTAAGCTTGAAATGTAGTAAATTCAATCTATTTCTGTCTCAAAAATCTTAACAGAGACCGTCTGTGGTTAAAACCAGCTTACAAAACTGCATCAAGACTGCACTTTAGGCAGAGTTTGCTTGGAGATCTTTAAGTCTTTGCACCTTTTAATTTGAAAGCATGTGTCATTCTCAAAGATTAAATCCAAATGGAAGGCAACCAACTACATTAGAAGATAAAATATTCCATCTTTAAATAGCTTACTGCAAAAGGGTCAGCCTGTTCCCATGAAATGGGTGCTCCCCAGGACGCTGGCCTCATCTTCTCTGGCAGTGATTCTGGTACAGCCACAAGAATAAAACAAATGTCTAACAAGGCTATTGCTGTAGCCAGAACCACCACCAAGCTGTCTCCGTAGACTCGGCCAAGGTAGGCACCAATTGCAGGGCTGGTAACTAAGCTTGCCGCGAAAGTTGCGGAAACCTAGAACAAATAACAGCCAGTGAGATTTGCAATGACATAAATCAATTTGTCCTCACCCTCAGAAGCCAACCTGTTTTAATCAGGTAACCTTTTTCCTGTGATGGTGTGCTGGCCAAAATTTTTCAAGCAAAACAGGGTTTTTTGGATAACTGGACAGCAATGTGAGGCACTCTGCACTCTTGCATATCATGACATAACTATGTTTAATTAACTAGACAGTCTGCTGGTATCGCTGGGAAGTGATGAGCTGTATTTGATCTTTGTATCAGTGAAATATGCAATGCCTGTTAAGAAAGAAATCACCTTTATCAGGGCATAATAATTTAAACTGGTGGTTAATCCAACTCTGTAAAATGGATCTTCAGAAAGTTGTTTGCAGTTAGTGAGCTGTCCTTGTTGTGATGGATGTTTGCTTTAAAACTTGAAGGAATTTTCTCAACATATCTCAACTATTCAGCTCTTCCTGATGAGCATGGTAATGGATTCTGTAACTCAAACATACCAAATAATTCTGCTCATCCATAGTACACAGGGCTGTGAGGGCTCCTAAGATCTGGCAGGTTGTCAGGAGATAATGGAGACACAGAGGCAAGTTGTAAGACTTTAAGACAGACAAGTTACTCAGCCACATTTGTTCTGAACTGAAGCGCAGCAGTGTGACTGGAGACACGAGCAGGAGTGGTAAAGATATTGTACAATGGCAGTTCCAAAATTATCCAGGAACAAAAGGGTGGATTTTTTTAAAAGATGACGGAGGCGTACCAGTGTGAGAGAGACACTGGAGGAATAACTACAGCCCCTCAAACTACATCATTAACACTGGTGATAACTGTTCAGACAGACATCCGAAAGGCAGCTTTTAACATGGTCATACTCTGTTTAAGTAAGAAGCAGAATATTCCAGAGATAGGACTGCATGAGAAGAACAATTAAACAGAAAAAACTCACTCCAAACTAAAATCAACTTGCCAGAGAAGGATCAAAAATACCATCTTGGAAAGCTTAACCTACTGAAGTGTTTAGTACAGAACACCACAGGAACAGAGCCAGAGAAATACATACCAAACCATAGGCCATGCTTCTCTCATGTTCTTGGGTTATGTCTGCTACATATGCAAAAACCACAGAAAACGTAACTGCAAACACTCCAGAGACAGAGATGACAGCAAAGTACCACCTAAGAACAGTACAAAAAAAAATCAGAACAGCTACATAGAAACAAAAAGTCTCTATTTCCAATCCAAGTACAGTTCAACAGTAAATCATCTTGTCAAACTTCCAACATATTAAGATAAACGTGGATAAAGCCAGCATGAATGGATCTTGATACCGTTGTGTAATTCCCCCCTGAGTTCACTGCACACAAAGAGGAACAGTGTAATTTTATAACATCTGTGAAAGCTGCTGTGATTAAGTGGTTATGGGAAACATGGTGTCAGGTTAACTGCGACTGGGCGCCTACGACTAAAAGCAAATTAGGAACTTCAATATTTTGAGAATGTGGTAATTGAGGGGTCTCAACATTAGCCTTAGCGTTATGCTATGGACACTAGTTCTTGTCCTTTGAAACATTAATCTACGCTCAGAAACAAGCTACTTTCCTGAAAAGGGATGAAAAATCCATGAACCAGAGAGAAAACTGAAAAGGCTTGTGGTGCTGCCTGAATAGCTGGCTCTGCCCTGTGCTGATGCAGGCCGTGTTACTGCTGTGCCCTCAGGTACAGCATGTGGGCAGACCAGCACCACTGAGAGACCAGGAACATTTTAAGTCACAAATGGTCACTTCGTGAACCAGCTGGCATTAGGAAAGGTTTTCATTTCTGCACAGTCTGTTTGTATTGGAGTACCGTGGCCCCAGTAAAGGCCTGCAGTTTACTGGGTAGCATTCCAGTATCTCAGGTGAATGGGCTGAAGTAGGGAGTGGGGCTCACAGCACAGAGCTCGAAAACAGCAGGTCTTAAAATTCTGAGCAAGGCATCTGGTCTCACAGCAGTTATTTCAGTTTGACTCTTTTCTTGCAGCTTTGCACCAAATTAATACAAAAGCCTCAGCCTTCCATGGAGCACAAAAAATAGTTATCAACAACGTGTAAGCATTTACATAGCAACCTTGACAAGAAATGACAGATCCAGCGTGAAAGCATTTACTGACCATGGGCTGATCTTCATTAGTGGTATTGGTGCACAGGTGAAAAATACTGTTAGCAGCAAGAAGGACTTCCGCCCCCACACATCTGAGAGGGCACCTATGAGCGGGGCACTGAGGAACGATAATAAGCCCTAAACAAAACAAAACATTGCAAGTTAGAGCTAAGTGGTTTGAATTGTGGTAGCTGACCATACCGCACTCTGATAGCAGACTGGGCTCTGGTTTTATTAAAGGTGAAGACTACGGCGCAATACATCAAAGGCAATATGGCCAAGTATTACTGAGCTCCTCTCCTTTGCCTGGTTACATAAAATTTGAGATTTATTACCTCAGAGCCACACAAAATTCAAAATGCAGATGATCCAGTCGCGCCAGCAGTTTTATGAACTGTGTTTTATAGGTTTATACATTTAGAAGTCACATAAACCTAAGTAATTGAAAACACTCTACTGGAGCAACAAGCCCCAAGTGAAAAATTCTAAAAATTTATCACTGTGTGCGTCATTTGGGATTAGTCAATTACCTTTTTATTTGCTGAACCCAACAGCAGGTGCAGACTAAGCAATATCTTACTACAAGTAAAATGATGCATATTTGCCTTTTTAGCAATCACTTATTCCCCTGCTTTATTTATAGCTTGAAAGCTGTATTGAAAAACTTCTTAAATGTTTCTCTCAACTGGCAGTCATTTCTATATTCCTCCCACCATTTACATTAAATTGTGATTAACTTCTGTCACCTTACCTTTACTCCTTGAATTAGCCCATTCATTAGAAATGTATGTTTTGGGAAGGTTTCATGCAAAACCTGGAGAAGAAATGCAAACACAATATTAACTATAAATATTGCTTGTGATGCATTCAACTTCTACAGTGGCATAACTACAGTAGTTTTGTACTTTCATAGTATATAGAGAAAGAAAAAAAGAGAGACACCACAAATAATCTATTTAGTCTTTAATTCACAAGGAGGGTACTTTGAGATTTTAGCTTTACTTGGTAGAGGCCTTGGTTCTCTTAACACTTTGGGAAGGATTCGTGTCGTCCAACTTTTGTGTCTGAAATCTAAACAGACCACAGAGAACCTAGGCAATGGCCTCAGACCAGACTCTCTGCATGTTACTGAGTCATATGCAGGGGCTGGGGAGAGAGAGGAGAGACAACATCATTCTGAAGAGCTTCTCAATTCACTGACCACAGCCTAGACAGGCAGGTTAAACTGGGCACCTCTCTCATTCTGACTTGTGTGGTAAGAAATGATTCCAGTCAGTGACCAATGTGCTGTTTATATCCCAGAGACCGTTTGTGGTTAAAACCAGCTTACAAAACTGCATCAAGACTGCACTTTAGGCAGAGTTTGCTTGGAGATTTTTAAGTCTTTGCACCTTTAATTTGAAAGCATGTGTCATTCTCAAAGATTAAATCCAAATGGAAAGCAACCAACTACATTAGAAGATAATGTGGTACAAACAAATGACTGTCTCACTAATCACAGGGGAGCTCTGACTGGTGTAACAGGGTCTGTGCTCTGAAGTTTCTGTTTAAAGCACAGCCAGGTCAGCAAAGATCTCCCTACCTACACACATGCCTGCATAATTTTACCAGACTGCAAGTGTATTTTTGTCCCTACATTTGTAACGTGCCAACTTTTCGTAGCATCTTGAAAGGAAAGATAACTTCATTACTGTCTTACTGGTTTCAAGTCAGAAAATATTTACAAGTAAGCTTGAGTGTTAGCAGACCTGCACATCAACAGTTACACTACACCACTACACTGCTTCAATGAAATAACTTTGAATTACTGAATCCATGTAAGAACAGAAAACTTTTCATGTGCACGACAGAGCAGCTCAATGGCAGGTAATTTACATTTAATTCAGAAGATGTTCAGTGCCTTTGGAGTAACTGTCCCATCTCCTGTACAGCAAGAAAAAGCTGAAGCGTCTACTTACCACTAGTGTGGGTGCTGTCAAGAGTCCCCAAGCAAAAAACTCCAAGAAGATCACTATAACAGCATGGTAGACGCTTGGTGAACCTATTCCTTGAGGCTAAAACAAGAGAAAAAACATCTATCACAATCATGAGAAATGCATCTGAACACTATAAACAGATGATTAAGAAATGAAGTAGGACTCAAGCCATGGCAGTACAGTTACTCAAGCTAACTCGTACTTAGTAAAGTTCCTTTTTTAACCTTGCTGCTAACATCCTGCAGTGTCTCAATCCTCTGCAAGACAAAGCATGTTCCCATCTCAAATTAAAAAATAAACCATGGATACTGGCTGTCTAAGAAACAAGGATGCTACTGAAAGCGGGAACAGTCTCTTCTTTGGTGAATTAATTCCTTTTCCTTGAGAAAAATGCTTAAGGCCACACAATGCTGCACAGAAATCAAGTTTTCATAGTTTCAGAATACAATAGTGTTCGCACTTGTCTATCCCACAGTCTAATTACCTACTCTATCAAACAGCTCTATCGTACTTCTGTTTAGTAGAAGGCACCACGGTTAAGTACAGAACTTGGATAGCTCTAAATCAAGAAAGAAAAACTGAAACTATGCATGCTAGAAGGGAATCTCAGGAACAGCAATGATCACTTCCCAAATACTGAGAGCAGGCCTATCAGCTAGTGTGCTTCAAATATAGGAAGAGATCTGGATAAAAGATTTGAAATAAAGCACTTCAAATTCTTTCATGATTTAATATCACCAGAAGTAGCTTTTGAGGAGAAAAAAAAAGAGCATGGGTGGGATAACCTGCTACTCTCACATACTCTGTAAATTCTACCACGTCAAACAACATGCCACAGCTCAGCATTTGCAAATAGAGGAAATGGGGCACTAATTATTTTCACATGAAGGCAGTATGAATAGCTCATCAGAAATCTCACATGCATTCTCCAAGCTTAGATGTGCTGCTTTAACATCTACCCTCCTGGCTTCCTGTGAAGGCGAGTTACTAACAGAGCAGCACTGACCTGGCTCAACCTAGCATTTATGGTGAGCAAACACACACAAGCAATGGTCCTCAGCTGCTTCCCAAGGGATCTTATCAATGTCTGTAAATATCTGATAGGAGGCAGCACAGATGACACAGCCAGACTCTTCTCAGAGGCGTCACTGACCGGACTGGACATGCACACTGAGATACAGAAAATTCAATTTACACCTTGAACAAAACAAACCCCTGGAAATGGGCTGCCCAGTGAAGCTCTGGAATCTCCATCCCCCCAAACGTGACTGGACACAGTCCTGAGCAAACAGCTCCAGCTCCTGCCTGGGGAAAGAGAGTGGGCTGTTGGTTTGGAGATGTTCAGAGGTGCCTTCCAACCTCAAATACTACATGATTCTTAGTTTCAGTTAGGTAATACTGGAGTCTTTCTTTTATCACAAGATTTATCACAGTCATATCTAGCCTTTCTTTCCAGATTTCCTATATTTCCGACACCGAAAAAAAAAAGCTTTCTGTAAGAAATTAATGCAGAAAACCACATTGGCTGTTCACCCCTACTGCTAGAAAAGAAAATAATACCAAATCAACATGTAAAGGTGAGCTACCAAAGTACCTTAGCACTGCGCTATTTTTTTCTTTCCCAAGTCCTCTTCAGTCAACACAGACATCCCATACAGACATTTCTGCTATTTTATCAGCCTATTCTCTTAAGGATGTAAATTAACAGTCTTTATAGGTACAGAAAGTGGCTATAATTATCTTCACTTCCCAGAATTCCTTCCCCTTTCCACCCACAACCCTTATTTCAGTTTTGGGTTAAAAATGTATCCAGCTCTGCACAAACTGTAAGTAACAATCTGAGCTGGTTAGCTGGGTCTGATGCAGAAGATCCAGTTCATTCTCACAGTTGCCAGATTCCTGTCAAGTTACCGGCTCATGACTTACGAGGTATTACAGATGGTGTGGGGGGAGCCATGAACCATCCCTTTCCCCTCTGGCCACCAAAGGCACTTCCATTTCGTTCATACACAGCAAACACAAGCTCAGCAGCAATCTCTCTCTGCTGCCTTGCTCCAATTCTGGGCACCCACAAGCCAAACAATCAGAATGGAATCAGTGGTTGTCCTGCACAGCAGAACTGCTGGCGATTTTAGAGGCACACAGCGGATGACAGCTGCCCTCTGCCATGCCATCCAGCAACCTGATCAGATGTCTCCATTACACTGGCAGAAGCAAACAGAATTGACATTTAGATCCCTAGGGTTAAACATTACAGTGCACAAAGATAAATTATTTACATTCAGTCCACAGTACTGGTCAGAGGTAGCCTCCTACCCTAACAGGTACAGCACAGGCGCTGGGTATTCAGCCCTGCCTTACTCTACAAACCTGCCCCGCAGTGCTGTACAGATTGGCCAAGGTAGTGTAATGTAACAAAATAACCTAGGTGCAACCAAATCTGAAGGCTTTACACCTGGAGATAAGAGATACGGAGCCAATCAGAGTAACTGCAACCCATCTCGGCAACCACATAGCCAGAGCAGAGTGTATTTATGTTTGGCAAAATCTGTGGCACAAAACAGTGTGCCAAGAACACCCCTTTCTGCAATTAGAGAGAAAATGTCTTTAACCAAACAATGCCAGTGATAAGAGTATATCTGCCAGGCCACCCTAAGGACAGCAACACAACAGCTGTCAAAGCAACAACATCAGACACAAGATCATAGCTGATGTGCCTCTGCTGGGAAGGGAAAGGCACCAACTAAAGTCCTAAGCTCCAGTCTTCTCCAGCATGTACACCTTCTAATTCATTTCATCACTGCTTCAAAATTACATGATCTTACACAAGACAAATTCCAACTGGTCATAAAGGAAGGCAAAATTAAGAACAGTGTTGAAACACTTGGTATCAACGCCTCTCCTTTGGTGAATTTGACTACACACACTTGAGTACACACACCACTACACGCTGTTTTCTGTAATACAACTACAAAGCTGCAGAGGGAACACCACAAGAATACCACCAGGCACCATCCCAACCTCTGGCACCACACATCTGCCTCACCAAGGAGACTGAGCATCATAACCTGTGGTAGGAGAGGCACTGCAGAGGCAAGGGATGGGTTTCCTTTTGCTCGTTTTTTTTCTTTTCACATCAGAAACAGTGATTAGGGGTGACAAGAAATTAAACTGGCTCAAGTTCCCCACCAGTAAACTATTTTTGCCTGTGACACTGCCTAATTAAGCAGCTATAAGTCCTTGCAAGCAAAGAGTCACACAATTTTCTTTGATGTCAAATAGTTTCAAAATAAACCAATCAGCCTGGAAACCGGACACTTAGATGTTTGATTAATTACTGGTTTGCCAGTTGGAGACATTCAAGATCTGGGCCACTTCCATTCACCTGTTTCCCAAAATGCTGCAGGGAATGTCAGGTAAGCAAAGAAACTAAGGACAGTGAGCACAGGAGGCTAATTCAACATTTCAGCAAACTTTAAAAAAATGCAAGCATAAAGTATTTACTGTTTTTATAAACAATACTCTGCTACACCAGATGTTGTGACTTTGTAACAAATATCCAAAACATTTATCTGAAGGCAGAAAATATCACAAGCTCATATTTTTGCTATCTGACAGCAATCTCCACCCCTTCATCTCATGTTCATTGCCTGTCTCCCCAGTGTTTTAAAAACAACTGAACATTGTACAGAACTCATGCAAGTTTGCACTCTGCTTTTGAAACTGATGAGAGACACTAAATGCAGCACCCTAGATGTCACTGAATGCAGTTGTTATGATATCCCTTCTCACTTGGCTAAAGAAAATTAAAGTTAAGAGATAACGGGCACTTGGAAATACGCTTTATTTCACTCAATGGCTACTCTAGAGACAGATTCTGAAGCATCACATTGCATCAGTAGCAACATTTACTCTGCTTCTATTACTCACTCTAAAATGGATGCGCTTAAAATTTGTACAAGATATTGTCATACATTTCTATCTTTACAAAAAGCAGGAAAACACGTCCTGGAAAACATCAACATCCATCACTGGAGTTAGTTTTGCTTCACACCTAAGTAATCCAGACAGTTGGTCACCAGTTCAATGAACAACTTGGTGACCCCGACACCTCTCTCTTCTCCATTATTATGTCCCACTGAGACACACTGAAGGGCCACCGGCAATTTAGTCTGTCAAGATGCCCCTTTATTTGAAATAATGACACTGTATTTAGAGGAGTGCACATCAAAGCTACACAACATTGCACAGTAGAAAAAAACAGGGGCAATGATACATGGGAAGCAATATTGCTTATAAACTAAAAAGCAAGCTCCAGCAGCCAGAACAGTTCAGTTTCCTTTCTTTTTACAATTTATGTATTTAAGAGGAAGCAGGACCGTAGGGCGGAACCGCAGAACCCCTCTTTCAGGTGCCATTTGCAGGACACCTCTGACGCAGGAGCCTGTCCTTTGGATACTGAAAACGCCTGCAAATAAATCCTAAGAATCGTTTTGGAATTTTAGAAAGCAGCATCCTTTATTTCAGCGCTGGATGCGTGAGGGAATGTTTTTTATCAATCATGCGCTGTAACGACGTCTTGTATCAGTTCCCCAGACGGCCACGGGGCCGGGGCCACTCTCCGTGCGGGCAGAGCCCATCCATGTGGGATGGCACAGCGCTCAGCGCTCCCCGCACTGCTCTGCCGGGGCCGCCCGCTCCGCCGCTCCCGGGCGTGTAGCCTTTCATACAAGTAGTTACTATTACAAAAAGTGGAATATTTTGATTTAAACTACGTAGAGTTAACTTTCAGCTAAGTAACTGTTTTTTGAAAGTTAGACAAAACGTTCCTCTGATAGTGTGTTTTCTTTATAGCATGCTTTTTTTTTAAACGGTGTTTTTCCAGACACTGCTCAGAGAGAAATTATAGCGTCTTGTGTTAAGTATGTTCTGTGCTGAACAGATGTGTCTTCTATCATCACCTCTGTCTGCAGCCTCTCCCTGTCTCAAATGCAAGGTCAGACAGAGCTGGCTTCAAAGCTCCAACCAGCAGAGATTTGGCTATTGTGAAGTTCATAATATTAAGATTAGTCCTTGGAAAGTAACAGAATACGCATAAGATTTCTGGGAAAATCTCTATATATGCATCTAAGTGGGAAACACATTCTGTCCCCAACTCTTGTCTCGTTACACAACTGATGGAAATCATTCCCTCGCGCGCCCAGCGCTGCAATAAAGGATACTGCTCTCAATCTCCAAAACGAGCCCTGAAGAGTTTATTTGACGGCATTTTCGGTGTGGCCTTCCTGGCAGCTCTTCCTTCCTTCCGGGAAGCCCCGTGCCTGTGGTTTTCAGGGCGAGGGCAGGTTCAGGCGGGCCCCGCGCCGAGGGAGGCCGTTCGCGCGGACCTTCACGAGGCCCCTCCGCGCCCCCCACCCCAGCCGCCCCCACCGCCCGGCCTCTCACCGTCCCGCCGTCCTTAATGATGATCTTCTTGGCCAGCATGATGCTGCGGTTCACAGCGCGCTTCTTCTTCTTTCCCCCCTGGTTCATTTTACCATCCTACAGCCCCGGGGCGGGGAGGGGGGGGAGCGGCGGCGGCACCAGCGGACCCTCCCCGGCAGCCGGGCCTTCGCTTCGCCTCCGCTCCCCGCGCGGCCACCACCACCACTCACGCACCCGCCGCCATCTTGGCCGCCCGCCCCTGCGCGCCACCGCCCCGCATCACGCGATCGTCCCATTGGCCGCGCGCGGTCACGTGGGTGGCACGCCCGCCCCCCCCCCCCCCCCCCCCCCCCCCTTTGCCCGGGCAGGGTCGCGCCTGGCGTCTCAGAGCAGGTGAAGGAGTGGATCGGGAAAACAAACGCATTTCAAAATAAATAACAGACAAAAGAGAGCACTGCAGAGTGCGGCGCGGAGCACAGAGCCAGGGCCCGGCCCGCAGAGCCCTCTGGCCGACACGCTCTGCCCCCTCTCCCCAGGCAGCCTCCACCTTCTGGCCGCCCGCACCCCCTACACTGCCGGGTACTTGGCTTTTTTCCCGATCCAGGCACAACTGGCATTTCAAAATACACTGTGGCGGCCTTTCCCGCCCCTCGGAATACCCAGTGTCCGGTCACCCGCACTTCGATCCGCCCTGCTCCCGCTCAGGCGAACCCAAGGGCTCCCCTCCAGCCCCATCTCCCCCTCCAGCCCCTTCCTCGCCCGCCCAGGCTGGCTGAGGGCCTGGAAAAAAGGAGCAAAAAAGGCAGTTCTTGCCGGACAGACCAAACTACATCACACCACACATGTAATCCATCTTAGAAACCCAACCGAGAGACATTCTGCTTATTCTCAACTGTCAAACTTCGCTTATGGCAGCTTTAACAACTTTAAGCAGGCAGGTGATTCAGGTTCTGATTTAGTGCCCTGCCTGCAGGTGATAAGGTAATGGCGATCGGCTTTTCCAAGGCATCAACACCCTTAGTGGAGAGAGTATTTTACAAATGTGTACTAGTGTTATTAATTATTCTGTGTGTTATAGTTTAAATTCATTGCTGATGCCTGACAGCGCTAAATGGAACAATGTATGCCCCCATCCAGCACTACAACATTCACTCAGACACAGCTCTCCATGGCCATACCCACACACCAGGTTTTTCTCTGTGTTCTTCTTCACTCAGTCTCTCCACCTTCCAGCCCTCCCACTGCACATCCCCATCTACCCAGCTCCTGTGACAACCCTGTTTCCCTCAAATGCCACGCATTAACATCCTCTCTGCCGATATGAACAGCAGCGGCCCGGCTGCACCTCAGGCCTAATGCGCAGACCTGTGCTCTCACTCCCTGTGGGCTTAAGTTAAACTAAGAGCCTTAAGATCCATGCAGCTTTTAAGGGATTCTGAATTTCATGAGGCACACGCCTACTCAGGTCAATAGGTCTGCTCTGCTCTCACAGCAAGTCAAAGGTCATCAGGCTCTAGTTTATGACACAAAGTGTGGATCTGCCTGGCCACCCGTAGAGGAAAAAGAGCTATTTGCAGTCACTGCTATCATCAGTCACTTGTTACAAATCTTAATAAGTTATGCCAAGTAAGTGACGATTGCAGTACGTTCCAGGGTTTCTCACCTCTTCTATCTGAAAAGGAGAGAGGTCCTAAAACTTTGCCATGGATTCAAGCCTACTGCTTGGAGTTCTGCTATGATTTGGTGGGAGTGTCACACACAGACACATACATGACATGTAAGGAACTTGCGAAAAGTGTTAACACAACTACACCTCAGCAAAGATGTTTTGTAATTAGCCTGATGAAACTGCCGTTTTTCCATTTACACCTTCATATTAGACCAGCCTCTCTTATGGATGTCATTATCCCAAATGCATCTTAAACATCTTAAGTTTGCTCATGTAGGCTGAGAGGATGATTCAGGTACGAATTCCTAACTTTAGAATAAACTAGACAAATATGACGTGCTTTTGCTGTCATGAATTTCAGCCAGCTATGTTTTCAAATACCAAACTCCACTTACCTGTCGAAGTCCTCATAGAATCCGTTCTGCCATCATTTAACTGAGAGGGAAATTCCTGACATTTAATCTCCTGAAGTAGAGAAACAGAAATGGTCTTTTATATCTAAACACCTGCAGTGTTCAACCTTCTATACAATGTAAACGCATAATACTGCCCGTGAGCTGTAGAAGATATTACCGTCTTTGTGGAAGCAGAATGAAAATGGACAGAGTACTTGACATCTCCCCAGGGGGAACCATCGATTCTAAAGCATAGATGGATGATGGCTTCAATAGTTTCAGTTAAGACTGCTTCTAGGCTAAACTCGAAGAACACCATCCCCTGCATCCTAGCACTCTGTACCAGCTCTGCTCCTCTGGTTAGCTGATGAATAATTAATTTCTGTCACCTAATGGCCTAAAAATTTCATTTTAATCATGTTGCATGTGGTCACTAAGATCAGAACAGACAAAAGGAACTGACAGAAATGCAGAGGCCTGAAAATTATCGGTGCCCTGTTTTTTGTAATATATCTCTCTGGAAAAGACAGGGGAACATGTTACCCATCTATAGCAACGTGTTTGCGAACTCCATTCAGGACTTTGAGATATTATACCTATACAAAACCTCAGCTCCTAAACTGTGACATGAATCAACAGTCTCCACTGCTATCAAAATGAAATACTTTAAAGCAAGGGGGAAGCTACTGAATAACCAGCCTCCTAGTAACTTGTGGCAGAACTCTTCTATAAAGGACTACAGTGTTTTACAACCGCACACTATACCATAACTTGGTACTTGATACCTGGACGCTCCCTGCCACCTCCAGTTCAAGAACCACAGCCCTGAATAAGGAGATCAGGGTTTTCAGACCAGAAGCATGCAGAGACAGATGGTCACAATAACAGCGCTGGAATATGATTCCCAAGAAATCATGATTCAACAAGAAGCATGTCTCAGTCAAAATTAAATTTTCTGGCAAAATTCAGTAAGCTGTATGTGAAAAGATACCATGAACAAATATCCTACAGCAGCCTTCTGGAGTCTATAGAAAATTATGCAAAAAATTGTATTAATAAATAATATTAATAAATGTTAATTAAAACATTGTTTCACTTGTGATAAACTATGCATAAGGGGAGCCTCTCTATTTACAAAGCTCTCAAACAGTTTTATAGCATATTCTTATCAAAGCCAGTGCTTTATTTAACCAGTTTGTTAATACAGTGACATTATCTACACACAGATGAGGAAAAAAAAAATCAGCATTTTCCTTCACTATGGATTAAACAAAAGACTGTATTAGGTCATGTAAGATGCACTCCATTGTTCAGCAGTGTTATACAAAAAAAAAATCTATTTCAAAACTGCCTGGAAATACCATATATTAGAATTGTGTTCAGAGTAATCACAGAAAAATACCAACATCAACATATAAAAAATCCTAAGGCTACCTTAAAAGTTTTGTTAAAATGTTCAAATATATAATTTATATTTGGGCTCATTTATTTAAAATTAAATTTAAAATATATTGAAAATAAAGACAAACTTTAAAAAATATAAAAAAGTGTTACTCATGGCAGAAAATATAAATGTATGCTTAGCATATAAGCTATTTTTACAGAGCTATAGATTGCTAATGAAATTAATATGGCTAATTACAACCAGACCAATGATGGAAGGCTGAAGGCAAGAGTTAAAAATACGATGTCTACTCTTGAAAGCAAGAGTGCAGCAGACGTTCAAGATTAAGCCATGAATGGCCCTTCAGGACAGATTTTTTCACTTCTAGAAAGAATTATAAATTCACCTAGCAGGAATCAATTAGAAAAAATTGTAAATTCAACTGAACAGAAATTTGGCTTCACAATAATCAGAGCAGAAAATATAATCTAATTAATCCCACTAATTTTGTCACATTTTCCCCTGTGTTTTTTCCAGTAAAAGTATCTTAATTCTAGATATCTAAAAACATATAATGAGCTTACCTGGAAACAGAAGGACTTTTTAGTAATTTCCTGTAGAAAATAATCCGCATTAAAAATGAACAGAATAATGAAAACAAAGGCAAGGAAACACTTCTTGGACTTTCTTACAATAACCAAACACCATAGGTAATGATACACTACCGCATATATGGTATAATACCATGTTATTGATAAACATAACCTTTCTATTACACAAAAAACCCTTAATGATTTTTAATATCTCATTGTTACAAAATGTGGATTTCACAGAAGAAACCAATGAATAACCTTCCTCATTCACAATATCCAACAAGAAACAGTGACAACACAAGGAAATGAGTAACAACTTCTAATTTGGAAAACAATGATCCTTAAATAAAACTGAACATGTACGAAATATATTAAAATATGAAAGTTACTGACAATGAAAACCAGAAGAAATGCAACGTATTTCATGTATCAGTTTTAAAACAATTTAACAAAATCCATTACAGTCTTTTGACTTACAGCCATAAAAACAAGTTGGAAACACAAAACAATTACATACTTCTGAAAATCCGTGAGAGGACTGTATGAGTAGAGGAAACACCAAGTATATGCTACCAAAATAAGACTCTCTTTTTTTCAGTACAAATGAAACAATAGTTTCTAAAAAGTTACAGTAAAAACCCCAAAGTGTTATTTTGTGGAAGCTGAATAGAGAACATTAAATTATTAAATTTAATACTAATTTTTAAAGCAAAGGAAAAGATACGTTTTCTTATAGTTTTAAGAAGTTGAAAAGAACTATAAAATTATATGAATTCTTTGAGAAACTAGATTATTGGGCATTTGCAGATAGCACAGAAATAAAGTGTTTAAAGAAAAGTTTACCTTACTTATTAGACTCTAGATTTTTCACCATTCAACTGCTGTTTTATTTTGCTTTGAAGATAGTTCTACATTTATTGTTATTCAACCATTTATCATGTATCCCAGAGATTCGCAAATAAAACTACCAAATATCCACGTATTCAATAAATACCATTACTCCCATTATACAAGTCTTAAAAATCACATAATTCAAGTTACTGCAAATAAATACTTAGCTATAACTTTATAAATATTTAAATAAAATTCTGCTAAGTATCAGTTAGCCTCCTAAATACACAATTAAACTAACAAATCCATTGTCTAAAAGTCAGAAAAATAGTTCAGAAAGACAGGTTTATTTTTGGAAAGTACAACTACAGATTGCTTTGAGGGCAAACTGAAAGCGCATTATCTCTACTTCCCAATGCTTTGTGCTGGCTGTGCTTCTTTGGCAAGTTCAGGAGAACAGACTAAAAACTGCTTGGGTTTGTTTTTATTTTTTTACATTTTAAAATCTAGATACAAAAGTATCTCCATGAGAAAATGCACGTATGTTCTCAGATTGCAGAGGTTACAGAAATCAGTAAACTGCCCTCAAATCTCTTCTGTTCTCAGGAAACATACGCTGTCTTCCTGCCGGCTAGAACAATGTTTTTCAGCCTGGAGGGCCTCAGACAGCAGTCTGATTTGAGATAGCTCAAAACACAAACTCCTATTTCCAAGTGTATGAAGAGATCTATCCCTCTGCTGGAAGATTTAATGGAACTGTCAACTAAAATCATGGAAGAGTCACTGATCTAAAGACAGGAGCTGTGTTCCCTAGCACAGCAGATACATTGTTTACCAGAGCTGTAAGACATCCTATTCAAAAACAAAGAGCACGTATTCCTGTTCTTGCCTTTAAACTAATGCTTGTTGCCAGACACTGACAGACGCACCTGAAGCATTCAGTGTTATGAGCAACAGAACTCAGCGACGTGGCCACTGGTTGGCCGATCTGGTCCCTTCCTGTGCAACTACCTTTTATCTGTTCCCAACCTGCTGCTTATGTTTGTTGGAGAAACTCCTCAAGGAAGCAACCAATTATACCACATTTTCACTACTGTGTTTCATGAAATTAAAGGTATTATCATATAGGCCAAACTCCAGTTCAGCTATTACTACCAGCACTTCTCTGATCATTTAAGTTGTGCACTTCCCATGCTACACTACACAACGCCACAAGCTGCTGCTCTATATACCTTACCTCATGTTGTATTTCAGTAGTGAAATGCCTAAATGTAATTTTTCAAAGACTTTGCCACATTGAGTGTTCTAGGCAAAAAGTTTACTATTAACATAGAATTCCAATTTAGGGTAATATGAGATAGTTTTGACTACCAAGTAGCCGAGCTCCTGCAAGACATGCTGGGATAGATTCACAGTTCACAAAGCTTAGTAAGCCCTTGGCATAACTCTAAAATTTCTTTAATGCCTTGCTCTGATATGATAAGCAAACAAAAAGTTGATAATCCGTGTCATTGCCAACAGAAGGAAAATACTATTTTTAACTTGGCTCACCTAAGTGGAATTTTTCCTTCCCCATTTACAAAACTTCAGAATCTCCTTGTTGATACACCACTAAAATGTGGAAAAAGGATGAGGTACTTGGTAAACATTTTAAAACACCTTTCTTTTCATAATGTGTTCACCAGCACAAGACAGAAGTGAGAAAGTGCACAGGGAGGGGAAAGAAATTGTACATTTTTACCACTTGCCATTCTACTGGTAAGGGCCTATTGATATATTTTTGTATAACTGCATACCTTTACATGTGTAACATGTGGATAAGAAGTCACCACACATTAATATCCATCGTGAATAGTTCTCCTGAAAACAAGTAATTTTTAAACAGCTTTTTTTTGTTTATTAATTCTGGCTTTTTCTTTTTGTGTTTCTGGCTATGTACAAATACTTCAACAAGTGAAGTGTTTGCAACAGCCTGACTGATCTAAGTTCTAATTGCATCTCTGTTTCTTTGTCAAGATCTTTTTGGTTAAAAACAGAAGAACCTATTTACCTATTGCACAATTAATTACTTTTTTACTATGCTTCCTATTAAAGTAATTCTGCTCCTAGACTGATAGCTGCAGAGAATCCATTTTGGTTTGTTGGCTCAAGGACTCCCTTAACAAAATAAAAATAATAATAATAAAAATTCTCTAATTAAGCCATTACATAGAAATGTACTGAAAAAGCCTTGGAGAGTTCGTGGGTAAACAACACTTGTGTAAAAAAAACCCTCTGTAATAAAGTACAGTACAGTATACAGATGATATACCATATTAGCTCCAGATGGAGCTGTTACAGACAACAATAATGCATTTAAAATGTTTATTATGGGCTTTTTTTTAATTGTGGTTAGAAAAAACCCAGAGGATATTTAAAGCATAAAAGCTACTTTAAAGGTTCTACCAACATGTTGATTTATAATCAATAAAAGTAAAACCAATGAACATTACATCTGAGCAAGTACTCTGTTATAACCCTACTCTTAGTATCAGGTTAATGCAGTAACCTCTGGCCTGTGTTCACAGAGTTATTACATCTGCTGGACCACTACAGACCATCCTGATGAAGGCCAGAGCATCAACACAGATTTCCAGCTTTCACTCTGAATTTCTCCTCTTGTATACTTAGGTGAGAATGTTAACATTCTTAAAATAGTTTTATATAAGCAACAGCATTATAACACTATAATTTAATATCAGACTTCTGTTATTAAATTAGCCTTCTAAAAATATAAAAATAGTTGATATTGTGAAAGTGTTTTTCAATCATACTTCAATCTTCACAGTTTTAATAAGGAATACCTAATTAGAGCCATCACTTTATGATGTATATTTTGCCGATTTCATGTAAATAGACAATCAATTAAAAACATATCTACTAAGATTAAATATAGTCAAATTGCAAAAACATACAATCTGACAACATTGTCATGTGCTCTTTTCGAAGAGTGCATAGGACATATTTCTGCAGCAGTCAGTACAGTAAATTCTTTTGATGCAATCCCAGTCAAAGCTGTAAACAATCCTAATTGCAGTTTCTTGGAAACCTTTTGTTCCTTTCAAGTTTTTATTAGCAAGTTGCACTGGGCATTCCCCTGCCATATTTTTTTTCCCCATCAGTTACAGACAATATCATCATCCATGTTTCACCCCTCTGGCTGTTCAAAACTACTCATAAGCATTTCTTCAATAGATTCAGGGTAGCAATCCTTTCCTTGTAGTGCACAATAACACTTCCCACATGCCTTTGTTATCAAGGCCCCCCAGTGCACGGTCTTGAGAAGCAGGTTGATGAAGTATGCTATGCTTTAATGGGATTTCCTGCAGGCTTGGGATCATAACCGTATAGGAAAGTAGCTGCTATTACAAGGACAGCTCCAAAGAAAAAGACACTGGATAGAAACAAAAAAAAAGTTAATTTTAATTGATGCACTTTTATTTATGCAATGCAAACAAAAGAATTGGCATTTTTCCTGTAGGAACACATAAAGATAAATTATGTGTGTCCAGTTTATAAACAATAAATCCAATTTATAAAGAATTAAATAATTTGCATATATTTATTATAGAAGGATGCAGGAAGTAGTTGAGATAAGAAACTTACACCCACAAAGTAATGTACAATTATAGGGACATTCTGAAAATTAAAATTATAGTTCCATGGAACAACTGTAAAAAGTAATCAGACCAATCCTTTTTTCTTTTTTCCTCTCTTTTGTCTAAATGTCTGTGCAAAATGCAAGCAGAAGCTAAAGAAGTGCAACTACTGTAGTTACCCAGCCATTTTTAACATTGTACATACATTATGTTGCTGGAGTTGTGTTTCTTTTGAAGTCCAAAGCTTATGTCAAAACAAATTCCTGATGCCCAAGAAGCAATTTGCAAGTCAGTATAATCTAATTATTGGCAGTTACATAAATATTTATGTAAGGAAAAGATAATAAAGGCATCTTCCGTATTGTGACATATGGGCCTTTCAAGTTGTTTGGATAGCTACAAGTCTGAAACAAAATAGCCAAAGCCAACAGATAGTACACATTTTAGAAAAAAACCTTGTCATAAAGGCATGGCAATGCTGACAATTTGATCTTCTGAATCCAACACTAAAAAAACTGTGGCACATGACATGATAGAGAATTAGAGAATACAGTCAGCCCATTTCTGGACACGATCCATTGCAATACATTCAAGCACTTACGTACTTTACATCTATTATCCCTATCAAAAACGTGTGTTGAAGTGAGAGAAACAGTTAGTTGGTTTCAGTTCAAATAAATTCAGTTGGCATAAGCAAAGTACTCAAGATTAAGTTTGATTAACTCAAGTTAATCAAGTTTCATTAAATGAGATAGCTTCAGGTTCTCCATACTGTTAGTTGGCTACATCTGATTTAATTATTACCACTGTTTCCTTTCTCACTGTGCTTGCAGCAGCTGGTAAGTTACTTATTAATTTTCCACTTGAACACACAGAAATTGTTAAACCACTTTCTACGTTCATTTTAACAGGACAAGTATGAGCTATGAACAATTGAAGTTGAATGTCTTCCACTTTTTAAGATTAAGTAGTTCTGCTTCTTTTTGAATGCTTAAGTAAACTCCTGATAATATTGCAAATACTAGTTTTAGATAAAAAGCCATTTTTTTATATCAAATACCAAAAGTTGTAAATATTATTCAAAAAATCTTTACACTATGATTACGTGTACCATACTTGAGGAGTGTATGTCCATTATAAGCAAAATCCTATTAATATGTCTGGAAGCTGGAATGTTAACTTCTATACTCTGTACATTAACACACACTGCCAAGAGAAGCGCTACTTCAGAACCTGCCCATGTACCAAGAATGCAGCGCACAGAGTGTCAGGACACAGTGCTCTGGGCCCAGGGGCACACAGCACGCATTCTCTCTCATTTGGTTCAGTGTTTTCACTAACAGATACAGTATTGTCTTTAGTAAAAAAACCCTGCTTTTGGGCTTCTGGGGGCAATTAGTTGCTGCAGGGTCACTTCCACGGGCACACATCTGCGGTTATCTGTATTAGAGACAGATCTGAGACTGGAGGAAAACCCGATTATCACCACTACAGCTGTGCAGCCATAACGGGATGCAGCGGGAGCGGCCCGGGAAGTGCAGGCACAGCCAGGCAGGTCCGCCAGAGGGCAGAGGGGCCCAGCGGGGCTGCATCCTAGTGAGGATTTGCCTTTGCCAACTGTACTGAAAAAAGAAATATTAACATGCCATAAGTAAAAAAAACTAAACTTCTCTGGGCAAGCTGTATCTAAACATTCCAGGAGTGTGGCTTGCACTGTTTTTTTTTTAAATTTATTTTTGCAGTTATATCTAGTAAACATTAAGTTTTCAACTATTTTTGTTGTCCAGCATAAATAGTAAATCATTCTTACCTTGTGGGGACAAAATCTTGCAGCCAGAAATAGGAGATCAGTGTTGACAGTATAATGGAGAGAGAAGTTGCAAATCCCTTTAAAATGTTGTCTGCGTATTTTATAACGGCAGCAATCACCAGCCCTCCAAGTGCCTGAAAAACAGGGAGGGTTTGGGTTTGCAAACTGGTAATTCCACTGTGAGTACCCAACACACACTTACTTTAAGAAAAGCTTTTGTCTATGTTTAGAAGCATTACATTTATTTTATGTTATAGATATGCACCATTGCACTATTGAAGATTAAATATTGGAGTTGTTCTTTTCCCATTAAAGAAATTGCTGATCATGCAGTCTGTTCTGCTCATATTCACCATCATTGAATTAGTGGAAATGCTCATACCACATATTTTTAGCCACAGACGGAAGGACATACATACATATATATTATTTATTTTTCAAACATTGCAAAAAAAATAATGCTTACATGCTTTCATGTTGCACAATTCTTAGTCATATACCTGTCACCTATTTTCCAGGTTTTTATTTAGAGGCGTATCCCAACGGTGATAGATCAGACTTTAACTACAGAATTCTCAGTAGCTTCAATGACACCCATCGGTTTTCCCAGTCATTTACAGAACAGTAAATCCCAGGTGCCTTCACAGAAACAAGATATGAGGTCTCTTACCTGTAGAACAACAACTATCCACGTAAGTTTATTGTATCCTTGAAAAAATCCATTCTTTGACAGTTGTTCCCCGTCATAAATGTATACACCCATCAGTCCAAATATGCTACCAAAAAATCCTGTAAGTACAAGATTGATTTAAAAGCTATAGGTGAAAAACATACAAACAGGTTCCATGTCCTCAAGGACTCCTCACATAAATCTGATTTTAAAGGAGGACTACTACTTGCAATACTATGACATTCAAATGCAATCAGTGTTCAGACAGATTTCTTTTAAAAGCTATTTCCCCATACTTATAACAAGTTTTGACTGTTTCCATTAGGACATTCTTCTATACTTATCTTCTTATCTTAAGATATACATATCTTCCAGTTTTCTACTGGAATGAGGTGATTTTTGTTTATGGTATATAGCAAAAATGATTAAATACAATTCCAGTCTTCCTGAAACTAGTCATGACTGAAGGCTGAAGTCACACTATAACCTCGAGGTAGAAACAGGGAAAACTTTCAATGGAGGAGATCATCACTGACCAAAAAAAAAAAAAGGACTTAGCAGTTTGCTGTTTCGGAGAAGGATCTTGGAAGTGGGATTCTTCTGCATCAGTCTCAAACACAGAGAATGTTTACTAGTAGAGACTAAATGTCAAAAGAAAAAACTGAGATGAGACTGAAAAGTTTATAATTGGGCAAATATTGCGTTCTTCTATCAGATGGGAAATGTTACCTAATCCTTTCAGGCATGGGAGTAATGCATGCACCTCCTCTGTGACTGATGTAGGCCCTAGTCCTGAGCAGGAAAGGGGGAACATTTTCTCCATTCCTTTTCTGTGAAAATCTGAACTCTATTTTCATCACATTTCTTTGTATCTGAAAAGGGCAGCATTGTTTTGAACAAAAGAAAACCTTCCCTTTGACAAGAAATAATTCTTCTTATAGACATAATCATAAATGCAGGTTTCATTCAGCTTAAACCAACTACTTCTGTCCTCCAATTGATTTGCTAAAATAAATAAATAAAGCTAACTATGCATACACCCCTAACACAATACTGGTATGCATTAAAAAATTAAATTTTCAACAATAATTCAATTATATGTTCCAATTTTTTTCTACAGTTATAATAATTCTCTATGAATGTGAAAATGAAAGCCAGGGTGAACATATGGTTTTCGGAAAAGTCCTATTTCAAAGCTCTTGCTTATGATTGACTTGCTCCTGAATGATACAATGCCTTAAGTGGGCAACTATCTTGCACTTGCAGTAAAGATACACTTAAGTATTTTTGAAATTGCGATTTTGCATTTTAAATATTTTCTAAAAGCTCTGTCTCTATGAAATATGTTCTATGAAATATTACAAAATTAATTTCATTTTTGAACTGCAAACATCCTTAATAGTAAAAAGATCCTACTGAATTTTGTATTGAGGCAAATCAAGCTCACTGGCAAAAAGAAGAAAAGAATTTAAAAAATCAGGTGTTTTGATTCTCACTATTATCACAGACATTTGTGTCTTCATATATCACAGTGCAAGTATTCATTACCCTGAGCCATTTGTGCTTAGATATAGTCTGTTCTGCTCTCATTATTTTCACAAAGCAGTTACTGGAACTTTCAATATACGATCAGGCTGACTATCAAAACAGTGCACGCATTTGTTTTCATACATACTTTTAAGTTTCAGAGGTAATCATTAATTGGAAGTTGTTTTGGATATCTGCATTGGTTGCTCACCAAAGCTCTTTTAAAACTGAGAGTAATAATAATCAGTCTTCCTTGGTAAGACATTTTACATTGTAGTTCCATCCAGACCATCAAATCTTACCTTAAACACTGGACCAAGCCCCAGCTATCCACCCTTCCCTGCCTCCAGAATTCTCTAACATAACCTTTCCCGATGTATCCCCTATACCCTGATTAAGAATAGTTAGTGTTTATATACACAATTGCAATAAATACTAGCAGAGAGTAAGGAGGTTTTGATCCCCTTCTCTGTCCTCACAGACAAGTTTCAAAACATTATGGACATGTAAAAATATTAAAATACAATCAAAATGCAGTTCTGTGTTTTTAACTGAGAAGATTTATAATTCAAACACAGCAACAGGAAAATAAAACAAAAAATATTGCTTGCATTCAGACATTTTTGACCATACCAGTTTTTGACCAACTATCTAATTACAAAAAAAACCCACAACATCTCCGGTTTTTATAGTACTTCATTAGTCTACCAGACTCAGTACACAGCTCTGATACACTAAATCATCCTCACGACTTAATTATACAGTGCTGTGCATTTGAGTCCTTACTAAGGTGCTGGAAAGTTCAAATTCTACTGAAAGCATTTATTTATATATGCAAACAAAAATTACTGCCTACAGGCAAAGACCAGAGGGATTCCATCAGAGAAAGGAGTACCTATTGCAAAATAGGAACAAAAAGATATTGTTGATGTCATATTTCCAACCCTATAAACTGGACAAAATTGCTTTGAGGTGAGGGACAACTCATTCAGGAAAACAGATCAACTCTGTTACCATTACGAGTTTAAAAGACCTAGAACTACTTTGGAAATAGAAAGTATTCTCTTACCAATAGGTGCACAATAGGTAAGGGCATTAAATGCCTCTTGAGTGATTGTGCAGACAACTGAAGCAAACTGACTTTTGTACTGAAATAATAAAAAATTCATTATCTCAACTGTAATCACAAACAAAGCATATTTTGTATTAAAAGTACCAACCTATAACAACTGCCTACCTGTACACAAGAGAAAAAAGTGTTAATTCTACATCTCAAAACATTGATTTAGTAACGTTTTAACGTTCCTACATTCTCTAGAAGAACAAGAAAAAAAGGAAAAAGGAATACTATATTTATCAGATCTTAAGAATTAGTGCAAAAGAGAACAAGTTTTAAACAAAAAGGATACATATAATTCTGCATAAGAAAACCTTTGTCAGAAAATTTTAAATAAAAATTAAATAGATTCTGTGCAAACTTACACTCTATAAACGAGTTAAGGACTAGGCTGAGATCGGAAAGGAACTGCTAGAATTCCGTCTAGCACAGTTTATACTCTTATTTTTAAAAGTACTTTTATGCAGAATACTAAAAGGGTGGTGATTTTTTTTTGTTTATATATAAATTTTGTGCATTTATCTTAATTCTTCAGAAGGGAGTATCTCTAAGAGATTACTAAAATTAAACTTACCAAGCTGGATGTTTCTGATCCACACAGATTGCTTAGTTTCCTTTAAAATCTTCTCAAAATAAACCCCAGCAAATCCACTAGAAAAGCATGCTATGAGAACTGCGATCAGTCCCACAAACTGAGATCCTGCTGAATGTTCCTTTGCAGCTGTTGCTTGAGAGTCTGAAGGCCACTGGATGTAAACACAGTTGTACAAAATTCACTCATAAAATCAAGTCATGAGAATCTATGAAATGCAAATTTGTTTTCTAGCAACAGTAACAGTTTCTAAATGCAGACAATCGCATGCTTGTACAGTTTTGTATTTTGCACCATAAATACTTTCAAAGGACTGCAAAGTAATAATTTTGCTTTCTGCATACTTGTGAGGAGTAAAATTGTACCTGAACTGGGATCAGTTCCCATCAATCTGAAGGTCCATGATTTAAGTTTTACAAGGCAGAATTGTTTCTGAATCCTAGCATGACTTATCATGGTCATTCACCATTGCCAGCTTTTGTTGACCTTCCATATACAAGCATACTTAGAAAACCACTTACACCAAATGTCTTTAAGATGGGATGAACTGTAATTTGCATGTACTTCAGTAGCTATGCAGGTGACTAAAACAAATTGAAATTCATGAAGCTAAATCCTGCAATATATCTAATGCAGAATAAAACGCAATGCCACAGACAAAAACATACTGGAGTCCGTTAATTACAATCAGAATGGTTTGTTTTCATTTTTAATTATTGAATTTGAAAATCTATAAAATTTAATCCCCAGAAATTTTTCCAAATCCATAAAAATTTCTAGAATATGCTAAAATCTGCTAAAAATTCTTAGAATAGTCTCTAATCCCATGATCCTGCCCTCTGAAAACTACAAACTCCTGTACTAGTACTATTTAAAACAGAGGCCAAGTTCGCCTCTTGAAAAAGTTCAAGTAAACTTGCCATGCTGAAATCATAAGGCAAGCAGCAGGACTGTGCTGGCACAGATTTGTGAATACCTATCGTCTGAAGAAGTGTGCTAAATACTGCTATCACTGTTATTGGCAGGTTGCTCCAGAGGCCCTGCCCCGTTCTACAGCAGAGCACCGGGACACAAAAGAGGTGATATATTCAGCCTTTGAACCATTTCTAGTGTCCTCTAGCCCTGGCCAGTTGAGATTTGTAGCTCCTAATCACATTTTGATGCTCGTGTGCAGTTGGCAGAATCAGAAAGAAGTATCATCAGTACAGAAATCCATGTTCCTTGAATAAGCACATTAAATAAACACAAACCACCTCTTAATATTTACCTGCACAAATGCCACTCCCGTCATCAATATTACTAATGAAAGCCACTGGTATACACCCAACTTCTTGCTTAACATGGACACAGAAAACAATGCTGTGGTAAGAATTTTCAGCTGATAAGTAACCTAGAAGAACCCAGAAACAGTTACTACTGCTTAATTCATGCTTTTTTTTTTTTTTTTAAATCTTACAGAGAAATCCAAAGGTACAATACCTGGTACGTGGCTGCATCTAGGTTTGACAATGCTACATAGAGTAAGTTATTCTGAAGAGTATAAATTCCTGAAGGAATAGCAAGTTTAAGAGTTTCCATGGGTTTATTAAGAATTTCATCATGTAGCACTCTGTTCAGAGTCCGTAAATTGCACTCTACCCAAAGAAAAAAATAAAAGAAATAAACATTCACTAGAAGGAAAGTGAAAAAACAGAGAGAGAGATCGCAACATTCTGTTCTTAAACATTGTTGCACTTTTTTTGTAGCTATCATGGCTATCAAGACTTCAAAATACTACACATATTTGTCTTTCATGAGCCTCCCATATGTGAGAAAAAAAGGCTGTAAAGTGTCTTCCTGTAGCCTGGAATATCAGAACTAGAAAAATTATTCAAAATACTTTAAGAAAAATTTATTGAAACCGTATCATTATTTGTAGATGATAACTTACAAAGTATCTCACAAAAAGGGCCCATTTAGGATCCTACAGTCATCAATATTTATGCATAAACAATTATATTTTTAAGCTGCTGAAGATCGAATACATATGTCAAGAAACAAGATAAATTTAGTATAAAATGTACAAAATAATAACTAAAGTAAATCTGAACATATTTTTTTCGAGCTTAAAACTCTGCTTCTTCCTGTAGTAATAAAATTGCTTCCTCCCTTCTGCATCTGCTGTTTACTATAGGCTTCTAAATTATCATTCATGCTTAAATATTTTCATTTTTCTTCCTACTTCTACATAGGATTTTTTAAAAATGTCTGAGCAAACACAAACTTCAAGTCGGTGGTAGAAAATCTATTTTTGTACTCCTCAGTATCCTTATTCTTTAAAGAGAGCTCTCTTCAGCAAATACACAATATCTTGTGTTTTTAGGAGTGAGGTATGATTAATGTCTTTCTCTTACATGAGAAAGAAAATGCTTTGTTGGATGCCTGTACTCACATGACTGCTTTGCAGTTGCCACTATAATACAGCATATTGATTAGGAAAATTACTTGGTGGAAAATTTGACACGTACTGCTGTCTTTGTAGACCAAAAGAACACAGGCCAAAATCTTCAGAAGTTCAGCAATAACTACTGCAGTAGAGGATAAGTAACGAGGTCCTTCTTCTTTCAGCGTCCGAGAATAACGCATGGTCAAGACTAAACTCGTGGTCTGAAAAACCAGGATGCCCAAGGAAAGGTATTTTAAATTGGTAGACATTTCTTGACCTCTCCCTCCCTGAAACAGAAAAAATCAAACCCAGGTTTAAAAGGTAATACTGCAGATAGATGTTTCCCTTGGGAACCAGCATATTAAATGAACTTACTGAGGGAGCTCAGCCAAAGGAAAAAACAAACCTAATCTGATATTTCAGAAGAAAAATGAGATTAACACTTTAAGAAAGCTTTTCAAATACATGATTACAAATGGGGAAGCACATCAGGATATTAGAAGTGGCAAGTAATAAAGAAATGAAATACTTCTTATCTGTAATAATAATAAAGTGAAATAAGGACTATTAGCTGATAATTAGCTTTCTAATAATTGTTTTCACAAAAGAAATCTCCCAAGTTAAATCAACCATGAATGTCTTTACATAGGTGAAGGCTTGGAAGGTATTTGTGAAGTGGAAAAGCCCACACTGTGGTACTGCAGAATGCCCAGTACTCCTGTTGCAATGAGCTAACCTCAGAATGAAGAAATCTTCTCATTCTTCCATCTCTCCAAAGTTTTTCAAGTTGCAGTCTCCCTGTGGGGGAAGGCTGGACTGCTTTAAATGAAAAGGAGAGGTATGCCTGATGCCAAAGATAAAGGAGAGGTGTGGGAAAGCAGGGCTGGAGAGCAAGACGTAGGATGGCGGAGGTGCAGGGGGAAGAACACTAAACCTTCCCTGCTGATTATCCTGCTCAGAAAAAAACAGTTGAACATAGGTGAACAGGTAACTGCACCTACTTTCTCATACTGCACTGACTACCACAAACCTTACAACAGTAAAGCTGTATCATCCTATCGCTACCGTGGACCTTCACTAAGCCGACGTGGTTTTCTTTGCCTTTTGTCACCAATTAAAGCATTAACAGTGTAGGAGAGTAATAGAGATAGCAATAGTCATTTTGCACGCATAACATAGCACAAGGAAATTAAAAAATACAGCACTGCTATTCAGAATATTCTGTAATTTTCTGCTAGTCTTCATATGAAGAATTTCCATACGCCAGAAATTAATGCTTTTATAAAAAATTAACTAATACTGCCTTCACTGCCCACATATTCAAAAACACAGCACTGTTTTACAATGCCAAAATCAAATCAGTAATTAAAAGTTAATACATTTTTATGTAACAGAAAAATAGTAACAAGTCAAGACAATGAATGCGGGTCTTGCTTTTAGTATAGTATCTAGAAACAGCATAAGTAGTAATTATCGAATGTATTTGCCAAAGTTGTCCCTACACATGTTTTACGCCTACAGGTTTTGACTCATTAACTATTTAGTTTTGTACACACTGCTGAAGGATGTGCCGGTACCTCTAAATATTTGTAGCTGAAACTGAAGCTCTTTCTTGCTGACTGCATTTCTCTAGCTTAAGATGCATTTCATAACAATTTTCATTGCTATTTTTTCAGAGAGGTGGAAAGCTGTGCTATTCAAATATTTCTGACTTGCATTTATCGTGTCTCTAAGTGTTATTAGATTTTCTCCAGTCAAGTATACAAAATCAAATTAATACCTATAATGGCACAGATAGTTAGGAGACATTGCAGTGACCTGCAAACAAACACGAATTGCCAACAGCCACAGAGATACGAAGTACATGCTTTTATCCTACTCAATAAAGTTCTTTATCTCAAGAACCATATGTCTGTAAAAATATTTGTGAAAGCACATTGGCAAAGAAGAAAGAAAAAGATGCCACACTGCGAAAAACTGGAAGAAATACACAAGGATTTCTTTAGGGAATCTTAACAGAAGATACTTTTGTATGAACTATGATTTCATTTATCTTGCTGAAGAAACAAATACCGAAGATGGTACTGCACTGGACAACAGAAATCAGACAGAAATGTAAAGCATGAAGGAGAAGAAAGCTGTAGACAACACTCAAGATTTGCTAACTTCTTCCACAGGTTCTGGAGTAACCCTTCATGTAAGGATGTTAACTGTGGTATTATGCATCCCCAACAACAAAACTGAGATCAGTCAGAGGAACATCTTTGAAGAACAGATTTGCTATAGCTGAGAAGAAGGAGGAGAAACAGAAGTACAGGTCCCTTGAAGGGATGAAGAGAGGACATGCAAAAGTCAAAGATCATACTCTGCAAATAAATACTAGCAGCATAGAAGAGACAGAGGGAGAAAAAGGGAAAGAAAAAAAAACCCAAATCCACTGAGAAAACACAGAGCTGAACTTCATGAGAAGGTCTGCCTGTGCTACTGGAGAAAATGGACATTGCAAAACCCACATTCAGGTGAGACAGATTGCACTAACAATTTCTTCCACCTTTTCCATCTGCCTAGTATTGAGACCTGACAATCTGGAAACACAAAAAGCAATGTATGGTTGAGATGAGCAACGCTAGATTTTACGAAAGCACACTTTCGGATAAGTTTCTAAATTTTTTGGTTTTCAGTGTTCAAAATGCTTCTGAACAAAATATAGATAATGGGAACACATATCTGTCCTGAACTTGGACCCAGATCTCTGCATTCTGTGGTCTTGTGAAGTGACAAAGGGCTTTACAAATGTTCAAAATTCTGAGAGAACAATTCCTTAACCTTCAAAAGAGGTCACAGTATAAGAAAACAATCTTCACATGAATTTCCTTCTGAAATACAACCAACTATTTACTAAGCAGTTTAAAATGTAATTTTAAAAGTAAATCACTAATATCTTGTTTATGAGCAAGTATCAAAGCATTCAGCGTGAAAACATACAAACAAGCACAACAGTTTAATAAACCCATTGGCAAAGCCATAAGGAATACATACCACAATATCATCCTGAACTACAGTCTTATCTTCATTAGTAATCATAATAAAAAAGGGAACTATCCCCAGACAATGTGTCTCAAAAAGGTGCCAGTAGCAGGAAACATTTCCTAATCATAATTCACTAAAGCAGTTTCAGAGTTTCCAAAATTCACACAAACAGACTTTTAACTGTCCAGTGCGATAGCTGAAATAAGGGTAACTGTTAAAAGCTGTCCTGTCAGCAGTCAGCGAGACAAGCTTGTAGAGAACAAGGGTGTGAAGTTTCGTGCTGTACTTATAAATAGTTGGTTCACAGAGCAGGAACTACCAAGTCCTGAAAATTACGTACACCAATAAAATAACCACCCTCTATTGAGCACACATACCTTATCAGCTTTCCTGGTCCCTCTTCCTTTCTTTCGAAAGAGCTGCTTATCAGTTCATAGAACTCAGTACAAGCTGGGGACTGGATCCAGAAAAGGAGCCAAGTGCTAAACTTCCAAAGTTTGCACTGTCTTCAGCTGCAGTTACACAGCAGGTTTAGAGTTACAGAGCACTACTAGAGGTGTAATTGCCCTCTTCCAGCCTTCAGCTCCTGCTGCCCTCACTGCAACATGCTGTGCAATCATACACTAAATGAGCCATTGTCTTCAGTAACAGCCCACATTTCCCTTATCTTAAACCAGCAATGAAATGAAAGTTCCCAAGGCAGTTCCTTTACAGACTTACAATCAGACTTGGATTTCTTACTGGGCTTTGGACAGATGGCTCAGTACTCTGCAGGATGCATCTGTTTAGGTTTGCTAATTCAAAGACTGGAAGTTAAGGGGTCACATTAACTCAGTGACTTTTGAACTGTATCTTGCAGTGAGAGGTGATGAGCACCTGCAGCTCATTGACTGCAACGGAGCCCTGCACATCTGTGGACTCAGTGACAAAGGTCATTATTCTTTTGTTAGTCTAGGTAAAAAAAAGTAAACCACTTCTGTGTAGGCGTTTTGCGTATTCCATGTGGACACACCCTACAGCCAGCAATATGGAGGGCAGGCAAAGAGGTTAAAGGCACGTCTATATGGAAAGTATGAAGTATGCCAAGACGGTGTTTATAGCCACATAACATTCAGCTGCAGTAGAGAGAGGTGGACAAAATGCAGATGGATACCATGCAAAGAGCTATTCTCCTTAAAAGTATGAAGGAAAGGACCCTGGAAAAGTTTTCCAGACTCAGAAAACAAAAAAACTATCTCTACATGGAGTAAAGCATTCAGATCAAACTCTAACACTATGCAAAGTCTGAAAAACACCTGTTCAAAGGAAGCACTTTAAAAAAAAAGTGGAAAATCACATATTTCCATTTCATGACATTCATTCTGACAAAATGAATACATTTCTGACTTGCAGTTTTTCATCTCCTTTAGTAATTTCTCCCCCTTAGGCTAAAAAATTAATATTTTACTTTTTATTTTTATATCATACCTTCATTTAGCTTCTTAAAATATTGGTAAATTCTAATGTTTGCAGATGAAATACATTAGGCCAAAATAATCACTTTGACTTAATGAACAGTAAACATACCATATATATTTTATTTTCCTCTATCCATTCTTAACAAACCTCGCTAATATTCATTAGGATTTATTAATGAGAAAGAAGAAGATTATTACAAGCCTTTTCTTAACCTTAAGACTTTGTCTTTTAAAGATCTGATGGTATAAATTTTTGAGCTTCTCAGCTGCTAAGTATCTGCTGTGACAGAATCTTGTGCAAAATTGAGGATTGGTTTATGAATTTATTCTGTTCTTGAGTTATAAAAAGTCTTAAAATCTGACAGAATTACTTTTATATGAGGTGTCTAAAACACTAAAAAAGAAAACTCTAGAAGGAAACATGACTAATTTATATTAAATACTCTTTAGTAAAACTCGGAGACTAGAAATTGTCTTGAGATATTTTTCAAAGATGGTTGGAGTTACACTGCCCATCATGGAGACCCTTTCAGCAAGCATGGCCTAACACCATCTGCAAGAACAAAAGAACAGGGCTAACTACACAGATCCAAGCACTGGCACTTCCAAAATTTCACACCATGTCGATACAAATGTATTAAGAGAAAGTGAGCACAGAACTGTTAAGACATGTCTAACACCAAGTATCTAGTTGATCAGCATATTTTAGGTTCATTGAAATTTTAAGATTGTGGTGCCTTACATTTTTACATATTATTCTATTTAATAAAAAAGATGATAATTCATGCACAAATGATCATGCATCAATTACATTGAAAGTTCTTTCAGTATCCCTAACTATCCAGTATTCTATTTCATTAATTCAGCCTGAATTGCTAAGATAGCTTTCCTTACAGTTACTGCAGCTCGCTCACTTTTTACTACATTCATTAAATTTAATTTTGCTTAAATTTCTGAAACTTCATGGGAATACTCGGAAAAACTTTAAAAAAAAAAAGATATCAGCATCCAAAAACCCCCAAGCACCCAACACTTTCTCAAGAAGTAGCTAACACAACAAAAACAAGTAATTAACAATGAATTCCAATGTCAGGTTAAATTCACAGATTAAAAAACAACATGCTCTCTGTCAAATGACTGAGCAGTCCACAGTAAAGTCAGGCATGTAATTACTACCAGGGAACAGACGTACCGGGCTATGTTACAGTCAATGAGCTGCAGGTACTTGGCTCCTCTTACTGTAAGATACAATTAAAAAGTCACTTAAAATAGTTTCAGGGTCTTTAAATCAAGGTCCATTTACCACCTACCAGTGACACATCTTTAGAGCAAGTCCATATAGATAAAATAAGAGAAATTAATGACAGAGGGAAGGTAAAAAGCACTGCTGGTTTAGGCTTCCATTTACACCTCACTGGCAGAGCAAGGGTTCTACACAGGCACAAAAGCAAAGGCCTTCCTAGGTGATGGTCCAGGGATGCATCGTTTGGAAAACAAATGCGTACAGAGTAACAGAAAATGATGAAATGAGGTCTTTCCAACAGGCTATGTTAACGTTCATATAAATTGCTACCCATTTGCTGTAAGAGTTGACATGGAAATAACTTCTATCAGCAACTATTTCTTTACTCCTCCCTACTCTGTCACCAGGGAAATTAAATTTAAAAAGAATAAATTACAAACTACTGTCATGCTTTCCATCTTCACAGTGATGCCATGATTGGAAATGCATTCTTTCCAGCCTAATTGTGAAATGTTTTCTCTGCTGATGGTCTTTCAGAGTAAAATGCTAAGTTACAGGAGTTATCACTATTGCTAGCTCTTACTCCATTTCATGATGAATGAGTTTAAGACTGCTTGACCAAATGGCACTTGCATGTTAGTTAAAATACAAAGCCAAAAAGAAGCAGACAACAACCTCTTAAAACTGCAAAAGGCAAAGTTTAAGGTTTGTGTGTCAACACACCAAGTTCTATGTCTGGGATCTGTCAGAAAATAAGCACTGATTGAATCTGCCTTATAGAAGGAAAAACAGAGTGGGAAGCTAAGTACACCATTTCAGTGGAACAGGTATGGACACACTTCCTGGGTATTTGCTCTGAAATCAAGATAGCAGATTAGAGAAACAGGATTGTGTTCTCATATTTCTCAAATTAAATGTAAGGCCAGTGTTGACGCTACACCTATATAAATGTAATATGCGGGCTCTAGGAGGAAAGCACAATTGGAAGGTGAAGCAAGAGGTAGCTCACAGAGTCTGAAGAGCCTATTTTTATAGGATTTCCTTCCAAGCTTTTCCATGTGCTTTGTCCTCTTCCTGGTGCTGGATAATGCACAAGTAACGTACTAATGACACAACTACATTCCTCAGAGAAAGGTTCTATTTCACAAGTCTTCTCTCTATTGGACTCAATATATTAACATTCTTTTTACCAGAAGTAGTATCTAATACAACAAACAGTTTATGGTTAGAAATAAATGGAAAGAACAAACCTCATGAATTTCAACAAGGCCAAGTACAATGTCTTGCTCCTGGATCGGGACAACTCCTGGTATCAATACTGACTGGGGGATGAAGGGATTGACAGCAGCCTTGCCAAGAAGGACTTGGGGGTACTGGAGGATGAAAAGCTGGACTAGAGCCGGCAATGTGTGTTTGCAGCCCAGAAGGCCAGATGTATCCTCGAGTGCATCAAAAGTGCCCAGCAGGTTGAGGGAAGTAATTCTGCCCTTTTACTCTCATGAGACCCCACCTGGAGGGGGTCCAACTCTGGAGTCCTCAGCACAGGAAAGACATGGACCTATTGGAGCAGGTTCAGAGGAAAGCCACAAAATGATCAGAGGATAGAACATCTCTCCTGTGCAGAAAGGATGAGAGAGCTGGGGGTGTTCAGTCTGGAGAAGAGAAGGCTCCAGGGAGACCTTATTGTGGCCTTTCAGTACCTAAAACAGGTTTGTAAGAAAGAGAGACTCTTTTACCAGGCCTGTTGCAACAGGACAAGGGGCAATGATTTTAAATTGAAAGAGGGTAGATTTTGATTTGATACAAGGAAGAGATTTTTTATAATGAGGGTAGCAAGACGCTGAACAGATTGCCCGGAGAAGTTGTGGATGCCCCATCATTTCAAGTGTTCAGGTCCAGGTTGGATGAGGGTTTGAGCAACCTGATCTACTGAAAGATTCCCCCGCCCATGGCAAGAGGCTGGAACTGGGTGATCTTTAAAAGCCACTTCCAAGCCCAAACATTTTATGATTCTATGAAACATATCCCAGTTGGTCCTGAGGGGGCACGGACTTTCTGAATCACTACTAAGTGCTGCCGAACTGGGTTATGAACAAGATTTTACATATATATGAATATTTTCATATTATATATGAATATATAATAAGTCCAAATGTCGGATACTTCATTTTGGACACAACAATCCCATGCATAGCTATAGACTGGGGACAGAATGGCTGGAGAGTAGTCAGGCAGAAAGGGACCTGGGAGTGCTGGTTGACAGGAAGCTCAACATGAGCCAGCAATGTGCCCAGGTGGCCAAGAAGGCCAATGGCATTCTGGCCTGCATCAGGAATAGTGTGCCGAGAAGGACCAGAGAAGTTATCGTCCCCCTGGTCTCGGCACTGTTCAGGCCTCACCTTGAATACTGTGTGCAGTTCTGGGCCCCTCAGTTTGGGAAAGGTGTCAGGATGCTGGAGTGTGTCCAGAGGAGGGCAACGAAGATGGTGAAGGGGCTGGAGCACAAGCCCTACGAGGAGCGACTGAGGGAGCTGGGGCTGTTTAGTCTGAAGAAGAGGAGGCTCAGGGGAGACCTAATTGCTCTCTACAACTACCTAAAAGGGTGATTGGCCATTGGAATGCGCTGCCCAGGGAGGTGGTGGAGTCGCCGACCCTGGAGGTGTTTAAGGAGAGACTGGATGAGGCACTGAGTGCCATGGTTTAGATGATGGTGTTAGTGTTGGTGTTAGTGTTGGACTTGATGATCTCAGAGGTCCTTTCCAACCTTGTGATACTGTGATTTTAACTGCCAAATTTGGACCGCTATCATTCAACAAGGCATTTCTTTTTGCCCTCCACTCCCCAAATAGGTAATCTTCCATGTCCGTTACAACTGATTTTTTTAATAAACCTCAATGTTATAAACATTTCTAATAATCTTAAAGTTGTATTTCTTACTTTAAAATGTCACTATTAATGTTTTCCATTTTCCTCATACTTGATACAGGTTTCTTTTCTGCTTCCTTCCATAAGCTATCTGTACTTGTCAGCTATTCCTCCCCAAATACATGGCTCTTCTTAACTAAATCACTGTAAATCACTTCATCGTTTTAAAACTTACCTTGTTCTTTCTTTTGTTTTTCAGTTGGTTACTCATTCTTCTTCCCGGATAATTATAATATCTATCAAGTACACTATGGAAAAAATAAGCTTTTTTTTATTTTTTAGAGCTTGGATTCTTCTTCAGAAGCATTACTAAAAGCAAATACTCTAGTAAAGCTTTTTCTTTATACTTCTAGCAGACACAGAGAAACCAAGATGTTTTTCACATGAAGGCTTCCTTCAGGGAGGCTTTCCAATTTTTCCGTTTACAGTAAAAAATTCTTAACTGGTGAAAAATATTAAAAATATGACTGCATTCAAATAATATTTTCCTGACAAGGATATCAAACACAACACAGTAGAATGCTGTTGGACCTTGGTCCTACAACGTAATCTCACTCCCTAGGCACAACCCTATTATCCTGGCCCTTTTAAAATCATGCAGATACCTCTTAACACTGCCAAGCGCACTTAAGCACAGAGCACCGTAACTGCTAAAGATCAACCAACGATTTTGTCTCACCTTTGCTCCATAAACCTAGGCTTTTATCAAAGACAGTGGAGGCCATACCAGTGATTCCCTGGCCTACTGCTCAACGAGGAAACTCCACCACTGCCAAGTCCAACAAAGGGAATGCAATTACATATTAACTAACATATAATTTCAGACAATGCTATAAATTGCTTGGGATTCGGCTAAGGTTTTCTTACAGGTTGACAGAAAGCCTAGCAGAAAGGGAACCTAACACTGCTGTGTTGACGACCTCACAAAGGGGTTTTGGTTTTGTTTTTTTTCTTTTATGGGAAAATAAAAAATCACCATTCCAATCCAAGTATCAGACAGGCAAAACCAGGCATTGTGAATCTTAAATGTAAAATTCGCAGCTAAATACTCTTAAAGCCCACCTCACCCTCTTTATTCTTTACACTAAACCTAAGAAAATCCAAAGATAAGATTTCTTTGACTGATGAGGATTTGGTTTGATGAATATTAAAGAAATCACATACTGATGAAAAATATTCTGTGTTTGGGACATTCAGGTCTCATTCAGCTAAATATAACACCAGTATTTCTTGTAAGATGAAGACTTCAACAGTAGTGCAATAGTTCTATATTGACTTAACAGTCATTAAGCCAAACTCTGCCCGTCAGCAAGGAAATTTGACACGACTTGCCTTAACTGCCAACTCTTTTTCAAACAGTACATACACTGTGTTCATTGTATGGATCACAGTATAGAAAGATCCTAGTAGTCACAGTCAGATTCTGTGAGCAGGGAGGCTCACAGAACTCAGCTCTGAGTTTTAGTTCACCTCAAGCACACAGGAGTGCAACACCATGGCCTGAAGCACTGCCCTGAATGCAGCTCCTGCATATGTATGAACCCAATGAAGGAGCTTGATTTAAGGTGCTGAAAGACTGAATGCTGAATACAACTAGCTACAGCTTACATTTACGTTATTTATGAATTACTGATCAAGTCTGGGTGCTTGAGGTAACATAGCCACCCTCAGTCAAGGTGTAGTTTGAGTAGAGTAACGCTAACTAGATACTACAGTGAAAACAAATCTGTAGGCACTTATTGCAGAAAGTAATTACGACAAAATTAGACAGCTGAACAGTGTACTGAAGTGGTATGACTGTAAGACAAGAATGTTCAAAAATTCGATGGGAAAACTCCTGAACTTCTAACCGTCTTACATTATTACGCTAGATCCTAAGAGGTACAGGTCTTCAGAATCTCCCCTCTGCTCTAGAGACACCCTCTACTGATGTGATCCAGCTGTGCAGCCTCCTGACTTTCAATGAAGGCACTGAGCTTGCACATCCAACATGCACGTGGGTATGGACTAAAGTAACTGGTGAAGAATAAGCCCATGTGGCAAGCAATTCAAGAATAACAAGAGAAGAATAACTATATCTAGCAAGCCTGTCCCAAAGATCAGGAATGTGCTGCCCTCACTGAAGACTGCTAAATCTGTAACAATTTTAAGCAGACATGGGTGATCCAATTTCCTGGTACCTGGTTCAGATGATCTGTGCCTTTTTCTTGTTATTGCAAACAGCAGCATAAGTAGCACAAGGAATTAGGCTGTGTAGCAGCCTACAGGATTGTTAAAGACACACAGTCACTCCTAACAATACATTCCTGTAATAACCAAACTTATACTTACTACCACCATAGTCTTCCTCAAAACCAATATTTTTACTACGCATTCTACTTCTACAAATCAGAACATCACGCATCCCAAAACAATGGATCCTTATCTCCCAGAACTGTAATTTTCAATCATGAGTTCTCACAATGCCTGACAACGTACAAGGGCATGGTCATGGGGGTGCTGGTGGATAAGAAACTCAACATGAGCTGACAATGTATGCTTGCAGCCCAGAAAGCCAACTGTACTCTGGGGAGCATCAGAAGTGCAACCAGCAGCTCGAGGGAGGGGATTCTCCCCCTCTACTCTGCTCTTGAGAGACCTCACCTGGAGTAGTGCATTCAGTTGTGGAGTTCTTAGCACAGGAAGGACATGGATCTGTTAGACTCAGTTCAGAGGAGGCCACAAAGACGATCAGAGGGATGGACCACTTCCCATACCACTTCCCAGATCAGGCTGAGAGTTAGGCTTGAGGAGAGATTAGATATTAGGAGGGAATTCTTTACTGTGCAGCACTGGCACAGGTTGCCCAGAGAAGTCATAGATGCCCCATCCCTGGAGGCGTTCCAAGGCCAGGTTGGATGAGGCTCTGAGCAACCTGATCCAGTCAATGGAAGGTGTTCCGATCCATGGCAGGGGGGTGGAATTGGGTGGTCTTTAAGGTCCCTTCAGACCCAAACCATTCTACAATTCTAAGAGCTACAGCTTCTAAAGAAAGAGGTTATTGTAAATAAGTTTCCCCACAACCTCCCTCTCACACTGCAACCTCTAAAGACATATGATGTAGCCTATTCTTTTAAAACAAAGCCCCCATCATAGAGCTAGAGTCTATTATGTTTACACAGTGATAGTTCTTGTGGAGCAATCCCTGTGTACTAATTTAACAGGGAAAAGCTGAACAGGTTGAACTTAACTCAGTCCACGCACAAAGACTTCAGATGAATCAAGTGAAGTGTCTATGGAGAAAGGCAACCCGACAGATTTTGGGAGAAGCAGTCCATCATTTAATGTTTGTTCTAAAACCTATTTTGTTCCATGTTCTTTGAAAAGTAAGAGTTGCCTTAGACCCCAACCCTCCTAAGTAGAGGCCACTGTGACAGATAAGCTTCCTACTATGGTGCTCTCTCTGTTTTAGAATGGCTTGTTGCACAGGTTCTTTGTGTCCCAAATAACACATCCCTCCACTGCAGAAAGCACTCTCAGTCTTCTCCACCCAATCATTCCTGAAAAATGTTTTCTCTGGTACCCAAGACTTTCTCCCTCTGATTTAAAATACAGTTTATAGGAATCAATACAATGAAATACCTTAAAGCACGTTTCAGTGTTTACCTTTTACCTTCTAGTCTATTCCATAGTATGCATTACCTTATTATGTTAATTGTCTCTGCATCTTCATAGAATCATAGAATGGTATGGGTTGGAAGGAACTTTAAAGGCCATCCAGTTTCACCCCCTGTCACGGGCAGGAACACCTTCCACCTGACCAGGCTGCTCAAGGCCTCATCCAACCTGGCCTTGAACACTTCCAGGTAGGGGGCAGCCACAGCTTCCCTGGGCAGCCTGTTCCTCTGGTTTTCTAATTTAATCCATAAGCTTTATATTGCCAGGGAGTTTCTCAGTTCAAATACTCAGTATGAAACTGTGATACCATGAAAATACCCGTTAACTGTGCATTTCTGCTCGTTCCACACTCAGCCCCACACTGAGCACCTTCTCAGCCGAGCTCCAGCCTCACCTACACCAACAGGAGATCCAGCAAGAGAGCCACCACCTCAGCAGCACCAGCACAGCTGCTCGCCTGATCCACACCCCTTCCCAACTTCAGAGAGAGCTTCTTCCCACGGGAACTTCATCCTCTCCCGCTCCCCAGGCCGCTCCATTCACAGACACCACTCAGCATCTCCCCAGCCCATCTGCCCCCACAGACCGCTTCCCACCCCAGCCACCGGCCCCTAGCGTTCCCCCCTCCCGCCCCAAGGCTTCCCCCCAGCCACAACACCGCTGCCCGTGTCCCCTCGGCCCCAGCACAAGTCTCCCACCTGCAGCCGCCGCCGCCGCCCCTCCTCGCCCCGGCCCCGCGCTGTTTCCGGGCGCCGCGGTCCCGTCCCGCAAAGGCTCCGACTGCCGCCGCGGCCCCGCCCGCTCCGTTCCCAGCGCCGCGGCGGGCGGGGAGGTGACGGCCCGGACGGGCCGAGGCCAACGCGATGGGGCTCCATGAGGCCTGTGCAGGGCTACAGGCCCGGGGAGGAGGCTGAGGGGGTACCTCATGGTTACTGCTTCTTCAGAAGGGAAGGAGGAAAAGGAGCAGGCGCTGATCTCTTCTCTCTGGTGACCACTGATAGGACCCGAGGGAATGGCAGGGAGATGCGCGGGGGGGGTTAGGTTGGGTATTAGGAAAAGGTTCTTCACCCAGCGGGTGATGGAGCATTGGAACAGCTCCCCAGGGAAGCAGTCATGGCACCAGGCCTGAAAATACTCCAGAAGCATTTGGATAAGGCACTCAGATGCATGGTGTGAATGTTGGGGTTGTCCTGTGTACGAACAGGAGTTGGACTTGGTGATCCTTGTGGGTCTCTTCCAACTCAGGGCATTCTGTGATTCTATGAAGAGTGGCTGGAAAGCTGCTCGGTAGAAAAGGACCTGGGGATGGTGGTTGACAGTGGATGAACATGAGCCAGCAGTGTGCCCTGGTGGCCAAGAAGGGGGAAGATTTAGCCTGGATATTAGGAAGAAATTCTTCACACTGACGGTGAGGAGGCACTGGCACAGGTTGCCCAGGGAAGCTGTGGGGATGCCCCCTCTCTGGAAATGTTCAGGGCCAGGTTGGATGGGGCCTTGAGCAGCCTGGTCTGGTGGGAGGTGTCTCTGCCCTTGGCAGATGTGTTGGATGATCTTTAAGGTCACTTCCAGCCTAAACCGTTCTAAGATTCTAAGTGGTCATTCCCCTGTACTCAGCATTGGTGAGGCTACACATCAAATTTTCAGTTTTGGGCCCTCTCACTACAAAAAGGTCATTAAGAGGCTGGATTGTGTCCAGAGAAGGGCAACAAAGCTGGTGATGGGACTGAAGCACAGGGATGATGAGGAGCAGCTTAGGGAACTGGCGTTGTTTGGAGAAGAGGAGGTTGAGGGGAGACCATATCACTGTCTACAAGTACCTGAAAGGAGGTTGTAGCGAGGCGGGTGTTGGTCCTTCTCCCAAGTAACAAGCAATAGGATGTGAGGAAATGGCCTCAGGGTGTACTAGGGGAGATTTTGATTGGATATTAGGGAAAAATTCTTTACTGAAAAAGTGGTGAAGCATTGGAACAGGCTGTCCAGGGAAGTGGTAGAGTCACCAATCTCTGCAGATGTTCAAGAAACATGTAGACAGTGCACTTTGGAACATGGTGTTAGGCTGGTGGTTAGACTTGATGATCTTAGAAATCCTTTCCAGCCCTAGTGGTTCCATGATTCTGTGGTGGAGGCGGGCAAGGCTTAGCAGAGGCTAGGGCCCCAGGGCCACCAACTGAGGAACAGCAATGAGGAGAGGAACAGGGTCATGGGGCGAAGAGTTGGGGCTGAAGTCGTGGCCGGGGAGAGGAGGGATCCCATGTGGAGGGGAGTGTTACCCACACCATTGCCTGGAGGTTCACTTGGGGCTGCACATGGTGAGGGAACCCCAGTAGCAGTCAACTACCCCCTCTTGGTATGTGCTCCATTAGCTTAAGAGAGGTGCAGGCTGTTCCAGCAGGAACAGCCCCTCCAGGGGATGGGTGCAGCATGGCAGTGGAGGAGATGTAGGAAAGCCATGATATGTTTGTTGAAGCGCAGGACTGGTTTGAGTTAAAATACAGACTTCCCAAATACAGACTAGAGAACCATATTGCATATTCTAGGGAAAGAAATAATCCACAGAATGTTGAAGATCACGTTTAGACAAAACTTGTTATGCTTGAGATACAGCTTCTGACCCTTAGGTTGATTTACAAATGGTAAAGGAGAACATGGCCTGTGCAGCATATCAAACCCAGGTGAAGTCCCAGCCTTGCTGAAGTTGGTTGCAGAACATGAATGGAAATATATTTCCTCTATTACAGTTGTAAACCATGAAAGACAAGAGTATTACTAATAAATGTAATTTTAATACCAGGCACAGGTTCAACAAGACATTAATTAGAAGTGTGCTTTAGGAGAATGCAATTTGTTTACACCAAAAGAGCTTAGCTCATGGCTAACTCTGATGTGGGAACTGTAGGAGCAGCAGGTCGGACACACCATAGTGCCAGAGCAATGGGCACTGCACAAACAGAAGAGGCTCTGTAAGCTCCAAAAGGGTTTGCTGCAAGATGTGGAACTGTTCCTGAACTCAACAATGGGCCATGGTCTTGCTGTGGCCACATTTACTGTACCTACTTGCAGATATCAGCATCAGTGTTGGCATTAAACTTGCAGATACATCAGGTATCACAGGTGAGACTAAATACTTGAGAAAAGGAGCCAAGATACTGTCAGTTTTATCAACTTAATTAAATTTCTAGCTTTTAGACTGTTGGCCCAATTTGGGGTGCGTTGCCTCATGTGCTTCTCTACAGAATGCTAGGTGTTTGCAATGACTTTGAACAGAGTTTAGCGTTTCATTGCTCTGAGCTGTTTGGCTTCTCTAATGAATAAACTTTGCTTATCCCTCCAAAATTTCAGTTCACAGAGAATTTTTAAATTTTTTTTGCCTTGCAACTTTGAACTTGCATTTGATTATGATAGACTAAAACCAATACTCTGATTTTAGGATCTTTTCTTCTGTTCCATGGAGGACTGCTTATCAGATATTTAAGTTAGCTTTATTGGTGTGATGATGATGAGGCACAGTGCTCAGTTTGTGTATACAATTTGTTTGACCTCCTCCACTTGGGCTAATAACCAAATATTCTAAGTTTTTGTGGCACCAGTCAGATTTCAGGTAGAAGTTCATTGCATTCCCCATTGGAAATAAAACCAAAAATAAATCATGTAGGTAGGGTACAATATGCTGTCTTAAAATGATGCCTAATCCACTGACAAAACTAATGATATCTGCTAATGACTAAACCCAAAGGTAAACTAATGAGAGGCGTGACACACTAGCTAGACATACAATGTAACAGCCAAGTAGCACCTGCCAATTTAACTTAAGGGTATTTTTTTCTTACATCAAGTAATCAATCTAACATTACTGAATGTAAGCCTTGTCCAGGATGCCAACCAGCTCTTCAGAAGTTCATATAAACCATTTTGATGTAACAGCAGAGAGAGCGAAGGCACTCAAAACACTGAATAACAGCAGGAGTCCAGGACTGGAGTGTTTCCCAGCAGAGCTCTTAAAAAAAAAAAAAAAGAGAGCAATTTGATAAATCCAATTCCAAATTGTTCAATTTATTACTATTGTAAAGGCATAGAAAGTTTCATAGAAATCTTTTCCTATTAGCTCCTTCTGTTATGTAGGCAATTCTGATGTTAAAATATCATATGCCACATCTATAGCACACCTACATGAACAGGTGTTCTGTTTTCAAGGGCCAGGCAGGATCAAAAGTATAAAGCATTTCTGTGATCCCACTTTTCCTCATTTTTATTGACGCTCTTCCCATTTATTGTGTTGCATATGTATTCTCAAACATTTATTCAGATATAGGAAGTGTGTCAGATACCTCACAGTTCATAAAATACATGCGGTTTCCTAAAATATGTATAAGGAGAAACATAGAAACTACAAAGAGGAAAAGTGCTTACCACTTGACTGCCACCTGAGGAAGGTGAATTCTGAAAAGAAAAAACAAATAAATCTAAAACTATTCCCACCCAATGGTTTTGAACACAACTTTGCCTGTGATGAACAAAATTTTAATAGAGTAACCCACAGTGTGGTTTTGAGTTGTTCAAGAGGGAAGTGGTTTTGCATAGATAAATAGTTTTAGTTACACACTATCTCATCCTACATCTGAAAATTTCAGTAACAAGGCCACTAACGTGAATGTGAAGCAAGGCAGATTCAGATTTAAAATATAACTGATATTTAAATAGCTTTCCCAGACCAAGTCTGTATTTTCCACAGTAGTTTCTTCAAATATGATCTAATACAAACAGAGCTAATACAGAATGCTCTCTTCAGACCGAGTCATCCCAAAATTGCTCTGTTAACCACCCCGGTTCTTTGTTTACCAAGAAAAGAAGGTAAAAATGCTGTGATGAAAGTATTCTTACCGGTTTCCCAGAATAAGTGCTTCCTGAGCTAGAGGAGCCCTGTAAAGTAATTATAAACCGTTTATTTTTGTTGTACAAGACTCTTAGTGAATCATGTCCAAAAAGTACACACCAGTCTTGAAAATGCCCTAGCTATTGGTAGTTCTGATACTGATTTTAATTTTACTTTTTCCTTGCACATTTTTCCTTGTTTTAACTGAATGGTCTCAGGTAAGCACAGCTGTGTCCTTTTTATTCCATTAATTGTTTCAGAGGATTTTCAAAGCAATGTATCATTGACTGAACTACACAGTTTGAAACTGAAACAGTTATCCTGATATTTAAATACATCATTCTTAATAGGATGATCCAAGTCTATTCCTGTAAGTAATGAAGTACATTGAAACTTTGCTATGGGGGGAATGAATGCTGCCTCATCCTAAGGTTTAAGTTTGAACAGAATATTCCAATTTTTATTGGTCATTTTTTCAGATATTTACCATTGTAACATAATTTTAAATGTCACTCTCATTATTGTTACCTATTTTAAATACCAATATCCACATTTATACTTTGTTTGTGGAATACTGAAAGAAGAATATCCTTACTGGCTTTCCTTGATTGCTGCCTCCCGAGAAAGATGAACCCTGAAAAAAGATACCCATGTTTAAGTCTAAGCCTATTTGTACTTCAGTATGTTCTTGATTTCTGGAATGAAGGACCAGGAGAATGTACACTGGTTTTGTGTCCAGTCATCCAAAAATCCCAGGGAAAAGCTTATCTGAAAACCAAGCGTTTAACATCCTTCTGTTACAAGAATTCTTTTGAATGATATATTAGCCAAAGAATTTAATTCAGAGTTCTTAAGGTGAAAGAGCTGTTTTGTAGTTATGATGTGTTTAATATATAGAAAGGAAATATTGATTCCAATTAAACATGAATTCACCTGGAATTAGCCTACAGTTACATTTTTGCAGAGGGGAAGTGGGGGTGGTAAATATTAGAGTCCTTTACTCTACAACCCTACCCGAAAGCTCTAATAAGGAATGTAACTGAAAATAAAAGCAGATACTGAAAAATTAGATGTTACACAAGAGTTTTATTCCATTTTCTGGCAAAGTTACTCTGCTTATTTAAATGGCATTGCCCACAGGAAATCTTGTAAACATTGGCTCTTCAAGAAATGCCATCAAATGCGGTACACAAAATGTCTCAATTTTATGATTCCTGTATAAGAAATGTGACTTCTGTGGTAAGTTTATAATAGCAGGGGGATACATCTGTTTTTCTAGAAGAGATAAGCTAAAACCTTGTGCATGCCTAATTAACTATCCTGCCATTGAATGATAACAGGAGCAAGGTTTAAATTACACAGTAAAAAAGCGGTCTGAAATTGGAGAAGATGAAAATATACATAGTCAAATGCCAACTATTATTTCCTTATAAAAGAAAAAAAGTATTTTCTTCAAAGTAATCCAGAAATACTTCAGACAAATGCATATGAATCAATGAAAATTGAGCCCTGAGCAGAAAGTGCAGTTACTATAAATTTAAACAGAAATAGCAGTTCCTATATCCCTTTAAAAAAAAATCCTTTAAACTCATTCTGTGATTACTAAAACTCATCCAGAGATTCACAAGAAGTTCAGTTACAGAGTAAAGTGCTGGCTCAAAACTGTGAAGCTGTGTGCAAGTAAATATTGCGTTCGCATTTGGTGATGTTCTCAGATTAGTAAATAGTGACACTCTTTGCATATTTAAGTTATTCGCAGAAAACTGTCTAGTCTGTAACTAACTGCATATATTTTTAATGGGTTTATAATAAATAACAAAGGTAAACTTGAAATTTTTTACTTACTGGTTTACCATGTTGTCTGCCTCCAGAAGGATATGAGCCCTGTAATAAGTCAAACATCTATTAATTGAATGAAGAAGTCTTCTATCACTCTCTTGGGACAATTTGTGGAGTACTTAGGACAAACTTATTTGGATGTTTGAACAAGAAGTAATTGGAGGACCTAAAACTTAAACCATCTACTGCACACCAAAGCAGCGACAATTTGTTATTCTGAATCAAGAAAGCAATGTTATGAAATACAGTATAGTGATTATAGTGTGTTCAAAGGAATGTTTTACACAGAACAATAATTCATCGTAACCAATTCTTTCATTCAGCTTGCTGAAATGTCTTTAATTGATATCACCTCAACTGTTTAAGCTCAATAAAACGGCCAAATGAAAGTAACTTTCAGCATCAAGTAAGTGGCCTGATCCAGACTGTACAGGGAAAGGGTTAGGAGTGATGGAATAGGAAGAGAATATACTCACCTGCCCACCATACTGGCTGCTTCCCGAGGGAGAAGATCCCTATTAAAAAAAAAAAAATCACAGAAAACTTCAGTGCTTAAGCATTGGTGGAATAAGAGCAGTTAGTTGTAAGTTTGTTTTGGTTTTTTTTGGTTTTATTTTTTTTGTCTGTGCAGAATGAAACATGACAGAAGGACCTTTTGACAGGAGAACTCAGCAGGAATTTGGAAAGTATATTAATCTAAAAAGATGCAGGGAAAGACTTCTCACTTAATTCCTGTAAGTTCTTTAACAGTTTAAAGTAGTAAATTTGGCAGTCACAAAAGTCCATCTAAGACTATTCTCTGACATAAATATACAGTAGGGCTCTGTTCAAGATGTAAAAAAAAGTATTTTGTTATTTGTGATTTTATTCTTGGTCAAACATGCTCAGAGCACATCATGTGTATTATTTTATATGTGTATTATATATTATGTGAACTAAATTTTGAGAGCATCCTTCTTATTACAAATAAGTAATTTGGGAAAAAAATTATTCTGCAGCTTTAAAAAATCCTCTCCATGCTATAAAAAATGATATTCTAAATAGAATGATACTGAACTCAAATGCTTGCCAATAGACTAAAAAGAAATTAATTTTTTTTTTTTTAGTATAGCAGAGTGAAATATTGTGAACAGAGTAAAACTAATGAAAGCAATCCCTGATTTCAAGTACTTATTGAGTGTAAAATGACTCTGAAAAACTGTCTGGCAATATTTATGTTGCATCGTATTTTTCATTTAACGAACAGCAAGTAGGAAGAAGATCTTGAAAACAAAGAAAAGTTGCTTGCCTGTCCACCATACTGACGGCTTCCAGAATATGATGAACCCTGTAAAAAGAATGTGAAAACTGTGTAAATAAGTTTTTTAAATACTAAAAAAACCCTGGACTGAATCTAAACAGCGCTTCTGACACTGATTAACCTGAAGTACTTTACACTGTTATTAATGCAATGGCAAATGCCTACTTATCTGCACATCATATTAGTGGTTTGTGCAACGAGATGAACACTGTGAATGACTCTTCAGTATTTTTTTGAGGTAAGAAACCTTCTGTAAATACAAAGTAAAATCTTGACTGTAGTATATAGAAAGATATAATTAAATTGTCAAGAATGATTCAAAAAGTGACTGGCACTCTCTGGGATTATTGTCCTTATCTCTGTGACTAAACTGAACTTAATATTTAATCGCTTCTGGGCAAATATGGCAACTGAGCCACATTTGCCCCCAAGTGATCTGTGTTAAGGACAAATTGCCTACACGCCTGCCATAGTAGCTCTTACCTCCAAAAGAACCGTGTATTCAACAAAATAGTAATATTTACTCTCTGTTGCATTCAATGCCACATAGAGGAAAAAAACAAGAGAACACACTGACCTATTGCAATGATAAAGTCATTTAAAATGGTTATTAGTATACTTTTCTACTTGGTTGATCATCCTTACTACTTTAGATTATTTGCTTGCAGAAAAAACAGAAATAGTTTTAACTCTTCAAATTTGTTGCTCTGCTCCCACTTGGAAGTATTTTGGGCCAAGATTTTAGATTTAAGTTTCACTAGTTCAATCATACTGTTAATAGCCATCATAACAAAAGCACTATTACATATGTGTCCAAAACCCAGCAGATATACTATGAGATTTTTGGGAAGCAGATGCTTAGAAAAGTCCCAGTCCTCTCTTAAACCCAAAGTAAATTAAATGCTTTGAAGTAGTTTTTCATGTCTGGATATTTTACAGACTTAGCCCTGGTCTTCCTCTAATACAGATGCTGGAGAACACTATGACTTGTTTAATCCAGAGTGGGGAAAGTGCTATGTATTTCCTGTATATTTGTTTGAAATTAGGTATGCATCTGGGTAGCTAGTTTTGAGTACAATAATATAGTTGCAAGTCAATATTTTTGTCCTCAGCAGGTTCAAAATTTCTCATTTTAGCACAATGAGAAAAAACTTTCATCACACATATAAATTAATAGACAGAATTTTTTCAAGAAACATAGTTCCTTGGGGATCTTCCAGTATGCGTACATGCTATGAAGAACATACAAAGACAAAGAATACTTACTGGACTTCCACCAGGGCACACACATCCACCCTGTATAAAACAGAAATAAACTTGTTTTCCTGTCTATGACTGGACGAAGCCTCTGAATTAGTAAATCAAACTCTCATTCTGCTACTCAAGACAACGGACTATAAAACCCTGCACATAGGCTCACCAAGCTCAATCTAAAATGTAGTTTCTTCCTTTCTCCACTGCTCTTTCAGGCAATCTGTGCACTTACTGATCAAAATTTTATATATAATCTTCTAATTTCTCATTTAAAACTTACAGTAAACCCCTTTCTTACCAAGAGGACAAGTGAAAAATTGTAATTCTACAGAAAGCAGGTTCTTCGATTGTGTTTGGTTTGGTTTTGTTTTGGTTTTTTCCCCCCATAGGGAGCGCAGAGCACACAGAACACAAACAATGCTCTCATGCTACAGATGTTACAGAAAACACTAAGGATGACTTGCAGCGGAGGCCTGCTTGGTGATTTCTGCTCTGATAAAACTAACTGAGAGGTGGCCAGGGGTTCACCATTCAGTGTCTCCTTTCCACGTTCAATCTGCACGGAACGTATAGGAAGGAAATGAGCACCACAGCAGGTACAGAAGCTCCAACACAGCTGCCATTCAGACAGTTATTACCGGCTGCTCTGGCCTGTGGGGTGTCTGAATGACCCAGGAAGAGAAAAATAAGGTGCTGCTGGGACTTTGAGCAAAAAGGAGAGTGCTGATAGAAAACAGCTCTTACAAGGAAAGATGTGTAGGGTAAATTGTCATTTCCTGACACTGGCACAACTGAGCAGTGTGGAGAAAGAAAGGTGTACCTGTCCGCCAGACTGGCTGCCTCCTGAAGAAGAGCCCTGGAAAAAGAAGAGTAACTAATGATTTCACTGTTGCTGAGTCACATTCTCACTTTTTCTCTGTGGTCCTTGGTCTTTCAGATTGCTTCTGTCTAAACATGACAATGAAATGGGCTTCTTAGAACTATGATTTATTTAAGGCAGCTTTTCCGTGCAGCCACTCTGGACCCTGTATCATTTACTTATGATCTGACATACCAGAAATGCCTGTCCTTAGCAATCCTCACTGTTTGAGTCAAAGCTATTCTTTCCTAGAATGTTCCTTTTTTTTTTTCAAAATTATGGGTCAGTTTTACTAATGAACAGTGTACCGAAACTGTAGATACTATGAAAGTAGAAGTTTTACCTGTCCGCTGTACTGGCTGCTACCTGAACCCTAAAGAAATGAGAAGTCATTTGTATTTGTTGGACATTGTTTAACTTGTGACCTCACACATAAAAACATGCGTATATTTATCTTCCATGGATTTAAATGTTGCCATATTGTGAACACTTCCTTTATAACCATACTGAAATATATTGGCCTTTACAATGGCAGCTGTTCAAGCAGAACAACAAAGTGTAAATCAAAGCCTGCTTCAGGCAGGTGTGAGTAGTGCTGCTGAGTTGGGCTGTGGGCTCAGGGCAGCCTCCTATGTTTTGGTTTCCTGAGTGGGCTAAACCAGCTGAGGATCATATGTTCCTCTATTCTGAGTAAATACTGTTTTGCTCTAAGCCACTCCTTAATAGAATACTCTGGGTTTTTTTTGTTTTGTTGCTTTTTTTCTTGTTTGTTTGTTTTTAAAAATAGGAAAGCACCAGAAAAAGAGATAAAGGTGAACAATGGAGAAAACAACCCATAAATAGAAAAACAATTCTCACCTGTCCTCCATAATGGCTGCCACTTGAGAAAGATGGGCCCTGAAGCAAAGGTGCCAATTATTTCTCTATCAAAAAGCTTCTTTAAGAGTTTTTGAAACAAAGACTATTTTCTTTCTTTGTTGTACAGTGAAAGATTACAAGAAGATAAACACTCAACCTATTCCCTTATGTGTTCTGTGCAAATTAGGAATCCTCTGTATCATATGAATCTTCTGTGATACCCACCAGGAGCTATTAAGGAGAATATACCTAGATTCAAGAGACTGTATTTGGGCTGAAATTCTCTTTCTCCTTTAATTCTCCTCCAATAAATCTGACAATTGATATTTTCAGAGGCCAAGGACATGTTTGTTGGGGATTTCACTCCATATTAAAGGCTATACCTAGGCAGCAGTAGGAAACCTATCTATCATCTTTCATTTCATAAGCACATGTGAGTCAATAGAAGAGTACCAGGTTTTCCTGTAGAAGCTGGGTGTTAGGATAAGGACTACACAGGAAGACATTCTTACCTGTCCTCCATATTGGCTGCCTCCTGAAGAAGATGAACCCTGAACAAAAAGAATTAAATTATCTCTATATCCATGTCATAGAACTCCTTTAAACCATATTCAATATGAAGGAGAGGTACCCGATTCCTTTCAATGCAAAACTAAGTGGACTAATCCATGCAAAAAGGAGTGAGACATCTGCATTTACCATGATGCATTAGAAATTACATCTCCTAAAATCTTTCCTGTGGCTTTGTATCACACATATTTATAACTATTATATACTTAGCAACAAGTTAAATAAAACATACCCCCCCCATCTCCTTAAAATGTACTTTAACACAGAAAACTATCAAGTCTCTTGGATAAAATAGTAAACACTACAAGGGAAGAATTCTCACCTGTCCACCAAACTGGCTGCTTCCTGAGGAAGGTGAACCCTGAATAAAGACCAAAAAGGAAATGAAAATTCTTTACACCCACTTGATAGAATCATAGAATAATTTCATGGGGCTTTTAAAAATTTTGATCAACTTCATGAAGTGTTAATTTATTTCAGGAAGTCATGACCTCTAGTCCAGTAAATTTCAGCCAATGATCAACCATGTATTCCACATTCTGTTTTTTCTTAGTCTTAAATAATCTTCAGCTGAACTTGTTTTCCTTAATCACAGTAGCACTGTAATGCTACAGAGAGATTTACTGAGAAGATTTTAGTCTAAGATAAATAAAGCTAAATAGACAGCCAGATAGACAATAACAAACTACAAATTTGCATACGTCAAAATCACACAAGCAGGAACTATTAATGCTTACTTGTCCACCGTAATGGCCGCCTCCATAAGAAGATGAACCCTGGAAAAGTATTGAAAATCAGTTATTTCTGTGTATCTATATCATGGAGATGAGTGGCAAAGGCATCTGTATTTTATTATTTGAGTGTTTACTTGTAAACTTCCCAGAATAAATTCTATATTTTTGTCTTCCTTGAATTCACAGTATTACAATAGAGACTAGATCACTATAAAGTTGCTTGAAATATTAAATTGAGATAAATATCTGTGCAATCCTTTACTTGATAAGAATCAAAGAGTGGTAAACCAAATACATCAAATAAAATGTTAAAAGCAAGGGCTTACATGTCCACCATACTGGCTGGCTCCAGAGGAATATGAATCCTGTAAAGAACACAAATAAGTAAATTCCCTGCTGTAGGATTTCCTTAAATCAAAACAAGACTCTCCCAGCACAATAGGAGCAAGAAAGCAAAGTTAAGAGTGAAGGGTGAACAGGACTTTCAGTATGCTTTAATAACTAGAGTTCATGCCTTACAAAGCAAATTGGGGAAATTTCTGGATTCCTAAGCAAGAGTGGAAGGCAAATACCTCTACAACTTTGTTTGTGTGACTTGTTGGGAAGATTAAAACAGCTTTCTTTCAAGTTTTTTCTCTGTTCATTTCTGGAGAATGGCATTTCTTTATTTGGAAAGCTGAATCCTGGCCCAAACCTAGCAGTAACGCACTGGCTACCTAGCAGGATGCTTAAAACCAAACCAAGTGTGTTTACTGGAAACTCATACAACAAGAGATCTCTTTAAAAGAGGGGAGATTAGATTTGGTTTTCTTCTTAATGGAATTAGGCCCAGTAGGAATACAAAATGTTTCATTTTGACTCATTATTTCTCCACTCGTATTATTTTGTGAGCTTCATTATGCAGGTCTCACAAAAACAAGGGCACTACTATTTGCTAAAAAAGCTGTTGTGTGTGAGTTTCGGAACTTTTAAAACTCAATAATGAATTTAATTTACTTAGGTTTTGCTCTTTAAAAATAGTTCCCATATCAAAACTGCATTTAATTAAGTTTGTGAATATCCATAATTTTCAGAAGTGGCAAACAGGCTCTTCTTTTGGAATGAGTGCTTACTTGGCCACTGTACTGGCTGTTTCCAGAAGATGAACCCTGGGAGTGGGGGAAAGAAAGAAACCAGTTATTTTTCTCTAACAGAACTATTTTAAAGCAAAACTTCTTGAAGGACAGAAGTATGTAAATTATTATTTTAAGCTTTTTTTCACTTGGGTTTAAAATCCACTCAAAATGTAAAACCTAGCCTTCCCTACTTTGTTAATACCTCTAAAATGTCATGTGTACCTGTCCACCAGGATAGCTGCGTCCAGAGCCCTTTCAGAAAGGAAATACCACTTAATTCACTCCAAAGGATCTGACTGAAGGACAGGCAGCTTATTTCTTTTAGTTTAATTTCAGTCCACTGAAAAATGGTATCTCCACAAAAAACTTTTAAAATTCATTCTTGCAGAGCATTCCAACTACTCTGAGCTTCCATGAGATCTGCTAAGCTCATAAAGAAATACAACTTTTTTTTGTGTTTAGTTTGTAATGTTTAGCATCTATCAGAAATATGTCCTTCATAAGGAATATTAACTGTGCGAAATGACTTTTCAATTGCCCTGTAAAGAAGATATTAAAGATAATGTTTTGAGGTAGACTGCAACATGTAGTTGGGGAGAACTAAGATCTACATTCAATATAAAAGCCGTTCTCTCATGCTGGGGACTGGGTGCATCTATGCATTAAAGTACAGATTGGGAGTAGAGCTTTGAGACAGCTCTCCTGATAGTCCCCACTCGTGTTTGTTTTGCATCAAGTAACGGTCTTGGAATAAATTAATTGGATGTCTTTCAGATTAAACTGCATTGTAGAATTCTCTCTAGGGGCACACTTAAAGCATTCAGGTAGTAAATGGACTTTTGGACTATGGCACCAAACCAGAGGAAAGCTTTCCTGAAATATGTACAGTGTGGCCATCAGTTCATTAGCACTGATTTTTTTCACTCTATAGGGTGAAACAGTCTTAGCAGTTGGCAGTACTTGTTGATGTAGCCACAACTAGTACGTGTCCTCAATCTTTACTAATAATCCCTAATTCTGAACTGCTGTCAAGTCAGTAAAAACCAGAAACCTCAGTCCCAATTGGAAGTTGCACAGGAAACAAGTCCCCACATCAATAACATGAAGGATGTAGAATGTAGGTGGATAAGAATGTTTTCCTGACTGTGGATATATACACATTCCTACTTCCTACAGGGAGGGAAGGGAGCACCAGACCAGTCCTATTTGTCATGCAATACTGATTTTTGTATGTTGCATCTACATAGCTGTGTCCAAACCAACTTTATGTTAGATAGCAGTCTGAAAACAATGCCCCAGACTTCTGTTTTTTCTGCCTTCAGTGCAGCACAGAGCTCCAGTGACATACACTGCACAGCATTCTACCATGTGATGAACAGAACTGGCCATGGGGACATTGTAAACAGGTCTCCCCTGTGAAAGAGTTCCTATCCCTGTGAGAGGACTGGCATCACTAAAGTACTGATCTATGAAAATTAGTCTTTCTTGCAGTAAATGATCTAGAAAGAATCCATACACATGAAGCCATGCCCTTACATGATATTTTGACATAATTTCAAGGAAGCCAGTGGGACTGCTTTCCAAAATAAACGTTTGTATTGTTGTGTACCTGCATTTGAGCCAAATAACATTTTTCATTAAAAGACTTCTATTTGAATGAATACTATTTCTGAGAGTGCTGCATCAATGTCCTGTATGCTTTTCTAACTGTAACTAAGGTAGGTTATTTTCACAACTCTATGACTTCTATTAGGTATTGACTCTTTTCAAACTTTCCAGCCATTACACTGATGAAACAAACACAGGGCACCATAAAAAAGGCTGATTAATGTTACTTACATTTGCAGAGGAATCACTTCTGACTAAGGTAGGGGATCCATCCTGTAAGGGGGAAAAAAAAAGAAAAAAGAGAAAAATTAGCCTTTGTCTTTGGTCATAAACTAAGAATGAAACAAAACCTTAGAATGTCTGTTCTATTGTATTTTAAAGGAAGAATATCACAGTCTAAAATTAAGTTACGCTTACACTTCACTCACTTATCTTAATTTGCCAAGATAGCAAATATTTTTTTTAGCCTGAAAGACCATAAATCACAAAGTATTATTTTGTATCTACCCATGACTCATTGTCTAGAAAATAAAGATGCTACCTAAGGAGCAGGAATGGCCTTTATGAACTAGATGTTGATTGATTGCATATGATTTTCTTTGAAATTATTTCATTTAGACTTAAAAGTACACTTGAGAAGTGGCTCATGTCTGTTTTTTTTAAATTTGGTAAATATTAGTTTCTGGTACAACTTTTTAGAGTTTGAAACTTTGTAGAATTGTTATTGTTTAGCTTCCCTTAATGACAGATACACATCTCTGTAAATACTGAATGGTAACTGAAAGCCATCTTGCTGCCAACTTTGAGGGATCATGGTTTGTATCAGAAATGGTGTGGCCAGGACGATGAGGGAAGTGTTTGTCCACCTGTACTTAGCTCTGGTGAGGCTGCACCTTGAATATTGTGTTCAGCTTTAGGCCCCTCAGTACAAGAAAGACATTGAGTGGCTGAAGCGCATACAGAGAGAAGCAACGGAGCTGGTGAAGGGTCTGGAGCCTGAGTGTTATGAGAAGCATCTGAGAGAACTGGGGTTGTTTAGCCTGGAGAAGAGGAGCCTGAGGGAAGACCTTTTTGTTCTCTACAACTACCTGAAAGGAGGTTGCAGTGAGGTGGGTGTTGGTCTCTTCTCCCAAGTAACAAGTGATAGGACAAGAGGAAATGGCCACAAATTGTGTCAGGGAGGTTTAAATATTAGGAAAAATTTTTTCTCTGAAAGAGTTGGCAGGCACAGAAACAGGATGCCCAGGGAAGTGGTTGAGCCACCATCCCTGGCAGGATTTAAAAGACGTGTAGATGTGGCACTTAGGGGCATGGTTTAGTGGTGGGCTTGGCAGTATTAGGTTTATGGTTGGACTTGATGGTCTTAAAGATCTTTTCCAACCTAAATGGTTCCGAATACTTTATCTTGCCATAATGAGAAATAACTCCTATCGCGTCAGTAATATATAAGTCAAAGGAAAAATGTATATAATATGAATATAGGACTTTCAAATAAATAAATTTGAAATAAATAGGTCCAAAAATAGTTTTTCAGTTAAATAATTTAGCAAAAGAAAATACATAATGAAGAAATAACACTTACAGCACTTCCCCCAGAACAATCACATGCACCCTGTAAATAATACAGAAAATATGTAAGTTATCAAGAGCACAGGACTGAAAGGGACTCCAGATACAACTCGGATTAATTCTTTCACTCCGGGGATGAAAGCCATAAATGTATGTTCATAATCGCCCAAAAGCCTGACTTCTGGAAATTAGACTATTTTTTGTTCTCTCCACACTGTGCAGCTACTCCTGTACTTATTGCCCTGATGGGACAAAAAACTTCCAATTTTATCATCTCCAAATTTGTTACCTATGGCCTTTACCTCGAAAATTTTTCTCAACAGAAAGATGAGTAAAAAAAAAACCTAGAGAGGGCAGAACTCAGAACACAAGGAATAGTCTCTCCTTCTATGGATATTACAGAAAACACTAAGGATGACTTGCAGCGGAGGCCTGCTTGGTGATTTCTGCTCTGATAAAACTAACTGAGAGGTGGCCAGGGGTTCACCATTCAGTGTCTCCTTTCCACGTTCAATCTGCACGGAACGTATAGGAAGGAAATGAGCACCACAGCAGGTACAGAAGCTCCAACACAGCTGCCATTCAGACAGTTATTACCGGCTGCTCTGGCCTGTGGGGTGTCTGAATGACCCAGGAAGAGAAAAATAAGGTGCTGCTGGGACTTTGAGCAAAAAGGAGAGTGCTGATAGAAAACAGCTCTTACAAGGAAAGATGTGTAGGGTAAATTGTCATTTCCTGACACTGGCACAACTGAGCAGTGTGGAGAAAGAAAGGTGTACCTGTCCGCCAGACTGGCTGCCTCCTGAAGAAGAGCCCTGGAAAAAGAAGAGTAACTAATGATTTCACTGTTGCTGAGTCACATTCTCACTTTTTCTCTGTGGTCCTTGGTCTTTCAGATTGCTTCTGTCTAAACATGACAATGAAATGGGCTTCTTAGAACTATGATTTATTTAAGGCAGCTTTTCCGTGCAGCCACTCTGGACCCTGTATCATTTACTTATGATCTGACATACCAGAAATGCCTGTCCTTAGCAATCCTCACTGTTTGAGTCAAAGCTATTCTTTCCTAGAATGTTCCTTTTTTTTTTTCAAAATTATGGGTCAGTTTTACTAATGAACAGTGTACCGAAACTGTAGATACTATGAAAGTAGAAGTTTTACCTGTCCGCTGTACTGGCTGCTACCTGAACCCTAAAGAAATGAGAAGTCATTTGTATTTGTTGGACATTGTTTAACTTGTGACCTCACACATAAAAACATGCGTATATTTATCTTCCATGGATTTAAATGTTGCCATATTGTGAACACTTCCTTTATAACCATACTGAAATATATTGGCCTTTACAATAGCAACTGTACCAGAAATACCTCTATTTAGTAACCCTCATTCAGTTCGGCTGAAAGCTGTTCTCTTCTAGAATGCTCCTTTTTTCAAAAAATATGAGTCAGTTTTCCAAAGGAACTGTGTACAATCTTTTCAGATTTCTAGTGGAGGCCTGCTAGGGGATTTCTACTCTGATAAAACTGAGAGGTGGCCAGGGGTTCATCTTTCAGTGTCTCTCCATGTACACAGAATATATAGGAACAAAAATATTCAGCACCAGAGCAGGTACAGAAGCTCCAATAAAGCTGCCATTCAGACAGTTACTAGGGGCTAACTTTGGCCTGTGGGGTGTCTGAATGATACTGAAAAAGAAAATAAGGTGTTGCTTAGGCTTTGGGAAATGTGGAAAGTGGTGAAGGAAAAGAGTTCTTGCAAAGAAAAGATATGCACAGTAAATAAATTGTGAGTACCTGATGCTAGCAAAACTGACCAGTGTGGAGAAAGAAAAGCGTACCTGTCCACCAGACTGGCTGCCTCCTGAAGAAGAGCCCTGTAATATTATATTTTAATTTAAATTTTTTTTTTAAGTTTGACATATTTGGTTACAACGTATTGTCTTTTACTCAAAAATATATTTTAGAAGTTCTATCTGGTTAAGAACCAATTTTATCTATAGAAAGATTACTGAGAATAAAAAACATCCACAGTAGTCTGGAAAGTAAAGTATTGTCACTCTGGTAATAATTTTTAAAACATACATATTGGGGAAAAAAAAGAACCACCACCACCACCACGAAACAAATATTTCCCACCTGCCCACCAGACTGGCTGCTTCCTGATGAGGATGAGTCCTAAAAAAAATAAAAATCACTTAAATTATATTTTTAAAAGTACTTGGTATTTATTTATATTACTACTTTCATCTGTTTCTTGGTGCTAGAATATCAATTCATACATAAATTGTATTTTAACCACTCTTCTTTCACTTGGACTTTTGCACAGAAGTATATAAGAAAAAGGTATTTGAATACCAAAAAAATTTTTCTCAGATAAAAATTGCTGTGATGCAATACAAGGATTCCAGGTTTTTCATAACAGATACTTCAGGTCAAACCCACAATGAGTTAGTATTTACCTGTCCACTGGAGTAGCCACCACCTTGAGAAGATGATCCCTGTGAAAGGCAGAACAAATTTATTTTTGTTTAAAATGACTTCTGGAGAAAAAAACTATATTGTTAAATAGTCTAAAATTTTTTAATTTTTTTTTTAAGGGTTTGTTGTTTGGCTTCACAAGACATGATACCAGATGTCATGAGAAATTCTAGGGGTTGAAGTTGGCTACAATTAACTCATCAAGGTAATTTTTAAATAGAAGAGCCTTTTTGGAAGGGAACTGAAAATAATGAATAAAATAGATGCTTACATGTCCACCTGACTGGCTGCCTCCTGGGGAATAAAAATCCTGGAAAAATGTATTGAAATTACATGAAAAAACCAAAATCTTTCTTTCTTTTGTGGTATGGAAAAATCATGATGGAAGCCGAGCACTTGTTGCTTTTCCACATTCCTTATTTTTCTCCCATGAATTGTTCAAGAACAACAAACAAAAAGGCCTTTCTGTATAAAACAGCAGATGCCTCTTTATACCTGTTAATATTTACTCTGTTGTATCCAAAAGAATATCTTTCACCAAAATTAAAGAGTTCTTATATCTCCATCAGAATAATTTCTTAGTCTGTCATTGAATTCTCATTAGAATAAATAAAATGGGTGCCACATAAAAATGATCGGAAAATGGAGGCCCCATAAGCAAGTCACACAGCACAACAAAACGAAGGGTTTCACTTAGAATAAATGCTGGGCAAATCATGGTCCCAAAGCCTTTTGCAGTCAGGCAATGAGTGAAAAAAAGTGCAGAAACCTGAACAAGTAAATTGTATTATGGTGTTTGTAACATGAGTTAGAGATTCAAGAGTACACTTCAGCATCAGCTGGGATTTCTAGCAACACTTAACACTTTAGCCATATCCTCATTCCCTCTGTGCCTGAAGGCTTTCTGTCCCACACTGGAAGCTGCCACAGCAGCTTCCACACACAAGGTAGTTTGGGTGGCTCACAGCTGTCAAGCACTGGGGCAGACAGCCTCGCAACATGTAAGGAAGGAGTACTTACCCGTTCACTCTGCCGGCTGCCAGATGATGAGGTGGAATCCTAAAGAACATTAGAAACCAGTTATTGCATGGCAAATATTACTTTTTTTTCCTAAGCAAGGGTGGAAGGCAAAGAAAACTACTTGTTGGCATGACTTGTTGGGAATGTTAAAGAAATATGCTACAGGATGGGCAACATTCTTTCAAGTTCTTTCTCTGCTCATTTCTGGACAATGGCATTGGGTTATTTGGAAAGCTGAATCCTCATGTAGGATACTGAAGGAATGAGATCACATCTCAATCAATGTTATTCCCTCTTACGGGAACACTATAGGGGAAAACATCAGCAAGCTGTCTTGGTTCTTACAAGACCTCAGTGGTACACACAAATACCATGGACTCCTGGGCTGGTAGTCATTACACCTTAGTTTCTTTCGGAGGCCCTGAGGTTGCTGTGATATCATATTTTAGCTTTGCTGAATATCCACAAGAAGATTTTGATTTAGGAACTCTGTGAAAACTAACACCACACTATACTTGTGGCTGAACTGCACAGCTTAACTTACAAAAAGTTTTGGAGACCAGTTTCCTGCAAACTGGGACACTGGAGAACAGACTTATTAGAAATCTAGTTAAAGGACAATAAATTACTCAAGACTCTGAAAAAATGTGGCATTAAACTTGGAAAGTTTTATAAACATCTTCACCAGAACTAATAGAAAATGTACTTTAGTCAGGAGAAAAGGCATGTTCTTAAAGAGAAAAGCAAGCAGTTCTCACCACACTACATGAAAACAGAACATTCCTATGTAATACGTAGATGAAGAGAAAATCACAAAAAATAATCCTTAAGAACAGGAATGGCTGATCTGTCATATTGATAGTACTCGTTGTAGAGTAAATTAGTAAAGTAGTAAATTAGTGTTATTGTATTAAATTAACTCAGTGCAAAGGTAGCCAGATTAAATTGCTAGAAGTTTCTGGTTTTGTGTAACACGAGTATAAACTAATATTCAGGTTTGATGGAAATTGTGAAATCAAGGAGAAGAGCTTCCTTTGTAAATGCTACTTTTAATAACTGATTAAAAAAATGTGTGATTGTTACAAGTCAGAACTGTTGTAACTGCAATTTTGATTTGCCAAGTCCTTATCATACCATGGCACAATAATGGGATATTTTCCTTCACCTATAGAAACAACCTAATTTCAAAGATATTATTGCAGAAAACTATTAAACAACACATCTGATTCGAATGTACTGTGTAGGAGCTCCTGAAAATAAGATAATTAGGTAAGGTAAAAGTCCATGTAAGCACCTAACTACTTTAAAAGGTAGTAAATTCTGATATTGATATACTTGAGAAAAAATGCTTACACTGTCATCAGTTTCAGAGCTTGGTATGGGAGGTGAATCCTGTAAAATAGAAAATACTTATTTTCTTGTAAAAATGGATCTTACATGATCTTGAAGCAGAAGAGGTTAAAAAAATCCCTCCATGTAAACATGCATTTTTATAAGGAGATATTTTAGATAAAGATGATTTGCAAAATTAACCATTCTTTGTATTAAAATATGCCGTTATCTCTGCTTGCTTTCTAGATCCTGCACTAGAAGTAGCAACATAACACAATTTTCTATGAAAAAGCAATCTGGGTTATATATATTATTTTTAATAAATAGCTCTGTATTACTTGATTTAGTTAAAATGTATTGCTATACAAGACATAGTAGCAGTATAGTGTATATAGTGCATCACCTTCCCTCCATTATGGAAGCGTTTGGGATTGTAAAGAGGTAAATGAAAGTAAAGAGAAATAAAAGATAAAATGATATTTCCATGGTCATCACTTAAAAATAATTGAAATATAGAACACAGTGCATGTGAGAGCCAACACAGCAAGCTTAAGCTTTTGATGTATGACACAAATAATATTTACCTGACCGTAAGATCCAGCACCACTATATGTGGAAGATCCACCCTGTTCATGAAACACAGATAATTTTCATATAGCAAAGAGATCTCTTTTTTATGTTTACTGTAGGAGTCTCCTCCTACAGAGATTTTAAAGATAAAATGTTTACTTAGTTATCAGAATGGCTATTTAGCAGCTCATGGGTAAGTCCCTGTAAAATGATAATTTAGAATTTGAGCTAGAAGTATGTTATTTCCACTTTTGAAGGGAACTTAAGCTTGCAGATAATTCAAAGCTAGCACTGTTGAGGAGAATAGGCTTTAATGGTTGGAGGCTCCCCACTTTTTACTCCCCTATAAAGTTGCAGGCTACTTAGTTGAAAGTATATGCGAATTTACTCTGCAAAGAACAAAGCTACCTTCATTAAAATATACTGAGAGCCAAAAGATAGCTGTATATAGAAGCCAGGGTACTGGCCCTTAGCATTAGGGGAAAAAAAAGAGTATTTACCTGTCCATAGGATTCACTACTTCTGTCATAGTCAGTAGACCCACCCTGTACAGAAAATTTTAAAAGTCTGTTATTTCAGTTCCCTCAAGAAACAATTTTCCTTCCTTCAGGGGCAATATGGGAATGAAGATAACAGAAGTCTGTCTGGTCTTAACAAAGGAGGAAGAACACTTACCTGTCCGTAAGATCCACCAGGATAGAAGGAAGAGCCTCCCTGTAGAGAAAAGACATTCACTGTTTTGTAGTTTAAATGTTCTCGCAAGGAAGACTTTCAAACTGTTCCAGTGCAAGCACAGTGACCACAAGATTTACCTGGTTACCAGAGTAAGAGTTGTGGGAAGAACCTGGGCCCTCCTGAAAGGAAAACACAGACGCGTTGTTTGCTTGTAGACAAGATGAGTTTTTAAATAAGAATGAATCCAATACTCACTTTAAACCCTCTGTCTCAATTCTGAGCTAACTTTTAAGTACCTAAATAAAAATCATGGCCAATACAGTTACAGTGGAAAAAGTCATTTGGTGGTAGTTTTCTTTGCCTGCTGAAGTTTGAATTCTGCAAGGAAGCTGCAGATGCCTGTCTATACTGTTCTCTGTCAAACCTCACACCACTAGCTTACATCAGGGTTAATTTAGGTTTTCTGCTCCAGGACAGCTGTCAGGTCTGTAATTATTGCTTGTCAGAGCACCCACGATATTGGGGTCTAAGAACAAGGGCAATGGAGTCTGTGTTATCCTGGTAAGGGAGGAGGGATGACTACCTGTCCATAGGATCCTCCAGGATAGAAGAAAGGCCCTCCCTGTGCAGAAGACAGAATGGGTTACTGGTTTATGTTTTACTGCTCTTTCAGGGAAGGATTTAGATGGTTTCTGAACAGAGTATTTTGTCTGAATGTTTACCTGGTTACCAGAATATGTGCTGTGTGAAGAACCTGGGGCTCCCTGAAATGAAAACACAGACTAACTATTTTCTTATGAACAGGATGATGTAAATAGCAATATATCTGACTGTCAGTTTTGGCCTATATTGTTGAAGAACAAGGAATGTCTTATCACTAATTTTCTTAGCTGAATGAAAAATTCATTCCATGGAAGCTTTAAGCACAATTTAATATTTTCCTCTAACAGACTCCATGTTGTAAAGGACAAATAGTTGATTCAGTTCTTGGGTGTTATATTTCATAACAGCCACTATACGGGGAATAGAGGAATGAAGATAACAGAAGTCTGTCTGGTCTTAACAAAAGAGGAAGAACACTTACCTGTCCATAAGATCCACCAGGATAGAAGGAAGAGCCTCCCTGTAGAGAAAACAAAAATTCATTGTTTTGTAGTTTAAATGTTTTCTCAAGGAATACTTTTAAACTATTCCTGTGCAAGCACAGCGACCACAATATTTACCTGGTTACCAGAGTAAGAGCTGTGGGAAGAACCCTGAAAGGAAATTTTTCAGTTATATTGCTGGTTTTCAGTTATATTCAGTTATATTATAGTTTTCCGGAAGGGGAAACACAGACCTGCTGTTTTCTTGTAGACAAGATAAGTATTTAAATAAGAATGAATCTGATACTCACTTTAAACCTCTGTCTCAATTTTGAACTAACTTTTAAGTACCTAAATAAAAATCACGGCCAATACAGTTACGGTGGAAGAAGTTTTCTGGTGGTAATTATCTTTGCCTGCTGAAGTTTGAATTCTGCAAGGAAGCTGCAGATGCCTGTCTATACTGTTCTCTGTCAAACCTCACACCACTAGCTTACATCAGGGTTAATTTAGGTTTTCTGCTCCAGGACAGCTGTCAGGTCTGTAATTATTGCTTGTCAGAGCGCTCACGATATTGGGGTCTAAGAACAAGGGCAATGGAGTCTGTGTTATCCTGGTAAGGGAGGAGGGATGACTACCTGTCCATAGGATCCTCCAGGATAGAAGAAAGGCCCTCCCTGTGCAGAAGACAGAATGGGTTACTGGTTTATGTTTTACTGCTCTTTCAGAGAAGGATTTAGATGGTTTCTGAACAGAGTATTTTGTCTGAATGTTTACCTGGTTACCAGAATATGTGCTGTATGAAGAACCTGGGGCTCCCTGAAATGAAAACACAGACTAACTATTTTCTCCCAAACATACAATTAAATAAGTAAATCCATTTCTGAAATCCTCTTATTTAAAAATACTGCTTTCAAAAAGGACATTATTGCGATTATTGAAAGAGAACATTGGTTATTTTTGTTAGAGATAAGGAAACTTTTAGCAGCTACTTTTATGTTCAGGTTAAAAGACCTGAAAGAAGTAGTAACTGTCGATTTTATTCTTCCTAATCACAGACTTCTATGTCATACTTGGCAGACTATATTTTATAGATGATCATGACCCTGACTGTGTTTATAAAAATTGCCAGAATACTGAACTTCCAAAGTTCAGGAGAGCAGATTTTTCAGCTCACCACTTAAAGAAGAACACTATTTACTAGTACATGACACCCATTATTAGTGTCACTTCCCCTTTATATACAAAAAAAAAGTACTATTCTATGGTTCAACTGCTTCCTTGGACACTGTTTGTAGACTGAACTCTTGTCTTTAGATGAGGCTTAGAGAAAAAGCAGAATAATTGCAGTGTGATGAATTTGGGGATCTTCAAAAAGAATCCCATTGTTTCTTTTGAAACAAGATGGTTTAAATATGTATGGCTCTGGCTCTTAATCTAAAATATTTTCCAGGTTTGAATAGATCTTCATGTAACTCATAATTTTTAAGTTTGACAGAAAGGTTGTGGCAGAAATTTTCCTCCTGGGTTGAAGAATCTTCAAGGAAGTTGTCTCTTTTACATAGATTAGTGAATGGTGGTTTATTTATACAAATATGTGCACATCTACTTATACCTTGCTTTTTTATGCAGCAGAACAAACCTGTCTATCATAGCCAATATGTTTACATGCTAATATCTCGGGCATTGCTATTGCTGTATGTAGAGAATTGATCCTGGAGTGAAAATAAAAATAAGTCCAGTTTTTAATTCACTCTGTTCCTTTGCAATGATCACTAAATTTTACTGTTGGGGGAAGACAAAGATCAAGACTATTTCCACCTGGTTTATCATAAATTAATTCTATCAGCTGATACTAACACAAGCTGAAATACAAGTCTCATGTATCAAAGTGGACACACCTGCACTGAGAACATTTTCGAACATGTCCAGTTCAGATGTCTGATTTTCCTTGTGTTGAAAATCATTGTTTGCTAGCAATTAAATACACTGTCCTTCCCCTGGCAAAGCTGTGGTGGCTTGCTGTTAAAAACCAGGCCTCTTCTTGAACAAATTTAAGCATACAGAGAAAAAGGCCCTGTTAGAATGAAAACTTGCATAAAGATGTCCACCTTTTTCCTTGGAAATGGATTTGTTTATGTAGGAAAATAAAAAGTTTTTCCGCAAATAAGCTTAAATATTATTTGTTTTACTAGACTAGGCTGTACTTTAAATATGCAGGTTATGATTATTGCTCAGAGGCAGTGTTTTACCTGACAAAAATTACTGTTGCTATATGTTAATTACAGTTAAGTTCAGAATTTCTGTATACAATTAGTTTAACTAGCCTACTTTTTTACAGAAGTAATAATCCACAACATGACTCTTGATGAAATTGAAAACTACACCATTCAAATATGTTTTTGCAAATACAGCCTCAATAAAAGCTTCAAAAATAAGTTTTCAGGTAGAAGAATCCTTGTTGACCTGGCAAAGCCAAATGGAGTCAGAAGTCTGGTAAAACACGGCCTATAATGGCCATGTAATTGTATTCCTTCTGTGTTTTCCTGGTACAGAGGCATTGCTTAAGGGAAAAGTTTATCTAGTAGCACTGAAATTATCTAGTGGTCATGAAATTACAGTATTTCTCTTTATCTGAAAGAATAGTTTAAATATTGATAGAAGATACTATCTTTTGGAGTATTTATGAGTTTTTGACACAATTAGTCACAATAATATATCGCAGCAGTGAGAAGGTTAAGGAACCATAGCTAGATACAATTAAATTCTGTGGTTACTACAGGGCATATTGATTTTTAATTTTTGAAAGTGCTGAATAATTAACATGTAACAGTCAACTGACAGAACATCTAGTTACCAGGCACAGCTACAGGAAGTTACCAGCCAAATGGCAATTACACAGTTAAAGTAAAGCAGGACTCATTTAATTTCATAGAATCCTATCCTTACCAAGGAAATATTGATAGTTTAACATTATCCGAGCATCCACACTTACTAGCTCATTAGGTCAAAATACTTTATTATGTAGATGAAAGTATAAACTCAGGAAAAATAATTACCTGTCTGTTACCAGTGCTTCCATCAGGACAAACGCAACCACCCTATAAAATAAAGTAGAAGGAAAGAATTACTACTCTGTGGAAGTTTAAAATAGAATCTTATTTCAGATGTGATCTGTTTTTAGGGGAAGAAAGGCTGTGGCACTACAGAATAGCCGTAACCTTTTTGATATCTAGAACAAATGAGGGGACAGCACAGCTCTATACATTTAGTGTTTGCTTTGGAAGTTAGACTGATGCTAAATCTCTCAATGCTATGTCTCAATGACAGATCCCTCATCAAAAGAGGATGAGCTGGATACTCAACAGTACAGAAAATCACCACTGTGCTCTCATCAATAAACCATGCGTGAAACTGAAACAGCACTAAGAAGTGATTTCAGAGAACTATTTCAGAGAAGTGTAATCTGAATGGGGTCACTTCATTTACAGTTTAATCCACAACATCACCAATCCCCTATGTAAAATTACTGGACTTAATCTCCGAGTCCTGAATCTAATTAGTTTAATTACAAGGAAGTTATCTGGACAAGACTAGATAAAAACAGAGAAAATCCTGACCTGACTTGATCCACCACCAGTTGCAATAAATGATCCACCCTGTGAAGAAATCAATTACCTTTTATAGAAACATTTTAATCAGAATCTAACATGTATAAAATTATGTAGTCAGAAGTGACAAAATCTTTTTACTACTTCCCTGCACCAGCAACAGTTATCTGTTCAAAACTCTCTGTATGAATCATTGTAACAATATAAATTTGGATGAAACTTAACTAGTGACTGGACACAATATATACGGATTCAATATCACAAAAACTAATTAAGAAAACTGTTAATCTCTGGAGATCAGAGATCTGGCTATACTATTAAACTAGACTTTAGACTCTCTGAGATAGAGCACTATGCTAGTGTTACACCTACGTAACGCTGGGCATAGTGGGATTCCAGATCTCTGGGAAGCTGATGGGCCCCAATATAGCACGTAATATTAAAAAAATAGAATGAAATGTCACTCTGGATTGGTTCAATTTCAGATAATTCTATAACATATAAAATGTTGTTGTAGAACTTCAGTCTACAGAACATGAAAATAGGACCTACTTTTGTAACAGTAGTACATAATCACTAAGATGTACCTTGTTACCAAATCCTAAATGAAACAGGATTATGTATCTGGCCATTGCCATCACTAGAGCAGGACAGTTTCTAAAAAAAATTCTATAAGTATTCATGTTGTGTTTCGCAAACAACTTTTACAAAATGTTATATCAAGAAACACCTTCAATACCTGCTTGGTGGAGGGAAGGAACAGAGGAGACAGTATATTATGGGCCTGTTATTGTTATTTACAGCTGTGCAAAATTATAACATTACAGGGAAAATGTTGCCAAATCAAAATAGCATCCTTCAGCACAGATAAATTAGTGGAACCTAATTTTCAGAAATGAAATATAACTTATGAGAAAGCTCCTGGCAAGGAGATCATGCAGTAGACACTATGTTATTACCTGGAAGTTAGTGTGGCTGCTGTTTGAAGTAGATGACTCATTCTGTGAAGAGACAATAAATAATTCATTTCTTTGTAAGAGTAATATATTTAAAAAACAGAGTTCTATTGGGACAGAACTACCTAATCCTAAACAGAATACTCCGTATCCTTTTTTTTCGTTTTGAGGAGCTGTAACACAGGAAAAGTGACAAGAATGCTTTACCTGTGCATCATAGTCTCTTTTGCTCAAAACATGTGATGTATCCTGTTAAAAAAAAATTCACTATTAGGAGGTGAAAACTCTATGATCAGTGACAGGCCTTCTTTTTTCCCCATATTATTTATTTACAACAACTCCATACCCTTTACTTGTACACTGAATTGCAAAGCCTTATTAAGAAAGGTTATTTGCACATAATTTTTATAGGCTACTGCTGAGTCTGACTTGAAGCCATACAATACACATATCTGTATCTCCCCCACAACATGCTGATCACAGTAAGTTACCAAGCACTTTTTCTTTTCTACTTCATTACTCTGTCTTACTTGAGCTAAAATTTTAGCTGTCCCCTGTTTGTATGACACTCATTTATTTTTAACTTGAGCTTGGACCAGCTCTGTATGTGCTTCCTGAAAAACAGGAATTTGATCTGCCTTCTACCTCATGCCAGGATTTTTATATTTTTTTTCACATATATATATAGTTACTTTCAAGTAATTTCACCCAAAGAGCAAAATGCCAAGTTATTTTATATAACTTTTTTCTTAAATAGAAGAATATTAATTAGGCCAAATAAAATTAGGGAAAAATTAGTCATAACTGGGACAAAACATGTATACTTAGGGTAAAAAATACTACAAGCAGTAAAAAGGAATAAAAAAAAATTTACTTACTCGGGCAACGACAACTTTCTTTTTTGCACAACCAGAATTCTGCAAAGGAGCCAGAAGCCAGTTGTTATTTTATAGATTGAGCCATCCACATAAAATACTTTCAGCAAAAGTCTACCTGAACTTGTAAATGTGGCATATTTTGGACAGAAAAAATGCTCAGAGCTATCATTTTACTACTAACAAGAGCCTTTAAAAGCATATCCTTCGTTTAGTTTTGCCTTATCACTTCTTCATAAGAAGTTCCTGCCTAGGAGTCTCCTTCAGTTCATCCACTGTGGTTCAGATAACAGCCTACATAATGCATTTTCTGATCATTCACCACCCTTCTTGGTGAGAATGTTTATAAGCAAACTCTTTCACAATGAAGTCCAGCAATACACACTGGATAGGGATAACCAAGGGAATAATAGCATCTTTTGTGAACAAAGGAAGAAGTGATGAGATTCTTAAAAGGGCTTGCTGCTGAAGGATTTTTTTTAAAGAATAAACCTAGTGCAATGGATTCAAGGTAAACACAAGCAAAAGCAAAAACACAAAGTGTTTTCAGAAGGCCCCCTTACTTCCTAGTACAGGTTTGGTGCAGTACTAAAGTACTAGAAAGAAAAAATAGGAAAAATAATGAAGCAGTAAAAAACAGCTGACTACTGAAGGAAAGGCAAGTAGCTGAAGACCGAAGGTTAGTCTAGATGGCAGTAAAATGAAAGGAGGCTGTAATGGATGAAATAAACTTTTCTATGAACAGAAAGAAGCAGGGAACAATGTCATTCATTTACTCAACAGTACATTTGTTTGGTCATGATCTATCCACGTTAATCACGGTTTCTGCTTGTAGGACAGAAGGAAAGACTTTACAGAGAGGGTAGTACTGGGGTATAAGTGTTGCTTTGCAATACTAGCATATACATGAATTCAAATTAGATCAAGTGTAAAAAACTTGAGGTGGCAAACATGCATCCTGTACGTAGATAAACGTACAAATAACTAACAAGTCAAGTACATATACTACAAAAAGCCTGTTAGTATATATTCTAAGAAGTATTGTGCAGATTTAAATAATTATGCAGCTGCCTTGAGAACAACTAGAAGGGACTTGAGAACAGAGAAATGTAACATCAAATATCTCATTCTTTAATTAACTTTTTGAAGGGTATTATAAAGCAATCACACACTACAATTAGAGGCCCACAGGTCTAATGTAGAAGTGCTCAGTCACCAACACTGCCATTAATCACAGGGATTTGAATACCACAGAAGGAAAAAAAAAGGACTTACCAGACTATTGGCACTATAAGTAGTGTCATTCTGGAAAAGAATATGTTATTTCCTTCTTTAAGAATTGTTTAAATACAGTAAGATTACAGAAACCTGATTCTTTCTGATACTGCATACAGAACACAGTGTTGCCTAAATTAGTTTGAAATCCTACTATTCCAATCTGAAATACATTTTAAGAGCAACTTCAGATTGGTAGAAAGTTAATAAGAAAAGCAGTGGAATATTTGCTACTGTATCTCTCTTTGTTCTATAATTTCATGTATTTAAAGCTTGTCTAAGGGTTTTTCTGTTTTAGCAAAATTACTGTAAAATGTATCCTTTGATTTTAGGCGACTAAAATATTCTGTTACTGTAAAGCCACTGAAATATTTTTATCCATATTTGATTTCATCAGGGTAAATGCATTTAAATGCACAAAAACTATCTGTAAAAATGTATCCGACAATTTTCAGAAAGAAAACATGCAGTTGCTGAAACAGCTATTAGTGTGGGAACTCCACCCTATTTCTAGATCATTCTGCTCACAAGACTTCATCCAGCAGAGCAATATTTTCCTATCTACATGAAAAATGTTGTGATGAAAATATACAGGAGAAGGCATACTCACATCATCACAAGCATTGGGATTATCATCTGATGAATCCTGTGAATCCTAGAATGACATCAGATACCAGTTATTTCCTCACAAAAATGGATGGTCAGAAAACACATTGATGTTGTACTCTGCAAGACAGTATTGAGAATCATTCAAAGAAGCAGCTGAGTTAAATTACAGTGAGATCTTCTTAGGGAAAATAAGGAGCCCAATACATGGCTGCAAGAGTTGCTTACAGGGAATACTACATTCTTCAGTAAAGAAAAAACCCCAAACCATTCCAAGACAAGAAGAGCACAGAAACTATTACATTTTCCTACATCTTTGAGAAAGTTGATGCATGGACTACAAAGATTAGTATGAAATATATAACTAGGAAAAAAAAAAGAACAGAAAGAACTAGTCACCTGTCCACCATAATAGTTGTCTGAGGAGGATGATCCACCCTTTAAAAGAAACAAACAAACAAAAATCAGAGAAAATTAAGATGGGGAAAGCCTGATTTTGAGCAGAGGCTAAAAACTTGTATGAAGTGACACACAGGTAGGGTAATAGAGCACTACTTAATTGGCCACCACAGTTTTGTGAGCAGGATCCATCCTATCATACAAACAAATCTACTTCAGAAGAAACTGTGATTTTGTTTGGGGTCTGTCAAGCTGGAATAAACAATTTCCTGGTATTTCTTTGAACAAATACAACTTTCTAGATGTCTAGGTAACATCAAAACCAATAAAAATTCTTTCCAGTAGAAAAATCAAGGTCTACCTACCTGGTTGCCACCATAATATTGTGAGGATGATGATCCACTCTGCTAATAAAAAGAACCCAGTATACCATTAGAATTAATATTACAGTATTGCAGATCAGATAGTGATCAGCCATTGTGGAATTTCTGTGAAGGAGTAAAAATCTATTACTTACTTGGCTACCACCGTAATTTTGTGAGGAGTAAGATCCACCCTGAAAACAAAACAGCAACAGTTATAATGCTGGAAAGCTGAATTTGATCAGAATCTGCAGAACTAGCTTTATGAGGTTCCGAGTTCTTTCTATCTAAGTGGAACTTCAAGGCTGATAAAAAGTACATTTGAACAGAATGAGTTACAGACTTGAGCTGGGTTAGAGTCTGTGAGAGTCCATACTCTCACAAACAAGAAAAGTGTACTCTGGATTAAAACTGCTTAAAATGTTCTTACCAATGGATAAAAAAAGAGCTACCTACCTGACCACCCTGTGATCCGTCCTGTAAATTAGACAAAAATTGCAAATGCTTTAGACACTTCATATTTGGCTATGGATTATTTTTAATGAAAGCTATGACACTTGCTTAGGAGGAGTAAGGAGCAGGTGCAGATACAAAATGTAGATATTTTTCCTAATGTAGTTAGATTGGCAATAGTGCAAAGGTAAACACTGGGTGAGGCAGTAATGCCTAGTACATAGACGAGTTTAATTCTGAACAGTATCTAGAGAATGTACCTTCTTTTCTCCTGTACTGACCCAATTTTATACAAATGAAATAAAAAATTGCCCTGCTCTCATTGTTACACAGAAAGCTGTGAGCTGTGAGATACAGTGGCCTTGAGAAAAAGGTTTTAAATAAAACACAATATGTTTTAACATGCCCTCTTTAGAAGAGGAATGTTTAGAAGAGGAATGAAATCAGAAGAGATGTTGTAGAAGTATTAGTGTCAAAATTGCATAATAAGAACAGTGAAATCCTGAGCTACTGAAGTGAGTGGGATATTTGCCATCCGCTAAAATGAGTTTGAGACTTCACCCAGAAGATGTGAAGGAGAATGGAATGAAAACTATTATCTTTCAATGTTCTAGCAGTTTTCAGAACAAAATTTAAGTGTTTCCTTTAGTATTAAAAAGAAATAACCCCTCTTTATAAAAAAATTGAAAAGCTATTATAAAATAATGTAATTATATACCTATATCATACATTATTCAAGTTACAATATATTACATCATGTTGCATACGCTATATCACATTATAGTAATTATAGCAACATCTATTGTTTGTATATTTCTAAACATATTATCATTATATTTATATTGCTAAAACATGGCATTTGTTAGCACTATGGATCTATTAGATTCTTTTATTTCCAGTGAAAAAATCAGTAAGAATCAGTAGAAGTATCAAAAAAATAAGAGATAATCACTTGCTCTTTTCTCACTAATTTTTAACATTTACTGAGATTTTTTCTTTAAACATAGCAGATGCCTTTTATGACAGTGGTTTTTAGAGTTCCAATACTGAACTTTGTAACAAATACACACATAGATATCTACACTTCACTACACAAACTGAATGACTTTTTAAGCCAGCCTCTTTCAGGATCCTCAAGTGGCACTCCTAAAGTGTTTTTTGACTTATGACTGGAAGTGTCCACAGAGAGGATAGTGAGATCCAGCCCTGATTTAATTAGCACCAGACAAGGAACTCTGCAGTGGGTTTGCTCTTTCCACAGTCTGGCCTTAATATCCTATAGGGCTTGACATTTCACAGTCATGGTCCTAGAAAAAGGGGGAAAAGAGACCCCAAGCCTGTGATGTTCCTGGGTATAGGAAGACAGTGAGTTGTAAGATTACATGGATTTGTACTCTATGAATCTAAATTTGGTCCAATTGAGTTAGTGGCAAAACTAATTTTGGATGGGTCTTAAAACCAGAGGAGGAAGGCCATTTACCTGGTGGCAGGGATTGCTATCATATGAATAACCCTGTCAAAAAAACAAACAAACCAAAAGGTAAGTGCCCAAGTTTTCTTGCAAATTATGTAGCTTTCTTAACATTTCTTCTATGTGAATTAATATAAAAAATCCAACATAAAAATTTACAGAGGGTGAGATTATTTTTATTTAACTTCTTAAATCTGTGTGGCTTTACCCTCTGTCACTCCCATACCCACATAAACAAAGTAGGCAAGCAATTCATGTTTCTCTCTATCATCCTAGTTCCTCTTGATTGGTAAAGATGAATTGGGTTTTTTTTACGCATCAACAGTTCCTGTTATGTGACCATCTCCCTCAGAATCTCACTAGATTCGCTCATCATGAATCTTAGTCAAGGCTGCTGCCCACTGCCTTTCATTTCCCTGTTTTGGGTATATTTTGGCTAAAGTCAGTCTTCCTGTTGGGATAGCAGAGTGAGAAACAGGTTGTCAGCCTCACTTTGTTACAGCACAGGCCTTATGTTCTAAGTCAACCTGTGACACAGCTTTGCTGGAAGTAACACATTCTTCAGTGTTTTATCAGTTTTGTTGCTGTGAAAAGTGTCGCTGTTGTGCTGCTTCTTATGATGTTTTCAAATACATTTCCATTCATACTTAACTCACCAATCCTGCTAAATAATTCTGCTAAAAGTTATGTATTTGTATTTCTCTTTCATTCTCATTTCTTCCCTCAAAATATTTGTTTGAACATAAGTTTACTACTGTGGCTTCATCCATGATCCTTTCACCTGGGATCTCATTATTAAAGACAACATTTTTACACTGTTGTAGGCATGCACAAATTCAAACATAACCAGAGTAAAAATTACTAATCTAATTCTTATTCCACAGGAGCCACTCTCTGATCTTACAACTTTCTATAGGAACTAAATGGAGCAACATTCAAAAATAATTCCCAAGAAAAGATTTTATCTCTTTACTGAGTAAACGGATAAATCGGTACTTGTCTACCTTCTGTATGTAACACTACATAGGAGAAGACAATTAATTTTGGTTACAATGACAAACACTATCAGACTTTCTTGGTCTCTCAGACAGATAATGCCTTGTAACAATGAAAACAGAAGATTCTAACTTAAAAACATTATATAACTTATTGAAAAATATGCTAAGACTACAAAGAAAGCTAGGTCTCATTTTCAAATAGTTTGGAGAAAGAGGACTTACTTGTCCACAACCACTGCTGCCACCTGAGGAAGAAGATCCACCCTGCTGGGAAAAAATAAAAAGCAGCTAAGTAATCCAAGTATTCCTTTTCTCTGTTTCAAATACAGCAGTAAATTTTAAAGAGCTTTAGCTGCTTGACTAATTAAGAGGTAGAAGACCATCTATGTCCCATTGCGAATTTTCTTGTTAAGTAATGTGTATGTTAAATATTTAAGTGCATCAAAAAGCTGACACTTAAATGTACTCCTGTCTATGGGACAATGAGCTGATTTTCCCCAAACCCATATGAAAAAAGTTCACAACTCTTACTTCTAGTGAGAATTTACTACATTGTTTCAAGAAACAAAGCACAGAACTCTCAATACCTATAAGGGAACATCCCTTACACCTTGTATACTGACTGGTGACTGACTGATGCTTACCTGGCCGTAGGAACTGCCACCTTGAGGCTGGTAGCCCTGTAAGAAAGGCAAGAATTCTTCTGTAAACAAAACTGTAGACTCAGCATAGCTGTGACAGAAAAGCGCATTTCCACTAAAAGTTCCTCTGTACGACATTCTTTTTCCATCACTGTAATTCGATGGTACAAACCAAAAATCAGGGACCAATGACGTACACCAAGAATGAATAAAACCACAGCCAATGCCCAAAGATCATTTCCCAGGCAGGCTCCTACAAAAAGGCTCAAAATATTTCAGCAGAATAGTCTCAGAGGACTGGCTGCCTGGAGTATCCTTTAAAAAAAAAAAAGGGAAAATAACTGCCACACAGTCAAGGAGGCTTCTATTAAGAGCAAAGTATTTATGGAAACAGAGCTGCATCAGGGTTTCCTCAGAAGCTCTTCCTGAGCCAAAGGAAACAGAGCAGTATACAGCAGACTGTCCTACTCTCAGCAAAAGCCATGAATTGCATTGAGACACAGACTGCCAAAGGAAATGTCATACCCATAGCTGCCCATTGTACTGGTCACAGAGAGATCAGTGCAGTACTTCCAACAGAATATCCGGTCTGCTTACCTGCCCATAAGAACTACTGCTGCTTGAGTAACTTGGCCCACCCTAAGACAAAGACAATATTTGATTATTTCTCTTTTGTGGAGGATCTATCCTGCATTAGGAAAAGCAAGCAACTACATCCTAAAACTTCACAGGGCAGTGTGAAAAGCCCGTGTGTGCTCCTGGCCCTCACAGTATTGCTGAGTGTAATGGTTTCACATAATGGGATTCCAGATAAATAAGTAGATTTTGGATAAATTTTAACTGTGAGGATACATATTTTCAGAGAACATGTCCTTTAAACTTCAAATTCTGAGTGATTGCAAATTGCATTTGCAGTACTGTGGCACTCCACTATCTCAAATGCTGTATTCTGACTGATGCTTACCTGTCCGTAGGAACTGCTACCTTGAGGCTGGTAGCCCTGTAAGAAAGGCAAAACCTCATTTGTAAACAAAACTGTAGTCTCAGCACAGCTGTGACAGAAAAAAAACATTTCCACTAAAAGTTCCTCTGTACTACGTTCTTTTTCCTTCACAGTAATTCAGTGGTACAATCCAAAAATCAAGGACCACTGACTTACACCAAGAGGTAAAAAATCCCAGTCAAATCCCAAAGCCCATTTGTCAGGCAGGCTCCTACATAAAAGCTCAATACATGTTAGAAAAAAAAAACATCTCACCTGCCCAAAGGACTGGCTGCCTTGGGAACCCTTTGAAAAAAAGAGAAGAAAATTACTACACAGTCAAAGAGGTTTCTATAAGGAGCACAATGATTTATGTTAACACAGCCGCACAAGGGTTTCCCCAGAAGCTCTTTGTGAGTCAAAGGAGACAGAGCACTACACTGGCATCTGTGCAGCAGACTGTCCTACTCTCAGCAAAAGTCATGGATTGCGTCAAGACAAAGACGGCCAGAGGAAACTTCATTCTCAAGTCTCTGCCCGTTATGCTGGTCACGGAGAGATCAGTGAAGAGGTTCCGACAGAATATCCAGTTTGCTTATCTGCCCATAAGAACTGCTGCTGCCCGAGTATCTTGGCCCACCATAAGACAAGGACAAAATCTGGTTATTTGCCTTTTGTGGGGGATCCATCCTGCATTAGGAAAAATAAGAAACTACATCCTAAAACTTCACCGGGCAGTGTGAAGAGCCCAGGCTTCCTGCTGCCCCTCACAGTGATGCTGAGTGTAATGGTTTCACATGCTGTGATTCCAGTTAAATAAGTACCACACAGGTAAATTTTGAGTGTGAGAATACACACTTTCAGAGAAGGTCCTTAGAAGTTCAAATTTTCAGTGATTAAGTGCTTTTGCAGTGCCATGACACTCCATGATCTTAAATGCTGCATTCCAATTGATGCTTACCTGTCCGTAAGAACTGCTGCCCTGAGGCTGGTATCCCTGTAAGAAAGGAATTATTGATCCACAATTATCGTATTTGTGAAGGAGATGCCTCTTATTTCTGCCTCTTTGTGGGGAAAGAATCCCAGAATAAGACAGAGAACATACAGTCTCGGCTAATTAACTTGATTTATTTTGATAGTTCTTATTTGGGATGAATATCTAATCATATCGTATTTATCAAGTGTTAATACCTGATATGATAATAAATGATAAATGAGTAATTTTACATCTATCTCAGATGAGACTCTAGACTTATTAAAGCTTTCCAGGACATTGAAGAGATCCAGTACTTTATTATGTTCCTTTTGCTTGCTCTTTCTCTGACAGTAAGTAGGCTTAGAAGGCTATAGTAGGCAATAGTGACTTTCTACATTTGCGTTACTGGTGGGCCCTGGCTTCATAATTATCTTCCTCTGATGGAAATTAAAGATGAAAAATTTAAAAAAGGACCCTAGAAAAACCCACAGATTCATAAAATGGAAACAAAATTATTCAATTAAAAGTAGCAGGTCAAATGAACTAGTCAAGTATTCCAGTATCTTTTGAAAAACTTCCAGTAATATAGAGATATTGTGGGTAACTATAAACTGCTGATGCAATCTGCCTTCAATATAATGTCAAAAAAGAAAAGATGTTTTGTGTACTTGCATACCTGTCACATCTATCTGGGAGAGTTATGAGGACAGAGATTACCAAAAAGGATTTGAACTCTCTTGTGCATTTCTGCAATCTGACTTAAAGATCCTAACAAAATTCATAGCTATCGTAAGGCTGTTTTAATTCACATAAAGACTTTACAGGGAGGTAAACGTTAATCAGCTGCAGGCTCTAACAGTAAATCCTCCTGCAGCAGAAGACCTGACTCAACCTTCTTTAGCTCCTCAACACTGTTTTTGTGTACTGAGACCAGAGAAGGCAGTGAAGAACTTACTGTAAATTTCTCTTGTACCATGTAAATCAACTGGAAGAGGAATAGCACCATATAGGCTATTTCTACCATAAATTTTAAAATTCCATACACGAGAAAAAGATTAAATAGCAACAGGAAACTATACTTCCTACAAATATCCATTAAAAATGCAACTCTCATATTCACAGCAAAAGTTTTGAAACAGATTCAGAGATAATTCTTTTTAAGAACCCAATATATATTGAAAAACATTAAAATCTTATCTTTTGCAGCCCTGTGGCACTCCACTCTCTCAAATGCTGTATTCTGATGAATGCTTACCTGGTTGTAGGAACTTCCACCTTGAGGCTGGTAGCCCTGTAAGAGAGACAAACTCATCTGCAAACAAAACTGTAGACTCAGCACAACTGTGACAGAAAAGTCCATTTCCACTAAAGGTCCTCTGTACTACTTTCTTTTTCCTTCATCGTAATTCAACGGTACAAACCAAAATCAAAGACTACTTGCCTACACCAAGAAGGAAAAACCCCAACCAACCTCCAAAACTTCATTTACCAGGGAGGCTCCTACAAAAAACTCCACACATTTCAGTAAAGAAGTTACACCTGGCCAGAGGACTGGCAGCCCCAGGAATTCTTTAAAAAAAAAAGAAAAGATAACTGCCACTTTGACAAGGAGACTTCTATAAAGAACACAGTATTTACAGAAATACAGCTGCACAAGGGTTTCCCCAGAAGCTCTTCCTGAGCCAAAGGAGATGGAGCAGTACACTGGCATCTGTGCAGCAGACTGTCCTCCTCTCAGCAAAAGTCATAAATTGCATTGAGACACAGACTGCCAAAGGAAGCATCGTTCCCAAATCTCTGCCCATTGTGCTGGTCACAGAGAGATCAGTGCAGTACTTCCAACAGAATATCCAGTCTGCTTATTGCCCATAAGAACTGCTGCTGCCTGAGTAACTTGGCACACCCTAAGACAGGAATACCATGAGGTTATTTCCCTTTTGCAGGGGATCCCTCCTGCATTAGGAAAAACAAGCAACTACATCCTAAAACTTCACTGGGCAGTGTGAAGAGCCTGGGTGTCCTCCTGGCCCTCACAGTGATGCTGCGTGTAATGGTTTCACATACTGGATTCCAGTGGGTATATTTTGAGTGTGAGAATACACATTTTCAGAGAACATGTCCTTTAAATTCAAATTCTGAGTGATAACAAAGTGCATTTGCAATACCTGTGGCACTCCACTATCTCAAATGCTGTATTCTGACTGATGCTTACCTGTCCGTAGGAACTGCTACCTTGAGGCTGGTAGCCCTGTAAGAAAGGCAAAACCTCATTTGTAAACAAAACTGTAGTCTCAGCCCATCTGTGACAGAAAAAAACCCATTTCCACTAAAAGTTCCTCTGTACTACGTTCTTTTTCCTTCACAGTAATTCAGTGGTACAACCCAAAAATCAAGGACCATTGACCTACACCAAGATGGGAAAAAATCCCAGTCAAATCCCAAAGCCCATTTGCCAGGCAGGATCCTACAGAAAAGCTTGATACATGTTAGAAAAATATCTCACCTGTCCAAAGGACTGGCTGCCTTGGGAACCCTTTAAAAAAACAGAAGAGTATTACTATGAAGTCAAGGAGGTTTCTGTAAAGAGCACAAGTTTATGGCCCTTCCTGAGCCAAAGGAGACAGAGCAGTGTGCTGACATCTGTGCAGCAGACTGTCCTTCTCTCAGCAAAAGCCATGAATTGAATCGAGATGCAGACTGCCCACCTTGGGCATACTGATTATATGTGATGTTGACTATTGACATCCCTGGGCCCTTAGTACCCGGATGTTATAATTACCCTTGTGAAAGATTTTCCTGGTTGCATATAATGTTATTGGGAATATTGCAGGACATTTGCTTGTCACTCCCCAATCCCCACACAGGAGGAAGTCTAGAGAACCTTCATACTTGAGTTCATACTATGAATATTCATGTGTTACTTTGCAAAGGTTTGTATTATCACTAGGTTAACAATTGTCAAATTCACACACCTGTTTTTCACACAGGTAGCTTTACCTGCATGGATTTAAATAATGCTGGAAAATGTTACACTTGGATCTACAGTTATGATTCTCCATCTTTCTTGATATAGACAAGCAATTATCCTTCACAAAACTTGGAAATTTGAGATCTAACATATAACTCTACCAGCCTGGGAATTATGGTGTGACCCTGAGCCTAGAATCACTTCCTCTCAGTGCCATGACTTTTATCCTCCTTTTAGAGGACACGTTGAGTGGAATACAGTCATTTCACTTCAACCTGTCATACACAGAGTTAGATTTATGAGCATTCCAAACAAAAATAGTTGAACACCAATACCAGATCATAATTTTATGAACAAATTTACAGAAACAGAAATAGCTTCAGCCTGCGAAATACACTTAAAAATGTGGGAAATAATTTATTTCCAGGTCATGCTGACCCTTTTTTTGTGAAGTCTGCAGGAATAATTGTAGTCCTTTATAAGTTCACTTACCTGAACATAACTGCTGCTGCTGCTTTGTTGTCTTTGTCCACTCTACAGAGGAACAAAAAAAAAAGTTATTTATTTTTAAGAGGAATAATTTATGTACTAAGACATTTCAAGAAACAACCCTATCCTTGTATATGCTAGACTTTGAAAGCCAGAAAGATTTCCTTAAGCGCTTTCTTTATTTATGCCATCTTCGTGCCCTACAATGCTCAATATTCAGTATGTAAAGATTCTCCATAAATACAGTTGCCAAAAGTATTTATACTTCTTGGTGTCATTTTCTTAATGACAAGTCATCGTATAACAACATTGTTTTGTCATATTGTAGCATTTCAAGTGACTTTAAATAATTCTGCCCTTCAAATGTGTCACACAAATTGCCATTAAACTAATATTGATTTATATTCATATTGTGACTGATTTTTTCATTGATAAGCACATCAAACTTTTGATAAAGTCTTTGGCAAAACAAAAATTGGAAAAGCCACATTTACAAATTAACCAAAGGAAAAGTCACTGCAAAAAATCAGTTGACATGGAGTATGTGACTTATGAGAGCTATCAAATATTCTTCAGTTTTATTTATATATACATGTTGAAAACACTTATCTTTTGTAATCAAAACACTATACATTTAAATTCAGAAATAGAACAACAAGGAAATCTTATTCCCTTCTCTACCAGAATTCATTGGTACTTATGGAAGCGTCCAATTCTATACATTCTGAAAGCAATGAATTTCAAAAGACAAATTTCAGCGGGGTAACCTGCTACTGTTCTTTCAATCAAAGTGAGAATTTGTTATCACAGGCTGAGGGACGGTCATATAAAGGAAGGAAAGTCTAAACCATGGAGTCATAGATAGGTTAAAATTGCAAAGGACCCAGAAAAAATATGCCTGAGTGATACTCATAATACTTTCCAAACATGATCCTAATTAGATTGGCTTGCAACTAACTTCCCAAGTGCCTGTTTATCAAAAAGCAATGTTATAAATACAACAGGAAACAAAAGTTCACCTAGCTAGGTGAAAGCACTAACTAGCAGGGTTTTAAAAAATGTAACACTGAACTTGCTTCCATTTAAAAAATGGACTGTTTAAATGAACATGGAACTGTGCAGGTTATGATTGATGCATATTTGATTTAATATCAACTAGCATTTAAGCTGAATCTCTAGAGCAGATTGAGATGGTAAAATTTTACAAATTTTAGGAGCGCTATGGAATTAGCATAAAGAGGCTTTCATATTTTATGACCATAGAAAACAGCTGCAATGGTCTTTAATCAGCAATCAAGTGCTATAATCACAGAAATGCCGGCCTCCACCACTTCAGTTTGGAGATATCTAAGATATTTGTAAGTTATCCATACTTATTTATTCCCGAAGAGATGAATCGTTATTTAATTTACTGAGAAATGGCTTCAGTTAGAACTCAAATATAATGGAGATAGAATGCCTACCTGTATTATGACTCTAGTAGCAGAACTTCCTAAACTCTGAAAAACAAAAGCAAAGAGGCATGACAGACAACTTTTAATTTGAGTTGTTTAAATGTCATGCAGATAAACAGAATATACCAAGTTGTATTTTTTTGCTTGAGAGAATAAATGGAAAAGTCATACATTTGATGTACTGAGTATCAAATTCTTAACACGCAACATTAAACTAATTTATCCTCAGCTCTGATAGTTTGGCAAGGGCGCTTGACCCTACTAAGTAATTTTCTACACTTGCATCTGCTTCTATTACAGCAGAACACAGTCTATCATTTCTGCAGTATCAGTCAGCTTTTCCAAATGTGGCGAGTCAAGGTAAGACATCATCGACCCCCTCCAACCTGTCTCACCATCACCTGCATTGGAAATCTGTCTGCACATGAGAATTCAATTCCTGCTCCAGTCATTTGTTTGCTGAATTTTGGAGCATGAGGGACAAACACACAAGAGTAGCAGACATCATCCCAAGGCAAATGTTTTGAACCCATAAGAAGTATATTACTGTTACAGAAATCATTAGAAATAAGTGTGCTTACCTGGGGGTACGTATGACGCTGCAAATTAAACAAAATGATCTTTAGTTATTGTCCAAACAGATAGTTGTAACAGAAGAATGGCCCTACCTTTTGGATGCAATACACAACCAAATGTGAAAGAAAGATATGGAAAGGATAGTGTAGAACATATGCGTCTTAATCTTCATTCAGGCTAGAACAACATGTTTGATTAGAAACTAGATATCAGAAAAAAAATATATACATCAAATATTACATCGTGTAAACTTACTTTAACTACCTGAAGGCTAAACTTGCTTTTGACTGACTGTATGTGTTCCAAGTAAGCAGAGTGGATGTCTAATAGTTTAAAGATGGGAATGAAAGAGAATTTTCTAAAGAAAATTCCAATAGAAGCAGAAAATCAAAACTATCCAGAAACACAGCAGCTGTATGCATTGAGAAACCTGGAATCTGCAGCTAATCCAGTATCTCTGCAAGTACTAATAGCAATCATAGAACCACGAGATTTGTAGCTGTCTTACTACTGGCTTTTTCTGAAGATTATACACCTAGGGTAAACCTTGTCTGCCAAAGAGTAGTCTCCATACAGCAGGAATCTTTCTGTCAAATTAAGTACATAGATATTTGAAAGTTTTTGAGTGAAAACTCTGAGCATTGTAGAGAAAAACTGCTTACCACAGGTGGAAAAGGGTTGCTGTTGGCAATGACCACTACCTATGGAGAAATCAGAGAAAGATATTTGCTCACTATAGAGTTATTTAAATAGTTAAATATGTTAGTAAAATGAAGAGTATTGAATTCTATGTTTACAAACTCTGATAATATTGCTATAGATGATCGCTTCTATAAAATATTATTTTTGTAAAAGTTTTTTAATGCACATTTCCAAGCAAAGAAGAATATATGTGTATACATGGTTTACACAACAGTATAAGGAGCCAAAAGGCTTGCTCCCAGTCACACGACTCTGCTGTAGAAGAAGGAAATATATGTACTGTGCTATATATACTCGCCTGTACTGTGTGTCCTTTTTGATCTTCAACTTTCACCCCAAACTGGGAGATTGATTTCTTTTCTCTTTAGTCAGTATGATCCTAAAAGTTGGCTTAATATTGAGTTCATTCAAATAAAGCGAGCCAAATGCAATAGTAGTATCTTTTGTTTAGGTGTTTATGTTCTCTAATTAGATGCTTCACATACATCCCTCCTTTTTTTAATTGAAAACAATTCATATTATCCAGTGGTATATAAAGGAAGATGAGAGTTGGTGTTATCAGTATAAAACAGGGAGAAGTTACTAAAAAATAATATATCAGTATCTTAAATTCTTAAAGCAGTGGGAAATTAAAATGAAAAAAAACATATCTATTTGGACATGAATGAGTACGCTGTGTGTTTACTGAACACATCACTATACTAGCCCTGAGGATCCTGGAGGCTGAACTGAGAGGAGTCCATGTAAATATTATGAGTCATATTCAACTGTAATATGAATTTAACTTGCTTTGAGTTGCACGTTCTGCAGCCTCATCTAAATAACAATTACATAATCTTAAATTACATATCCTTAAAAGTCCTAATCACGTCACAATCACTATCCTAACTTTTTAAAAACAAATCCGCATAAATGAGTATGAAATCAACAAAAGTCACGACAGCACAGCTTAGTGTAAGGCATCTAAGAACCAAACTGATTCAAGTCATATGAATCAATCTGGGTTAAAACCTTGGAAAGTCTTAACTGCTAAAAGGAACTGTAGTGCCACTGAAAGAAAACAGTCATGCCAAGTTACAGTTCCCCCTTTGTATTGAAAAGAAAAGGATTGCTTACCTTCTTACTCGAATCTGAACTGCTTGAAGGGACAGACTGTAAAGAATAGAGAATCCATTTTTTGCTTAGGTAAATGTATGTTAAATTAACTACAGCATTATTTTCCACAAGAATAGTACAGCTAACAAAATTTCCCTAAAGTACCAAACAAAATAAGGGTCTGAGAAAAAAATAATGTATTGACAATTAATAAATGAACAACTGAACTAAATCAACTGGTTTAGTTTTTTTTCTACAAACTCCGGTTATTTTTAGTTTCGCACAGCACTGTATAAAAGCTGCAAATGTTTCATCTACCATTAGATAGGAAGTTTGTTTATAATAAAAACAAACTAATGGCAAAAAAGAAACCTGTTCTCTTCTACCTTCATCAAAACTGAAACCAACACAAACGCAGGAACTCAAGACACCAAGATTAAACAACCTACCATTGAAATATAAACTGGAATAAATCGGATGTGCCATAAGAATAGAAATGTTTTACATTGAGCAGAAAATAATGTGCAGCAAAGTTTTCCATTTCATCAATCTGTATGCACAATTGCAAAGGCAAAAGCAAAAAAAAAAGACTTTTAATCCTTAGTAACTATCAAAGAAAGCCCTGACTTTTGGAAAATCATAAAAAGTGTTCATTTACAGAATAAATATGATTGATTTCTGTGCAAAACAGAAGTAAACATCTTCCAAGAAAGTTACAACATACAATTAAATAATCTTTTAAACTTATTTCTAGGTATGATTATTACTTAGCCTTTTGAAAACAATCCTCCTTTATCCCCTTCTATGAATTCCATTATTGTTTGGTAAAAGTTGGGCATCACTGCTTAGTTTCTGAATAGCTTAGGAAATGGAAAACATTTTGGAAAACACATAGTTACCTGGCCATAAGAAATACCACTGCTGGACGCGCTCTGAAATAAAACCATAAACCAGGTTATTTATTTACTTAATAATTTCTTAATTATATCTAGAAGTAATCACTTCTTTAGAGAATGTACACTTCAAATCAAACTAATTTCATCTATATTTAAATAAATCTAGGGCAATATTAAAGTATACTGGACTTCCTTAAAGATAACTGAAGCAAAGAATTTCCATCATTCCGCTATAGTCATAATATTAATGTTGCTCTATCATAAATACAGTTTACACTTACATATTAAACAAAGATACCATATGTTTAGTATTTAGGAATTAATATAACTCATAACATATTTAAAGTTAAGTGTATGATAAGCAGTTTCTTAACAGGCATTAGAGAATATTTTGTCTTTTTTTTTTTACTTGATTTCATCATTTAAAATGGAATATATGTTAGATTTTACAATCAATCTGTTTTCAGGTGAAAATTGATGATAGAAACTTCTCTACTAATTATAGAATTATTTGGTTCATACCCAATGATTGTTAAACCCCCCAAATAGTATCGCACAATATGCAATATCCAAATAAAATTATTCTAACAGATAATGAGCATTATGGAGTAAGAATTCTGACATTTTAGTAGGCTAACAAATTTAACAGTTATAATAGGTGATGAGTAGCCTCTGTAATGGAATTGATTACACTTTGAGGAAATGACAATATAAAACCTTTTAAATTTGGGTTTAATATCTGAATACCACCTCAGACTACCACCACTTTCTTTAATATATTTGGGAAGAATAATATAGCTCTGAAGAAGAGAATAAAATGCAATTTGCAATAAGAAGATGAATTAAGAAGCATAGTAGTACACAATCAGAAGTACATATATAACCAGCTTACATCTCTACAGGCATGTTGGCTATATGCACCTGCAGCACCTCCCTTAAAAAGAAAGAAAAATAAACCAGTTATTCCTCTTCTATAATTGCTTTAGAAGAAAAGGCATACTTCAGACACCTTCATTTCTAACCCATTCTCATGTAGTGTATGTAAAGAATCAAAGATAGAGTATTGCAGTTTCCACCATTAAGGCGTGAACACCTACATGTGAACATAAGGGCAAGGCACATTAGAGACATTAGTGATTTTCTAGTGATACCTGGGAAACATTTTAAAGCAGACACTCTCAAGACATTATTTTAATAGAAATAAATTATAAAGACTTTATATAATGTTTGTAATTCAAACTTATTATGTATGTAATATGTACATACACATATGCAAAAATTAGGAAGCAGGAACCAGAAACAAAAAATAACTTCCTGATTATTAATATAAAATATCACAGTCCACCATAAGTAGTAATAGTTCCTTTTTCATGTAAATTTCACTTACTATTAATGCAATTAATAGTCTCACTCCAAACTGTAATTTTCTTGTTCTTGGCAAAAACCCAATAGACATTTTGATGAATTTTACGTTTTAGGAGTAACTATAGATATAGTTATGTTGCAGACAAAAAAAATTGATATAAGAAAATTCTTACAGGGCCACATCCACTCGTGCTTATTGTGTAGACTGTTCCACCCTGAAAGAAAAACAGAAGTCAAATATTTCCATTTAATAAAAGCCCGGGGGAATGAAGAGCGGGGAAGGAGGGAAGGAGGAAGGAGAGGGGTGAGGGGAAGAAAAAAAAAAAGCCCTACTCTTTATAGCACGAAAATCTGGCAATGTGTATTTGCAAACATAGGATAAGAAGGACAGAGGTTACCAGTTCACTAGCACTCAGCTTAACAATTCTAATTTAGTATGAGATGTTAGTCATCATCTGGATTTCATTCTTTTACTAAATATCCGATATTTTAGAAAAAATTAATAACTTTAGATAGTTTTGTGACAAGGTGAGAAACTCAACTCTTTGGAAAAGAGCATGTATTATATATGAAAGAAAGAGAACCAGTATTTAGTATAGACATCAAAAGTATTGGTATTTCTCAGTCTAGTAATTCTGCTTACAAGTACTGAGGATTGAACAAATGGAACATTACTAGATAATTCACTAAAAAATATCATCACTAGTAAGAAAAGCATTCTTGAGAAGCTCAGTTCAAGAAACTGGATACATACCAGAACGCATCTGACAGTTCAAGTGCAAAAAAGCATATTATTGTAGTGAAGATAATTCATTATTACTTTAGATAACTTAACTAAAAACTAAGTACACAGTTGTGTGATTAAAGAAGTGGAAGATATCAGTGAGAATGCAGACATGCATACCCCAGAAGTTTTAAATCGCTAACTAGACAGTGAAATCCCCAAAGTTTTAACTGCAAAAATAACCTGCTGTTAGAAGTGTTACAGACGTTGTACTGGAGCTTTAATATCCGAATATGAATATCTGGTGAAGTTGGGAGAAATTTTGCAGATTTTTTTTGAGAAGAGTGAAACACAAAGCCACTCCTTTTGTTTTGATTATGAAAAATAAGAAAAATGCCTAACAAATCAATTAAGTAAGTACAGTTCCATTTTCATTATGCCAGATGTCTTTAAAACTATAAAATGAATGCTTTGGGACTCTGTATGTATGTACATGTGTTGAAAGGGCAGTTTACTGGGTGAGTAACTGGCATTCTATGTTAACTAATAGAGATAATAGTACAGTATTGAATAACCTCAGTAATCTGTAGTTACTGATTTTTAGTTCTGTTCAAGGTTAGTACAGAAAACGTACCAATGCTGAAAGTTAGGACTCTTACCTGACTGCCTGAATAGCTGCTCTGAGCCGAACTGGAAGGTCCAACCTGTAAAGAAAAAAAAATGCCAGTTATTTTTTGGCAGAATATTGCATTTTATATATATGATTTTCAGGAAAGAAAGATCTACTTGGTGGCAAAAGCAAGAACACACAAGGTAGTTTTCTGCAACTTCATTCCACCAGCTGATACTATTATAATTACTTCAGAGATCTTTAAAGACAAATAATCATAACTATGCCAAAGCAGCTGGTATATATTAACGTAATTCTGCTGCTTACACCCTTTTTCATCTGGCCTCATGTACTTGATGTCCATCATCAATGAGCATACCTACGCTGTCAAGATCACTAAACAGCAGATGACAATCTGCTGTATTGATACAACTACGGAATCACTACGTGCTGTGAGATGTAGGTCATGTTGTCTGGGAGGAAGGAAAGAAGAAAAGGAGGCTTCTTCACTGAACTGACAGCAATAGTTTTCAGGAAAAAAATCAAATAGTTAAATTTTAAATCTAGATCTTGATTTGCAGAAGGCAAGGCTTTAGAGCTGTTGAAATAAGTGATCTTGACAAGCAAGTGAACATTATGACTAAAAGTAAAGACAGAAAATAAAACTTCTATTAGAAAATAAGTCCAGATTAGCTAGAGAGAAGCTGCAGAATGAAATGGTAATAGGGCTGACAACCATTTAAAAAAGTGTGTGATTTTAACCATCCAAGGCAAATAGCCTAAAAGAAAAATAAATTGAGTGACAAGAGAAAAATGTGACTAGAAGTGGCTTTTGACTTGGTCTTGAGGGCTTCGGCAATTCACCATATGTCAATATTTTTTGAGAAACAATATTTACCATGATGCAACGGCCTTGCGATGTGTAAGTCCCTCCGCGCTGCAAGAAAGTACAGGTTGCAGTTACTAGTCATTGACTGCTGTATTAATACCAAATAATTTTAAACATAACATCAACTGAATTAACATCCAATCTGAGAGAATTATTTCATCCTTATAGTATCTTACACGTTGTAACAATTTTATCACAGAACTGAGGTTAAATAATAAAAAATAAAAATACCTTCAAAACTGCATACAAAAATGCAAGCACAAATGAGTTCTCTCTAGGAAAGTAATTTGAATGGTAGAAATACTCTTCATGCTACAACCATGACACAACTGCACCAGTAGATTGCACATTGAGATTAAAAAGTAAAAATTGGGAAACTGAAGAAAAATTGTCTTACCTTGTTGCATTCTAGTGCTATCATAAGCTGTGGAAAAAAAAATGAGGAAACATTTACAAGTGATTTACCAGAGGAAAAAAAGATAATTATAGGAAATGGGAAATACATCTGGTGATCTAAAGGACAAAAGACAGGGGTTCACTTTTGTTTAGATGACAGGATGACATAAATTAGCGTTGCTACAGTCAAGAATCAATGCAGTCAAGTTGAACAGACTTTCTTTGTTTTAGCTGCCTACCATGTTTAAGATGTTTCATATAAGCATAATTCATGGCTAAAAAATAAACAAACTAATTTATGAGAATATGCTACACAGGTATTGTTCCCAGGGCCTGGGGCAGCAGTAAAGAACACATAGTACACCAGAAGTACAGTAGAGTTCTCCTTATGATGAATTTTATTTTCTTTGTCTTTATGCTATGAATTTTGTTAACTGGATTATTAGTTTCCTATTTTCTGTGGGGGGAGAAGAATATTTGTTTTACTTTTTCATCAATTTAGTATGAGGATTAAGCAGTTAAATTAAGAGTGTTGAAAATATCTAATGATTTTTGCCATCTTAGTTAATGAATACATGACAAGGAATGTATTTTAATTTCTGTATTAATTTCTATTATACAAATACATTCAGTACCTACCTTCCTTTTACTTTTTCCTGTCCCATTAACTGATCCAGAATGCATAGGTGTGACAGTTTTGCTTTGAATTCCAACCCAAAATTTCTCTGGATCTTGAACAACAGTTGCACTGGATAGAAAACAAATAATCATTATTTTTCTATCCAAATATTTCTGTATAAAAGAGCAAGAAACTCTCTTCCTTGCCCCACAACCCCCTCCACTAAAAATCTACTCTCTTTTGATTTTAACGATATATATTAGAAGTTTGAAAAGAACACCATTTTTTCCAGAACAGTTTCCTTTCCCAGTTACTGTATTTTCATCTGACATCCTTTTGAATTTAAATAAAATAGATACTCAGAGGGACCAGAAAAGAAAGGAACACTGTTTTAAGAAGCACTGACTCCAGTGCAGAGTGTCCATAAAAGTTGCTATGCCTCTCACAATCTATGTCTATGATGTTCATGGCATTACTGAGAGGTTTTAATAGGTTTTCTTTTGCCCCTTTGTATTCCTCGAGATTTAATGAAGCAAGGCCAAGATACACCTATCATAAATCTACACTTCAAACCATATCAAGCTATCAAATATTTATATATTTTCCAATTACATCAAGTATGCATTTTGTTAACCTATTTTCTGGGAGGGGAGAAGAATATTGATACTGATATTTCAACAAGCTTCAGATCTGCAAGAAGGGTAGCACAGGATAAATTTGTCTGATGTTTTCAGTAGTTAGTTTGCAGGTTGTAAACTTATTTAAAAATTTCTCTTACAAGTATTTACATCAGACTACTATTCTTCTGCTCTTTGAAATTAAAAACTTGACACTTGAATAGAGTCTGGTCTTCACTTATTCAAGGAACTAGTCCAAGTCATATTGTTATTCTTGTAATCAAAGAGGTCAAACTATAAAAACTGGTTACTCAGACATCTATTAAAACACTGTGCTTAATGGAATTCTTTACATATGTTAATATCTACAGAACACTTTACCTCTTAAAATTACACTTTGAAATGAAAATCGTGTTATTTAATGAATGCAGTGGAAAGTTATGACAAACTGTGAAAAAAACACAATTGAGGCAAGACAATAAACATCAGAAACAGCAACACAGATCTATGCCAAAATAATGCATAAAAATAAAACATCAAAAAAAAAAGAGAAAACTAATTATTTACATGAATCGGAGATCTTTAACACCATTTGGAGCAATCCATTTTGTTGTAACTTTCTTCTTCACATCTGAATTTGCATTAATTACTGCTGAATTCTGCAATTAAAAAGAAATACATATAATTATACAAGATGTGAAAGTTACTTTTACCTATGTTATGTGCAAACTGTCTCTACCCGTCTCAGGTAGCACTGATGTCTCCTAAAAAGTGCCAGGTATCTTCTACATTAGATTAATATCATATATAGAAAAAGGGATGTATTTCTTGAGAAAATCTAGATTTTTAAATTCTACTGATGAATTAAATTTGTCACGTAAAAAATGCTTACTTTTATCAATTCTGATTAAGACATTTAAAAGAAAAACAAACTTAAGAAAACATTCCAAAGACTGAACACATACCGTTGTGTTATGACATTCCAAGCCTTTAGTGTTTGAATCTGTAATATTAAAAGTACCAACAGGAACACCTCCGTCTATTTCCTGAGCTTGTAGATGAAATTCTTTAAAACCACCATCTTTAAGTGCTTCTAGAGTCACTATGAAAAGACATTTTGAGAAATATAAATTCAAAACACAATGTCAAATATTTAACAACTAACTTCCCTTACTCCAAGGCACAAGAGTGAATGCGCGAAAATCTCTTAAAATCTTTTACAATTTTTAAAAATGTTGGGATTTATTACACTTCTTATTAATTATCCAGAAAATTACAATAAAGGAAAAGGAAGAAATTTGAAGAGGTGTTTCTGTGTAAAGTAACATGAAATATATGATTTATTCATAATATTAAAAGTAATTCTGCTCTACCAAATGACAACATCTTAGTTATTAATCTCATTTGCTCTCTGTGCAGACTCATAATACTGGCCAGTGGCCTTACTGACCAAAAGGTTATTTTTCTGTCTAATTACGCCTACAAAGTAAAAACAGCCATGAGAGAAGGCTACATTTACTTCTACCTCTGTTTTAAAAGAAGGGATTAACTTTTGCCTAAGGCTGAACAGCAGAACCACTTTTTTAATGTGTTACAACTGGAAAAGAGAGACAGTTGGGTTTTGATGTTCTATATTAACTATGAAAAATGAATACTTATGAACTACTCAATTTTACTCAAATTTTATTAAAGCTCAGGAAAATATAGAAGACAGCAGTTTTGTGTCTATCCAAATTTAAATAATATTTCCATAGGCATAAACTAATTTGTTATGATCCATTATAAACTTGCTTTTGCTATGCCAATATTAGATACTTTCACAAATAAAATGAATTTATGCCCAAAGATATGTGCAGTCATTAAAAATAAGGACAGATAAACCGGGAATGACACAGAAGTCAAGGAGGGACCAGCCATACCTTGACAATTTAACATTTCTAAACACCTGCATAAATAGCTTTCCAATTTGTTAACAGCTTTCTGTCATAATTCTCTAATTTTTTGCAGGCCTCACAGGAGGAATGATATCCAACATTTCAATGCAGTGTTAAATCAAGCACAGATGTAAGAATGTTGGCACATGGCACGCCATGGCTGAAACTGCAATACATTGAATTGAAGGAAAACATAATCTGGCTCACTGAGAGCAGGTACTGGATGACCATGTAAGCACACCCATGCTGCTAGGTTCAGGTAAAATAGAATCCCAGCACAACAGTAGCTACTTAGTGAAAACCTTTCTTTTTAACCTACTGAGATACAACAATGGACATGTGAGGAGTTACAACTCACTTCCACTTCCATGCTTCTTCTAGCAAATGGCTAGAAAAAGAGGCATTCACAAGCTGCTCAAACTGTGACAGCACCATAAGATGGCATCATAGTGCTGAGAAACAAGGCTGTCAAGGTGTTCCATCCAGCCAGCAATTTTGGATTAGGAATATAAAAGGGTGGTTCAAACTGCAATAGCTCCACCTCCAGCAATTTGATAAAATATGGGATGCATTATTAAAAGGATTACTCAAAATGTCTCACTCTTGAGTTGTCTTATAGCTCATCCTGAATTTTTATTTTCCTGTAATATGACGGCATGTGAACATCTAACCAATTGGATCCCTTTGTGTTGCTGATACAACAGCAAACATTCAAATATGAAGCTAAAGAACTACTAATTATTAGTACAGTTTGGACAACGTCTCTTTTCATTTTGTCACAAAATTTGTAGCAAGAAGTTAAGGTATATTTATTAGACATGGAAAAGGAAAAAAGATAATATATTCAGTTATAAAAATATATACATACACATATTAAAACATTACAAAAAAGATTCTCATGTGGGGATGAATGAGGTTTAACTTTAACTACATTGAGAAGGAAATGGGGGAATTTTGGTGAAGACAGGTGATTATGGGAGACACAGATAAAGATTTTATGTCATTCAGATTATTTACCTGGGATTTCGTTTCCTGGCTCAAAGTTATCAAAAGATACACTGATAACAAATGGTGCTGCACTTATCTGTGGTTTAGCTTCATAGTTTGGTAACAGAGAACCACAATCAATTGAGTTATTTGTCCATGGAAAACCAAGGATTCTGGGCAAAAATAACCCACAGAATAGAAAAAGAAAGCAGGAGTGTCTCCTCATCTGTGGAACAAAAAGACAGTATAGTTTATAGTAACTTCTTTTTAGTAGTTGTCAAGTTTGACAAATATATGCTTTTCTTCATGGTAGGAAAGAGAACAGGCCCAGAAAGCTGGGCTTTGTTTTCATTAATGCATTTTGAAGAAAACTAATTAAAATAAAATAACTATATACACTGGCAGAATAGTGCAATAAATGACAAAAATACTTCCATTTAAAAGTATTGAATTACTAATGAAAGTTTCAGTTCTCTGGCTACGTGACAGTGATCCATTAACAGTCACAACTGTTGTATTACATCTTCGGACAGAAAAGTTTTTAAACAAACTTCCTCTTTGTTGAGCCAGCAGATTTAGCTTATCTCCTTTGTTATGCAAGACGTAAGACACAATCCTTGGTCTCTCAAACTGCTTTTTGTGCATATAACCATAACTAGCATGATTTCTTTTGACTGCTTTGTCTACTCCTACTTCCAAGAGACAGCCAAGAAATCTGTTGTTAAACGTCCTGGAGAATTCTTAAAAGTTTCTTAAAATATTTGTTTCCTGAAGGACTTAACAAAAGACCTCCACAAAGTATTCTGGAACTTGTGTTAACTTATAAATTAACACACTTCCTATGTATTAACAATAAATTACACCCAGTACAGAAATTCACAAAAACAACTAAGAGGCAGGGCTGAAGTCTAGTTCCCAAGAATTTTCAGTGAGAAGAAAATTTCTTTTCTTTACAAACCAATATTGCCACTGACAGTAAACTGTTTCCAAGGAAATACTTCTCAGTCATGTTCTCAGGTGTTTAGTACCAGATTTTATAGCCCACTGTCAAAGTTTGAGCATTCAACCATGACATCACCTAATCTGTGAGGCCATTACATCTTATAAATATCTCACTGTTCCAGTTACAAAAATGCTGATACAACTGTGAAATCACAAGGAGTACTTAATAATGCTGTTTTTCTTGCCCGCCTACTACAAGATTGCCTTGTGTGATACAACAGGATGTAACAGAAAGAATGGAGATATTTACTTGATATTTTTTAAAGCATTTAAAACACAATGTATGAGATACATTCAATTTGTATTATCTACCTGTATATTTTAATTTGTGCAAGAGTGTGTAAGAGACCATTCAGTTTTGTACGAAATGAGTAATGGAAGCATCTGGAATCCGGGGGGGGATGGACAAGGGGTGAGGGACAGGGACGGGACACACACTTCAGAACATAATTCCAAACATCTATGCGCTTAACTTTGAACTTACAACTGTTTAAAAAGCCACTGAGTCAACAGTTGATAAAGCAGGTGACTGTGAAGTGCTGAAAGATTTCCTATAGGAAAATGATGAAGGTTTGCATGGTGTCACAATCAGTAAGTGCAGCAATCATCTTTAAAGCAGATGAAGACTATCCCTCCCAAAAGCCTCATGAAAATGTCACTTAAATGGGATCCTAGTAAGCATTATGTTTTGGTATCAGTGTGCTGGGTGCGGTTATCCAATCTCTTGGGGCAATTTTGACATGGCTCACCTCTAATTAAATTTTAAATACAGTATGTAGGCGCTATTATATTAACAGACGTGGTAAACAGTGATTTAATATGAACCAGTCTATGTGTTGTTGAAATCTTTGTCTGACTCATGGAGAGATGGGAAAAAAAATCTGTTTCTAATTAGACGTTCTATTTCAATGCACAAAGTCCTTAGCACTAGGTCAGCTGGGACTGGAAAATTATCTGGAGCTGCGCTCTGCCACAAACAAAAGACATTTTGAAACCTTCTTTTCCCTTTTTCTGACTAGAAGAGAGACAGAAGCACAAGCACAACGAGTTGAAACATAGCTGAGATGCCTTCTCGTTGCATCAACTCCCTGATTTAACAGTTCAAGAGCTATCCTAAGACTCTCATCATTCCATCCTTTGGAAGCAGGTTGTAGATTAGTAAGAGAGAGATACTAGCATCCTACAAAATTCCAAGTCCATACTTAAGGCAGAAGCAGAAAATAATTTCTATGGAACCCGAGTTCCATAATATATTCAAAGCAATTATGTTGCCTTGCATCACAGATTTACCTTTTCCTCCATGAAAAATGCAAAGAAAACAAAAGTAAATATTCATAAAATAGAAGCATAAGGAATTCCAGCAAATAAATACTTTTTGCTAGCTTCTAATTGGATATAATTATGAAAAATGAACTGTATCCTCATTTCCTTCTGATGGAAAAACATTAATTCTTTTTTTAATCACAGATGCAATCCCTTGTTCCTATTAGTCTATATGACCCTCATCTTTGCAGTACCCGAGCAGCCACCTTAAGAATCCTCTTCTACATTTAGTCTAATAAGACTTCAAGCCAACAATTTAATTTCAGGGTGCTAGTTAGTTAGCTACTGTGTTCAAAGTCTAACGGATTCAGAAAGAGACACTTTGGTGGTTGCATTCTCCAGAGCCTTGGGCAAACTTCTGAATAGAGACAATTTTTTTTTAAACAGGCTTTAAATATAGAGCATTTAAATAATATGATAAATACTTTTCTGTAATTTGAAAAACATAGTCCTGGCAAGTCCATCCTACCAACAGTTTAAGACTCAGTCCTGCCTACCCCTTTCTAATCCCAATATTAATGAGTAATTTTCTCCTTTCTTTTCTCCTCCTAAATGCTCATGATGAGCCACAGACTTACTCTTTAGCCATTGAGAATAAATATCACCAGTTAGTGTGCACCCTGTTCACCACATGCCCAACACACCTTATTGACCAAGTGCTGATGCGTGGCCATCCTCTGGTCCCACTATGGTTGGTGCAGAAGAGCTGAGACCAGGCAATGCAGGTGTCCCAGCAAGATGAGAGAGAGGAGGCGGAAGGCTCAGCCAATCCGCGGCAAGGCGGGGAACCAGTGCAGCCAATCGGGGCCAACTGTTCTTCTGCTGTAGAAATTAGGACAGCACAGGTGGGACTCCCCTGGCCAGATGGGGCGGTGACAACACACACTCCTCACAGGTGAATCATGCCCCCTCTGACCTTTAACTATGCATCTGGGATAGGTGAAGCTTCTGAAGGCTGATAATCCAATGTAGTATGTTGACTAAATTCTACAGAATTATGCTATGCAAAAGATTTGCTAATATTTCATGAGCAGTTCCAGCAAAATATTCTACATTAGTCTGTTTAATTTCACCTCAGAGTATTCTACTACTAGTTTTTCTGGTTTTTTACTCCTTTCTTAAAATCAGAAAATTCCAATCATCATAAAACTGCCATGCATTTTCTGAGAGTAAAGAGGTAAAGAGTTAATGAGGCTGTTTTATCTCAAGTACCTTATGGGAAGGATCTGAAGTTATTTCATTTGATCTGCATTAAAAACTAAACACTTTTATTTTGTCTTTGAAAGCATTTTTACAAGGTCTCTGCTGAAGACTGCAAGAATTCGAAAAGCTGGACAACGAATAGAATAGAATAGAATAGAATAGAACAATTTCAATTGGAAGTGACCTACAATGATCACCTTGTCCAGCTGCCTGACCAATTCAAGGCTGACTAAAAGTTAAAGCATGTTATTAAGGGCATTGTCAAAACACCTCTTAAAGACTGATAGGCTTGGGCATTGACCAGCTCTCTAGGAAGCCTGTTCTAGTGTTTGGCCACCATCTCAGCAAAGAAATACTTTCTAATGTTCAGTCTAAACCTCCACAGGTGCAGCTTTGAACCATTCCCACATGTTCTATCACTGGATACCAGGGAGAAGAAGCCAGCACCTCCCTCTCCATTTCCTTTCCTCAGGAAGCTGTAGAGAGAAATGAGGTCACTTCCGAGAACCCTTTCTCTAAGCTAAGCAAACCCAGACTCTTTAATGGCTCCTATAGGACATTTTCTCCAGCCCTTTCATCCTCTGGATGCATACAAAGACTTTAACAATATGACAGACATTTCTATTTAACCAGGGAATACCAGAAAAGCCACAAACCAAAAACTGTTCAGAAGACACTTCACCTTCTTGATGTTCATTCATTTAAAGTGTACTTAAAATTAAAAGTGCTGATAGCATTTTAAAAACATTATCTATTTTTAAGATTTAGTGTGTTTAACTGTATTATTATTCAGTTACACACCTTTAATGAATGAGTAATATTTTATTTACGTTATTCCATTATGAAAAACATTACTCCTTAACTGCTACTATCCATTAGGGAAGACATCATAATCTTCCTTCTCTTACTGGACCACCAAACTTACCTTTGATACCATTGTTATAAACAGTAATAAAAATGCACACTACACACCACAAATGCAATAGCATACTGGCAACACTTTCAAATAAATGATGTAGTAAAGGAATGCCAACTGATTGCACTAGAAACACACAAAGAGATGGAATCTTACAAATGCATATATATGAGACCTTCTTCACTACTAACTAGAACATACTGAGAGGTGGTAACCAGAGTTATCATAACTATTACTCCGAGCTACTCAGAGCAGCAAAGAGTACTCAATGAATATTTGACAGACAGATACATAAATGTTAGGCAACGAATTGCTTTAATCTCAGTAATATTATGGTTATAGAGAAACATAGATAAGACAAGCAATATGCTTATGTTAAAATACTATATTGAATAATTTGGTAAAAACTCAGACCACTAGTTTACAACACGAAGTTGAAAACCTGCTGTCTGAGATCTTACACAACATGTTGTTTGCAGTTTATTTCAAAGGAACAGTATTTCCACTGAATCAAACATAGGGCACTAATTCAGCATTAATTTAGCTGTACTCCAGAACTGCCAGTTAAAAAATGAAAAGTCCTTTTCATGTCTCCACACTTGAAAGTACAATTTTGACATCATAAATTAAACACTGACACTTGCTTTAGCTATAAACTAAGGTGTCGTTCTTCAGAAAAAGAATATTATATTAAAAAGTACATTGTAAGAGCCAGTTAAAATTTACGTAGTGTATTTTGCACTCTTAAGGGAATACATTAAATGTATTCTTGATAAATGTGTAACTACCTGATAACTCAACAAACCATTTATACATATTCTAGGAAAAAAACGAAGATATAAAATTATCCTTTCACATATATGAAAATCTTCAACTCTGTTGTTTTCAGTTTCTCATCTTTGCTCACATTAGTGCTTTTCTTGTCTGATTTAAACCCTACCGACATTAGTCTTAGTCTGGTACTCTATAACAATAATGACCCACACCCTGAAAGACCTAGTTAGAGGGTGTTACTGGGACCCTTCCATGAGGGAAGAAAATGTTTGACTTGACTGCAAAAGAGTAGAAAGGGAATAGGCAAATGGATTTCTTCTACTGATTTTTTTTTTTCTACAGTAGAGATGAGGGCAAAAAAGCCTGTGCATAGCTTATCTGTGCCATACACTTACATGCTGCTCAGGAGAAACACCTGACATGAACAGGACGTACAACAGCAATGACATATGAACATTGCGTCATCTTATCTCATGCATTGTGCAAGCTAACAAATAGTATTGCCCCAATGTGGTTTTAAGGTGAGTGCTTGGGCGTGGCTGTGAGTACATGCAATACTTCATATGAACCACAGTGGCTACCATTTGTTAGTGATTTACAAGACTCAATATTCAGATTTAAGTAAATGTAAACATCTGTATGAGGAATGGAAGACAGAGAAAAGGGATCCCACTACTTAGATACACAGTCCAAAAGTAAACTGGAGCCTTAATATTGACAAAAATTCATTGTTTTCCTGATCACAGAGAAGTTAAATGGTCTCTCTTATATGTCAACTACTGGTATTACAGAAAAATTATCTTTGAATGAAATTTGTACCTATGGCTTCAGAATACTTAGTAGAAATATATTCACAGGTTATTTGTAAGTTTCTGTGGCCTAAAGGATTCACCTGAATAGTGGAGTTCATGCTATTCATATACGTGCACCTGTAGTCAACTCATGAGTTGTTCAGTAATGTAAGCTTAGCTTTAGAGTGTCCACCAATCCCACAGCGCTGAGTCAAAAATACCATAGCTATATGATACAAAATAATGACTGATACAAACTCTGCTGATGCACTGTCATTCATTCAAAAATTCTCACTGCTTAGGCTAATTGAGTTTTGGCTAATTTGAGAGAAAAAGTTTTGGGTGTCCCCAGCTGACACCCGTGAAATCTGCCCTACTGTGTGATCAGACAACACACAGATCTGGTATTAATAAGCATAGAGCTGCAGCTTATAAGAGTTTCTTTCAATCTGTCAGGCCTAGAGGGAGATGCTCCCACTAATGGCTATTCTTTGGACTTCAAAACCAATTTAAACACTTACAATCCATTTCTTTAAAACTGTAACTAAAGGAAGTTTAGTACTTACCTTTACGTCAGTCTGTACAGAGTGTTCCTAGGCAAGAGAATGTGATTGTGGCTGGGGGTTGGGCCTCAGGTTTATCATTTAGAGAAGCCAAAAGGCAGCTGTCACAGAAAGAGGTATACTCTTTTTGATAGGCAGAGAGGTTGCCTAATTTTGCCTAAGAACATGCGCACAACTTCTTGAATACAAGAACATAAAGGAAGCAGAGGAAAGAGGTAAGGTATGAGGGGATCATGTGGTTTCTGATAATATTAGGTTCACAAGCAATAGCAAATTAACAATATATTTTCTAGGACATGATCAACAAGGTATTTAATATTGTACAGTTTTCCAGCAATGAATGATAACACTTCCACTGCATCTTTTCTGTTTGAATCTGAACACGCCTTGCAAACAGTAATGAATTAATCCCCACAGCTCCTTGTAAGGCAAGGAAGCATTATTATTTGTACCTAATTCTGCAGATGAGCAAACCAAGTTACAGAGGGATTAAGTGACTCGGCCAAGGTCATATAGAAAGTCTGCTGCCACTCATGGTATGCGTCAGTCCTTGTCAGCACTTGGTGACACTCCCTGAAAAGTTCACTCAACCCCTTTCTCTGCGTAGGCTAGCATCTCTGAGATTGCGTAAGTATCATCTTCCACCCTAAACCTGACTTACAGAAGAAACTTATTCAGCCCAGGTAGAGTCAGGCTGAGCATGATCCCCGGTTAATGGCTTTCCTGCTGTTTCGTTTATGATCTCCAAGATTCTATTTTATTTTCACCTCTGCCAAGAATTCCTCCTAATGGACTCTAATATGAAAGTATGTAGCTAGGCAGAATAATACTACACAAATAGACCATACAATAAACATACAGTCATTATTTTTGAAGACATATATATATTTCTCTCAGAACACACACAGGACACAAACCTTCCGATTTCTACTGCACTTAAAATAACCCCATGTTATTTCTCTACACAGTATAAATCACCTCGAAGTTTCATACAATTCATGTCATACTATGCATTTCATGTGAATCTTAGGAAACAATCTCTACACTGAATACTAGGCTTTTTGTAAGATCAACATGGCAGACAATCAGTAGAGCAACCAATTCTGTGAGGTAAAAAAATAGTGTGAATTTGGGAAGATTGTGGTTAATTCATAAAGAGAAGTTAGCTATGTGGGATGGCGAAAGATGATAGAAACCTTACTCTTTTGATGGCAAAAGATGATAGAAACCTTACTCTTTTATGTATGTTAAACTGCAAATTCAGAAACTGGACATAGCTCATGAGTCTGCAAATAAATACGGACCTATTTGTATACAGCAAAGGAATTAACACGGGTACATATATGTGCCACAGAAGTAGTCTGTGCTTTTTTCACACACTGGGAAAGAGAGAACACCACCTGTGACCCGCATAGTGAACACGGAATTTTCCTCAGTTTAAACAGAAATGCTTAGATTCAGCCAGAGCCAAATCAAGGATCATAGAACGATTTTGTTGAAAGGGCCCTTAAAGATCACCCAGTTCCAACACCCGTGCCATGGAGAGGGACACCTCTCACAGACCAGGCTGCTCAAGGCCTCATCCAGCTTGGACTTGAACAATTTCAGGGAGGAGACATCCGCAAATTCCTGGGCAACCTGTGCCAGTGTCTCACCACTCTCAATTTCTTCCTAATGTCTAACCTAAATCTTCCCCTTTCTAATTTCAAGCCATTCCCCCTCATCCTATCACTGCTTGCCCTTGTAAAAAGTCCTTCCTCAGCTTTCCTGTAGCCCCTTCAGGAAGTGGAAGGCCACTATGAGTTCTCCCTGAAGCCTTCTCTTCTCCAGGCTGAACAACCCCAACTCTCTCAGCCTGTCCTCACAGCAGAGGTGCTCCAGCCCTCTGGTCATCTTCATAACCCTCCTCTGCACCTGTTCAAACAGTTCCATATCCTTATGTTGGAGATTTCAGAACTGGACACAGTACTCCAGGTGAGGTCTCATGAGAAGCCCAAGAATGAATCAGTATGTTCAAGTCTCAAATCCAGATTAACTGCTGTTTCTTCTATGCTGGTCATACTAGATTCCTGGTGCTGCAGCAAACTGCTGAAATCCCCTTTCCCCCTTCCCCTACCCTCCCATCCTTCAGATTCAGGTCTGGAATTCTTGCATTCTTTATAACTTCTATCTACTTAAATCAACTCAATTCCTCCATTATGTAAATAGAAAAGAAGGAGAGCAGCTCTTGATCTTTTCTTTAACTGATTCAGTAATCCACTATTTCAGTTCATGCATCAGTAGTGCTGCTCCAAAACAGGAGTGCCTTTTCTTTGGGAACAGAAAGAGTAAGTCTGTAAACAAAAGAATAGGCACGAGAGCTGAAGAAGCTGCCATCTATTCCTTGCTCTGTCACAAATTTCCTGTGTGACTCTAGCAAGTCATTAATCTCTATATGCCTCATCTAGAAAATGGGATAATGGTATTTAACTATTTCATTGGGAGGTTTAACGGTTGTGAAATGGGCTGAGCTCCTTGGATGGAGGAAGCTGCTGTCAGAGTAAACAGTAACAGCATGATTATGTTTAGTGAGAAGGTTTTAGAAGAGTCACTTTGAAACGTCAGTATCACAATTGTGCATTACACAGACAAGCCTGGCTAATCAAGCGAGTCACTTGCAACTTTGTGTTGTGGTATCTATGCATACTGTCTGGACCCCAAAGTCAAGATGAATTAACACCCCGTATGTCCATGGAAAGAGACACCTTCTTTTGAGAATGACACATCCTTTCTCTAGTCTTAGGATCTAATAGAAGCATCACCCTACAAAAGGATTAGAAACATCCTACCATATGACAGGTCAGACAGCAGCACAGACATTAGTTCGTTGTTGATTTCTTCTATGATATTCTAGAAAACAATGGATCTTTGAGGCATATGGGGCGTGGACTCAACTTGTGGTGCAAGTGAGACACAGTTTATTTCTTAAGCAGTGCAAGTGAGCCAAGTGAGCCAAATGCTTATTCTACAGGCAGTCCTTTCTACACCTTTTACCCAGATGCTCGTCCTTCTATGGCCATCACCCCGATAAGGCAGCTATTCACAGGAGTTCTCTCTTCCTGCTTCTCATGCTCTAGCTAGCAATACACTATCGGTATTCCCACGCACTCAAATCCTGTTTAGTTCAGCATTTTCTCATACCCCTCTGCTTATTTCAGTGGCCTGCTCTTGTCCCTTTCTTCTACATTTCTTGAACTAAGGTATCTAGCAATCACATACTGTCAGATGGGAATGCGACTAGAGATTCTGAATGCATTTGTGAAAAAAATCTAATCAATCAGTCAGTGGGAACCACAGACACATAGAATCTCTTAAAAATCCACTTCTCTATGGATGTAGGTGTTAAACACATTGGCAATTCTAACTTCGTAAAGCCTCAGCTCTCTCCAGTGTCCCATCCTCTCTGATAAATATTTCATGACTTACGGCTTTTTTTCCTCAGGTTTGTATTCCTTTGATTGAGAACACGGTGTGACATCCAATGCTCTTCTATACTGCTCTTGGTCAGCATAACGTGAAAAATATCATGGCTATTTCATGACTGGTCATCTAAATACTCTGAGATGTTTTAATGTTGGTAAAATGTCAATGAACTTGTATTGTTTTCCTTTTCAACTTAAAAGGTCACCTGAAGTAAATACTTCAGTTTATATACACTGTTTGGAAATTCTTAATACCCCACTAATGATACCTTACAAAATTCTTGATACCCACAGCCAGTAACTTGACTACAAGAAATAACAAGTCAACTGTTTACTTGAAAAAGGAACTTAATCAAGCATTCACTTTCACCAAATACATGTTACTAAATATCAAGAAAATAGAACAGTTGTGTAATGGAGAACAACAGTACGTAAGAGACAGAGAAAGCTATTCTGGTATCATTGTCTACAGAATACATTCTCAAAAGTAATTTGCTGGGAATGTTAGGAATGTTATTACAATCATAGCAGAAACAAAGTCTTCTAATGGCAGTAGCTTCAACTGTAGCATTGGTCCTATCTAATCCATTCAATTTACAATGCTTTAGAAATTTAACTAGACTTTTTTCTGGGAAACATTACCTGTCCACAGGAGATCCACATTTCAGAAAAAAAATGAGATCCTGGGATAAACATGAAGTTCACATATTGCTCTGTCAAACACAGGGCAACTAGTCAGCTAACATTTTTTTAAAATCTCATTACACCATTTTGCAACCTCTCAGCAACAACACAACTGAATAAGGATCCTCTCATATGATTCATATTTCTTGGTTTTATAATGTAAAGATCAGGGGATTCCACATCACACTAGTGTCTACTGAACTGCTGTATTGTTGGAAAGTAAGCAATTCTGAGTGGAGTTAAAAGACAATTTAAGTAGATTTGTAAGTAGCTGCGCTTTTGAGCTCCATCACTGAATGACTTGATTCATGTCAATCCAAGTGAAAAAACCCACCAGTTGTGATATGTAAATGGCCGGAACTCATATAGTGGGGCACCAGGCTAAAGTATTCATGCTACAACCAGCACCTTGTGAAACACACAAGAAATAATTAGTAAAATCTCAAAAAGAAGAAAAATCTACCATTCGCTACAGCAATTTTCAAAAATGCAATCAAAACTGAGTGCTGAAATAGGCATTTGTAACATAGGACCACTGTTTTTTTCAGCTTAGCAGTATCAGAATAATACAAATTTTGTTAGTAGCAATAGATGACAAATAATGAATTATTATGTTAAGGTTACAAATTAGATGCAGGACCTGAATGGACTACTCCTATTGTCTTATTGTTTTCTGCCCATTTCTATGCTCTAGTAAGCCTTTGCAATAAGAATCATGTTAATATATATTAGTCTTCTAAAGTGCTCAATACAGGCTCTTACAGAACAAACCATAGCAGATATATGACAGGTGACACATTAAACCTCTGAAAACTCTTGGATTAACTTTACCCCAAATTTTAAAACAAGAAAGATTCACCTGACTTGCAGATCACCAAAAATAGATGTACTGTGACAAGGTCTACCCAACACCTAAAACCAATCAACCTCTAAAGCTGAGGTTTTTCTAGTATGGGCTTATACTCTAAAATCAGTGGGTTTGAAATTAAATTGGGGTATGTAAGCTCCAAATATTTGCTTTCAGCAAAAGGAATGCAGTAACTACACTGTATAACCTGACATCACTGGCAGGTCTGTACAAATCTATCCTTGTTTATAACAACATGGAGATTTACAACTGAGAATGAGCCCTACTTTTAACTCAGAAGCCAGTGTCTGCCAGTAGGACCTAACATTCAGAGGAGAAAAATGTGAGCTTGGCATGACTAAGGTAGGCATTAGAAGATGTACGGCTGGGAGTGGATAAACTGGAATGGGCAAGGTTGAGAGTATTAAAATTTGGCCTATATCTTCCACTGAAATGCTCACTGAAGGATTTTACAGGGACAAGGTTCTATACACGTGGTATGTAAAAAAGGTAAAAATAAACCACTCTTCAAAAAAAAAAAACTGCAGGAAGAAGAATGTGTATAACAAACTCATACAAGTTAGGAATTAAGAAAATTTAGGAAAATCTGAAGAGGCAATTTAAAAACTGAAGGAAGAAGTTACAGATTACTTATTTTCCTCTGAATCTTGCTTTTGATATGCGTTTGACTATATAAGCTGAAAAAAAGATATAATGTATATCATGACTGGATTATTCTCAAACTAATTGGATCTCTTTCAATCTAATTTGAACGGTGTGAAATAATAAAGCTATAGAAACTACTGTGGCAAGAATGTGGAGTTCTTAAATTGCATGAATTCTTCTGCCTTGCTAAGAAGGTAGAAACATATAATGGCTGAAATGAGAAAAGTTAAATGAGAGAAAGGGAGCCAGAGAAACAAGTTTTCCACTGGACTGAGTCCCCAAAGTAAGAATTATAAACAGTACGGAATTTCGAGTCAAAGGTTTTCAAAGCTTCAGGTCTGAGCGCTTCTAAAGCAGCTTTAAAGGACTGGGAAGAACACCAACCACCACCTTCAAATGTAGCTCTTTCCAATTCAGCTTTTGCTAGGAGCAGTGAGAAACCTTTGAAAGTCTTTCTGTTTTCTGCTCCCACACAGACAGTTACAAGAGCAAGTTATAGATAATCAACAAAATGACCAATGGCCTAACTGTCCTCTGAATGAAATTTGTTTCTTTTTCCTGCGTCAATATTAAAAGTTTAATGGGTAAGTATAGGAAGGTTATAATTTCAGAACATAAGAATTAACTTTCTTTATAATTCATATATATAATCTCAAAGTGTAATGTTTATGTGGTTAGCTGCAAGGTACCTAAAGTTTAAGACATTTATAATTTCTACTTTGAATGTGTTTAAGTGTCTTTTAATTGTAGAGGGCCACTTTTTTGGAAGGGTGCAACCCAAAGGTCAACAGCCGTCACTCATCTGTGTGTTGATGGCTTGGAGCCCTAGAAAACTTGGGTGTCACTTAACTGATTATGATGCTGGCTGAGCCACAGCACAAAATTTTCTGGCCTCTTGGTTAATGATAAACTCGTTTCTCATTCCTTCGCTACAGAAACACAAGCTCATTAGTACACACGTGTTCCACAGTATGCTGTGGCAGCTTCATGCAAGTGAAGAGGAAAGCACAAGAAAGATTAACAGAAAATCTGGGCAAATTCATCCAACTTATAGGATTTTGCAAAAAAAAATATTTTTTTTTTTAACAACACATTATTGTTGATTTTAATGATTCAATAATTAATTTCTTTAGGGCCAGAAGAAAAATGATTGTAATTATTACATAATCAGCTGCCTTTTTTCACTACAGTTATAAAAAGAAAATTGAAAATATCATCCGTATTTTAAATACTTAGAGCAGTGATTAGTATTTTTCAAACCTCATAGCTTTGTATGGTTGAACTTGCAATTCTGAATATATTCTCAGTGCTTTTGTTTTTCTAGCTAAACAGAAGATTCTCCTGCTGTAGAACTCCCTCATACCAAAAAAAGAGATCCTATCAAAATGTAATCGTTCCCTTGGCTTTGCCTTAGGATGTTACCCGTGGTGCAGTTATTGATCCCCACTGCTGCTTGTGGAAATGACAAACTGGACTTCTTATAAGTGGCTAAGAGAGACCTTTCACACCATTAAATAATAATTTTTAGAACTTCTAATATATTAATGAAATTCTAATAAGAGTAAACTAGTGCAGCATTTTCCACTCACTGCTAAACCATGCTATGTATGTTCGAATGTCTTCAAGACACAAACTTCTAGGTAAGTTCTTATTTTATTCGGAGCCTTTTTGACCCTCTTCTTGTATATCAGGAATTTGTCAAAATACAACTTTTTGAACTTTTGTGTGATACAAGACCTAGATACTCTGCACAAGCTGCAACATTGCTAAGCTAGACATTATTCACAACAGGGAGAAGTTTGGCATGGGCTTCAACCATGAGTTTGTTATTATAACATGGGAACAAGTTTAATATTCAAGACCTAAAGAAATACTGGTGAAGAATGGTCCTGGACTTTTATATAAGGAAATATGAATGGTGGATAACAATTGAGATAGTTTCCAACATCAGAAAAAGAGCAGAAAGATGTGAGATGGATAAAAATCACGCACACATAAGTCTCAGCCTACTGTATTTAACAAACACAGCAACCTAGAAATGAAAATGGAAAGTGTAACATTAGTGGCACTCTGATTCCAACTAGACATAGTTATTTATTCTGAGAGATAATACAGAACGAGGAGGGAGGGATTTGTGAAGGAGCTGAGGGAGTGCACTGTGTTTCACCATATCCTGTTTTGAACAGTTTCATCAGGCTTAACCTACAATTAATTTTAGGAACAGAACTTGCAGCACCCTAAGGATATCTACTCTTTCCTGGCTTTGCGCTCTAGAAGCTCACACTGAACTGATGCTAATTCTAGACCATAAACTTTTTCCAAGCTCATGAATAGTTAATAAAGCAAATTATTTACCACATTCCAAAGTTCTAGATGACAGCATGAGGCTTGAATTGGACTGTTAGGGAGTTGGTAACACACCTTAGTAACCTAGTTACTTCCTACTAAATTATCTATGACCTATTGATATTATTTCAGAGCTTTGAATGATAAAAAATGAATCCTTTCAAGAAATTATTTGCTTGACATGCAGAAAGCCAGTGGATCCTACAAAAGTAAAGCGCTAATGAAGAATGAAGATTAAAAGCATAGCATATACTGTATGAGAGACAAATGTAGTTTTCATTAACTAAACTAAAAGTCATAAAATATCTGTAGAACATGTTCAGTATATTGGAAAATCTAGAAGCAAATGCATAAGTGCAGAATCTACAGCTATTTCTTAAAATATTTTTTCATAACAAAACTACTTACAAAAAACAAAAGGTTGAATAGAATGTGAGAGAAAATGTATCATTAACGAACTTTTAAGTAGCTGTTTTTTTCTGGTTCTGAATAAAATCAAGTTCCTAAAAATGAAGTTTGGGAACCAGAAACAGCAATGTCACCGATAGTACCAGCAATGGTAATTATCCTCTCCACTTGCAAGCATATCAAAATGATACCTAGTGTTATGAAAATAGGAGGGTGTCTACTTCAATCTTCCTGCTAATCTAGATGAAGGATCCTTCTTTGCTCAGAAATAATGGGATAGGAGAGGTGTGGATACACTTCCACGCGTAAAGAACACTATTTATTTATATGGTCTGGGAAATAAGAAGTTAGGTGTGACAGGCTTGAGCAATGCCCATTATCATTTCTGCAGAGGGCTTACTACGCTGAAATCAGTCCTGAGATAATTATTTCAAAGGGCTTGATTGGGTGGCATTTCATCATAACTTCATTTTCAACTTTATAGCCAAACCATTTTTGCAGTTCAAACGTATATTCACCTCAAAGCACTTCACAGTTGTATGATGATAGGAAATGTACTTTAAGAAAATTATGAGGAAGAACAAATATGATCCAGGAAGAAACAGGTGGCATTGATCAGTGACACTACATGATATGCTTATTCTGTATTGATAAATTATGAGAAGTCTGATGAATAGTAATATCTGAACATGGGTAGACTGGGAACTGAAAACAACAGTAATTGTTTCATCTCTATTTATTCATGTCTTCTGAATCAACACACGAAAATCCTTCCTGGGTCACCTAGCATAGGCTTACTATTGCTGACAGCCAATAATTTTCTTTTATCCTCAGATTGTGGATTACTTCTAGACTACCCAAAGGAAAATTATTATGCAAGAAATCATATACTAGCACTAATTTGATATATTTTTAGAAAAAATGTATGAAACGGTCAGTCACGTAATACGATTTCTATTTGTATCTTCATCAAGCTTTCATAAGCTAAACATAACTCAAACATTTAGACTTGTTTTTATTAACATTAATTATTATTGGATTACTTCTAGAATTTTGATACTCATAACTATGTATAAGATTACAGGATCTGACTTAACATTTTAAAAGATGACCATCTCAATGATCATCTGTATGAGAGTGCAGATCTTGTCATACAAATGCAGAAACTGGAACCACAGAGAAAAGAAAAATTGAAGAACCTGTCTTTGTTATGGCCTTCTTTCTCGGACAAGCATTCCATTCTCACAACAATAACAATGACTTTTTAGAAAAAATACAGAAACAAAATGACAATTACAACAGAGTAGTCTAAGAAAGAAAGCACCAGATAAGGTCTGTTCATACATTAGACATTTTGGCAATAATGCTATCATTGTTACTTGGTTACTTCTCCTAAATTAGTTATGCTAGCTTCATTATTTTAAAATAAACAATCACAAGTAGACTCTCTAGCTTTATAAATTAAGAAGATTCATAAAGGTGTGCCTACCCTTAAAAGCATTAGTAACTTAACTTGAGCTTAATTAAATAAGAATTTAGTAAAGAGCGATTCATAATTGCAGTAGAAAGAATGTGAGTGTGATCACTTAAAAAGACACTCCTTTTCCCTCCTGTCTTAAGAAGTTCTGAAGAAGCTGAAGAATTTACCTGAAAATTGAAAAGATCTCCTTTACAACCTACCTAATCTGCCTGCCTTGGATTGGAAAATATGTTTTGTAAATTAAAAAAATCTTAATACCAAAAAACTAAGGAAAAACATCTTAAAAAATCTGTCTGACAAACTCAACAACGGTATCACTGTCAAGTAATACTTCTGACAAAAATTTAATGAAGAAATATTAATGATACAAAACGGAATCTGAGAATGTCAGCTGCAATCCAGAATGACAACTGATCAAGACAGCTGGATCTCAAACTCAGGGAGTTCTCCTAATTCTAAGCAAAGTCTGGCTGCACCTATGTTAATGATGTAATTCATACCAGGAGTGTACTTTTACATCACTCCTGAAGCACATGTATTTTTTATTTTAGCAAAATCTGTCTTATTCCTATTTTTTTAAGGTCCTTCACAGCTCTCATTCTAGTGCATCTAGCCTTGGCAATAACTATCCGGGGCCTTGTTCTGCCTGATCCACAAGATCCTTATTTATGCTGAGTCAGCATCTCTCACTATTCGTTCACTCCCCTTTTTTTACTAAGAGATAGCTGTCTTAGCACATCAAGGAGGCATCTTCTAAGGATAAGTAAAATAAAATTTTAGTGGCAATCTCTTTTCACATTTTGTGTGAGTTTAAATGACTTTCCAAATATTTTAGAGTCTGGAAGTGGCTTTATTCATTGATGTAAAATAGCTGGACTTTGGTGACTTAGAGACAGAGCGAAAGATTTCTATCATGTTTCTTTGCAGAAGGCTCTGAATAAGCTATAGTGTAGTAGGTAACCTGGATATGTGGCATGAATCTATTGGGCTGAATTCCTACCAGACTAACCAATTTAAAGAGGCTTTCATTTCGCTGGATAATGAATTAAAATTTTCAAGCACTCAGATTCTTTAAAGTTGTAAAAATAAGAAGTTATCTGTTTAATGAATAAATAAAAATAATGTTTGCGATCACAGGTAGCAAGCTTAAAGGAGGAAGGGTTACAATCATTTGTGTCCTCATGCTCAACCCAAGAATATCTCTTGGAGCTTCTAGAGACCACCTTAATACAAATATTTTGATATCATTATAGGGACTTGGAAGGCACAAGAGAAGTCCACAAAGACTCTTTAAGTAAGGCCTTTCTCAGTAGACTCAGCTGATCTTTATCGTTTAATATACAAAGGTCTCCTCCAAATGTGCCAGGACTGGGATGTGTGCCTTGGCTCTCAGGACTTGTCAGTCAATAAGAGTTTAGATTGTTTCAAAGCTATACCCTGACTGTTTCCCAAGCCCTTCCTGTCACTCTACATAGCAGTGAGAAGTCACCACAGGATGTGTTCTCTTGATGTTATGTCTCCAGAGTTGCAACGAGTCTTCACTTTCAAAGGCAGAAGCAAGTGAAGTCCCACTCCTTCAGCAGCTGACACTATCAGGAATACTCAGGTAACAATTTCTGTCAGTTATTCTTAACATTTTTTTCACAGTGAATTTGAAATCTCTTGACTATAAGGAGAAAACCAACTTACTTTCTATAAATAGTTCCCCAGAGCTGGAAAAATATCTTCCATTATTTTTCAAACTACTAACCATGTCTGGAACCATATCTGAAATAAATAGTTAGAAGTGCAGTGTATTCAGTATAGCTACGTTTTCAGGCACATCTGTACTCACCTCTCTGCAGCTGTTTGATAGGGATTGAGCTTGTGAATGCCTACCAACATCATCCCCAGAATCCCCACCAATTCATCCTCAAAACAAAAGCATCTGGCTTCTGCTTGGCATTCCCTTTTCATAGCAATACATAGAAGTGCAGTAACGGGTGAAGTGTGTAAGGGGTAAAGCCTCAGAACAGCTAATATATCATACATGCTTTGGAAGCACCAGTAGCTGTAGAGCCTACTTCGCAAAGACTGCTCATTAGAGGTAGCATACTATCAGACAAAGGACCTAGAGGCTGAAGACAAACCATTTCTACTGAGATCCTTAACCTTTCCTTTTTGACCTTATTTTTTTTTTGCTTCACTCAATCACTTTGCTACGTCGCTGACTCCTCCATCTGATAGAACATGGTCTGCCTGTGTGAGCTGTGGCTTATAACAACTTCCTGGCTTGCAAAGGCAGTTTATAAACCTTTATGTCCTGGTAAAACTTTCAGTCTTGGAGCTTGAATATCAAACCAGGCCTTGGAACATCCAAAATTCTCCATCCTGTAGTTCAAGACAGAAACAACATGATTTTTAATGGACTGTGGAATCTTGGTATTCTCAAGTACTTCACTGTCAGGTGCTTTGGTCTACCACGTAGTATTCAAAGTATGGCAGAATGAGTGACATATCAACCGTGACATGTGATTTCCTAGATGAAATAATAACAGGAGAATACACACAACTGTCAATATTTTGAGGAGAATCTGTTCTGGAGGACAGTGGGAATGGAATATACAAAGTACTCTAATTCCTATGATTGTTTCATTATCACATGACTCTGGGTATAAGGGGCACACAGAGCCCCAAACCCAGAAAAAAATGCAAAAATGAACTGAAGACAGCATAGCAAAGAGCTCCAAGCAGGTGAGGGACTGGCATGTAAACAGAGCCTGTTTACAGGGGAGCATGACTCACAGGGTACCTTTCTGTGAAATGGAAGAAAAGAATCTCTGCATATAAGCCATTCAGTTTACAAGACCGGTGAGGTGCATATGCTCTACTCATTGGATAAATACAGCCACCCTCAAGATAACATGTTTTTCTTAGATAAATAAGTAAACCGCTTCACAACAGTAGTATTCCCTTCCATATAGTCGTCATGAAAATGCTTTGAACTCAGAGTTCACTTAATTACAAATGCCTAGCTAGTTAACTAAAGCAAAGATCATGTGTTTTTGAAGTGGTCACTCTTGTTCTTCCATCTAATTCTCACCTTGTCTCTTGATATTAGTCACGATGCTAAGCCTAAACGTAAGAGTATCACCTTTTGGAGGGAGAGACCAAGTACTATGTCTTTGAAGCCCAATGAATCCTAATTAGCTATAATCGATAATAATTATAGTTATGTAATGGAAAATAGGAAGGTGAGGAAAAGGAAATGGCTGAGATCATTACAATTACTTTGTATTAGGGCTTATAGGGAAAACTAGTGTAAGAAGCTGACCACCGGAGGAAACAGATACTTGTTTATTTGGGTTTTCCTTGGTGTTGAAATAGCTAAGCTAAAGTGTACTAACTTTAACAAGCTCTGGAAGTGAAGCTATACTTTCTTTCCACTTGAGGTACGTGTATCTCTGAGGGTTTTGCTGTGGTAACCTCTTTGGAATCCTGCAATTACCACCTACGTGGCAAATTGGAATTGTTACATTCCTCTGCTAGTAATCCACACCTCCACTTAGCCAGAGGGCAGGGAGGAGAAGGAGGTGACTCTAATGGAGGCAACAGTCAGAGCCACAGAGTATTCTACTTGAAGGGCGAAGAAGCACTACAAATTAACCTCACAATATGAGATTTAAAACCCCTTTCACAAGGAACCAAACACTTTTTATATCCATGAGATACAAGATAAACTGGACAAAACCAGAAATTGAACTACATGACACTGCTGGTCTAATGCTTTATGCTCCTACTGACCACTGAACTCTAGCATTCCCAGAAATGTCTCTCAATGGTATCTTTCTAACACAAGACAGGGTTTTTTTTTTTGTTTTCCAACACGCTCACAGTTAGATGCTACACACCCAAATGATAAATTCATGCTGCAGGTATGTTTTGCTTCCCAATCCAAGGAGAAATTACACTACAGCTATGTAATGGTATCAGCATATTTAAACATATATATATATATGTAAATAAATAAATATTGGCATGCATCAGCATAATGCTACCATTTCAGTGCTCAAGTTTTACAAATAAAAGAATGTTTTATCTCCCAACTAGTTATGGATAAAAGGCAGAGTTTCAGAATGAATATGTACTTTAAAGTAAGAGAAAGTAGTACTGCATCGACATAAACGGCTAAAGTTATTTTGGCAAACACTCTGTTATTCTGAAAAGATGGGAGAGCAGCAAGAATTTCATATATACTAGTGTTCTTCCTAGTCCAGTTAAAAAACCCCAAGCATCCCAGATAATCTCAGTCTTTTGGTTGTAGTTCAACAACCTTATGCAATCTCCAAGACCAACCACAAGCTGGAAACCAAAGACTTTCACCCACAGGACACCAAACCCAAAACTCAGTATGACATTGTCCACAGTATGAAAGGCAGACTATTTGTTAACATCTTATCACCCTTTCACAAAAAACTAGCATGCTTGTTCCAACTGTAATTATAGAGAAACAGTAATATAAATATCCTTAATACATCTTTATTTAGGTTTAGCAAGTGAAGATGTTTTGGAGAGTCAAAACAAGGTTAGATGCCTAGGGACCACCTGGCAGTGATTCACCACCTTACAGTCATTTACAAAGAAATGACTGAGAATTTCTGCACTAACTCAAGAAAATATGTTACACTATCCTCTGTGGCTGCCTACTCATACTAGCATTTGTACTACCAATGCATAAATATGTCTTTGCATGTTTGCTCTAAAAGGGTTAAATAACATATACATCCACTGTGTAAGATATTAATTAGATACTCCATACTAGGTCACTGTGTATAGATTTCAACATTAATTCAAACTAGAGCAATACAATGGGAATAAAGGGAGAATAGAAGTGAAAAGCACCATAGGAAAAGGGAAAATCTCAAGTCAGAAAAAGTAGCTACATCTAATCCGGTAGTCCACAGGATTTAGCTGTGGAGCCAGATGCTTTCAGCTTCACATCTAAGTTCAAAGAAGGACAAGACTCATCTTTAATTTAAGGAATCTTTTGTTTTCACATTTCCAACCCTTCCTCCATCAATGTGAAAGTAAAACAAAATCAGGAGTATGTGGCTTTCAGAGGAGGACCATGAAGATGATCAGAGGGCTGGAGCACCTCCCATATGACTACAAGCTGAGAGAGTTGGTCTTGTTTTGTCTAGAGAAGAGAAGGCTCCAAGGAGACCTTATAGCAGCCTTCCAGCACTTAAAGGTGTCTTACAGGAAAGATGGGAAGGGGCTCTTTATCAAGGAGTACTGTGATAGGATGAATGATGTTTTAAGCTGAAAGAAAGGAGTATTGGAAATGAACATTTTGCAGTGAGAGTGGAGGTGCACTGCAACAGGCCCAGAGAAGTTGTGGTTGCCCCATCCCTGGAGGTATTCAAAGCCAGGTTGGATGGGGCTTTGAGCAATCTGATCCAGTGGGAGGGGTCCCTGCCCATGGTAGGGGGAATGGAATTGGATGATTCTATGATTCTAATAGTAATAGAAATGGGACTTTTATCATAGTCTATAAACCTGTGGTCTAGACCTCCAAAGTTCTAACTTATGGAATAATCTTTTAAAAAAAGTCATTCAGCCTGCATTAAAGTAGTACACAGATACGACTCGCATGTATCAGTTCGTCACATGCCATATAATTTTCCGCAGAAGGCAGCATGGTGAATAACATCTCCAAAGGCATCCATTGGATTTTTGAGATGTTTCCCTATATAAAGCCATATAATGATCCAAAGGAAGATATGTCCTGGACTTTTTGAAACCTTTGAGACACATTTCAGCACTCAATTGGGAGATCACACTTGAAACAGAGCCCAGAAAGCTCTGCAGTTATGTCAGAGATTAGCATAGGCTGTGAGGTTTCCTGATGGCTAAACATGATATAACGTGACAGATGTGAGAGCCAAGGAGCTGTAAACTGGAGGAGATAAGTATTTAATTGTTATAAACTAAGTATTTAACTATAAGTAATGCAATCTGAAGGCACATATACAAGCAGGCCTTCAGGCCTACTGCAAAGCATCGTGAGATTGGCCATGGTGTAAACTGCTGCATAATCCTGGCACATATACAATAGGATTATATACCAAGCACGTATGGAGAGTGAATCCAAGGTCTTACCACTCCTCATGACAGTCCTGATGATAGGGCAGGTATAAGCAGCAGTTCTCAGACAAATGTTACTGTTACTGGTACACTGTGGGATTGATCTCAACAGGCAGAAACAGCACAGTATGGATGGGAAGCTAATTCTTCACTTCCTGTTTTTAAACATCTGTGTTCTGCTGGATTTAACACTCTGTAAGAATATTACCCACTAACAGTCACCCCTCATCCACACATTAACAAGAGGACCTTTTTTTTCCATCAATAGTACCACCAGCAATGGAAGCAGCAATATTTAGATACCACATAAAACAGCAGCAGCAAAATCCATGGTTTTCTTGGAAGATACCTGTTCAGCCAAGCAAGAGTTCTGTTAGCAGCATTCTTGCCTTCAGCAGAAAATGATTACTGATTAACTGCAAAGGGCACTGAAAATGGTAGGGCAGAAAACCAAAATGAAAACTTTCCAAAGAGCGGTGTGTTAACCAACTAGTATTAACTGTCACCTACTTCTGCATGACCTGAAGCTACGAAAAGTTCTCAGGGTACAGCAGTTACAATTTTCCAAGAAATGAATTTTAGGCCACAGAGACACCTACATACTATGCAAATGTTTCTTCAGTTAATCGAGGGCAATCTTTAAATTCTTAGCACAGACTAGTGTGAGTGGTGTGTACTAATTACTGTCACAGCTGTTTACCATCTCAAAGCATCCTCATGTCTGAGTCTCATGCAAAAATTTTAATGTAGTACAATACTTAATAAAGCAATAATAAAAAATGCTAAAGATGTTGAAGTATCCTTGACTTCTACTGCTTTCCCCCATGTTTGAAAATGTATATACATCAAACATATATACGTGTTGAAAGAGTATATTTATTAGCAGTACATTGAGTATATAATTATAGGAAATTAAATAGAGAACGCTGAGAATTACCTTTATGAGACAAAATTTACTATTATAGTAATTACTACGAGTTACTCTTGTATATGACATCAAAAGACTAAAATGCGAAGTTCAAGCACATAAAACCTTAGAGTCTGATGTAGCACTTATGTTTCCAGTGATACTAACAATTTCTGGGTGAAATTCACAGTAGTATTTTACCTATATCGAAGAAGGGTAAAGTGAAAGATAGAGACATTTATTCCTCTTTAAGACACGATAGTTAACTGGCTGAAGAGCTAGACATAGGGCTGACAGAATAATTTTGACTGCAGTCAGGTGGAAAATATTTTTTTTCAGCCTCTAGAGGAGTTGTTTCCCCACCTGAGATTTCAATATTAAAACAATATCTATTTTTCAAAAGTGAAATAAATTTGGAAATGCATCCATGGTTACAATCAGTTCCTCAAGCCACTCTTCCCTTCTATGGTCCAGAACTCCTAATAACACTACTATTCCATTTGATATAATAAAACTAAAACCCTATGACTGTGTTGCCTCCTAGGACAGCCTATGCTGTCGAGGAGACAGAGAAATAGGACATAATGTACTTTGCAATACAAATCTCACCAGGCAGTTGGCGGTAACAGCAACTCAAACTACATTTTGATAACCACTCTCTCCTCTTTCATCCAGGATCTGGAAATACAGTTGATGGACAGCTGCGTCCAACAGAGGGACTCTTAAATTCTTACATTTATTAACACCATAGTAACAGAGTGCAGATTACCTTTGTTGTATACCCTCAGCCCATACATCGGTGGACACTCCACGAACACTTGAGAATATTCCTTGTTTTTCATTTTAATGACTTTATCTTGAGTGTTACACAGGAATTATTTCATTCCAGGCTGAATGTTGTGCTTCCTGTTGAACAAAACACTATTTTTTTAATTTGTTTTACTACAGCATGCAGCCATTCCTGACTCCTCTCTTTGCAGCACTCCACAGCTGAGGAAACATCCTCCCCATTCCTCTTTGGTGTCCTCATAGAAGTCCTTCTCCCTTTGTCTCATATCCTGCTCTTAACCATCACCAACATATCTGGTTTTCCTGAAGGCTTCACAAACCACCAAGCAGTACGTTGCTCTTCAGTTGATCAGTTTTATGTTAAAATTGAAGCATAGACTGAAAAACAGAGCTTCTGCCTTTCAATAGAGTCTCTTCCAAACTGGAACGCTGCAGCTCTCCCTCTCAACAAATATTTAAGTGCTTTATAATTTGAACTCTGGCAGCAGACACAGAAACACCCACTCCCTGTGATTAAGTGGAACCTTTTATGTTAAACGAAATCAGGGAGATGGATAGGAAGCAAGATGACATTTAACAGCAAAATTGAGTTTAGAACGATTACTTCATCTCTGCCAAAAAAGTATGAGCTGAAATTTGGCAGAAAGGTTTAATTAGCTGACTGAAGGCTTCTTATCTTGACAACTAATCTAAGACACTTACTTTTTTGAATATTACAACTTTCAATCTTCTCTAGACAATATTCCAGCACAGGCAGAACAAAGCTTTCTAAGAACACAAGCACAAATCTCCGAACTCTTAATGTTTTTCAGGAATTTTTGTGCGAAGGAGTGTTTTGAAACCATGACAGAAATAACAAGATGAACACCTGTCTACTCCTACTAACACATATACCTCATTATCAGGTAGCTTTTATCTGCTTTCAGTATTCTTGCAGAGAACGTTTTCTCCAATTCAATAAATCCAAAATACAAAATTCTTTCAGTTTTCTAGGAATACAGCAGAATTTAGAGCCGGTTGTGTTATACTCCTACAAAGGCACCGACTTTACATTTCAAGGAAGGCAAAACTCCTTTATGTATGACTATTTTAAAGAACCTGTCGTGACAATGTATCTGATCACAGAATAGGCTCCCCTACCCAGGAACAAACAATAGTTTATAGCATTAATACCTCTGACTTCTAGTTTTAACTGTTGTTTGTGTAGGTGTATGGACTGTCTAAAGCCAGAATTATGGAAAAGTAAACCTGCAGTTACTCAAGGTATGGAAATTAAATTGTTATATTTACTTTGATGCAGCTGATAAAATAATGTGGTGCTTGAATTTAACTGAATGGTGCCTGGAGGCCTTGGGAAAATCTCTGGAGTAAGCTAACTGTACCAAACACATCAACACAGCCCTCGGAGGCCTGGGGAGAGACCTGGAGCGGTACTGCCGGTCAGCCACAGCAAGAAAACAACTTATCAGCTGCCATGCCACAGTAGCTCTGATTATAGGCTTTATAAATCACAAAATTATCTGGAAAATATGGTATTCCCACCCAGCTTCAGCAATTTGAAAAACTGCTAAGAAATTTAGGACAGATGCACCTAGATTTTTTCAGCTGCAGACTCTGCTTTTTTTCTTTTGTTACCTTATTTTATATAAAGGTGTTCTGAGCCACTTCAAATGATCTGCCATTTCCCATCATTGTTTTAGTCCTTTTTTTCTTGCCATTGTCTCAGTGCCTGAGTTTATCTAGATTCCTTCCTACTGTTGGTGTTCTGATCTAGGCTTCTCCAGTACTGGCTTTCATTCTTTAGTCCAGCATTACTTCAACACAATATGACAACATAAAGCTCAGGCCTACAAATCTTTTGTACTCTATGAGAACAAAGGCATCCAAAGCAAACTCTGGCAACTAAATCTATGGACCACACAGTTATCCTGACTCCCAGATTGTTAAGTTTCAATTACAATTTCATCATCTTTAGCCTGTCTGCAACTGATTGTCCTAGAAAAATGCTGTGCACAGTTGAATGTCATTAAAAAAATCCAGGTAACAAATACTTAAATACAAATAATCACAGTTATAGTGAGATTGCGCAGGTAGAACTAATGTCAGTTTTCACATTAAGTTTATTTGTACATAAACAAAACATATAAGGAGACAGATAGAAATACGATCAATTACAGAATCATTAAACAAACTACAACACAAATAATAAATCCATGCCTAAGAGACACCTGGTTTCATATGCTATAATTTCCCGTTCTTTAGGAGATAAATAGATTCTTGACCTTTGCAATAAAACAGATAAACAGATTCCTCAGTTTTCAAACACTGAATTCTACTCGTTAGCTTCAATTATCACTTTAAAATATCAAACTGTCAATGACACATTCCTTTCCTCTTCCCCTATGTGGGGAATATAATACCACAATATTTTCTAAACATCTAAACAAATTACTGTGGTGTTGACCTGCGGGAAAGAGGACTTCAGCCATCAAAACACAGGCAAGAAGGAGAAAACTGGGGAACCGGTTGGACCAGACACCTCTTCGCACCGGGCCAAGAAGGAGTGCTGGTGAATCAGCGCCCCCCTCTGCTGTGCAGCTGGAAAGGCTAATTTTTCAGCTTTGAACAAAAGTTGCATTATTCTTACCTGATCTATCAACCCCAGCTTTCTACTGAGATGTCCACCTCCTCCAGCCCACAGGGCTAGTGTCTAGGTTACCATGCATTCAAGTAAGATCCTTTTTAACATGTCACGATGGTGTTTAAATCAATCATTCACATCCACAAAATTCATATACACATTTATTTCAAAATTCTACTCCGAACTCTCCTTAGGCTAATACATATCAACAGGAGCTAATGCCCTCCAATGACTGCTCTTGCTAAGTCAATATTCATTATTTTGCTACTCTTCAGGTTGTTAAGCAAGCATCTGTAAGCCTTTTGCATTTGGAACCCATTTTTCATTGCATGTTATTAAAGTAGATACCACTTTCCAGGTCAAAGTTGTGTGTTGGACACTTACAGACAATGGTTGCAGGACAAATTACAAAAAAGTTTAAAAACAGCTCCTGAATGTACCCCACAAAAGAACATATTGTTCATTTTGTAGAATCCTTTCCCTTGAGATGCTGCTTGCAAGAAATAAACCATTTTTTCATCTTCCCTGATTTTTCCTATGTGATTGTGACACTAAAAAACACTTCAGAAAAAGAGATTATCTCTATTATCGTTTAACCCTACTCTAGAGTATCACGTTTAGAGTATCATAACTATTCTCAGAAGTCTGTGAGTCTCAAGCGCCTGCAAATATCTTTATTCATTTAGAACTGAGTAGAAAACATCATCTTAAGTTTCTTGTACATTACACAAAATTAGGCTTCAGTTTATTTGCCAGTCAGACTTAGAACTCAGAAATACAGAACTCCGTGTTTGTTACAAAATTTAATACAATGAACTTATCTCTATTAACACTTGGAGCCTGGGTCACTGAACTTAAGACTATTACCAGGCTGCAGGACAATTCTCTTCTTTCATGGCCTTTCATTCTCATTGCAAAAATCACAGAATGATCATAGAGTCATAGAATGGTGTGGGTTGGAAAAGACCTTAAAGATCATCCAGTTCCAACTCCCCTGCGATGGGCAGGTACACCTTCCATGACAGGGAGAATATTGTCTCCATCTAAAGTTGTACTGAGACTTGGCTGAGGCACAGACGCAGACAAAGAGAAGGGAAGAGCTCCTGGCTCTCACAAATTATAGGAATTGAGGTAAATACTTTTACTTTTTGTCAAATATAGTCAAATGATAACAAACTTAGTTTGTATAGTAGTCTGAGATTGTTGTACAGGGTGAACAGCCACCTGTGTATGAAAGGTTGTACATAGCACAGACATATCTCAAAGAGATAAAGACTGCTGAACCAAACTGATTCAAGGAGGCTTTATACACTTCAGACAAACCCATAACAGGCAGTAGGACTCTGCAAGCGCCTACAGAAACACAAGAGACTGCAACAGCACCAATGGCCAATAATGCTCTCTGACTAAACACCAGCGACACAGTTTTCTTTCAGTTTCATTTTCCTACCACCACAACTGCTGGCAAGTTTGCATACTAATACTGCTTTATAATTTGACCCCTGTGAGATTACCAAAACAACTAACTGAGAAGTTGCACCTCCTTCAGGATTGTGCATGCTGTGCATGCTCTGAAATCAACATCCCATCTTCCTATTTTAAATGGCCACTGCTCCCCTTGGACAGCTGCACTTCCACGTAAAACTTATTAATTAGGAAGCCTCTGCTTCAATTTAGTAAGCACCTTCTGTGAAATACCAGACCAGGTGAGTCTTACAGACAGTGAATAACAATCAGGGCTGAGCTCTCCCTCATGTTGCTACAGTAAAAGGACAGGTGCCAAGCTCTGAAGTTTGCACAACAAACCAAATACTGCATTAAGCAAATCCATTTTCCTTCTTACTGTTTGCAGGCACTTTGTTTTTCTTTAGAAAAGCAACCTTTCTGCCAATCAGGGCAAGTTTTGCCTGTTTTCCTGGCAGAGGCGAAGTTCCCCTGTAAGGAAACACTCATTGCACCAGACAGAGCAACACCGGTTGGTTTTGACCAAATCCTCACACGAGAGCCTTTTCCTCGTGACTTGGCTCATTGCACTCTAGCAGGGCTGTGTTTTGCCAGTCATTGCTCCTGAGTTACGAGGTGCTATGCGACCCTGCGGCTGGAGGGAAGATACACAGACTGTGCCTATAAAGATCACCTAAGAACCTTTAAAAGTTGGGTAACACACAGCTACTACACAGCAGCCACAGTAATGCAGCCCCACAATGCAACTACTCAGCCCCCACCCTGCCGAGAAGGCAGCCAGGATGGGATAGGTCAGCCCATAGCACATACACTGACCACCTCAGAGCCCTGGGCCTGCCCCCAGCCAGTCTGTGCCTCCTCCCAAAAATTCAAATTTCATAAAGCATCCAACGAAACGAGGCAGTTGCAAAACATTTGATTTATCATAGTTACCAGTATTGGTGCGATTTGACTTTACAAAGCAGAGCTTTGTAAAGTGATAATTCCTTCTCTATAGTGACAGAAATTTCGCACAGAAAACGAACTACTAACTGTGTTTCACTTGGGCAGCTGCTGGTCAGTGTACCTTAGCACTGTTCTCTTGGGGAAGTTGCAATACCTTGACTTAAAAAAAAATAATGCTTTAGAGCAGCAGGGAGAGACAGGCCCTTCTAGCCCAGTCCCACTCAAATCCAGCTGAGACAGCTGCCACTAACACAAACATAAGAATCTAGGCATAGAACTCAAGTTCATGTGGTTTTTTAGTGAGTTGATTATTGTTGACAGCACTTTTAGTTATGTGTATTTGACCCGAGGGGTTCATGATCTCTCCCACGTGTGTAAAATTGCCAACAACTGAACAAGCATGACCTCTAAAGTTTGGTTTCGTTCCAAACAACCACATGAAAAGGTTAACTGAATTAAAGAATTTTATTTTGTGCATTTCAGAATTACATGAATAATGACATTTTCTAAACTCAGTTGTTGCTGTGATAGATACATGTAAGACATCTTTCCATTTTACATTACAACATGCAGTGTGAGAATGATACATTATATCACTTGTATTCTCAAGTTAATAATCTTTGAACAAATCAAGAGCTAATAACTGTACGAACACTGGTAACAGTCAAAATTATTTCAACTGGGAGAAAGAAAAAAACCAATACCATACAGGTCAGAAAACGCCAAATGGAACATAATGGATTCACAATTCTCGCTAATTCTACTGACTATAACTTTGCATTTCTACAGGTTTTTGAGTGTATATTATAAATTATACTAATGAATGAATATACAGTTCAGGATGAGTCAAAATAAGTCAGATATTTTAGGCGATAATGACTTTATGGTATAGAGTTTATCCAGATGAATACCAGCTCATCTAAGTGTTAGATTTAATATTGCTTTCTTCCCTCTTCATTTTTAAACTGTCTGGCTTGACAAAGTGTTGAGTAGCTCTGTGATAAAAAAAGAGATCAACTTAACCCAAAGCTCCCCAAAACCAATAAGCTACTACCATCCCCCAACACTTTCAACTTCAATTCTTACTTTTGTTGCTACTTAACAGCAAAGTCAATCAATACGATATAAGGTTTTATCCTATTTAAAACATTTATTTGTCACTAAAACTATGCTCAACTAATCAGTGCAGAAGGAACATTATAAACGGGCATGTTTAGAAATTTCATACATAACATGCATTTTTGTGTACACAGTGGTGATTTACTTCTGAAATTTTACTATTATATTAGAAAAAAACTAGCAGTGACAAATATGCAGTCCCTATCAGCAGTGCAGTTTGCAAAACAGTGGAAATTCATTTGTAATATTGTAGGAAGGTTTGATGAATAATGTTTCACTTTCCTTTTTCCCAACACAGAGTGTCACTGCCAACGTATATAATTTGACACCCTGCAGAAATCTTCTGCAGTCATAGCTCTTAAGCTACACTTGCAAATTTAAAATGTTTCCATCAATTAAGAACAATTTATTCTGCTATATTGTTCCTACTTTCTAAACAACAGTAGCTGCAAAACATAACTTGAAAAACTAAATGAGAAATAATTACCTAAGAAAACTGTAAAAAGCTAGTGATTCAGTAGGATATAAACCTCAATACCATTATCAATTTTGGAAAATTCAGTTATGTTATGAAAAATATTTCATTTGTCTCTTGCACATTGAAAACAATCTGTGGCTGTCATACCAGTAACATTTTTGATCAAGTGACATCTCTAATGCATCATGTCGAGAAAATAAACATTTCCCAATCCATGTACTGCAGCAGCTCAAAAGCTGAGGTACAATATAGACCTTCCCTAATCATAACTTTTAAGTACTGAACACCAGATAGTTCAATACTTATTAACCTTTCATATACTTTGAATATAATCACTTCTGCAATTCATCTGTCTTCAGTCTATTAACTTGCCCTTAAATGTATCACATCTGTAACACATCTCCCTGAACAAGACAGCACACTTACACTTTAGACAGGGTATGGAAACTTTAAAATATGAATATAATAAAAAACTTGACCTATGTGTTATTAGTGCGTTATAATTACATTCGGAGTATATTTTTTTCAGCACAGGTTGTCTAACATTAAGAAATGTAGCATCAGGTTTTTTCCCCTCCCTGTGATGTGGGAAGTGTTGTCAACCTCACTCTCTGCCTGTTTATCACACTAAGATGGAAAAATTGCATGAATTAGAGAGATGAGAACTACCAACAGCATTTCTGTCAACCACCCTTCAGTTTGGGAACACTGAACTGAACTCAATAAGGGCACGTAGACATGCAAATAAGGAGAGGACATGTGTTCTACATCATGTTTACTGGATGCTGTTCCCAACGAACAACACATAGAGGTAGCATGCTTATTCTTATCATAATTTCAAAAGGCCTAGAAACCTTACCTTCTCTTCTCTGGTGGTAGGATAGTATCTCTTCCTATACTGTTAAGTGTTTCCACTTGCTTCAATAGAGCTAGGATTTCCCCAAGAATAAAGGGCTGAAGTGACCATACCACTTCAAGAAATTAATTAAGCAGTCAAACACACTGGCTTCTGTAACTTTGGCCTCCCCTAACATAGAGGCTGTACATTGTATGCACACGTTTCTTATGTATTCCTCATGGTGAAAAACAGATTTAAATGAAGAAACGGGTTTACTGCATGGCTCACAGTGTTAAATTAAGTAAAAAATGGATATTGTCTCATTATTGCTGAGTTAACCCTTAAAATTTAGTTTAAAGTTTTTGAAAATTTTATATGTAACTTCAAAGTTTGGTTTATTACATTATTCATAAACTTTATTTCTGTGGTTGCTTAATGGAGTGTTCAACTGAACACATACAAAAATAATCTCCATAATACAGTTTAACAGAGAGAGAACATATTATGTCTTCATTAATGCATGGTGCTACAGGACAAAGCATACCAAACTCAAAGCTATAGGTTAGTCTTTTCCCCTTTAGGCATGCATTGCAAAACATCCATTTACTCTTTAAGAGACAAATTAAAAAAACATAAAAGCTGTGCTACTTACTTTTAGCTCAGGTAAGAGCCACCTCATTTTGTTACATTAAGATTTTCATGTGAAAAGTCTAAAAAACCAAAGCTACTTGAAATAAAGTTTGTGCATATTCTTAAAATTGCTCCTTACTAAAAGTTTCTGCATTAAGTGTGCACTGCAGTTTTATTTTATTGTCATAGCCCGATTTTCAAAACACATCCCAAGCCCCACACAGTTATAGGGCACGGGAGCTGCTGGCAATCAGCATCTTTGAAAATCAGGATGCAGCTTAAGTGATTGTGCATTTCCCTTGCAGTATAAGCCAAGTGTTCATCTATGCCCAATAATAAGACCACAGAAGTTTCAAACCAATCAAAATTAACTTTTACAAGTCATAAAGGATTTCAAGGATAACACCAATTGACCAGGCCTGAGTTTCACAGCTAAAAGGGCAATACTGTCCATTTTCATTGGTCAGTTCCGGAAGCCCTTTCCAGGACGACCTGATAAAAGAAAAAACAAATGAGTATTTTTGTTAGATTATATATTGAAATGAGAAGAACATTCAATTTAAAACTTCTTAGAAGATTATCTCAGTAGGAAACTGAAAACCCTGACTGAAGGTCTTTTGTTCTATGAGCACAGTATATTTTCTAATAACTGAGTTCTAATTAATTCTTTTGTTTCCTACAGCTGGGAATTGTATACAAATAACACACTTATGGAAATACTCAATAGTTGAGGTTGTTGCTACATTAATAATTCTGTACCCAAATGAAATAACAAAAAGAGTAAAAGCATACCACTTCAGCAGTAAAACAGAAAAAACAAAGGATGTTACCAAAGTGCAAGTTATTTGGTAATATTACCAAACAATGGGACAAGACACTATATAAGGACAAAAGTTGCTTAACAAATCCCTTTACTTCCTTGAGTGGTCAGATAAGCCGCTCTACCGTGACCGGTTGCACTGAGTTATGCTTATGGGTACAAATAAATGCATATTTGAAGGCTGCAGAACAGATTATATGTGAAGAGGTATCAAGGGCAAGATCTTTGGTTTTGTTTGTCAAATTCTTAAGAACTAAAAAAAAATGACAAAAAGGGGAAAAATAGCATGGCTTTAGTGGTTTCTTTTTTAAGAGGGAGAACTCAAAAAGCAAAGGAACATTGAAGGGTCATAAATAAGTTCCTCATCTTCTTAGAAAATAAAGGGTACTGAGATTCTGAAGCACTACCATAATAATTTCCTCATTTATAACAGAAAAAATGCTAAAAATATTTTGCATCAGCTTATCTGCCACAATTTCAGTCTATCACTAGTAACCCTTTAACTATTTTGTTTTACAAGTTGGTTTGCAATATTTTTTAAAAAACAACTCATTTCATATAAAAAATTAATATCAGACAAAATTTAGATCCTAATTTTTACATAAGGCTTATTTCACCCAATCTTCACATGGGCAAATACTAGTACAATATTCAAAAAGCACTAGATCTCAGCTGTGCTTTAAACTTGATTGGAGATCTGCAACAGCACACGTAGCAGCAAACATATTTAGAAAACAGATGCTGTTTATATTATATATCTGTACTTTTAGATGCAATTGGATAGTGGATACCAGTAGCTTGAACAAATATTTTGGATCTATGTTAGCTGGTATCTTACCTTTCAAGATGAACGTAGTGGCGAGAAAGAATGTTCTTAATCATAACTACAGTTTTTGCATATATCTCCGGACCAATCAACTTTGAGAAGTACAGTTTGGCACGAAGAAAATATCCAATTGGCCACAGCCATTCCTAAACAAAGAATGAAAAAGACATGATCATTATAGCGACTGGTTTGAAAAGGTGACAGACATTTTTCTATAATTGAAGAAACTGGCTCTTACAGGTCCTTGGTGATAATTGAAGCCTCTGGCTACATTGTAGTTGTCATTGTCAAGAGCATTATCATATACTCCACAGTAAACCATATCACTGCAAAAAAGAAAAAATAAATTATGCAAACAAAGACTTAAGAAAAATGATACATATAAATGTAAAGCAGAAACAAACCAAAAACTTGTCATGGCATTTACATTTAATGACGATTAAGTTACGGAGGTCTCCACCAGGTTCGGTATTTTACATGACAATGTAATTCCAAAAATGGCTTAAACTATTAGGAAAATTGTTAAAAGTCTTGCAATGACTTGAATTTGTAGCTTTGCCCTTCTGCTTTTACTGCAACTGTAGTGCTGTGCACTGTATCATATATAAGTATGTATTAGAGATGCAAATTCAAATCTTTATGATAGCAAATTTGACTTGCTTACTGGGTGGCATCAAAACCACTGGTGGTTGTCTACATAAATAAAATCCATCGCACATGAGAATTATAACAAAAGAAATACTACTTCCACTTGTCAAATAATTCCTGCTGTCATGCTTTGTATTTACTTGTTCTTTTCACTACTATACTTACTCTGGGTCTAAGGTTTTCATGCCTAATGGACCAAGCAGCTTTTCTTCTGCTATCTGCAGAGCTTTCCAAGCTCTCTCAGGAGTGAACAATTCAGGGGCCTAATAAAGTAATTAAGATATGAGTAAATCTGCACATATACACACATAAGGCCGTGTATACAAATGTAGAAGACCACATAATGCCTGAGTACTATATTACTGAATCAAATTCTGTAACCTACAGGTCAGAGTAAGCAAGAAGAAGCTATCCAGGGTTTTAAAAAAAATTTTATTTTATTGTATTTTGTTTTATTTTACACGCACTTGTAAAGTATTATTACTGAAGCTCTTTACAAACCCAATAAAGACAAACATCCCATACTTTTTAGCTAACATGATGTGAAAAGCAGCTACCAGACCTAACATCAAAAGACATTCTGAATGTAGTGAACACTGCAAATTTATCCTAGCTATACAGTGGACCACAGTTTCATTAGGTAAGTCCTATCATGGATGTATCTTTAGAAGATACTCCAAGATGCACGAATATTAAAAGCATGGAAAAGAAAGGTTTTCAAAAAGTTATTCTAAGCAATGCATTCTCCTGATACAGTGCCATGTAAATGAACCTTACAATGCAAGCTTAGTTCAATAACAAAGATAACTTTAAGCGCAAATGCTTTTCCCGCTCGCCCTCACTTACCACAACCATTGCTATTGTGAAATTTGGCCTGAGTTGATAGTCACACCATGGACTGGAAGCTCCATAGCTGTCCTTATAAATTCCACGTTTGTGAACAAGTTCTGGATGTTTCTCATTACGATCTCCAGGGTTCTCAGAGATAAAAAACAGCCTTTCAAAGTTCCCTTGAATTTTTCTGTTCCACTCATCATATGTGATAGTCTGCTCCTTTCCTACAAGATGTTACATACAGGTTTAGTTTTCTGAAAACAGCCGCAGTGGTAATATCAGAAATATGTTTATTTTCCTTTTTACTGTTTTGCTTATTGAAGTTTTATGTGAGATATTCATAACGCAATGAAGACCATAGTAGCACAGCAAAAAATTATTATTTAGAAATGGAGTTATGCTGCAGATGAACTTTAACACATGCACAATTTTTTACAAAACATTTTCTAAGTTGGTTAGCTAGGAGCAAACAGTATGAGGTACTGTGATCTACAGTAAATGCATTTAAGCATGGCAACATGTCAGCTCTTTTATAGTACTTGGTGTCTATATCCTCGCTCTTTTGGAGACTTCAAAGAGAGTGTCAAAACACTGGGGTAAGCGTAACTTCTAAAAGCTTTCTCATCGTGAATTCCTGATACTTAACAGGAGCACCTCTCTCCAGCTGGTGATTCCCAACATTTATGCCAATTCTGGAGTTCACAGGAACAGCTCACTGAAACTTCAAGTGAGACTAGAAAAACATCAGGTTTTAGTCAGCAGAATAGTGCTAGGGATATCTTCCTGACTGACATTCACATACATCTTAAATAAGCAATGCTTTTATGAAAGAACCAAAAATAATGAACAATTGTAGATTAGTTTTATGTTAGGTGAGTACAGGAGTATTGTCTATTTTTCTTCTGAAGCATAGCAAGAAGGGCAACACTACCAAAACTGAAATATAGTATTGCCAAAAGAACAGAAAACCTAGAAACTCTAACACTAAGCCTATTCTTAATGAACAAGGCATAGATAAATAGTAATTAGGCTAGTTTTAAAGTAGATTCAGCAGTAGATGAATGACATTTAAATGCAGTTACACAAGATGAACAATGGAGGGGAATAGACAAACATCAAATTGAATCTAAAGAAGTTGCTTGTGATACTGGTACAAAGGAGATAAGACAAGTCTTAAGGATATTATAATCCTTAGATACATAAAGAATATTTATGTGTAATGAATTCTAAATTGTCTTACTCTAGCTATATATTTTAAGAAATCCTGAACTGACAGTTAAGTTCATGACCTAAGAATAAGAATCTGTACTGGCTAGGACCTACAGGAAAAAAAAAATCAAATACTTACATTCATATTTTCTAAAATACAATAAAAGAACCATTAAATTGTTTTCCAATATTATCCTTTACTGAAGAGTAAAAGGCTTTACAGAGCATGTATGTTCACTTGGGTTGAGCAGGCTCTAAGTCAAGTAACTTTGAAATCAGAGCACTACCCATGAGAAACATAAAGGACATCTAAAGATATTTATGTAAATATTCACAAGAAGTGGTTTTATGTGTTGTGAATATTGGGGGTAAGGAGGGGAAGAAAAAAGGCAAAGAAGTGTCTTGTATCATTACACTTAGCATTCTTGTAATGAATGATGTGTATCATCGTAATACATAATTATCCTATCACTCGTATAAATTTTGAGAAATGGTATTTACACTCCCAAATGCCTTTGTTATCCACACCTTAATACACAGAATAAAATACTTGAAATATGGACAAGACAATAACAAATCTTAATAAATTTTTGTAGTAACAAAGATTTTAATCATAGAAAATACGTTCCCACGTTTTTCCCCTTTTAACCCTAAATCTTCTTGAGCAGCTTGATAGTCATCCCTGATGTTATATGGCCACAATGGCATCATTTTAGTTATTGTTATACTTCAGTAATGCAATTATGAGATGTCCTGTATTTACCATGTCTTTTTACAGTGACTCCACGGAAAGGAAACACATCTTTCCGAGATAAATCCTGCAACCAGCGAACAGCTGACTTGCACAGGCCAACAATTTCCACAGCAGAGCCATCTCTAAAATAATAAAAGACCAAGAGTTACTTTAAGGTGACTATTAAAGTTCAGTAAGTGATTGAAAAAAAAAATCTGTATCTTAGACACTTTTCCCTATTCCACTACTATTCCCTTATTTCTTCTATAGGAGCATTCCAAAGTTCTACAGTATTGCAGTTCTGTGCATAACAGCTTCATCATCATCACTATTGTCACGATTTCTTAACTTCAGTCATACCTCTCTCACCCATATTCTCTTGAAAATGAAGAGTCCTTAGACATTCCAGTCTCTCCTTCCAAGGCAGCCACTCCATCCTCTTGAGTTTTAGCTGCCCTTCTCTGTACCATCCTTCAATACGTCCTTCGTGAGACCAACACTACACATAACACTAAAGACACAAATATATTGTGCTGGTGCAAGGTTTCACAAAGAGGTGGAATAATGCCCTCTGCCTTGTTCTAAAAACTTATTATTAATATTTTTATTAGCTTTTGTGGCAACTTCTGTATACTAAAATATCATTTCAGAAAGCTAGCAATCACTCTGATTTCATTCCTGTGTTGTAGCTCAGTTCTGACACCATTGTGTAGGCATGGTTTAGACTATTTTTCCCCAGGATGCATATCTTGATCTATGTTGAAACTTATCTGTCGCTTTTAGGCACACTCAGTTTTATAGAGTCCTCTTGAATTTCATGAACAAGACAACATTAGCATAAGCAGACTGGGTCAATTTACTTTTATTGAGACCACTAGGATTCTACCTGAAGAAGAAACAATGGAGGAAAGGGTGGAAAGCAGGTGAGTTTTTCTATCAGCTAACAGTCAGAAAACTGATTGTCAACTGGCCAACAGCTAGGTTATTTCTGTTAGACTAATTTAAAGCAGTTTTACCATACCCAGCTACATTGCACAGATTTAAGGTAATTTTATATCACTCACTGAGAACATGAAAAAGGACCAGCCCTAAACAAGTTGGTCTTCTGATGTTAAAACTGTACTCAATACATAGGTTCTCTATCTGCATATGCATTTCGGTAACTTAATTTCTGCCATAATAGATTACTCAAGTCAAAAGAAAAGAATTAAAATAAGCACAAAATGCACTACTTGGACTTGCTTCTTTTTTCAGGTGGTATTCAGATAATCACCATATGCATAAATTTCATATTATATCGTATTTTTTACTGTCTGCTTGATGTAATTTTTTTCTCCAGCATCACCAATTTTCCTTCAGTTCTCACCCACAGACAGCAATCTATTTGACGCCATATTAAACTCAAGCAAGGATACCTGCAGCAGTTTGTGAGTACATAGTGCAGAGCTTATCTTTAAAATGTTCAGTCTCAACTTTAACAACTTAGATATTTTCAACTTTCAAATAAGAAATACAGAAACAACACAACAATAATCAATAGATAGCTCCTACGATAAGTCTAAATAACAAAGTACTGGTAGTACTGCAAGTATGCAGTTTTTCCTAAATCACATTTTACTACTTGAATTCAAACCTCAACTCTTTGCAGGGAGCTAGGACCGTGCCAGAAGCTGAGGGCTTCACTGCCTAAGAATGCATCATTTCTTTAGATGAGCTCAAAGAAATAAAAGTAACATTTTACTAGGCAGAAACATTTATAACATTTGAGATCTCCTCAGATGTGTTAATGGAAGGCACAGTAATTCTGCAGAAGAATGTCAGTTAAAAAAATATTTTCAACTCCTCCACCGCCCTTCTCTCCCCCCCCAAAAAAATGCCCCTGGATTTTGTACCTTGGAGTAGCTGGAATTCCTCTGTTGCGAGCTCTATCACTCTCTCCCATTTTATCCATCCAAGTGCCACAATTGAAGCGGTTCCCTCCGAAGACAAAGCCAGTTTCACAGTCAACACCTGCAGTCACATTAAAACCTGCCAAGCAAGAATATCACGTATTTTAAACAAAAAACCCCAAAACACAGTCTCCCCCAGCCCAATGCTCTGAATAAATTAAAAAACCCCGCCAAATGAGATCCAAGGCAGGTTTTTGAAGGCAACTGTACTTCAAATGAACTTCCCATTTAAAGATAAACTTGTATGACAACACAAAAACAGCTGCTGATAATTAGGTACTTTTTAAACACTAAATTTATTTAAAGTAATATAGTTTCAGTTGCATTAAACATAATTTTTCAAAAATATACTGAATAGCTAAAGGAAAAGAAATAAAACATAATTGTAATCTTTTGAATTGCATAGCGAGTGTTTGTTCTATAGTTACCTTCATCTCTCATGTTTTGATCTATCTGTGAACCAGCATTCCTTTCTCGGAAATTTATGCCTTCCATGTGTCGTTGCATTGCTTCCTGTATTACTTCATAAAGCGGTTGATCCTAGATTGATTGCGTGTTTGGATGATATATGAAAGGCAAAATGAAAAACAAGTAGAAAGGCTCTAACGTGCAAATAGCAGCAATTCTAAGCCTCTGCTTAATGATACTTCAAAAGTGAAGTATCTAACGTTTTCAATAGCATCTTTGCAATGGCAATACATTGTATACAATTTTTACCATAAACATTTTTCCAAGACGAAAAGCAAAGAAAAAAATTTAGAAGCTGGTATATATTTTTTTCTCCATCCCCAACTCCCTGCAAATGTGTAATTCTGCGATGCAGATGTAGTAAAAAGTGCCTAAAAGATGGAGTTCTTGTGCTAGAATCAAACTTCACCATAAACAACAGGTAGCAACAGATTCTTGTAGCTAGAAAAATTATATCCTTTCATTAAAATTTACAGTTGTGTTAAATATTTAAATCTGAAGTAATCTTTACCACAGTGCCTGCAGACTGAGGAGAAGAGTCATCTCTTGGGTACATCCTAGAAACGGGACACCTGAGAATGTCTAATCCATTTGGAACAATTTTACAGTAGTCTTGGATACACTGAAGCCACCACCATACAGCATCGCGACAGTTGTATCTGGCATGTGTCCCCTGGCCAAGCAGATTGGGAATGAGACCATGTCTTAAAGTCCCACCAAATGCTAAAATGATGTTTCTAGAAGAAAAGAAAAACAGTCTTGACTAAGTTAGTTTCAAGGCCATTATTGGACCAAGCATTAAGTACTAAGCATACAAGTTAACCTTAATAGCAAGGCAAGTCAAGGAGACAAACAGGATCTTAAAGTCAGATGCCAAAAGTTTGCTGTTGAAAGCTACAGATTACTTCATTTAGCATGAACTTTTTACAATGAGAAGTCATCTATTCCCTACAAATTTCCCAACATGAACACATTTAAATCTATTTGTGCAAAACATACAACACTGCTAGCATGGAAAAGCTAGTTTGTTTTTTCATAGATAGTGATATAAAGCCTAAATACGATTCCCAATGAAGTCACGGGGAGTTTTTATTGACATTGTTTATGATTACCCTGGTATCCATTCTGATGAGTGGGGTGGAATGGGGACGGAGGGCAGGAGTAGATGGGAATTTCCTATTAAAATACAGAGAGGTGACAGCAGCTGAGGTTAAGAGAAGTTTCATTTGAGAACTGTTGCACATACCTTGGGGAAAACATAGATTCCAACAAGCTTTAAAAGGGAATATAAACATACCAGTAGACTGCAGATCTTACTGCATGGGAAAGGTAATAGTTGGCCAAATGTACAACAGCATAAATACATGCTATTTAAAACAACTAATTTTTATGTTTGTATCATGTGGCGAGCTCCACCCAAATTAAAAGATTAATTGAAATATAGATCTGACTCATATCTGGCTCATTTGTCTGGTTAAACATTTACAAACAGATATCAAATTGTAACAATCCACAATTAGCTGATTTATCATATTAATAGACAAATATTAGCAGTTACAAAAAAAAGCACAGTAGACATGCAAATCACACCTTTCTGATTAAAACAGTATTCTCTAGCTACTTCAGATTTTTAACTAATTCTGAAATTATTGCTCAGCAAGCACATGTGAAAATCACTCTGCTAAAGGAGAAGCAGCAGTGTTACAGGGGTTACAACTACCTTATCTATACAGAACATCAGCTTCACATCAGTGCTAAGAAATCAGGAGAGAGTCATTTAAGTAGCATTTTTAATTCCACTTAGAACTCTCAAGTCCATCTAGGGTTATTAAATTTTTTTACTGTTTTTAAACAGCTTGTGTGTCATCTCAGGTTTTGAAAGCATGCCTTCTTCCTAGCTACCTGCAAAAGCAAGAAGAACTAAGAATAAGTCAGTCTTACCTTGCTTCTAGATAACGTCCAGTAACTAACATTAGACCTCTTAGTGCAATAAAGGTATCCCTTCCCCAAGAACGAAAAATTCCAGAAGAAAAGTGAGGTAAACCTGAAAAGAAATGTCATTTTTCATCTCATTTATTGGTAAGGCAGAAATCTCCACGCGTACATGTATGTATAAAATAACCAGAAGTATATTCACATTTATATCTCTTCCTAGATTAAGATATTTAAAGTAAACAATATTCTAGACCAAATTTTTAAGAAAAGAACAATTATCTTTTAGAATTTCAAAATCATGCAAAAGAATTTTTCATATTGATAAGTCACATTTAAGTGATTATAAAATCACTTTACAATGTAAACTTTAAAAAAAGCAGAAAGAAAATGAAAAAAAAACATAACTATGACAAGACTCACAATGGTCTGCGGGCAAGAATTGATGTATGAGAGGTGTGCAACCCTCAGTAGCACAAAGGGGATAAGACAGGAGAGCTACAAATTTCTTCAGCCCCAAATTGTTACTAGCCACTATCAAAGGAATCCTGCTTCTCTTTCCTCGCAGCTTTTAGAACTACATCTTACTGTAGACATTGTAACATGTAACTTTAAGAATGATTCTGACTGACAAAGCATAATTATTACAACAGTAAGGCTCATCCTTGTCTTTTCTTTCATTTATTAACTTTTTCAACCTAACACATGAATAATTTCATATGATAAAGTTTCAAACGAGCAGTCTCTAGTGCATGCTTGACAGAACAACATTTTAATGTTTATCACTTAACTCTTCCAACTTATTTGCTAATGTGGCCTCCACATCACTGCAGTTTTATAGCATATGGCAACAGCACTTGAGAATGACAGTTCACGTATGAGTTAAAAGTCTCAGACACAACTACCAGTGAATATGTGAAGTGAATATTTAAAACCAAACCCTTTAGTACGATTAATCTTTATGACCAATTTAAGGGAATATTGTGGCTCTGTGCTTCCAGGTAACGCTAAGGAAGGCAAATGGAATGCTACTGAGACTAAAAGCAATGAAATTCCATGACAGAAATACGGACAGCAAAAAGAAAAAGAAAATAAACACCCCAGTGAGACAGATGCCATAGAATCTGTGGATGTTAAAGTTTCTATGGTTTCAGAAAGGGAATGGGCCAACTCAGAACAAAAGTAAGTTCATTCTAGGACACTAAACACGTAAGACAATACCTCTTACATAGGATAGCGCCCAATTCAAAGATTGCCAGGTGCTGGCAGAACATTTGGAAATATAAACACTACTTGCTGACTGCTTTATGCTCTGTTATTTTGGAGATGGTTTCAGATCAGGCATTCCGGTTTGCTAATGGTGCTTTCTTTTTCTGAATAATTGCAAACAATAAATTCACCCTTTCACTCTATTACAAGTCAGTTCTTAAATATACTTAAGAGAATAGGTTTTTGGGTTTTTTTGGGTCATTCTTTTTTTTTTTTTAAACATGAATTTATCTCAAGCTAGTCTTCTGGAAAACGAGATAACATAGTTGTGGATCTCCATATCTGATAAAAAATGGATACAGCTAAAAATGTCTTTAAAGTGTTTAAGCTCCCTGCCCCCACAAGCAGTAACAAAACAGTTGTCCCCAAGAAGTACTTCTAGGCAAAACTCCCATATTTTTAATATGGGCAAATCTTTATCTTGAACACAAGTTAAAACACAGGGCAAAAGTGATGAAAACTGCTGCCTACATTTTATCCACAGTTACTGACACATGGATCCCCAGCACAATGGAGACAATTTTAATGTTGCTACTAAAAAGTTTAACTATTTTAAAAGACCTTTTAAAAAAGGTTGTCTTCACTTACCAGCTGCTAAGGAAACACAACACTGTTCTTTCTCATTTGTAATCTCATTCAGCCTATAGGGAACATCATGTAAGGAAGGAGACAAATCTGGCAGACAAGAATATTTTCCTATCCCACACATCTGGACTGAACCCAAGGAAAGGTGTTTAACAAACGTTGATCCATTCTGTACAAAGCTGTAATTCAACATAATTAAATTAAAATAATTTTACATTAAGCAATATCAGTCTATAAAACGTATTCTTTTATTATGTGTAATACTTACAATAGTCTTTTGTAAATTAAAACCAATAATGAGTTAATGTTAGTATTTCCCATGACTGAAGTTTGCATGAAAGCTTTAATTTGTAAATCACTTTTTCCCCTCCAAAATATGGGGAATGTTAGCCTTAAATTTTACTTTATTAATATCAATGGAAGCATTTATGTCAAATATTTCTAGGGAAAAGAGTTAAAAAAAAATTGGTTTGGCTTACTTGAGGCCTGCACATAGAAACAAGGCTTCAAAAATATGATAAAAAATATTTTACTATAAACAACAGTTTCTGTCAAGCCTAGTCACTATTTTTAAAGATTGTTACATTTATATATATCTAACATTGTAAATCAATAAATTAGTTAGCATATTGTCTAAAATAACGCAACCTGCATTCCTGACTAGTTCATCTCCAAGCATTTTTTCATAAAATACATTACTTCCCGCCTGTTTTCACAGCTATACCAAATTCTATGCCCATTTTAATACCTGTATTTTCACAAAACAGTACGTTCAGAACGTTCACAGCTAGAATAAACCTTTATTAAATCAATCTCCCTTCCCTTTCCAAGAAACAATGGAGAAGCAGACATTGAAGATCAAGCAGTTATTAACTAAGCAAAGCCCTCACATAATGAAGGATATTTAGCTGTGTTAGAGAAGAAGTGTTGAACAAAGCATGAACATGGAGTACAATGCAGTGTTTCCTTTTTCCCCTGAACTTTAAAGTAATCATTGCAGTTGTACTAAAACTATAGCAAAAAAAGTTTCCAAAGCCTGGCAAAAAAACACTGGCATAAGGTTTCCTCCTCCTACTGCACGATGCCAACAGTAGTTATAAATAAGTTTTATAACTAAGTTATAAAAACCCTGGGTAGACAGCTGAACTCTCAACCTTATAAACCACCACCGTTAGAAGACTAATTCAATATTTACTCCCAATTCTACCTTTTTACATTGGACACGTATGCAAACATTCAGATTACATTCTCCACATATAAAACTTAACAGGTGCAAATAGATACAGAAACATCTACAGTCCTGACATGCAAAGCATACCTAGACATCTGGTGCCATCCCACATCCAAAAGTGTCGTGTATGCACCCACTAATATGGCATCAAAGTAACATGGGATGAGGTAACGTGGAATTCTCTTTAGGTAGACAAACATGGCCTTCAACCATTTACCAACCTATTAAAATACAATATAATTAGAATTTGATAACACTAGGGTTAAAAAAGCAGTGCTTTCAGGATCCATCTAGTTAAACTATGTGTCACAGGTTTTGTACATTTATTACACCCAAGTTATGCCCAACCACCAAAAAGGTGAGGTTATCTTCAGTTATTAATAACACCACTAGCATGCAACCATTCTTGTCTAAGAAGTTGTCCATGCTAGATATTTGTAGTAGAATTGCTGTACCCTCCTGCTCCAAAATTTCAACTGAGAGTTGTACTGTAAGAAAAGTAGTAGGGAAGTATCTGACAAATGGGCAACAACATCAACTACACAGAGAGATTATATTTTGCTAGTCTTGTATCATCACAAAGAAATTATTACAACTGAGTAGCAAAGGAAAGCTGCAACTTGAAAGGCATCACTATAACCTAAGTGTGAAGAGGTTTCTCATTGCTTTAAAAGACAAGACTGAAGAGGTGAAGCTTGAGACCAGGGATAGAAAAATAATCAAAAGACTAAATTATGTAAAGCCACTAGTGAAATGACTGCACATCTGGGTCTAGGACTCAGAATTCCAAAACTTCACCTTTGACACCTGGGAAGCCTTTCTCTTCTTTCCTTCTACTACTGTTAAAGCACATTATGACAACCCACTAGAAAGCCACAAAGATTTATACCTTGCAGATTAACAAAGTATGTGCCAATATATTACAAGATGACACTATACTTTTAACCCATAAATTAAGAAGGGAAAGCTACTTGTATAAACACTGCAATTATGTAAGGTTTAGCTACAGGCAAGTTTAGTATAGCTACAGGTACTCGATATTTTCTGCAAAATAGAATGAAACACTACAAATGAAGAAATCAAACTATACAGAAAAAATAAGCAACAGTCTTTGAAAAGCAGAAAGTCTAGCAAGTTTCAGACTAACTTCTCTTCTAGAAAAGCTCTGTCTCTGAGGTAACATCCAGCATTCACTTCAGAACAATATTAGACTGTTTTATTCATTCTTCTGCTTTGTATCACTGCACTTCACTTCCGGAACAAAGTGAAATAAGAATGCTAATGCCTTTATTATTATATTCATTATGTAAGTTACCCAAATCAGGCTTTCATCCTGTGAAATGAATAAATAATTGCTGTGCAGGAAAATAAAATATGACGAAGAAAGTAAAGGACTATATTGCAATGCATCTATACAGGTGACTTGAATCTCTGTAATTCCTATCTTCAGTGCTTGACTGTGCAATTTTACTATAACTGTATCATAATAATGTATACCCAGTAGTAGTTAGGCCCTCTTTTGAAAGCATTCTACTTAAAAAAAGTAGTTACTTAATTTTGATCTGAGGAAAATAAAGAAACAAACAAGGAAGGACTCCTGCAGGCCTTTATGTAAGGGCTAATAACTCTCCCATGCCTTACGTATTTTTCACTTCCCTTTTGCAGTCTATTTTTAAACAGGATTGAGGAAAGGGAAGAAAGACATATTAACAGTTGATCTTCCTAGCAGAAGTTGCCGAGACAAGGAATAGATGGACTGAATTTAAAAATATACCAGTAACTGAAAAGGAAATAAATTTGTAATTTGAAACCCCAAAGTCACCGAGTAAGTATTTTTACTCACTTCTGCACAGGCTCCTGCACGTGAAATCAGACGATTACTGACATAATCAATCATCCAGTCTCCAGATCTTAAATTATCACAAAATGGATGGCCCAAGTCATTTTTTGGTCTAATGTCTGCCATCACTGACATTAACCCTGAAGATACAAACCCAATTCCACATTAGAACACACATTATCACAAATAGTAATTACAATTCAGGAGGAAAAGGTACACAGCAACAGATAATTTAACTAGATTTAAATGTAATATTTCTTTTGATCTGCGGAACAAGTTAAGATACAACTCAATTATAGTTTCCTCAGCATACAGCCTAGACAGCTATGAAAATCACTGTGGAATAACTAGCATGACAGAATTCATACACCTGATAAATGAACAACAGTCCTTAGTAATCTAGTAATAGCTGGCATTTAATCAACCTGGTTACATGTATTTTCTTTTTATTATAAAAGCAAGGGCATTTCCGTTAAAACATGTCCTGAATCAAACTTGCTCAAAGCATCAAGAGAGAGGATTCTTGTTTTAGTATGCGATTTTCTGGTTACAACACTGATCAGTGGCATGATTAAACACAAAAAACTGACTGTTCTCTATCCAAACAATGACACTAGCCATGAAAACACCATTAAGGTATGACTGAGTAGCTCTATTTTAGTTTTGTTCTTGACAGAAAAAAGAATGCTGAAAGTACTACCTTGGAGTCCTGCATATTTCAGTGGTGACCAGTTTGGTATATTGTAACAACCTCCACCATCTTCTTGTTCTTCTGCCTCACATCTATACAGTACTTGATTTAGGTCAGCTAAAGTTAGTTTAGATGCAATACTGAAAAAAATGTGGAGAAAAAAATTCCAAACCCGAAAGCAACATTAGTGAAAAAATACAGAGAGCATTTCACAAACAATTCTTTTTTCAGACTTCCATTAGAATAATCAAATACATACGAGTCTCTTTCCTCTTAAGCTTGGAAATTGAGACCCTGTTTTTTCAGATCTTCCAAGATGTTCAAGCTCAGATGTTTCGGTATTTATTTAGAAACACCATATTAAGAACAAACCCCAAACACTGACAAGCACTCTGTGTTAGTAAATCTGCTTTAAGTAGCAATCACACAGAATGTGAAAAAAAGAGCCCAGGAAGTTTTTAGGTATTAGCCCTGCTTAGTATTATACATATATATATATAAAAAAAAAATCAATCTCAAAATTTAATTGCACAGTGACAATCCAAATCCACCTGTAGTAACACAAGAAAACCTCACTTTAAGTTTACAGACTGTTCCTTGCTCCCACTGTTCCACTCTTGATTCTACTTCAAAAACTTAAAGAATACTCACGAAGAAAATAAGGTTTTTAATATAGGTGCTGAATGATCATCAGGAAGACTTCCAGATTTAAAGTGAGGGCTGAACTGGATTAAATGATTGCGGAGTATGCCAACAGCCTCTTGTGCCTTTGGGTCAAGACTAACTCTGTAAATATGAATGCATAACTTGTTGAAACACAGCACTTACAGTAACTATTCTCAGGTCTCAAAACAAAGAATCCTATCATTCTATTTTAATAACAGCCATTTGGCAATTATAATAACTTACCTGAATACTATTACACTTCCTGGTGTCAATTTTTCAAATTCTATTTCTTGGACAAATTCATTTGGCCCTTTTATTGCAGTTCCAGCTTGCTTTATGATTTTACTGTCTTTAATCTTAGAAAAGAAAACACATTTGCAACTGAAATTGATGTCTCTTTTCTAGCACAAAATATCACAAATTACACAATATTATATCAGGACATAGGTGAAGGAGGCTAATTACCTGGATATGCTCTCTGAGTTCCATTGTGAAATTAGGCAATCCATTTATAAAATGTTTATCTTTTTTGTAAGGACTAGCACTTCTCTCAATAGTCCTAGCCTCAAGCACTACTTCTTCTATTTTTCCTAAAAAAAACGTTAAATCATATTGTAGCTGTTAAGATACTTCAAATGAACAAGTGAGTCTTTTGAAAACATGAAGCGAAACCTAAAACTAAAAACCTAAATATTCAAAGTCTCTGTTGTACACCTGAACAACAAAATGTGACAAAACATATGGGGAAGTATTCTAAGTATCCTATGAACATTCATTTGGTGTACTGTATTTTAAAATGCCTATTTGTTACTTTATAATAAATTAGCCATAAAATCAGTCAATAACTAGCAAGTTAAAACTTGTCTTTTAATGTCCAGCTCTGTTCCCTTCCTTATAATCTTTTAGGAGATGGTATTAGATTGGTTTCCAAACTGCAGCTACAGATGGCTTAGCTTCGAAGTGTAAAAACTTATTCATAATATTCAAATATCCTAATATTCAAAATCCTTCCAGTAACCTACAAATTAAGGTACACAATTCTTGCGGCCACTTGTTAATATATTTGTATACAATGTGACCAACTAAGGAGTAGGCACAACACATGCACTCAAAAAACTGAGCATATTTAAAATGCCAGTTTGGAAAGCTTCTCTTCAGAAATATGTCACACAATGTGTAGAAGTCCTTACACTGTATTACTATTAAGTATAGTAAATAATCCATATTTTTAATTAATGTTATGTATTTATTATCCATATATTTTCTTTATATTAATGTATGCAGTACAAAGAGGTTTCTTATTAGATGTATTTAAAACCATAAAAAGTCATACAGAAAAAAGCTGAATAGCAATGACATTGATAAATACAAGGAGATTTTAGCTTTTTTCTCCCAGCATAACATGTAATAAGTAGTAATCCTCCCCAACGCTGTGCAATTAACCATCCTGCTGTTAACTATTTCTTACCGGTTCAGAAACAAGACAGTAAACAAAACCAGACCCTCACGGGGAGCTTATAGCAGGAAGTATACTCAATATGAATGCCTCAAGACTCCAAGCAATGTAAATTTATTATTGTTTCTTTAACCACTTTTGGTGCATGCATGTTACTACCTATAAAAGGAACGTTATATATTGAAAACTCTCATGTTGATTTCATGTGTCTGAAGTTAAAAAGTATGGAATTAGAGCACCCTGAATTTTTTGTACACCGGTCAGCACTTGAAAAGAAATCTGTTTACCTGGGATACACATTTCAGGTACTTCTTTACTGTAGAAGGAAGTTTTAGGATCCCTGAAGGCAGTTCGACTTACAGCTACAACAGACTGGTGTGTGTTGGGACAATGTCTTGTCACTGCCACTATATCTTCATCAACTTGATCTACATACACCTAGAAAATATAAAAGATTGCAACTGTGTTCACAGAGAACAAAATATGGAGAAATCATACTGTTACCCTCACTTCTTGCCTGATTAAAGCCTTTAGCACCCAGCTCCTGATGTAATCTGTTTATGGCCAGCCTTCCCGCTAGAATTCCCGTTTCGAAATTAACTTCACCAGAAGTCAGATGTGCTGCTGGATTCCATTTTGCATAAAACCTCTCTTCAGATACTACAGAGATCTGTAAAGAAAATAAGATTTAAGCAAACATCAACTACCCTGAAAAAAAAAACCAAACAGCTGAAAGTCTCAACTATATAAACACTTCAAATTTTCTATGAAATTGGACAATCTGAAATAATGCCAGCTAGTAAAGTGCTTGGCATTTCAAATAAACAACATTAAAACACATGTCCTGGACAAGATTAAAGTTTACATTTTTTAAAGTAACTTGAGAATTAAACTGTAGAGACATACCTGGTGTGGTACTAGTTCATCATACCCTTTGGTGCTACCTGTAGCACAGCATGCCATGGAAACAATCATTGCACTAGGAAGAGCATCGTATGCAGATCGGTGCTACGTAAAAAATAAACAAATAGGTGATAAATAGTGAAACAAAGACATAATTCATCCCTCCAAATTCAGCACATAGAATATATATTCAGTGCAACAGAGGAATTGCTAATCACATCATTTTCTCAGTCAAAAGAGAATTATTGAAAAATATTGCTACAAATGCACTAATAAAAGCAACTTAAGAGAAACCCTCAAAAATAAGTACTTCAGTTACCATCATTCTCTCTCATTTTCCTCCTGTAAACCAAGAGCTTAGGAGAACAGATTAACAAGCAGAGACAGAACCACTTATAGTAGCTAGAATGAATGAAACAAACCAACTCATTAAACAACTTCCTGTACTTTTCCCCTTAAAAGACAAAATCTTGAATGTCAAAGGGAGTTGTTAAAAATTTTATTCTCTGCATTGAAAACCTGAAGATCTGACATAAGTCTTTTCTAACTATTGCTCAGGAAAAACATCCAGATTGCACCAAGTACTCCCATGGTTCAGAAATATCAACTCAGAAAACAAAATGTAAACTTGCGCTTCCATTTTAGGTGCTCACCTGAATTGGACATTCATTATCATGTGTAATATCCATAAACAGTGCATGAGCAATAGCTGGCATCAAAGGTCTCAAACGTGGCTGGACGAAAGAGCCAACAGGTTCACCTCCAAAACGATAAACTAACCTTCCCTCTTCATGGCTATTATAAGCAGTCATTGCCTCTAAAGAACAAAATAGGTAAGTGTCTGCATAAGAGTAACTACCAGAGAGTACAGCACGCACAAAGAGGTTAATGAAGCATTTCACACTTGTTATTCTGGTGTGTTCAATCATTTAAAAAAAAAAAATCACATATAACTACATTCTCCAACATGGATATGCAACCTTGGAGTATTCCATTCACTATAATACATTAAGGAAGAGAAAGATAAGGGGAATAAAAGAGAGAAAAAAGCATATATCTGAAACTGTTTCTCATAGGCTTTAAGAAACTCATGCAACAAAAAATCAGATACGACATGACACTTGCATAGCAGAACTGTGCTACAACTTTTTCTCTTGCTAGAGTGAGATATTCAATGTTCTGTGAACTAATGCAGGATGCCTTCTCTTATTTTACAGAAAGTACTGTATATTTTGCTAAGTACCAAAAAAGTCACAATTCAAAAACTGTACTTCTGATAACATGGAATATGAAATGAGAAGTGCATAATCCAGAAGAACCTTTTCCTTGGAAAAAGCACATCAACTATCATTTCTCTTGGTAAAGAGACCACACATACAGCAAGCCTACCTCTTATTAAGGAGGTAATGCCCAGCCTATTCACAAAGATATTGTCCAGCTCCTCATTTCCTGTGAACAGTTCAGCCACTACAAACAAATCAGCTCGCAATTTTCTAGCTGTGTCCAGCATGTACTGCAAAAAGCACAGCCAAAAACGCCACAGAAAGGGGAAAGGTAGATACAAAAAAGGACAAGTTTCAAAGCTAGGCAGGGATTGGACACCAGGAAAATGCCATGCAGCAAAGACAACAGAAAGCCAAATTTAAGGGGAAAAAAAAAGTTGTTATACAGAAGAGGACACAAACATAAGGGAAATCAAGAATTAGCATACGACACAGGAAAAGTTAAACAGAACACGAAGAAAAGGTAATTGCATAAGCAAAGAATAAACATGTAAGAAAAAAAAGCATACCGATGTTAGTTTCACATTAAAAACGCCAAACCATACACGACAATCCTATATAATTTTCAACTGCTTATAGTACCTCTAATCAGGCTGGTAATTCCCAGGCGGTTGACAAAAACATTGTCAATGTACTCACTGCCCGTGAAGAGTTCAGCTATCACATAAAGATTAGGTCTGACTGATCTGGCTGTTGCTAGCATCTCCTATAGATCATAATACATTTTTAATGCAAGACATCCATTGTCAGCTCTGTATACGCATCATATGCATTAACGTGACTTAACCAAACATAAATACCATCTATATATGCAATTCATTAAAAAATATTACTAACAGATAAGATTTATAAAACTGTGTCTATATTTTACAGAGATTATTTATGGACTGAGTAATTTATCAGTTCTGAGAAATTCTCTTAAGTATTCAAGCTAATTACAACTTTGCATTTAAACAAAATTTTAACTCAAAATCCAAGAACAAAGGCTGGATAAGATATATATTAAGAAAGCTGAGAAGTACTTAAGTTTAAGCCTTCAAAGTTACCATTCCAAAACCAGTAACAATAAGTGAAAGAATGGCAGAAGTTTTGAAATGACTGCATTTAAAAGCCACTCAAAACTTTTGTGTGGGCAAAGCAACTTGTTTTAGAGGGCTCTTCATCAATTTAGGTAAGCTTTGTAACCAAGCCAAGACTAAGCATTAACAAGCTGTACCACTCAAATATATTTAAAGCTAATTTAGTAGGTAAGTACAATTTCTGGATGTAATCACCTCCATGGTAAACAATACGCATTAATCTTAGCAATAAGCCTGCTATACTAAACTTTTTGTAGGTGTTCTTTACCAGTTTCTACATTCTTGGTAGTAAATCACTTCCTGTTTAATTCAGCATTAGGAATATACATACGGTAAAGAAACACTAAGGCTTTCAACCAAGTCTTGGCAATGTCCCCAGCCAAAGCTGACATACTGGCAATCATTGCACTACATTCATGGCTACATCAGGGAAATGTTAGCCAGGTCCATCCACATCTGCAATATTTCAGCTAAAGAGGAGACTTCAAAGATCCAATAGCTACATCACTCTATTAATTGTTCAAAGTAGCTAAAACTATATCTAAACACCACCAGTCAAGACACCTTGCTTAGGCCAAGAAGAAGATTTATCCACACCTGAACTCTGCCATGTAGATCCTACAGGTTTTGTAGCAACACTGCACACTTACTTCGCAGAGAGAAGCTGGATTATAATAAACATGTTTAGTTTTGCGTACCTCAGCTACATGAATAGGTGTTGAGTGACAGTTGTCAAGACGAACACCATGGAAATATTTGGCAGTGATTTCAGTGTATTTTTTCATATGTGCCCAGAGGTATGGGCAGTCTTCAGGTTTATTACCGTAACGCAGTTTCACACTGTCTCCCCAACAAATAAGTTCTCTTCTCAAGTAAACATTTGAACCTGTAAGGCAAAGAAAAGCACTATAGTGCATATGTATACAATACAGAATGTGCATCAAATTGAAAACGTGATATTTCATTTTCTACTGCTGAAGAATAGAACACTCTGATGAAGAGTAAAAATTCTAACAATAACCATATCAACTCAAAATCTACCCTATAGTGATGTATAATTTCAGACTGCTCCAAGGCAATATTTAACTTATAAAGTGATTCAGAAATAATTCTTCAGGTTGAAATCAAATTCCTTTTAATTCTTCAAAGTAACATAAAAACTGTAGTTGAGAAAAAGAAGAGAGCAGCAAACATACGTACAAAATCAGCAGTTTGGTTGTTTATACTGGTCAAATTCCAAAACACCTCACTGTGTTACCATAAACAAACTGTCACAGCTACAATGTAAAACTTTATATTCTGTTACCAGCAGACTGTGATGATGTAAGGCAAATTTCTAAAGTACTTAAGCAGACAGGTCACTTAAATGGAAGAGTCCCTAAATAATTTTTATGTGTATGAAAATATTTATCCTTCTTCTAGTCTACTTTCATATACCATTTTTCGCCTTCTTTTTGATATAAAAAATATTTAAATCTGAGTTCATTTGTAATATACTTACTGCTCCGAATATACTGGTGGAGATTTAACTGTGACAAAGACTTAAATAATCAGCCCTATCTAAATGAAGTGACTTCTGTCCTGTCTAAATGACATATTTGACAATATAATTTAAAAATCAAACAAACCCACCAAACCCCCACACTATTTGCAACATGTAATACTCAGGCACAACTGTGGATTTGTCAATAATCAGACTCCATGTAAGTGAAACACAATTATCTTTGAGTCATCAGTCATCTGAAGTTCTATTTATATTATTCACTTTTAAACTATGATCAAAGCACAAACAGAATCAGCACCACTCAGGATGGTTAAGATAGAACTACTCCATTGTTTTTTGCTACTCCTACACCAGCTACACTGATGTATCACCACAGTTATTTTAGTGGTTGAACCTTGGATTAAATCAGGAAACTTGTTCAGTTGAAAAGTAATCCTGCCTTAACAAAGAAACTACTTTTAAGCCAGCCTGCTTTCCTAAGCTCACATTAAAAATGACTTGGTCTATAAAATGAAAGACTCACAACTCACGTAAGCAACCGGTAAATAAAGAGCAGGGATTGTAAGTCACCACTGCTTCCAAAAACATTCACTTAAGCACAGCCTACCTTTTATCTTCACTACTGGCAACATAGCTACAGGGACAGAAAAACTGTCTTTCTCTGCATGGACACCATGATTTTTTCAAGGGCCATTTACAGAACTGTGTGCATTATTTTTGCAATTCCTATAGTTGTATCCTTATGTATCACCTTTTCACATTGTATTCTCAGTTGAAACACGTGTGGCATAAACCAGAAGTATAACACAAGTATAAAGCCCTCAAAAATCTATAGACGAATTAAGAGAAAAGTCAGCAATAGAAGCTAGGGACGCTAACTAAAACCAGTGACAGAAGGAAAAAATACAAAAGTCTGCCCACTTCTAAAGCAGACAACTAACTCAGACATTTTCAATTAGAATTAACCTGGCCTTTGTTTGATTCAGTTTACAAAGTGAATGACTACTCTGAAAACAAAGAGTTGTCAATTTTGCTTTTATTGGATATCAATGCTGTCCCCGAAGGAGTTAGAACATAGTATTTTAGTGTATGGTGAACTTATAACCTATCTGACCTTCACAAATAACCTGCACACTTATTTTGGATTAATCGAGTCACCTCCGCTCACTGGACCTTTCAAGGATCCGATTTTTGCTCACTAATACAGTAAATTACCATCCACCTTTTTATTGCATTAGTTTTGTGCCACACTGTCATTATCTTATTGAAATGCTAACAAGCAGTGGTGCTGATAACAAAGTACAAAGCAAACAAAAACAATGACAGAAGTGGGGAGGCAGGATGTCCCCATTTCAGTGGCAGAAAGCTGTTAATTTCCCTCTCAAATCTTGCAAAATTGCACCTCAAATCCCAGTTCTTAAAGCTGAGTGTGTGCTGAGTGTGAAATAAAAGTGCTATAAACTTAGTATCTGTCTGCTATTCTGCAGCTTCATAGGAATATATCTGGAAAAAAAGATAGATTAAATAAAGTCCTTTTTGCTTTAGCTAGAACATCAAAGAGTTTATAAGATGATTCAAAGCTTTTTTCCAAACCTGGTTCTGCAAAGTTCCTAAGAGGATCATCTCCCATAACCCAGCCATTATGAGCCATGAAATAACAAGCTTTATCTGGCTGATGTATCATAGCTTCTTCTTCTTCCACAGTCAGTTCTTTGAATGGGTAAGTAAAATACCTACGGAATAGACAGGCAATTAAATAAACCCAACCCCATAAGGTAACCCAAGCTGAATTTTCTTGTCTTTGAAATCAAAATATCTGCTAAGGAATGGCCTGTAGATAAAACAGATACAAAAAAAAAAAAAGAGCAGCTGCTAAACTATAAATGATGGGGAATTTTCTATTTTGTAGCATGCCTTGAAGGAGAAAGGACAGGAGCTGCCATCATCTTCGTGTCAACTGGTTATGTAAGATTAAAGCCCTAGCCCTTCACATACACGAGCAGCATCAAGTACATCAAACCAAAAAGGTGAATGCTTTCCTACTTCCACCCCTCTTCCACCCACAAGAGCAATTTGGACAATGCAAGCCTTCTGTGTGCTCCGAGTATTGTTTTATGCTCTCTGGTGATAATTGTTTACCATTGTTGCTTAAAAGACAGTCAATTTAAGTAAAATTTCCATGGGAAAGAAAACATACACTTGTACATATAGATGTTATGTTTTTAACGAATTTGGAACTCACTTTCTCTAGATAGATTCAAATAGTTTCCAAACAAAGAAACAAAAAATTACCTGGTAACTAAGGGATGTTTTCTACTGATAGGACCCAGCTTAGGACCATCACCAGCCAGGCGTTCATAAACCACAGTCCCCACAAGACAATTGACAGCCTAGAAGTAATTATATTATGCATTATTGAAATGCCTGCATTTATTTGCAATTTAAAACAACTTAGCATTAAAACACAGTAATTGTAAGACCTGTTCTTGATGGTGATTAGTTTGTCTGTATTGTTCAGCATTCAATTCTTCAATTCTCTTGCGAAACCAATTGCAACATTCTTCTATTGCAGCTGGTCCATTGCTTATCAGGAGGACATTAAAAGCAAAAAACAATTAGAATAACTTATTTTTAAAACATTCAGTATACATAACTACAAGTAATGAAAAAATATTTTTTCCCATCTCTGAAAATAATTTCATTTATTTGTTTTTGCAAAATTAATTTTACTTGAGATTTTCACTTCTAACCAATAATATAATACCTGTGTGGTATGAATGTTGCCAGTGCTATATTCATATCTACAGTACAGCCAAATCGTCTATAATCAGGGTCCTGAACTATTTGAAGATGTTGATTTGGATCAGATTTAGTGCCCATTTTGCCTAAAGAACAAGATAGAAAAGAGTATTCATAAAGTAAAACCAGGCATTTAAAAGACATACAACTACTATAATTCTGGCATAAAAGCAAGATACGGGTAGATAAAGGCTTTGAAGGGGTGCAAAGTCTTCAAAGGCTTTACTAGCCCTTAAAGCATTCTTGTATGCTTAAATCAGTGCAGTAGATTTCTTACATAGCAAAAAGTGAGATTATTTTGTTTTCAAGTTCATTGTTAAGTTTACCTGTAGGTTTCTCGAACTATAAATATATAATCCACATGCTTCAACAACATACTCTTCCTTTACCTTGAGTTAGAAGGGTTTTAAATTGTTGCACAGCTTTGTTAACATCAACTTGGAAAAATTCCCATAGTTTTATTTTTGGATATATATCTTCCCAAATTATTTTACGGATACACTGTAAAAATAAAAATTATGTTAATAAAGTCGATGCTTAATATATTCAAGAAGAGCTAAGCGCTCATATGAATTGTTCAGAAAACAACTGAGGAGTAAAGGGGTATTTAATTAAATATATCTGCAAACTATGCACCATTTTTGTCCATTTCCACAATCTTAGAAATATTAAAACATTTATTCAGTATTTATAGTGTTCATTAGCTTATTCTTTGTTCTCATTCACTTACATTCAGGTGATGATCATTTTCAATCAAGGGAGGGACCCCTTTAGCAATACATTTTCCATCAGCCACCATACAGCTCAAGTGCCACAGAGCTCTATCCAAGACCCAAGCTGGCTTCAGGTGAGGAGAATTTACAAGGTTATAGCCACATTCTGGATGCATCCTGAGCCATTCACTATTAGTTGCTTATTCAAGAAAGGGAAGGAAAAGAAAAAAAGACTAAGTACACAAGTTGAACACTTAATTGCTTTATGTAAACGTCAACACAAAGAAGTTAAGGTACTACGCCATATATGGTTAGTTCACATTTCAGCTAAAGATTTCCAGGCCAATAGAAAATCACGTCTTACGCAGAGATGTGCGTTACTGACAGCCATTTGTTCTGCAACAAATACAGCTGCAGACAAACTTTGTTAGTTATGTGACAATATGCAATAGTACCATCGATTGTAAAACACTGTCCCTCTCCCAACCACATTTTTGTTGCAGGAAATACATCACTCTTTGAGTGTTGAAAGCCTAAAATGTTTATTTTTCAATATTCTTAACCATATCAGAAGATACACACACACAGCTAGAGTGCAAGAGTGCACACACACCAGCCAAGAAATAATGAAAAAATGTAGTTAAATAGGCTTTCAAGAAAGAGTTAGTTGTGACACTGTACTGTAGACAATAGGAAGCAGAGTGGTGGGAAGCAATGCCACCAAGTCTTACAGAGGAAGATGAGTGCACTGTCTGGTGTGTGCAAACAGAACACCAGTCCAGATTAAACACTACACTCTACTATGTCTATTTATTAAACTTCCCCCACAACATCACCAAGCACCAGAAGATATGCTGAACATTAAGAATTAACTCAGAGAAGGTAAGGAGCTTTCTCTAGAAAATAGGTGTAATAGACAGTGGTGCACATGCAGCAGTATGAGAAAATACATAAATAGCACAGAATTTAGATTTTGGAAGCATGACAATGAAGAAAAAATCCTCAACAGTCAAATTCTTTCTATTTTTTGGAACTCTTAAACACAGATTAACTAAAAATAATTTTCATATATTCTTTTGAATGAATCTATTCAACTGAAAAAATAAGTGTAAAAGGCATGAAGTGCATAAAAAATATTATGTGAATTTTACAAAGTTTTTGAAATTATTTTTCATACATCAGGTCTTATTAATCCATTGTTTCAGAAAAGCAGAAGAAGAAAGTAGTACTTCACCCAAGGGAAAATATATAACAAATTATTATATTGGAAAAGTGAAGAAAGAGCCATTAACATGGTCAAAATTATAGCAGAGAAATTAACAAATAAGCCCAGTGTCTGCTCGGTTCAAAGCAGTGCAAACAAAAAATATCAAAGGGAAAGAAGAGTGTACTCTCTCAGTCTACAGTATGAGCAGCTCTTCTGAACACCCTCTTGCATTACGTCTCAAGATAATTATGAACGTGGCAAAATTCCATGTTTATAAGGTCAAAGCACTTGTGGAAATAAAGATCTTCGTGGTTTACATGCCACCTACAACTAAAAACACCATAAAGTTACATAAAGTAGTAACAAGCTCAAGCTGTTAAAGGCTGTTCTAGGCCAACCAGAACCCCCTTCTTTTTTATAAAATACATATAACCACTTTTGAAAAAAAGTATTTTTCTCCAAAAGGCAAAATTAGCTCACTCTATTCATCTGGCAAGAACCACAATTTACTGTAAAGGACTTTCATAAGTAAACACAATTTATTCTAAAAAAGCAACATATCATTTAAATCTAAGGTCTTATAATGAAAAAAAAAGTCTGCTATGGAACAGAAAAATGTTTTATGGTCAGAAGGTAAGCTCCAATGATTCACAACATAACACCAAAAGTAATCTAATTCTGCACAAAAAAAAGCCTAAAACATCACTTGTTAGAGCTAGGGAGAAAATACACATAAGCATAAAAATATGGAAATACTAAGATGAAAAATTATATTAAAAATATTCTAAAAGTCCAAACATAAGAAAATAATTTGAGAGTTTTCAAAGGACTAAACTCATTGTCATATAAATTAAACACAGACTTTGTATTTAGTAGAGATATTCACTGCCCAAGACTTCTTCCCCTGCTCTTTGTAATGCTGAGAAAAGGTGGTGGTTGATGCGATTAGATAACTGCTTAGAAGCAGGATTTACTCAAGTGTTAAACTGCAATTAGCCAATAGTAGCCTCTTCTGAGAGATAAAGAAAATAAAATTTATTTAATTTTAGTTTATTAGTTTATGATTCATCACAGCCACTGAAACCTCAGAAAAGAAAAACCCCACAATTCACCTTTTTCCATCTTCTGGTGAAGAGATTCGGCCAGTGAACACAGTATTTCTTATTTGAGGATAGAAATTTCTTATTTTCCTGAAGGAAATGGTAGCCCAAAAAGGGCACATCTACACAGTTACCAGACAGGGTTTGCAAGTTTACCTATGATACTCCTGCTAACATGTCAAAGGTGTACCTATATTTTTAAAGTCAGGGCATAGATGCTGGATCGCATTAGAGACTGACTGAAATGTCAACAGTAAATCCTGCTTCCCACCACTCTACTTTGCAAGTAGTTGGTTCTCCATTCCAGTATAATAACCAAACACCTTAGCTTAGGCACTTAATATTGAGTGTGAGCTGTCTGACTTTACTAAAGGAACAGAGGAGTAGCACTGCCATATTTATACAGCTACAAAGCAGAAACTACCAACAGATATAACCACTGCAAGCTGAGGAGTTATGAACTGATAAAATCACCAGGATTTACTGTGAGACAACTTAAGCTTTTAATGCAGACATGCAGCAGATTTAATAACAACATGCAAGTATCCATAATCTGCTCAAAAATAACTGACTGTACATTTTCTGTCTTTTATATTCAAATGGTTCCATGAAACATTCTTTACAATTAAATCACCCAGGAATGAACAAATTCAACTACTAGAAATTACTGTTCATTTAAGAATAAAAAAAAGAGTAAAGTTAAATTTCCATGTAATCAAGATTCAGACAAAAAGAACACCAAAACTAATTTGCCTGTTTTCTTACTGAGGCCCCAATATATTTTACCTCCACAAGCATATAAAACATTATTGCTTATTCAGGTGTAAATCAAAAAGTTTTGATTAAACAAAGAGAGGTGGGGAAACTGAGTTTAAAAGTTTGAAAGCAGGAAACAAAGCCATCAAATACACCTTGCTTATATATAAGTCATGACCATGGTCATTTGACTATTTCTATCCTGTTAGAAGACACTTCTAAACATCCTCTCACCATAGTATAAATATTTAGTCATCCATCCCAAAATCTGAATGTAACCTGAAAAATTCTACAAACGTAGACAGGTGATCGTGTGACCTTTTTCTTCTCAAACACATTTTGCAGTCTAATCAACAGTTTAGACTTTGATGTTTCTGTCCATAAAAACACTCTCCTTTGGTAGCAGGCAAATATACATGGTAAAACTATTACAGAGCCTCAAACATCTGAGTGGGAAACTGGACTTCAAGTTGGTAAATGCAAGAAATTTTTTAACCGAAATTGGGCGAATGTTTAAAAGCCTAATTCCCCCAGACACAGAGCCAATAACTATATTCAGTAACTCTCCAACAAATAGATTGTGCAAACAACAGGGCCCACACTGCATTGCAGACTGATTGGTTAGGAAAGTCTGGCAGCAGTCAACACTGAAGAACCAAAGAAAATAAAGCTTGAAATTCACAGGTATCTGTGGTTACGGTTTTTTTTAAGCCTCAAAGGTAGTAACATCAAGATATATAACCATTTGTTGTACTCTCTGCTATGAAAATGCTAGTTACTGTGATCTTTAGGACTATAAACATAACCAAAGTAAACTCATTATACAAATCAGCAAAGTTACAAATGATTAAGTACTATAATTTAAATTTCATCAGATCATACTGAAGAAAATCCATTGCCCCTTTCTGCACACCAGACAACTTTAGCTATGAAAAACAAGTGAAGCCTTCAATGCATTGGCTATTCATGCTTAACCTCCTCCTCCAAACACAAGGCAATCTTCTTTATCCTTTACCCACAAACTGAGCTATAACATTTTCTCCATGGCTTAATCCCAGCCTCTTGTCCCTGTTCTGTTTGTAGTCTGCATGTTAGATCAGATTTAGAGCAGTTACTTTTAAGCAGCTAAACGAATATCCTGTTTAACAAGTGAGTTCACCAAATAATGCAGAGTCCATTCATTCATACTGGAGCTACACGTTGCAGATCATAAAAATAAGCATATTATAAAAATACAGACACAGCACAGGTCACTATCTCCAAGGGCTCTATTCACTCTTCCAGTAACAATAATAAAAGATGCATTAAAGGGGTAGAAAGTTAAGGGAAATAACCAGATTGGTCCTATAATTATATCTTATTATTAACTCACACAAAAATCATACCAGTATGATTGTAGACTACATCTGTGATGCAAAGCATATTCCATTCATTCTTCATTTTTTCCACAAGAGCTCCTATATCGCTCCAGGTACACTTTTTATTATGACTTGAAAATTCAGGATTTACTTCTAACTGATCAGCCAGTGAATAACATGATCGAGACAGTCCAAGCTTCTGCAGTGGTGTAAAATGAATCATGTTGTAACCTACATAATAAGGAGCCATTTATTTAATAAGAAAAACAAATTTCAATCAACATTAGTCAAAAGAAGCTATTCACAATAAGTTATGGTTATAACATGTACTTAAAGGTAGTGTTTGGAATAACCAGTGTAAATTCATCTGAGTCTTCTCCTTGAAATTCAATACAACTTTAAAAGCTTTAAAAATCATCCCGTCAGTTCTACAAACTTCCAAGTCTATCTGAAATCAAAACAATAAAACAGACGGTTTCCCATATCAGGAAATCCCTGAGTCTTTGCACCTCTGCAAATGTTTTAACCGACTTTATCAGTTAACTAAATTGAATCTAGTGAAAAACATTTAGTCTACAAAATAAAGAACAAATGAACTGTTTACAATTAAGCTCTTCAGTGTTACTTTGGTTTTCATCATAAGACAAAAACATGTATCTTTTAATATGTGTATTAGCATTACCTGTTTCTTTTGCAACTTTAAGCCTGTCTTCCCATTCATGAAATGGTCCCAGACACTTAGCAAGGAACGTCTGGAGCGTAACACAATCCAAAGGTAACACATGATTATCGGCTCCAACATGCAAAATGGGATCCACAACTATGTAACCTCCACCACTCTTTTCATTTCTAGAAAAAAATAATTTTCATGGGTATAGTAAATGCTCATTGTACCAACCAGTTTCAGAAAGAGAAGCCAACAAGCACAACTATTTCAAAAACACAGTAGCCCAGTACAGTGGTTGGAGTGAGGTGGGGAATGGGACTGCAGTGCACCTGAAGAAAACGCACTATATACTGAACTCAGAAGAATACAACTGGGATACAGAACTTTAAACGCTCCACAACAATGAGATACCTTTGGTATTTTCTGAGACAGAGTATGGCTTCCTCCTTTTAGGATAGAGACAGGAAAAAAGAAAGTCTGACTGCCCATCTTTTACATGAAGACCTCCATCTGGAGCACCATCCTCAGGAAGAGACTTGAGCTAAGAGTCCCTTTAAATCTAAGGTAATTTAACCACCCTACTTCCAGAAATTCAGAATATCAGATTACAATCACTACAGATATGGCATTCTCTTCTACACTTGCCCTGTTGAAACAAAGGAGGAAGTAAAGAATGGGAAGTTAAGAACGATAGAACCTCTGGGCTAGAAAGATAACAACCTTCAAAGTCAATGAAGAAGCGACAAATTAATAATTCAGATATTCAGAAAGCTGATAACTTTGAAAACTTGTAAAAATGGCTTGCCTTTCCAGCATTCATAGAAAACTGATCAACTTTTTACTGTATATGCTCCAGAATATTTCTGCATCAGAAAGTATTAAACAACACCACAGCTACTGTCTTTCATCGGCAGATTCAGACAGGCCCCAGAGCTGCAATTTGAAAAATGCATGGAAAAAAAAATGTGATTTATTCCAGTTAAAATGTAGACCAAGTGCAGAATTATACTTACCCAAGACTGAAATAGTACTGGTATGACCCCGAAATCTGGAGATCCAGCTTGCAATATTTGTCAGAGTCATCTTCTTTTCCCGTGGGATTGTGCCACGACAGTGTCCTAAACTTGTGGCGATCAAATACTTCTCCAGAAGCTGGATAGTTTGTGTACACAGTAACAGGCTTGCCTTGAAGAGTCGGGCCCAATCGGAACTGCAGTTCAAAACCTCAACAAAAAAAGATAAAAACATTTTATCAGAATGACTGGATATTTGTATTCTGTAATATCAAATTGTTATTTGTAATTATGTTAAGAAGACAAGGCACCAACACATCTGGCAAGGATTTCAGCAGAATGGTATACTTCCTCAGCATCATGTCTCCCTACTTTCCTAACATTTCCCTTTGCACGCTTTACATATAATCCTTTTCCTTTACTTATGTGGCAGGCACTATTTGACTCCTTTCCAATTTATTCCTCTTTGCTATATATAAAGTCTTAAAACCAAAACACAGCAAACATCATTATCATTTGACTCTATACAACTTTATGCAGATTTTGGATTATATAGTAGTATTTAAGTTTACCAAGTCTATATAATAAGCTGACCCACACAAACATCTGAAAAAATTAGAAGCTGATTTTAAAATACTAAATATTTCAAACTCCCTCATTCTCCATTGAGGGTTCACTAAACGACACTAAATTCCTTATGCTTTATACTGTAAAATTATATATACTTGTGTGTAATCTACAACACACAAACAAGTCAAACTTTCATAGAGACCAAGAAACCAATGGGAGTTTTGTACACGTGCTGCAGGTCACACACACATAGAAAGCAGTATTTAGGCTTAATGATAACAAGGACAAAATTAAGTTAAAATATTAGGACCTGAAACTATACTGTAATCTGTTCAGTTGGATAAGAAAAATTCAATTTAGTCAACAGGTTTCAGAATAGGTTCCCACTTGCAGGTCTGAGGGCCACCGTCATATGCATGGCAAATTACAGGGTCCTTTCAAGTGACTGAAACAAGTACAAGTGCTTGCACAATAACTTTTACTAAACTACACATTCGTCATGTAATTAACTGTAATAAGACTCCTGCCAGCTTTAGCAGTCTACAAAATTTTGAGTAAAAGAAATCTGAGCATTTGCAAAAAGATAAAAGTTATCATTCTAATACACAGATAATGAATTACAATGTATAAAAAACTTCATTTATAAAGTGTCTCAAGTTGACAAAAAGTCACTTGCTTATTAAGCAGAATCATGGGGATTTTAACACCAGATTTCAATGTCTGAATATATTTAAATGTAAGTCTCACCAAGCTCACAATTTCTCTTAACATAATTGCCACTGCACTAAAGCCCACAATGTAAAGCAATGGTTTTGAGATCTGAACATCTGTCAGATAAAATGAAGCTCATTTGGCTGAAAAAAACCCCAAACCTTACACAAAAAATACCATTTTTGGAAGGTGAAGTACACTTTCCCCAGCATTGCCTTGACATTTTATTACAGGGTTTACTAAAATTAGAGCACAGGGATATATGCCATTGATATCTTATTTCCTGTAAGAGTTATACTGCTATCAAGAATGCTGTGCTCAAAATTAGCTACGTCCTCTCAGAGACTGCTACCAGCAAAGGCACTGTGAAAGATTGATAGCCATACACTTCTGTGTGACTCTCCCACAAAATCCACACAAATGGAAGGATGAGCTAAAACCAGAGGTTAGGGGCAACTCTGCACTTTGCTACTGACGTTTTCTTAGAAAACATCGACAGAAAAGTTTCAAATCAATGCAGTTGAAAAGAATTCTGATTGTCAAGAACCAAAATCTTGCTCTTCTACTAAGCCATAGATATTATTTTCCTAGATCAGTAACATAAAGTAATAAAACCCACAAAGTTTCATGAGTAATAAAAATTATTGCATCATTAAAATCAGTTTTTAAAGACAGTGGCAGAAATTTAGTGGTCTGAATTTCCTGACCAGTATAATAATGAACCGCTTAGTAGGGTGGTTTTTGGTTGTTTTGGGGGGGGGGTGTTGTTTTATTTGTTTGTTGCAGTTCCTTTATTTTTTTTTAAATAGACTTAAGAAGACCTTCAGAGGGAAATACTGTCAAATTCTTAGAAGTATGCAGCTGGAATACTAACACAGCATAGCTACAAGAAATCTGACATGATCTTTTAGGAAGAGTTAAAGATCCCATATTCTGATACATTACCTGAAACTTTGCAAAATGCTAGTATTATTGATATATTTCAAAACAGCAATATTAAAAATGGGGTGCTACATAACTCTTGGCAGATAAGTTATGACAGCTTGACTTAAGACAATTTTTTCAGGTCATTGAAGTACAAGTTATAAAAAAACAGATCCTGTCCTGCAGGGCCCGTCTAGAAAAACTTTCACAGTTCACTCCCATGAAGACAGATGGCTCCCAGCACATCTGCTCTTCATTTCTCAGGATATTTATGGTCAGACCAAACCACAACTGGAGTCCAAACAGCTCTGCAGTGGAAGCAAGCATGTCAGAAATGGCTTCATATTAAAACAAGGAAAAAAGGTAAAACAAACAAAGAAATAACCCCACCACTGCAGGCAGAGATTCCTTTCCACTGCTGCCCGAAGAAGATGCATGTCCCCCTCAGCAGCCCCTGAAGGCTCCACATGAATCACAGAAACACTTGGTTGGAAAAGACCTTTGAGATCATCAAGTCCAACTATACCTGTCCACCTCATCTACCTGTCTTTCAAACGCCTTCAGAGATGGTGACTCAACCATCTCCCTGGGCAGCTGTGCCAGTGTCTGACAACCCCTTCAGTAAAGAAATTTTTCTTGATGTCTAATCCAAACCTCCCAGGTTCCACTTGAGGTCATTGCCTCTTACTCTACAATTTGTTGTTTGGGAGAAGAAACCAACACCCACCTTGCTACAACCTCCTTTCAGGGACCTGCAAACAGTGATAAGGTCTCCTCTCAGCCTTTACTCCAGGCTAAACAACCCCAGTTCCCCCAGCCATTCTTCATACGACTTGCTCGCCAGACCATTCCACCAGCTTTGCTCCCCTTCCCTGGACACACTCCAGCACCTCAATGTCTTTCTTGTAGTGAGGGGTCCAAAACTGAACTTAGGATTCGAGATGCAGCCTCACCAATGCCGAGTGCAGGGACACACTCACTCCCTGCTCCTGCTGGCCACACCATTTCTGATCAAAGCCAAGATGCCCTTGGCCTTCTTGGCCACTTGGGCACACTGCTGGCTCGTGTTCAGCCGGCTGCCAACCACCACCGCTCCCAGGTCCTTCTATGCCAGGCAGTTTTCCACCCCTGGCGGCCCTGCCGCCCCGACCCACCTTGCTCCAGCCTGAAGAGGGTCTTGTCCAGCTTCTCCATCTCGCCCAGGTGCAGCAGCCGGGTTTCCCTACCGCTCGGCATGGCCGCGGCCGCCAACCTGACGCTCCCCCCGCGCCAAGGACCTCACTTCGGGGAGGGGGCAGCGAGCCCTGCCGGGAGAGGGAAAGACACACAGACAAAACCCACCGGTCAGCGGGGAACCCGGGAGGGCGGCGGCCGCGGGCAGCGTCTTCTGGCTCGCTTACATGGGCAAAGGCGGCAGGGAGCAGGGAGCTGTCAGGAGCACCGAGCGCTCCCCAGCAGCGCCCGCAGCGGCCGCAGCGGGCGCGGTGCCCCCGGTCCGAGCCGCCCCCAGGGGGTGGGGGTGACACCTGTCACTCTCCCCGGGGCGGCTGGGAGCCGCCACCAGGCCCCCGGCACCGCCCTGCGGGCAGCGCCGCCGTCCCGCCATACTCACGAGCGGGCCCGGAGCTCCCGCTGGGGGCGGAGAGGCCGAGCGCAGCCGGGGCGACCGCTGGGGCAACGGGGAAGCCTCGCCTGCTGCGGCGACACCGGGTGCGAGCCACTCGCGCACTCGGCAGCAGCCGCGACCGCCTCCGCGGGACCACTTTTTTTCCTCCCCTTTTCTTGCTTGCTTTTTTTTTTTTTTAAACAAAGTTTATTGGTTCCGCCGCGGCCGCGTACGGAGACGGGCGGCGCCGGCACAGCTCCCGCGAGAGCGCAGGAACCACCCCGGCGGCGGAGCGGGGCAGCCGAGATGAGGCTGACCCGCCCCTCGGCTTCCCTCCTCTGCCCTGACCTGACCCGCCCCTGTCTCGCCCCGCCCATGCAGGGACTGCCGTGCCACTCTCTGCACCGCCCCTGCCGGCCTCACCTCTCCCTCTCCGTCCCTCCGCTCTCTGCCCCGCCTCTGCCCCGCTCCTGTCTCGTCCCGTCCATCCAGGCCCTGCTGGGCTTGGCCCGACCCCTCCCTCCGCGCCCCGCCTCTCCGCGCTCCGCTCCTCTCCGCTCCGCCCCCGCCTCTCCCCTTTCCACTCCGCCACTTCCCTGGTTCCCTGCCCCGCTCGTCTCCCCCTCTCAGCCCCGCCCCTTCTCTGAGGGGAGGGGTCACCTCAGAAGCAGCCGCAGCACTCGATGTTACGGCGTTGTGAACGGGCTATTGCCTTATGGGGGCCGGGCCTCGAAGCACCCCACGGCTTTTGCAGAGGGCAGCAGGGTGGTGCCCGATCTACTGCTGCTGGTTTTACAGCCGTAGCCCTCGCCAGAGACAAGAGTTGGTTACAGAATGTATTTCCCACTCACCTGCATGTGTATAAATTTTTCCAGAAATCTCATGCGTATTCTGTTACTTTTCAAGGACTAATTTCAATGATATTATGAACTTCACAATAGCCAAATCTCTGCTAATTGGAGCTTTGAAGCCAGCTCTGAATGACCTTGCATTTGAGATAGTGAAAGACTGCAAACAGAGGTGATCATAGAAGAAGACACATCTGTTCACCACAGACTATACTTAACACAAGACATCATTTCTCAAAGAACAGTGTCTGGAAAATCACTGTTTGAAAAACTATGCTATTAAAAAAGTGCTATCAGAGGGCCATTCTATCTAATTTTTAAAAAATATGTTTGCTTAGATGAAACAACTCTAGTTTAAATGAAAATATTCCACTTCTGTAATACCAATACTACTTCTTGTACCAATGCCAGGGGGAAGCTGAGTACTATATATTGTGCGTGGGCTGTGAACTCTGAGGGTCTTTGACCAAGAGGTGAGGTTGTTTAAAGAATGAAACCAAACTCCTAACTCTGCCACCCTTGTTTTTTGAAGCACACCGACACCAAACAGCCCTTGCTGCTACTTTATGTTGCAGAACACCCGGGACAGTTGCTCCAGGTTCTCGCCACTGAAGGTGTTAACTGCACCCCACGGTAAAGGTCAGCCTTGACGCTTTGGAAGGTCAGTCTATTTTGATCACCTCGAACTATGTTAAAAACAAATAAACTGTCCTTCTCAACTTACAGTCACTATGTCACTGGTTTTGGTTTGTTTGGTTTTTTTTCATTTCAAATGTGGTATGTTTTGTGAAACTGGGAGAAGTCTGTGAAACAATTCAGACGTAACTGTTTACTTCCAGTCATCCCACGCATACCCTTAGAACTGTCTTACTGTGATGTTGTTCATCCAGTTATGATGCACTTAGGGGCAGTCCAAGGACCTTGATATTCATGGAAGCACTTCTACCCATTTGAAACTGAGTTTGTTCCCTTTTGGTAGCTATTTTTTTGTCTTCCCCCAGCTTCACCTCTTGCTCCCTCTGAACCTTTTAAGAAATCTGTTTGTTCCTCATTACATTGCACATTTTTTGGTATTGTTGAGAAAGATTCTCATGTTGGTGTAAGTGAATATGTTACTTTTATTCCCCTTGACAATATTAGGGTCCCTAGACAAATGGGGGGAAATTCCTAGAAAAAGCCCTCCTGTGTGTTTGTGCAGTTCCCCTAACATTCATCTCAGTGAGACTCATTCAGATATGAATCAAACGTGGATTATTGTACACAGATATTTCCTGAGGGCCCAGCAGGATTCTCCCATCTTCCTTGTCTTTCCTAGCCCACTTATTTCTTACTCAGCTTGCTGGCCTGTGTGCTTCATATACAGGGCAGACTTGGCACCTAGCAGAAGCCTGGGTCTCCTGGTATGCTGGCTGTTTCTTCTTAATTATATGTGTCCTAGTAAAGAACATACAACATAGGAATAGGAAATGCAAGAAGTTCCAACAGGTATGGGACTTGTAGGAATGAACTCAACATCATTGAAATATACCTGGACCATCTCTTTGCTACAGTCATCAGCAGGCTTCAGTATCCTAAAGTGACTTTGCAGTTGGTCTGCCGCACAGTCTTGCACAAGTACTTTTTCCTCCAGGCTTGCTATGTCATATCACAAACTGCATACCTGGTGGGATTTAGAAATTTCATGAGCTGCTTACACAGTAGACAGTTCTAAGAGAGGAAGAACAAATAATGCCTGTGTAGCAGTCCTTTGGATAGTTAACTTAAAGTGCATGCTGAATAGCTTGTGAAAAGCAAGAAATACGAAAAAAATCATTAGTAAACCAAACTAGCATACAGCCTCCTGATTCAAAAGCAGTTATTTTGACCAACATTTGTGACTGTAGCTAAAAGAGATGTTAGCAGTCTAAATGAAAACCTTGGTCCACTACACAGCATAAAAGTTCCCTAGGTACTATTAAATCACTTAATAATAAGAAAAGTATAATTTCATTAGTCTTCGGACTGCTCTAAACCTTTCTCGACCAACATCACCTCTTATCCTGGCACATTCTTTACAGACTTAGGCCTGTATTAATTTAGGAGATGGAAATTGAGCAGGCTTTTTGTATATGGGAACACAACAGCAAAACATGAGTGTGCAAGTGCTACCATTTAGCATTGCAGATATTGTATAAGACACAGCAAACAGCAATCACACATGGCATTTTTTACACTAGCATCTAAATGGTGGATTTCACAGTACCATTTTATCTTCAGTTTGCAGTTTCTCTGTGTGTGATATGATACATCACAGCAGGAAAAGAACAATAGTAGCTTCAAAATAAGAGTGGATACCACAGCCATGTCATTATCATGAAATAATTTTCCATCTTTTTCAAATATTTTAATACCAGAATTCTTCAGTGCTTTTCCATTCACCTTCCAAGTACTCCCTCCCCTCCTGCCTTCTCTTTTAAAACACTGTTGTAGAATACTTCCCCTAGCAGTAGCCTCAATACACTTTGGGAAGCCTGCTCACTAGATATCCGATCACATTCACATCATATTGCTTATGCCTGTTTTAAAGGTTATGACTGTAAAGTGTGGGAACTTAAAGGGGATTTACATGACAGTACTCTTTTAATAACAGAACAATATCTCCCAATAACAACAGTAAAAGCCAACTAGCACAGAGAGAACTTGACTGAACATCTATCTAAAATTAAAAGCAGATTCCTTTGGCCTGTATGCGGGAGATATGAGACTTCATAAAACTTAAAGTGATAGCACTGTTTTTCTTAATGCCCCACTTTCATGACCTTTACATTCATGAATTATCACTACTACTCTTCAAACAGTAGGAAGCTTCAGAGGTGTTGAATCTTCTGCCTAACAGTTGTCTTCTAATAGGGACATCTCATCCAGAAATGCAAACCTGATTTTGAAAAAAAGCTCCTTTTCTTTAAAACGACCTCTGCAATTTGATCAGACTGCATCTGAGAGTTAGATCTTTGCTATGCAATGGCTGGAAACAAGTGCTGTTCTTAGATGCATTATGTTCCCACCAGGTATTTACATATGCCCTTGAATGTTAGAATCTAGTATTGAGAGAAAATGTTGGTCAGAATATTGAAGTAATCACCTGTAGCCTATTTTTCGAAAATCTGTTCTAAATAGCTAAACAGATTGCAATACTCTGATAGGCAGGGAACAGATAGTAGGCTGGAATAAAATTGTCTCTATAAGAAATCAAATGATTGGATTTGAAAAAAGAAAATTGGATTGGATTTGAAAAAAGAAAATTGGATTGGATTTGAAAAAAGAGATCAAATGATAGGACAGTAGCCTATGAAGTTTATTCTTCCTGAACATGTAAATGCCCTTTCCTCCAGTTACTTGGCAGTGTTGGCTTGACCTTTCAAAGATGAACTTGGTGTCATTGTGAATTTTTGGACTACAGAAACATTTTTCATTTGTTTTTAATTCCAGCTTGGCCATTCTTTTACTGTGTGGCCTCAAACAATCAATGCTCTCTGCTTTAACATTTGTATAAAGTTAGACTGCTATTAATTTTTAATAGAAAATTGTAAAATGCATTGCATTTTTCTTTAAAGAGGTCCAAAAATATTTTTTTATAGTTAAATATAGCTTTTCACATAATTGCTTAAGATACATTTGACTGTGCTTTAGCTAACAGCATTGTGTTAATTTGATATTAATAATCTGCAAATGTGGTCACTTGACAAAAAAACATTAAACCAAGTGTCTGAATGGTATTCTTGTTGCATATAACTTAGTTAAGTGTAAATTCGCATGTACTGGTCCAATTTTTGGTTTACAATGAGAACATATTACACCAGTTCACTGAATCACTACCATTTTTATCTTCCCATAAATTGTTCCATTTACACTAGTGAGATATACTGAGATTTAAGAGTTCAATGTCTATTTATACAGGAGCTGCAGCAGCATATCTACTCTTTCAGTTTTGTATTTCCTCCTCAAAAATAAATATTTAAAGCATCTCTTGCACACTCCATTTTCTTTATGATGCTTCTTCCTACTGTATCAAACTACAGTGAGAATATCATGGATATTTTCCTGCTCCACTATAATAATAATACTTACCTAGACAGCTCAAATGGTAAACAACTGATAAGACTTGTGTCTGTTGTATAAAACTGGCATCTGATTTTTAAGCAAAGAGGTTATCTGAAAGCTAATACTGAGGTCTTTGGACCTCTTTGTAATCTTTCAGTGCAGACAGGATTCAAGCCATAGTAGTTAAAGTCTACCATGCTGTAATATGTTGCAGAAGGAGAATATTTCACCAAAAGTATGCCTATAGCGAATATATACTTTAAAAGATAATTTTCATCTCTTTCTCATCTTCATGCTTTGGAATAAATTTTAATTTCTCATTGTCAAATCACTTTCAGTCCCAGGACTCTTTTCAACCAGGTTTGGTACTCTACTAGCAAGTTAAACATGAGCAGGAAGAGCAGGGACAATGATGCAAGAGTGGTTTGCAGTAGAATGCTGCAAAGCTAAAATTCAGACGGACAAATCTTCTTTTGCTAAATAGCAATCAGTACACCCAATTCAACTTACAGTTGAACCATCACCAAATGCTGCTACCAGAAATTCAAAGTTCTTACTTAATGTTTGTCTTATTGATATTTGGTTTGTTGTGAATTTGAGAATAAGATTGCTGATCAGAAGTAGCTTGCCCATAACTGGGCAGCAGCTCCTATACTAACTCACAGGAGCTAGGAATTACTGCTGTATGTTGGGACAAACTGCTGCTGCCCAGGTTTTTACAGTGTTTTACCTCTGCACAAGCCTGCCTCTTTATTCCATCTGGATTCTTGTTGGTGGAGGAATCACTGACTTACATGGTAGAGCAGTATTGATATTTTTCCTCTGAGTGTATCAGTGACATATTTTTAGGTCCCTGCAGGTGCTGTGCAGCAGGTTCCCCCAAAGTTTGGAAGTTCCTTGGAGATATTGGCTTGCACAGAAGCTTTGTACTAACCTGGCTCTGTAGGAGGCAGTTTCCACAGCATCTCTGGACTGAGACACTTTACACCTCACTTAATATTCCCCTTTGCTTATCAAGTGAGGATTGCTGCTCATAGGACTTGGAAGCTGGAATGAAACAATGTTCTCTTGCTTATTCTCACAACTCTCCTGTGTTGGATATGCCTTTTATCATCTCTATTATAGTCCGACCAGTTTATTAGCTTCTGAAAGTCTCTGCAAGTGTTTAGGTGAGACTTGCTAAAGTAAAAGCTAAAATCCCTGCAAACATTCCTACCATGCATACTCAAACACCACGATGTGGTTCCCCCACAGGGGTACTGAGCAAGTACTAATTAGCATGTTGCTATAGCAAGTACTAACTAGCATGTTACTAACAGCATTGTGCATCATCTCTACAAAACAATGGCATACCAGGTATGAACAAAGAATGCGTTTATTAAGCCACGAAGGAGACAAACGGAGAAGTGCTGAGAGAAAGGTGAAAAACTGGAAATGGGTTGTCTGTGTAAGGACCTCTGAGGCGAGATGAAAGAGAGAGGCAAAATTTGTTCCTAGTCCAAGTGAAAGGAAAGAGGAAGAAAGCTGTGGGGCAGAGGTGGAATTCAGATTGGCTGGCAAAGAAACTGATCAGTGTGTGGAAGAGTGCTGTACTGGATTTCAATTAACCTTGTAGTTTCACATTACAAATTGTGTAATCAAGTCTAAAGTGCCTTAAAACGAAGCACTTACAGGTCAATGCTTTTGCCAGCAAGTGCTTTGCTCCCTGTGAAGTGGAAAAACAGGATCTCATCCCATCTCACTGATGTAATAAATTTAAAAAAAAATTAAAAGCACCACAGAAATGGTGAAAAATATAGAAAATTCAATAAAGTTAATAATTCAGTACTTTTGTCAGATAAAACTTTAATAAGGTTCATGAGATAGAATGATGGCTCACATCCCATGAAGTGGGTAAAATGATTTTACTGTAGTCCTTTATCCATTGATTTAACTGTGCTGTGCACTGAATTAGGTGGAGACCCTTTCAGAAAAGCGGCAAGTTGTCATCATATCAGGCACCTAAAATGGACCTGCCTCAAATTGATATCAGGGAGCAAACTTAATTCTTTCTTTTCAGATAAGAAAGGAAGTGGGGCTTTTTTGAGAAAGTTCTGTATAAGTCAGAGCCGGTGCATATTTTGGTAGAAAGGGATTGTGCACATACTTCAAATGCCGATGTGTCAGAATAGAGATACCAAAACAAAGTTAGTTTCTGGGTAGTAGATTGGAAAATCTTCTCTGAGTAGCTAATGACACCAGGTGGCTAGTTAGTGTAATAGACTGAAAGCCATAAAATGCATTTTTCTTTTACCTCTAAGAGAACAAGTATTTTCATATAAATACATTTCCAAGTGTGAATTTTTATGTGTGACATAAAAATATTAAAATTAGTGAAAGCAGAAAGGGTGGGTTAGTAAAGAGGAATAAAGGCCAAAGAGAAGCATACATAAAAGGGATATTTCTGGAGATCACTTGAATCCATTTATCTAGTTTGTAGGTTAACAGTAGGTCATTTGGTAAAACAGATAAGTGTGGAACAGTGCCAAAGCTCAAGGGAAAATAGTTAATTAATTAGGGAGAAAAATATGTAATCCTGCATTATGACTTTTATCATCATTTATTTCCTTTTAGATGGTCAGGATTGTTTCAATGACTCAACATTCCCTCTATTTGGGGAAAAAAAAGCACATGCAAGATGCTGTGGTAGGAAAAAATCTTCATACCTAAGGTAAATATTAGTTGTATCACTTCCCTAATATATATTTAGCTAACATGACAATGCTGAAAAGCTTGAAAAATTCTGAAGTCTAGTCCTGTAAGCATGACAGGCACAAGAGGGAGTGAAAAAATGTGTCAAGACCAGTATCCCACAGGTATTTGGCCAAATCTAAATGCACTTTTTCAAACGCATGTTGATACATCAAAATAGAAAAAGTAGTAACCAAATCTTCCTATATCCAAGTTATCCATCATGAAAACAATCTGATAGGGATGCAGCCTTTTTGCACATCACTTGATTTGACCTCAAGTGCTGATTTATTGTGATAATCTTGCCAGTAACATGGGGAAGCCATTTGCCAAGTGCACACATGTATGATATTTGTGCAAAGGTCAACCTTCTAAAATATCACAGATTTTTTCTACAGTAGATTAATCCTAAAAGGAGAATTGATTATAAGGAACCACTTAATAACATGGCCTCTCTCTTCAGACCTACCTTCAATGGCTTTTTGTTTTCCATATTACTTTGGGCTTAAAAAAATTGCATAGACATCAGTATATACCTTGGGCTTCACAGTATTTAATTTCCAAAATTATATATGTTTTACTTAATTGCTTCCTGAACAGAAACTCCCCTTCATATACTCACCACGAAGTCTTCTTTCTTCTTTGTGAAGTTTATGCTGCTTTCAAAATTATGAACTTTTGCTTTTTTCCTGTAACAAATTTTGCAAAAAAAAGTCATCAGCTTCTTTTCATGTTAGATGTTATGTTCATTTGCCACTTGACACTGTCATCCTCTGACATAGTTCAACAGTAGATTACATGACAGGAAGATTAAAACCCAACCCCTGGCTCTCTTATGTCTCTAACTGATCATTTGGTTAAGCTAGAAACTGCTGCTTTGCAATAAATGCAGAATTATTATGAATACACTCACAGAACTATAATTGCAGTACATTTTACAAAGAAGATGCATTTGTGGACTTTTTTTGGTTCATATATCCTAATACATTTTTTTTCCTTGATACATATTGGATATGGACACCAAACAAATTTCGTAGAAACATTTTCATTAAGGCTATAGAACTGTTGATTATTACAGGGTTTTTTAGGAGACTAATATGTTTGAGAAGAGTACTTCCAGACACACTGATGACTACTGCTGCTGCAGGACTACGGGTACTTATACTCAATAGTTAGAGAGCAATTATTTTTCCCTGGTTCTCTAGGGGTTTTCCTGATTTTCTTGCTTTATGGCTCTTTGACAATAGCTAACACCTTCTGAAAAGAAGCTATAAAATGAGAAGCAGAACAGTATCCCCTCCCTTATCCACTTGAACTTTCACAAAGAAATGATTTTTTTCTTAAACTCTAATTACAGTTTCCAACAGGATTGTAGTTTGAATTCTCATCTCTCCATGTGGATCTTAATGAGGAAATTACTTCTATATATTCTTTTACTTGTAACAGTGCTTCAGAAGTATATACCCCATTCTGTCAATGACCCTAAAATAAGATCTTAAAACTATTTGGATATTAATTCCAGTATAGTCTGTGTAAGTTATGAACCTAAATATTGTCAAGAATATTGGTCATTGCGGTCACCAGATTTTTCATACTATAGATGTATTTATATCAGTATTTGTCATACTAATAATGCATCTGCAAGGAAGGCTGTTTTTAATCAGCATAAATTAATTAGAAACACAAGTACTTAATAAAGCGTGCACGTACTAGGGATTACAATTTTATCAATTTTGGTATTTTGGGGACTTTATGAATGGCTGTTGTAAACTGCTTTATTTTCACTCCAGCTGGGGGAAATATCCATATTTAATTTAAAGCTCTTGATCATGCGTTATGTTTCTTCAGTTTGAGTACACTTCTGAGCTTCCCAGGGATTTTCATAAGCAAGACAGTACAAGTCCAACAATTATAATTTGTCTGATTAGGCAAAGTAGTTCATAATTGTTTTTCACTTAAATATACCTTATAATATGCTATTACACACTACTGCTAAGGTTCATGCCGCTTTTGTAGAAACTGAGAAAACAGCAGAACACTAACAGAGCATCTGCTATGTTCTAGTAGATGCTACTTTATAAGAAAATACAATTGCAATCACTAGAACTGCTCAGGCCTACTGGTGAGCAACGGAATTACCAGAGCCCTCTAGTCAAGCTGTATTTCTGTTCTGTGCGAGGGCAAAATTCCTCAAGGGTTTTTATTAAGTAATTGTGTTTTATAACGCTTTTGAGCTGTTTAGGACTTGGAATAAAACAGAGACAAACAGACCTCGAAGAAGAGTGTGTAGGTAACTGCAGTTTCTGCCGGCAGAACCCCAGTTACAGCCAGCACTTATTTGCTTTCTTAATAAGAAGGCCCCGGTTTTGCAAGCCTGTCTGTGTATCTTCAGGCACAGCAAGAGCACCGCGAAGGATCTCTGCGAGCGCGCACAAGGACAGCCGCTCGGTAGAGTTCACGGGGCAAGAGTCCAGTTGCAAAACGAGGACATCCACCAACGCCTTCACCGTCTGGAGACTGCAAAGACATTTCGTGCCCTTGACACGCTCCACAGCGCCCCAAGTCTGGGTATTCACGCCGGGCAGCTACATTCGAGAGAGGAGAGCAGGGAACCGCAGAGTCCCTCCCGCTGCTCCGCCCGCCCCCGCAGCCTGAAAAGCTAGCGCTCTCCCCGTGTGGGTGCTGTGGGCTGTTGCGAACTACATCTGCTGAACAGACTATCTACGGCAGCTGTGAAGCAAATTGAAATCCGGTGAAGCTTTAAAGCACCTCGTAGCCACTGCCTTCCACGCAAGCGTTTCTGAGTTGCTTTAGAGAAAACTTCTAAGCCTGCTTGCCTTATTGAGTAGAGGTAAGCTACGGCTTGTTTTATCTGGAAGCCTCACCCACCATGTTCCTCTTGCAGCTCGTTTGCTTCTTAAAGTTATGCGAACATTACTTTCTTGTTTTGTTTCTTCATTAATGTGCATGGGAGATGCCTGTATGGTGACTGTTACGCTAAATGTGCTAATCCTGTAGATGGATTTGCTTGTTGGGGCAACAAACTATGACAGTTCTAGGTCAGCCTGCAATTTTGAGTTCTTTGTATAAATAAGTTTGCAAAATTGGGGATATAAAGATCATATGCAGAGAAGCTGCCCAACAGAAAGTTAAGTAATCAAACAACTGAACTAGGCAAAATCCTTGTTTCTTGTTCATTTTTGGTAGGATGTATGGACAGAAGACAAACTTATATTGCTTTTTAAGATTGCTTATCCCTTTTCTGAAATAAACTATCCCTGTGATAGGGATTAAATGCATAACAAGCTTTAAAGTTATGCTGTAAATCTGTAAGCTTGTACTTTGAGGAAGAAGTTATAAAAAGTTGTGGTTTATTGGATTTTTTAGTTGGTATCCCTCCACTACCTCCTTAACTGCACCAGAAGATAATTGAAGTAATTACTTGATATTACTGAGGCCTGTGGAAGTACATGTCTAACAAAGCAAAGAAAGCTGCAGGGTCAGTGCTTCGTTACAGCTTCAGGCACTTCAGCTGAAGTGTACAGTCTTATAGGCTTAGCTTGGGAAGCAAGATAAAATGTGTGCCTGAAGTAAAGAATGACTCTTACAAACGTTTCTCTTTGTGTGTGTACTGTTGACAAACTTCCTTGGATCCTGGGTGTGATAAAGATTCATACTGTTGAATGCAGGGCAAATGGAAGAGGTTATGATGTAACATATGAGTTTTCTTATTAGAAATAGAAAGCCAATGACAATTTCAGTCAGACTTGGTCACTGCAACTGAAGGATTACCTGTAAGGTAAGTGCCTACACTTAAGCTGTTATAAAAATTCATTTTGAAACACAAAAACCTTGACGTTCTCTTCCCCCCTCCCCGGAGTAGAAGAAACAAGAGACTGATGTATGCATATTTTGCCATCTTATGGTATGTGTTTGTATTTTAAAAGCAAAGAATTATTGTGAACGTGAGCACTATTTGTTTTCTGCCCTTGCTCAGTCCAGCTATTGTGGTATGAATACAAATGAGCAGGAGAAGTTAACTTAAGCCCTTTTTCTAAACTGAGAGGTAAGGTAAATCTCAGCCGGCAAGGTTGTTCGCTTTTGCTAGGTAAGAGTGTATTTCTAAACAGATGTGTCTTAAACACCTTCTGTTAATAAAACTTATTCTCCTTTTGGCAGCTTCTTCCTTTTCTGCTTGGCCTCTTGTCTGATAGTGTTCAGGAGAAAAGTTCTGGCTACAATAGTACCTTTGAGGCAATGTGTTGGCCTTGCCTCTCCTCTCTGAAGCTGGTTTTAGATCTCATACTCTGTGGCTGATAAAGATCTGTTAAACAGCTGAAAGAAGATTATTTATGTGAAGAGGCTCTCAAGTTTCTGTATGAACATGGTGCTCCTGAGGAATTAGGCTAAGAGGGTTTTCTTCTCTTTCCTTAGGAGCAGAAGATGACTCCTAAATGAATGGGATGATAAATTTCAAATGTCCAGTCAAGTGTAGTTGTATTGCACTGAAAATTGACTGAAGCTGGTAGTTATTGTAGAACAACATGGCTCAAGAAATAATCTGTTGTGCAAATAGTTGGTTGACTATGGCTATAATTGCTTATCAATCTTCAGCCTGAGTACAAGGATACATTTTCTTGTCCTTTCTCAGAATTGTTTATTGCTGGTTCATTAGTTTAATTAGGTATCTTCCTTGGGTGTTTTATTAACATTATTAGCTTTTGAACTTCTAATAATATGTGCTCAGCTTTCCAGACTAGATCACTTTTTCCTTCTTGTGGCCAGACTGTCATATTCATAAGGGCATGACATACTATTTCCTACTTTTGTGACAGATGTTTTTTTACAGCTAAAAGAGACATCTTAACCTGCTTATATGAGGGCATCTCTTGGATTTCCCCTCTTCCTTCCTGTACATTCAGATTTTGTGTCCTTGTCTGTCTTGCTCATGATGATTGGTATGAGGCTAAATTTTAATATGGGAGTTATTATTCTTTATAAGGTCTAGTCCTCATTGTTACACGTACATAAAGAAGATTGCTGTTTTATAGTTAACCTTGTTTAAAAAGGAAAAAATGTACTAAAATGCAATATTTTGGTACAATGCTACTTTCAGATTTTGGCCTTTTTCATTCTTTTCATCTTTCTCTTCTGCCAGCTTTTGAGCCAGTTGAGTTCACCAGTGTATTTTGTGTTTTGTTTTAAATCCATACCACATCCTCTACTGCTGAGAATACTAACCTATACTCTTTCTTGTCTCTGTGGTATGCAGCCTTATCTCTTCAGGCAGCAGATTGTTTTGAAGATTTCAGTGGTACATATAAAAGCTGCTTTAATGATACCATTGTACTGAACCTTAGTTTTTGGCTTCCTTAACTTACGAATAAAATCATTTTGATGGAGATTTGCGACAGTTTTGAGAAGTATTAGAATGAGAAGGGAAGTCTTACTTTAACTAGAAGTTAAAGATATTATTATAATGTTATCTTGAGTATTTGGAAGGAGGACATGAGTGCTGTTTTTTTTTTTTTTTTCTAATTCTTGAAATGTAGATGCTCAACCCCCTCTCCCCTCTGATTTTCTTCTATGATGTAGACGTGCTGGGGAGCTCTTATGTTGATGTACAAATATGGTGTTGGCCTGGGTATTGTGGTTTTTTAGCACTGAATGTATAAGAACTTTGGAAAAGTTAATATTGATGACTCTTAAGAGAATGTATAAAACAATGATGTGCCTTGTCTTTATTTGACTGATTTTTAGGTATCAGAGTTCAGTCTAAAATGTCTCTGTGCTTTTCTTATCTTCATGTCCATGAGTGCTGTCAGGGAACTTCATAACCTGATACTTCTTATCACTTGGTGCAAAAAGGGTAAGGCTCTTCCAGAAGGCAGACCCAGTTGTCTGGTATATGTTCACTGGAGCTGATAACCAGCTTCTTGTGCCTAAGGATTGAAAAGTATTTTCTGTTCTCCTGGCCTTTTGGACATGTTTTTTTTCTTCTTGGCTAAGGTGTCCTGTAAACAATGATACAACTGTAAATCCTACATGTTGCTGAGTAATGAAACAATTATTACACCCCTTTTTTGAGACAGGTATTGTGGCAGAGCAAAACAATATAAGATGAATGCTGGAATTAGAGGTTCATATAACTGTTCCAGGCTGTTCAGTTCTAATACCTTACACGTTTTTTCATGCATACTGTTCCCCTAATGGGAGTGTGACAAGCAATGATGTTGTTTAACTAATAGTCTGGAGTTCCAATATCAAAAGGAAGAGTTAAAAGGAAATGTCTTATGCTTATCTGTAACAAACATACATATTTCTTTAGATAAATCTTTATACTGAATTTCCCCTATTCTGCATGCCTAACATCTATTTCTGACATTTGGCAACTTTAGTTTCCCTGAAAAAAGAAGAACTTGGTACCTGGGAATTATTTGTCATATGTGAAGAAATAGGCATGAGTTGTGGAAACGTAAGGCAGTCTGTGATGCACAATTTGGAGTGATGCATTAGTAAAAGAAAGGGCTTGATACTAGTTCCTCAGTGCTGTGTTCCTTTATACACGAATGAAACATGTTTTAAGATTCACCTGTCCTGTGCAGGTGTTTAAGGGACTTATATATTTTTTTTGAGAGATGCGACAGGAGAGATGTAAGCAAAAGACAGTGATTTCAAAATGCACTGAGAGACCTAATCCACCCAGTGGATGCAGTGATCTCTCTACTGTCCATACTCTTGGTGGCCTGAAACATAGTATCAGTGAACGTTCTTGCGAAGTCTGACAGCAGACCTGCAAGTTACTTTTAGTTTCTGCAGCTGGGAATGGTGTCTTCTCATAATGCTTTTGTTTTAAATGTATTTTGAAATTTCAGTACTCGTTTGATTCCTCTAAAGATGAGTGGTGACCTGCAATGTAAATGTTTATTGTACTTAATTGCTTGTGACTCTTATTTATATAGATGGAGCTGCCTGGGCTTGCTTTTGGTGTTTGGGTGTTTATTTGCTTCTATACGTCTGTGGATGGCTATCCAAGTGGAAAAGTAAGAGGAGCCTGCACTAGCATGATACCCTGTCATGGTAGCTCTCCACAGCCATCACCTCAGCACAGCATTACAGTGAATGGGACTGAATTTAAACCAGGGGACAGCACAGAAGGTATTGTGTCAATTATAGCCAAAGAGTTTAACTTACTCTTTCTTTGTGTTGTTGCATCCCTTTAATAATCTAGCTATACTAGATCTGTCTAAGCAGTTGAATCTTGTTGAAGTGATCCGTTTAGCAGTCATTCTCATAAAATGAGCTTCTTGTGGTCATTGTCAAAACAGTTCTTCCTCTGGATAATATTTCAGATATTTTGCTTTTTTTCACCTTGCTTCAGTTCATCTGTCTGGACCAGATTTTGAAGGATTTTTCATACAAGCCCGGAATGCAGAAGACCTGGATAGCCCTGCAGTTGGTTCTTTCATATTAGTTGACCGGAGACTTTCTCAGCTTCTGACATGTGGCCGTACCAAGGTATAGTCTTATGTCTTAAAATGGCATACCAGGCACTGAGGTGTTTGTACTAGACCATATCTGTAATAGGACAGTTAAGCTATGTAATCTTTGAGCTCAGTGAGTTTCTCAGGAATATGGTCTAACTTGCAGTATGGAGGTGTATCTCACCGCAACCCTGTCAGGCTATTCTTATGAGCCTTTTGAACTATCCTAGTCGTAGAAGGCTATTGACTGCTGTAGGAAGATACTGCATCCATAACGAGTTTTACTTGTGCACGATGAATGTAGTGTTTCCTGGTTATTGTACTTAATATTGGAAATGAGGGCATGCTCTGTTTGCTTTGAAGAGGAGAGTTATTAATAATTTCCATGCTTGTTAAGAACAGAGAAAATATCTTGCAGCAAGGAAAGTTTAGGTCAGTTATTGTGGTAAACAAACACTAAAGTAGACCATTATTTTTAGTGTTGCCCTATCAGTTATTAATAATGGAGCATTCTTAGTAACAGGTAGATCACAGCCTCCAGTATCTGTTTTAGAGAAATTGATTCTGCCTCATGTGCAAGAGATGTGAATGCTGACTAGTATTTCAGCAACCTTCTTGAACTTCATGAATGTGTACAGGGTCATCTGAGATGGTGTGGACGAAGTTCTTAATCTGTCTACATGTATTTCTTTTTCTCTTTGCACTTCTATCACCTGCCTCTCAGTGGTGTCCGATTAATGCATTCTTCAGTACTGTAAAGCCGTGGGGATGTCTGAGTCGTGCCCTCTGAGGACTTAGTGCAGTTCTATGTCTGATCTGTTTATCTTGTGCAAATAACTATGACCTCAAAACTACTTTTGGTTTTTGTCCCCTGGAATACTGTACAGTCATTGCACTATCTCTTTGTGCTCCTACTACCAAAAATGGAGCATTGTCACACCATTTCTGCATAAATGCTGCAGGTCCTCTGACTAATTACTGGAATCTTCTGGATTGGAAGACTGCTAGTTATTCCTTTTAGCCTTTAAGTTAGTATGTGTAAGGTTCAGTGATATGACTTCATCTGAGTTGCTCATAACTGAGGGTGGAAAGCACCAGTTTCACTGGGTCTGTGCAGTGTAACGGTGTGGTGTCTGTTTAGGATTTAGCTTCAGTCTGTTAGTTGAAATCTCCTTAGTGCCTGTCTGCTATGTAACTCTTGATACGTGTGTGTTTTCAGAATTCAGCTGTCAGTCACACAAGTAAAGCAAAAAAGAAATACGTTAAAGTTTATTGGATTGCTCCTGAAGATGCACCAAAACATGTACAGTTTCTGTAAGTAAATTTAGTGTTAGTTTTGTCAAATATTAGCCAGCAAATGAAAAGTATTCTTGGACTAATGGCCTGAAAAGTTGACACCTCTTGCTTGCTAGAGTCTTCGTTAATGCAGACACTTGTTCTTTATGGAAAGGAAAGCTTAGAGGTGGTTGGGTTTTTGTTTGGTTGGGTTTTTGTTGGCAAGAAGCGTAGGAAGGGTTTTAGAGACTGGTTTCTGTAGTATTTCTGGTTAACTGCTCACTTCTCCTACCTGTAATATACAGCATTAAAAATATCTTACTGTACTTGTACCTAAGAAAATGGTGTGTGTGCCCTCCTGTTATACTGCTAGCTTTTTGGGAATTAATGGATAAAATCTATGCAACTCTTCCTTGATGTTGTAATCTGTGCCACAGTGTGCATGTTTCTTATATCCAGCAGCGCATGCAGTAGTATCTTTTAAAATTAATTTTCCACTGAGATTCAGGTATTTTCCTACTTCAATCCTTAAAATGGTACTGGTCTGCATAAAGATGGAAGTTTTACAAATAATTTGAAGAAACCATAGAGGCTTTGCCTTTTTCTGTGGTTGTAGGTTTTTTGCTTTGTTTTTTTTTTCTCGAAGTAACAATCAGCTGTTGACTTACATGGTAATGGTTGAGTGTGTGTTGTGATATCTAAAGAGCCACAGTTGTGAAGAAATACAAGACTTTCTGGGTGAAGATTCCTGGTCCTATTGTATCTCAGCCTAATGCACCATCCCCAACAACAACCTTGCCTGCAACATCAGAGGCTATATCAACTTCACACCCACTTTCCCACTTATCAAAACCAGTAAGTAATTATAGATTTAAATAATGCTGTCTTTAATGCTTGTGATGAATGGAATTCGATGAAATCACATTGATACAGCCTATTGACAGACAGGGAGAGGTGATGAATGAGTAACTTGGATATCAGAGACCAAGAACATGGACAGCTACTATGTTGTGTTAGTCGAGTTGCCTGAATTTGCATGGGTTAAATGTTGCCATGCCAGACATGGGTCAAAAAGTCCATTTAGAACTTACTGGACAGAAAATATTATGCATACCTAGGAAGAGAGATGGGAAGAGACTTGCTCTGGTCTTGACTAATAACTTCTTGTTTAGTAACTGTAGGTTCAGAAACTTCCTTCTGTGAGTTTATCTGTGTTTCTGAATGCTATTACTGAATCTTAAGTGGATGGAGTAAGCATCACTATTTAATCCAAAATAACTGTAACTTGTAATCCATATATTTTTTCATTGTGCATTAGTGGAGTTACTGCTTTGCAAAGGAAACAAAAAACTTGGTCTTCCCTTCTTTTCTTCCTTGTTCTACAGCTGATATTACCTCTCTTAAAAATTAAATTTAAGGAAGTTTTTCTAAATTTTTACTTTACTTTTAAAGTTATTCTATTATGTCTTTAAAATGAAAATTTAACTTGAGTAAAGTACAGCTTGGAACTCACTGTTCATTACTAGTCCTGGGGTAGTTGTAGAGATGGGTTAAGACACTGGAATGTAGACATAGGTGCCATTTCTTTGCTGCTCCTTGTATGCTTTCTCCTAGATTAGGATAGATTGGGAGGAGGAAGGGGGAAACTCTGATCGCTTATGACTTGTTTGTTTACTTAATTGTCTAGTTTAATGCATCCAGTTGTGGAAGTCTGAAGTTCTGCATTAGGAACCCTTCAAACTGTGATCCTAGAAGTGCTTCTTGTTTTTTTCTGTCCTTCCAACAAGAGAAGAGTTCAGTATTTATCGAAATGAGTGGTCCAAGTGAAGGGTATTTAGCATTTGCATTGTCTCATGACCAGTGGATGGTGAGTGTCCTACTCTTTTCTAGTTGCTTTTGTGATCTTAGTGAAGTCTGAATGGTACTATAGCAAAACATGCATATGGAAAACTGAAGTACTGTAGATGCTCTAGATGTCACACAACGTTACTTCTCTCCCATAGTGCTGAATCATAGGTTGCCTTTTATGGGTGGATATAGACTCTTAGGGAAGCTGGCAGCCCGTGGCTTAGATGGGAGCGCTCTGTGCTGGGTTAGGAATTGGCTGGATGGCTGAGCCCAAAGAGTGGTGGTGAATGGTGTCTCATCCAGTTGGCGGCTGGTCACCAGTGGTGTCCCCCAGGGATTGGTGTTGGGTCCGGTCCTGTTTAATATCTTTATCGATGATCTGGATGAGGGGATTGAGTCCATCATCAGCAAGTTTGCAGATGATACCAAGCTGGGAGGAAGGGTTGATCTGTTACAGGGTAGGATGGCCCTACAGAGGGACCTGGACAGACTGGAGAGATGGGCCGATTCCAATGGGATGATGTTTAGTAAGTCCAAATGTCGGGTACTTCATTTTGGACATAGCTATAGCTATAGACTGGGGACAGAGTGGCTGGAGAGTAGACAGGCAGAAAGGGACCTGGGAGTGCTGGTTGACAGGAAGCTCACCATAAGCCAGCAGTGTGCCCAGGTGGCCAAGAAGGCCAATGGCATTGTGGCCTGCATCAGGAATAGTGTGGCGAGCAGGACCAGAGAAGTTATCGTCCCCCTGATCTCGGCACTGGTCAGGCCTCACCTTGAATACTGTGTGCAGTTCTGGGCCCCTCAGTTTGGGAAAGGTGTCAGGATCCTGGAGTGTGTCCAAAGGAGGGCAATGAAGATGGTGAAGGGGCTGGAGCACAAGCCCTACGAGGAGCGACTGAGGGAGCTGGGGCTGTTTAGTCTGAAGAAGAGGAGGCTCAGGGGAGACCTAATTGCTCTCTACAGCTACCTAAAAGGAGGTTGTAATCAGGCAGGAGTTGGTCTCTTCTCTCAGGTGACCAGTGACAGAACTAGAGGGCACAGACTCAAGCTTTGTCAGGGGAGGTTTAGGCTTGATGTTAGGAAAAAGTTCTTCACTGAAAGGGTGATTGGCCATTGAAATGCACTGCCCAGGGAGGTGGTGGAGTCGCCGACCCTGGAGGTGTTTAAGGGGGGAATGGATGAGGCACTGAGTGCCATGTTTTAGATTGTGGGTTGGTGTTAGTGTTGGGTTATAGGTTGGACTTGATGATCGCAGAGGTCCTTTCCAACCTTGTGATACTGTGATATTCAGTTTTAGATCAAAACTGAGTATTTACAATATATTTTTTCTGTGGCTGTCTGTCTTAGCTGAATCCTACCAGTTTAATTGCACAGTAGCTAACTGGAACTCCTGGTTTGATCAATCTTTTCTTTTTTAACCTAGCCAAACCCCCTCACCTGTTAGAAGCTAAGATGCTATGCTTTCTGGAAACCATTTGCATTTCACCTTTGTTTGTAGAGGAGTGATTCCATTCAATCTTAAAGTGTTTAGAGATTTTTTTTTTTCTAATTGGTGTGAAAGAGGCGATGTTGTTCAAAAATGCATAATCCACAAAGTAACCATTGCACAAAGATTCTGTTTATGTTCATGTACCTAGAGCAAGAACACACAGTTCTTAGCTGTAAAGACAAAGCACTGTTATGAGGAAATCCAACTTTTAACTAAAAAGAGTTTTTAAATAACATCAACATTCATCTCTTTCTTTCCTGGTGTTTAGTAAATTCTAAAAAATTAAAGAAACTTCTGATAATATGGCTGCTTCCCTGGGAGGAGAGGAGTGTAAATCATAATGTGCCTTACTAGGTGTCATCTGTTAACTTAATGTGGTTCCTCCATAATACTGCAGTATTTGAAAGCTAGGAAATAATAGCTTGACAGCTAGAGAAATCTGTCTCGGGTCTTGTTGCATATATTAAATCAAAGAGCTCTTGGAGAGTGCCAGTAGTATTTTTTATTGAGCTATAAATACCTTTTTATTTTAAACTCTCCAGGGTGGTGATGATGCATATCTGTGCATTAATGAAGACCACCGCATTCGCGTAAGCACTGCCTATCTGAAGGGACGAAGTCCTCCTGTTTTGGATTCAGAGGTACGTTTGAAAACAGATGAGACACTTCCACAGATGTAGATTTGAAGTAATGAGTGGTGTGCTGCTGCTTTGCGCTTTTATTTTGCGCAGCAGGTGTAGACAGTAAAGTAGATCCATAATTTTTTAAGGTGAGACTGGTTGGGCTCTTACTTCCTAGTAAATGTTGCATTTGGAAGTCTAAGTTTAATTTTTAAAAACAAGTCACATGGTGGAAACTTATTCTGAGGAACTGTGTGCCTATTATCACTGTCCCTTTTATAGGGCTTCAGTTGTAATCAATATATCTTGGGTTAGAGGTTGGAAGGGAAAGGGAGATTGTTGTTAAGAGCTGGAATAATTGGTGGTAATAAGTCCAGTCCTTCTATTGCTTTGTTGACTTATTCACATATCTTTTAAGTTGTTATGCAAGAGACTTCGATTGCCCTCCTTGATGACCGTTGCCATTCTTTCTTTGTACACCAGTGACACTCTTATTTTTTGTAGTGTTGCTTTTAAGCCAATTACTCTGCCAGTCTGAAAAGACTGACTATTAAATGTCTCCTGTTTCACAGAATGCACTTGAAGATGTGTCATGGAGGCTTGCAGATAGTCTTCTCCAATGCTCTTTCAGAAGACATATTTATCTTCCTGCTTATAAAGGGAGGTTTAATCTGGATGCCAAATACTACATCTTTCTGGCAGATGGGGAAGCTAGTGAAGGTAAACTTGGCTTGCATATGGCTGCTTTTCTTTGAACAGCTCTCAATGATTTAGTAGTCTTTGTCTAAGATATGACTTAGCTGAGAATTAGTATCTGAACCAAGGTTTCCATATTATTGGTTGCCTGAAACAAAACACTTAATCTAGTTATCTTTACTTTCTCTCTGGATCATGGGTTTGCTTTTGGAAGTTACAGTAAACTTACGTGTATGCTGTATGCACGCTTGATGCTAGGAACTGTTATCTTCTTGAGAGCTGGCCACGTATCTTTGAAATGGAGACTTGCATCAAAGTGAATTATTCTTCCTATCTTTTGTGTGTGTAGCAACGAAGTCTATTTTCCCTAGAGGAGCGAGCTGGTTCTTGTCCATTAAGTATGAAAGACAGCTTAGGTGACATCTTAAGTTCTTACTGTACTGTGTGTCAGAAATTTAGTTTGTATGCTTATGCTTAGTGGCCACCCCAGCCGTTGCATTCAGAAATAAGGAGTAGGCACACAAGTGCAATCACTTTCTTTAGCCATAAACTGCTTTATGTCATTGCTTAGGTGGACTAATATACAAGCATCGTCGTCAGCCTCTGATCACCAATGGAATATACAGCATCATAGGCCTTCCTGAGGATGTTGGAGGTTCACGGTCCCCACGGCTTATCAAGGCTCATGGTAAGCTATAACTTTGAGTTTTTTCTTCCAGTCCTAGACTTGCTGAGGCTGGAGGGCTAAGTTTTTTCCTCATTGCAAAGTATGTATTTCATCTTGTCTTTCTGGCACTCCTGTTATATATATATTCTTAGCTAGCAAGATCTGAGACTGTGAAGACAGAATGAAGTTATTAAGAATTTTTTCATTTTAAGAGTGGCATTGTAAGATTCTTATTGACCAAGAAAATGAACCTGCATTTGCATTTTCTCTTAAATTTAAAATTAGAACATTTCTGCTTATCTCTTTCTCTCGGGTTTAATTTGTTCTAGTTGCATTATTTGCTCAATTCTGTTTAAAATGAGTAACCCCTCAATTGACAGTCCAGAGCCATGAGAAAGTTATCACTTGTGTTACCTTTCATCCTCTGATGTCTAAGTTGGTGACAGAACAGCATCTCCCACCATTATGTACTGACTGCTTTGGCACCTATGAAATTCACAGTGGCCAGAGCTGTTCTGTTATGCTGTATGGACATGATATGATTATCTTTTATACAGGTGTTTCTGCCTACTAGCAAGGTAAATGCCATAAATTAGTCTGAACCAGGTAGTTAAATTCTTATCACTGGTTAATTCTGACTGCATGCCTATGGACAAAACTATAACACAGTTTTTGTACCTGTGTTCATATGCAGCTAAATTATTCATGTTTAACTTGGTTTTTTCTTTTCCAATTTTCAGGAGCCCTAATGTTTGTTGCTTGGATTACCACAGTTAGTATTGGTGTTATTGTTGCAAGATTCTTCAAGCCTATCTGGTCTCATTCATTCCTATTTGGAAAGGAGATATGGTTTCAGGTGGGCAAAATCTTCCCATATGTCCAGCTGTATTTTCTAGCATTACTGTAAGCAGAATTGTAACCTGCGAGATCTAAGAAATAGAAGATTAAATCTTATAAAATGGAACAATTACAAATCAGAAGTTCACCTAGTTTACAAGAAAAAGTCTAAAGACAACATTAAGAATGTCTTTAAGCGTAGCTCTGCTAAATGTATTTTAATGGACTATTAAGAAAACTGTAGACTGTCTAAAAGGAAACTTGACTTTTCTAGGTGCATCGTATGCTTATGTTGACCACAGTCATGCTTACAAGCATTTCTTTTGTGTTGCCTTTTATATACCGAGGAGGCTGGAACCAAGTAAGTGTGTGCTTTTATTTGTTTCTTAACTCAAATGTAAAGGTTGGACCAAATGAAGGGGAGATGGTCCACTGATGACTAACATGTTACAAACATTGCTGAGGAAATTGCCGTGAAAGCCGTCCTTAAGTGGGCTGATTTCGGATCTTAGCAACGCAAAAGGGGAATGTTCCCTCCTTTAACTGGAATCTCTGGAATGTATTTAAATTAAAGGTGGGAGATGAATATGATTACAGATATGAGCTAGGAGCTGGGGAAATCAAATAAAATGTTTTAGGGTTGAGATTAGAACAGAAAGGATAAGAGGGGAGACCAGTTCATGGAGGTGTTATGAAGTAAGTCTCTCTGAAGATGCAGAATTGAGGATGGAGAGCTTCTACAGTCATCTTGCTCTCTGCTCTTCAGCTGGTGGAATTTCTCAATACAACCAAAAGATGGGATAAACCCTGGGTAGATTTAGTGGTGTCTCGTATTGCGAAGGAGAGCCACCTCCATCTCGTTGCAGGGCAGCTTGCTGTGTGCTGTAACCTCTACCATTCTAAATACAGTGCTACTGCACCATTGTAACTCCATAATTTTATTCTTGTATTAGTAACTTTCTGGTATTTTTTCTATAACTTTATGTAGATATGATATTAATGAAAAATGTCCTATGTTTAGCAAGCAGGTTTCCATCCCTATCTCGGCTGTACTGTGATGGCTCTGACAATCTTTCAACCACTTATGGCAGGTTTCCGACCATCTCGTCATGCACCAAGGTACTTGCAACTAACTTGTGCAGTTACAGCCACAGGAATTAAATATGCCTCTGTCTTCAAAGATTCTTTTTACCTATAAATAATTACCTTTAAAATATGTAACAATGTTCTTTGATATTTTTTTAATTTATTCCCCTCCACTTCTATGCTATGTAATCAATAAAATTATTTTCATTATTTTGTAGGAGGCAATTGTTTAACTGGTTTCACTGGAGTACTGGTACGACAGCTAGAATACTAGCTGGTGAGTAGGCGTTAATAGCTGTAACTCCCTTTGAAGGAACTTTATTCATTGACTGGGCTATTGCTCATCTGAAACATCTGTGGACATCCAGTCCAGGCAACTCTCAAGATTCTTTTTCAGGTTGACCACCTTCTGTGTGGGTTTTAAGTTGTCATCAGGTACAGGTTTAGGGAGAAGAAGTGACTATGTAAAACCAGAGAGATTACAGACAAATCTAAAAGGTCTCTGTAATGAGGACCTGTTTTTATCTTGAGTTATTTCTTTTTGTCTTGGAAGATTTGAGCATGTTGTTCTTACAGTAACATTGTTTGATATTATTAACAGGAGAGAGGAAACTCACAGAAGCTGGGCTTAATTTTGTTAATAATGACAAGTTTCCACAGACAGCTAAAGCATAGCTGTTGCAGTGACTGTGGTCTTGTTAGTAGTCACAAATACCAGTGTTTGTGTGACAAGGATGTGACAGGGCACTGACCAGGATGAAAACTATCTTGGCCTTCTCCCTGACACTGACAAAAATAAAAAAGACTGCTTTTAGCTGCATGGACCCCTTAACTTCATTCCCTAAGCAGTTGGAGGAAGTTCATGGGAAGTCTATTCCCAAAGGTGTTGGGAGCATTTTAATTACTCTGACACAACACTCTGTGTGTCCTTTTATCTTGTTTTTGCTGACTAGTGGTAACTATGTTCTTTGGAATGGATCTACCAGCGCTTGACCTACCAGACCCATGGGACACCTATACAATGATTGGTTTTGTAGCCTGGCATGTTGGCATTGATGTTCTTCTGGAAATACACAGCTACTGTCTCATACGTAAAGGTACAAACCCAACAAAACTTCCGTTGCCACCTTTTTTGCTGAGGATTGTGCAAAAAATGTAACAGAGTGGATTGAATTTCAGGATGTATTCTTTGGTCTCTGACTTGGAAGATGAAAGGGAATAACTCTCAAGTAATGGTGTCATGTCTTCTGTACAAACTAATTTTGGGAGTAAACCAGTTTTCAAGGCCAAAGTGTTCTAGACAAATTGGTTTTGTGCTGGTTTAAATGCTAGTCTCTTATTTCTCAAGTCACAGTACATAGATAGGGGCACACTGAAGTGCGTAAGTATTTTCCAAGAATCTGACTGTTTGCCATGTATTTTACCCCAGGTAGGTAGATAAAGTGCAGGTTAATTCATGCAGTCTTCATTTTATTGTGACAAACTGCTGTCATGAATGCCTGTTGTTTATTGTGTGAGCAAAATGGTCAGGAACTTGAGCACAAACAGCTGCAGTTTTGAGTGAAGAGGGGAATAAAGGTGAAATCCCGACTCTGTATATCTTCGCTTTGCTGGTTGATGTCGTTGAGAGGAGATGACCGTGCACAAGTAAATTATCTATTTCTAAGGCAGAGAGCAGAGCTCTGGAGAACTGAAGAAGCATGATTAGTTCAGAGGCTGTGTAAGGTGACACGTGGAGAAGGAGTGTTTGTAAAACGTGAATTTAAATTTAAGTGCAGTAATTATTTCCTAGAAATAGGGAAATGAACCTGAAATGTTTCAACAATTAATGGTCTCATGTTGACTAATGGAAAATATTTCTTAATGTAATCTAGTTTTCACCTTAATGAGAAGGAAAAAGATTTAGATGAAACAAATGTTTTGTTCAGCTCAAAACTTACTGTTTTGATGAATCACTCCAGTAAAAGAGTCAAAATATTTCATTGCTTCAGTGTCCAGAAGCTACTTTTTTTGTAGGTTGTAGGTCAGCTCCAGAATAATTTTTCAGTTGTGTGGTAAGCAGGATAGTACTGGTCATGAAATGCCAAATGAGACTTCCCAGTTCTTTTCATATTTGATGCTGTATAAGACTTAGTTGCTTAGTCACACGATGAAGACTTCTGCAGTATAAAAATGGAAACCCTTCTTCCTCTTAATTATTTTTTCCCCGCTAACAGTTGAAGTGATAGAGGATGACAGAGTACAGATATTGCAGTCACTCACATCTGCAGAAGCAGAGGTAAGTCACAATTCTGTGAATAACTACTATGAGATGGGATGATTCTTTTTTTAAACCAATAAAAAGGCTGACACTTCTATGTTTTTTTTTTCCCTTTCTCTTGCAGGGTCGTCTGTTTAAACAGATCGTGTTAACCCTCTATGTCTGTGGAAATATAGTATTCCTTATTGCCTTCCTGACAGCAGTCAACCAAATATGAAATAAGTCATTGAGAATTTTGTAAGGAAGTATGCAGTTGAAAAACCTGCAAGGAGTGCTTTCTGTAACAACATTTCCTTCAACATCTCCCTGAAGATGTAATTGAAGAATAATAGCAAGTGTGCATTGTGCTTGGTGTTAGGGAGAACTTTAATTCAAATCTATAAAAGGATGCTGCAGTCCTGCAAAAACTGTCTTCTAATGGGTCTTTTAAGGGGAGGCTTTGCCTGAGTAAGGAATGAAGTCTCTGTTTAAGTGCAGTAATTAACTTGATTGAAGCTTAAAGGTTAAAAAAACTTGAGAAGATGTGCTGAAAATGCTGGGTTTGATAGTCATTTCCCTAAAGTTTTTGTGACTATTATTGGGAAAACTGGAAAGATCGATCCAGAATCTATCATATCTGTTCACTTCACTGTGTTATGGCAAGCAATGTGACAACTTTCTGCTCGTGACAGGTTTGTCCATTAAAAACACCCAAAACCAAAACAGGAACAACAAAAACTTAGTGAAAAACTGTCACCAATGCAGGCTGCTACATGAGCTAAAAGCTATTGTCTGCCTTTGCAGTTAAATGCAAAAAATATTCTCTCTGCTCTAAGAGCAGCACACTTACACAGGTGTATGGGTCTGGGAACTTCAGTCCTTTAGTAAAACCAGCATTTACCTCACCCAAAATACTGTTCTGCCCCATCCATCTTGTTCTAAATGATAAAGAGAAGATGTGTTTGCAATGTAAGTGCATTAAAACCAGTTGTACTTAACCAAATCTCTAATAGGAAGAACCTATCTGTATGTGTGTGTTTCTGTGTTTTGCTTCCTTTAGTTCTTGTGCCTTCTGAATTACTTTTCTGATTTATTAGATATTTAAATAGAAGGGATGTTGTGCTTTTATTTGCAGTATTGAGCGAAATGTAGATTAGGAGTTGATTTCACTTCAGGAAAAGCAGCTTCTGTTAATGTTAATTGAGAGTCCTTTGAGCTGGCATGTCTAGGAGACAGAAGTGTCTTTGCAAGAATATGGGAGGGTGCTTTTTTAATCAATAAGAGATTTATCTAAGTAAACAAACTAGGTACAGGAAATGAAAAGAGACTCTATTGTTTACCACTTTTGGTTTGTGATTTGCCGAAGTACGGAAAGACCCTCTTGAAATGGTATCTCTGAAGTGGACGATTAATATGCCATACAGTACAGTGCTTTGCATTTGTTTTTTGCAGTTCTGAACAGTTTGCTTCCATGCTTCTTCATTTTTTTTATACTGGAAAGTATACATTTTTAGTTGTAATGCTTAGAAATATATCTTCAGCCTAGGGCTACTAAGGTAGTTGGGAATAAAGGTATTGGAGTATTGGATAGAATAGTAAATAACGAGGCCTGGTTTGGTATAGGCTATTATAGCTACATCTCTCTTATTGTCAGCTCTAAAATACTCCTACATGTGGATCCAGGTAGTGGTTCTCTCCATTTACTAAGGCTATCTATTTCTGTCCTTCCCCCCGTTTTCCCAAATCCACAGTGCAGTCCATTGCAGGGACAAGTTATACTCAAAGCTACAAGTCTATAGTCAGTGCTCTTTTTGTCTGCTTAAGTGACTGGTTTAGCTGTAAGAGCATTCATAGAGCTAGGGTTGATCTCTGACAGCAACAGTAGAATGGAAATGAGTGTCAGTTAAATTGTCCTCCTTCCTTGTAGAAGTTACATGCGGATTGGGAAAGAGGGACTATGAAGAAATATGGCAAAACCCGAGCTGAAGGGCAAGAATTATATGACTAGTTGTGCGGCTGTGTGGGTTTTTTAAGAGAATTCAGATCTCAAAAGCCTGGGAATCACAGGCTCATCTAATGATAAGGTTTTGTGGGGACTCTTGTATGTCATGAGTTTACAGAAGAAAATCTCTCAACATAAGCACAACTGATGGCTTTTTAAATTACAGGCAGTGCCGTATCTTTCTGTGATACAATAGCTGTACAGTGTGTGTCATTTACATGTGACAAAGAACAAGAGGTTTTTAAAAAAATGAATGTAAATATCTTAAAAATGTTGTCTCTTTTAGTAAGGTGAAAACACTATCAAATGGAAACTAGAGAAGAATAATCTTGCCTAGCAGCAAAATGGATTGTCCATTTTCTTTGTAGGTGATGTTTTATAAATTAAAGCTTACCTAAATGCTTCCTGGAGAAACTCTTACTGAAATTGAGTGTTAAAATATTTTCTTTATGTAATGCAGAGCTTCTCTTCCTCAAGAAGAAAAATTCTTGTTCCACATTTAATACAGCTTGAAAGTTGGCAAAACTGTCAATTGCTCTTTGGGTAACTTGGTCCTTCCCAGTGCTAACAATATAGTCTAGTTTCTTATGTGAGGTCTTATGTGCAGTATTGTAACTTATTTGATGGCAAGACTTGTTAATTTGTGCAATGTTTGTTCCCATCACCACTTCTGCCTTCTTCCTGCATGACTGGCAAGAGAAAGAAATGTGTCATTGTATTCTTATGACTTCCAAATTTCTGATGTACCCCTTTGGAAAAAAAAAAAAAAAGAAAAAAGTCTATGGAAGTGTTTGATACCAGCAGGAAAGCAGATGACAGGGAGTTTGGTTCTAGAGACACTGGTGATGTACGTTTTTTTTCCCTTGAACGATGAAATATTGTTCAGAAGAAAATTCCCTTTTCTTTGCTTCCTAAAGGAATCACACTAAAGACAAGAAAACTTCTTCACAAGAAGAGGTCAAGAAGGTTTCAATGTGTTCTTTACTCTCAAATTAAACTTTGTGATGACAAATCAACATCGGCATATTTCTCTCTGGGTTCTTCTAGACAGGCAAGTGCTCCTGGTCAAGTAGAAACTTGTGATCAGTCTCACAAGTAGTTCACTGTTTTGATTGAATTTTAGGTGCAGCCTCCAAATACAGGTCATCTGGTCTTAACTAAAATAATGTTTCCATTCAAAATGTATGCAAGAAACTAACTGATGCGAATAGCTCCATTTACTGCTACTTTGCTTTGCTTGAAATAATTTTTTTGCTAGCTGACATGCAGGCTGCAGAATATACTAAGAAAAGGTGTGCTTTGTTTCTCTTCCTTACACTTGAACACTACACTGTGTTATATTTTTTAAAAAAATCACAGGATGGGGATACTTCATTTTCAGTGTAGTAATGCCCATGGTTTTCCTTTACCCAGGTCTGGGGAAGTTAGAGATTGCCTGCCATTTGTTTTCCATCATGGTTTGTAACACTATGTGGCGCTCTTGTTCAAATAACAGCATTTTTATTTTGCGAGCTTTCTTTAATTTGTCAGGGAGAGGTTGAAACATGTAAAGGATGTCCAAAACAGGAGATGTTTCTAGATGAACTAATAAAAAAACCCCTCAAGCTATATTAAGAAACTCAGTCTTTAAATTCAAGCTAACTCATACAGATAAACATTATGAAATGGGTATTTACTTGATGTCAATGCTTAAGCTTTTGTTTGAACAGTTACATCCCGTTTTCTTTTGTCATGTGTGTAAACTGTTCTACATGGGTGATCTCTTTCTAAACAACTTAAGATGAAGGGCAATCATCAGGGAAGAAAAACTGCGTTATTCTGCATTTTAATGCAGAAATTAATATCTCAGTGATTTTAACCTTTATTGCAGGCTGAAGTAAGAGACTCCAAGAGAAAGAAAGGATGTTTAAGAGGGATGTTCAGATAGTAATTCTGCGAAATTCTTTACTTCTATTAATCTATTCCAGCTTCTCTGAGGGGTATGTGTGAAGGGGGCAGCTGTTGTGCTCACCTGCGCAAGAGGCACAGAATCTGCACAGGACAGGTCCTTCAGAACACACTTGGTACCATCTGTTTTAGCTCATACATAAGCTAATTCAACCACTGTGTAGCTGCTTCTGGTCTTTCTCACACTGTGCAAAAGTGACTTTACATATTGGAAACTGTAAAAGCTGAACATCTGCATTACACTGAACCAGGTATCTATGATAGTCATATTGGACAAATGATACTGTACTAAGAGGGACTCTGGCTTTGGCTTTGTTCCAGGCTTTTGTGTTGCTGGACCTTAAATTGTTTGGCTTTAATGAGGAATTGGAATTTTGTGTGGCATCTCTACTTACACGAAAAACATTTGTTGTCTTGCAGTTCTGTTCTTGTTGATACAGGAATGCTCTGGGCTGCAGCGCTTGGATGATGAATGTTCCTGTTTCCCAGAAGCACGCAACTCTTGAATGCTCCATTTTCTGTCTATCTTCCTCCAAATTAATGATCTGATATCCATACTGCAACATAGCTAGTACATTGGTATTTTAGGTTCAGATGCGTCTGGCACAAACTGAATAATTTTAATATATGCAACAATTCTGCTTTGTCATGTAGCAATTCTGATCTACTGAGCCCAGCATCATCTCCAGAAGTAGCAGGGATAAGTGTTTAGAGCAAGAGATATAACAAGACTGCTGTGATGTTTTCTCTTTCCAGCAAGATCTTGCTACTTGCCAGAATCTGTACCAGGATGTCCTAAGCCAGAAACTGCAGCTGGACTGTGAACCCTTATAGTGATTGAATTTTATCTATGAAGTGTGCAATAAATTATTAAAAAATAATCTGTTAACGCTGTTGTCCTCCCATTTAATTAGTCATTATGAAAGAGTGTTATTTGTTTTTCTTGTAAACCTGCTTCTTAATATTGTTATTTAGTGATTTGGATTTTTGGGTTTTGCCTTCCTGCATTTATTACAGTTCTCTAGGCCTCTCATGTCTCTACCTTACTGTCTTTTTTCCTGTATGACTGCTGCAGTATTTAGCTGTTTTGCACTTCCAGAAGGCAGGGGAATGAGAGTCTACAGGAGTCTGCCACTGTTAGAAAAGCTGCTTGTGGCTCCTTCATATCACTCTCCTACTTTCTCACTTTCTGGTGTATCCTGGTAAAAACCTTTGAGAATATGTAAGAATTAAAGTTTAAAGTAGCTGTCAAAGTTACCATCCCTGGAGGGATTTAAAAGATTGGTGTATGAGATGCTTAGGGATATGGTTTAGAAGTGGACAGGTACAGTTTGACTTGATCTCAAAGATCATCTCTAAAGTTCATTTCCAACCTAATGATTCTATGATTCTAACTTCTGCTGCTGCTCTCAGACCCAACAAAAAGCCAGAAGAATAAGGAAAAATAAAACCCCACTATAAAACAAACAACCAAAACTCCCAAGATAGACATAGACAAAGTGTAATATAGTTAAGTTTATTTGTTCTTTTCTACTTTTCCACTCTCAAGATAACCATCTCTGGTAAGTCCTAAAATTTGAGATCAATACCCACTTCAGCCTGGGAGCTACCGAGCATTCACAGGCTGTAAATCAGCTGATTATGGCCATTGTGCCTCAGTATGAGGTAGTAGCTTCAGTTTCCTGCTTTGAAACAAGGAACACTAGCAAAAAAAAAGTTATGGCTGTTTTTTTGCTGGTGCATAATTCAAGTTAGCTATACTAGAATTATGCAACCTGAGCTTTATCTGTTTAATGATTCAGGCTAAGAGCTAGCAAAATAAAGCTGTTGTACTGATTTGAGTATAAGGATGTAGTGCTATGAGGAACTTCCCCTACCCCCAAGAACTATGTACTGGAAATACTTGACTTGCATTTCATTTTTGAGGTGTAATTGTATCATTGCTGCTTTAAGGCTCCTCTCTCATGTGGAAGGAGTTAACCTGTTCTTTGATGGGAGCCTTGGACCTTGCTGGAGAGCTGTGCCCAGCAGTGGCTGCACCTGTAACAGACCTTCTGTTGCAGCTGCAGGATAAGCTTCTGGCAACTCCGTATTTCTGATGGGAGGTTGTGCTAATTTTAGCTCTTTGGTGAACTGAAAACTGTGAACTAAGCACTTTTTTGTGTGTGTTTTTGTTTGTTTTTCTTATTGACAGGCAGTGCCTGTCTGACAACCAGTTTCCTGAAAAAGCAGGGCTTTCTGAGCGATCTATGAGGTGAAAGCATGCCTGGGAGGTCAGGCTGTTCATTGTTTTATGCACAGGATTGGTCTGCAAGTTCATGGGTGGACAGCATGTATGTGGCATAGGGAAGGGAGCAGGATCTGAGGGTGTCTGTGTTGTTATATATAAAATGGGAGGGTGGTGGACTGTGGAGTTATAGATGGTGGTTGTATATTTGAATACTGACTTTACTGGTTTTGATTTGATTTGCTGTCACTTAAAAAGGAATGCTTTCAATTTTGGCCAAGGTGGTATTCTTGAAAACCAGCTTTACTATTTACCTTTCTTCCTGCTCCTATCTCTCATGTTTAGTTTTTTATTAACCAGTGCTTTGACTAGAAAAATGCTGGGATGGCATTTTCCATCAAAATCGGCAGGACTGGCACACTTTGAAGTGAAGCAATGTCCTATGAAGTTCCGTGGAGATGGATGTTTATCTGTTCTGTGTCTATAACAACAATATATTCCTGATTATGGGAACAGGTGTGCCTGTGTCTTCATACTTGGATACACTGCATTTATGGCCTTAGGTAATTTCCATTACTTTCAGCAAAATCCAGGATGTGATTTGTGTATATGTGGCAGTTGGTCAAATCTAAAAGTCTGTTAAAGTCCATTGGGTTGTGCAGAGGGCAAAATTACCCAGATGCGTAAAACAGAGGAGCAAAACAAGCATTACGTTCCAAAAAAGGTGTGGTGAAGGAACTCTTCTTAGCTTTATTCTGCTTTGAGTAGTAAAATTTACTTCCATGTTACTATAGCTGTTAAATCACCTTTTTCCCCAGCTTTGCCATTCTCATCCTCAGAGCTGAAAAAAAGAAAACAAACACAACCATTGCATTTTAAGGCTAACTTTCTAGTTCTTGTGCTAAATCTCCTTATTTAGAAAAATGAAGACACGTACCTCCAAGGGTTAATCCAGCAGAATAAGCATTGTTTTAGTTTTATAGAAAGAAATCAGTAGAAGGCGTTAGTTCTGGTAATTTTGCAATAAAGCGAGTATATTAAGAAATTAGTCCACTATCACTATTTGAAAATTAGCACTGCTCTTTTCTTTTTTGTTTCAATTACCTCCACTAAGATGTTGTAGACAGATGGTATTGTCCTTGACTAGATGCTGACAGATTAAAAGGATGCATGAATAATTAAACAATCTCTCTGTTTAAACTAAACTCAGTGGGAACTGTAACTGTTTGGAAGCCTTTTTCTTTTGTGTTGATGTTCACAGAAAACTTTCCTCTTTTCCTGGTATAGTGAGTCAGAGTAGGAGTTAGTCATATTCTTTATTTAAGTCTGACAGAGTAACTTAGTATCTGAATTAACATCACTATGGCTATTGTCTGTAACTGGGTGTAATGTGGGATAGTTTGAAAGTGACAGCACAGGGCAGATGATTAAATGTTAAGGTATTTTTAGAACAGCAATAAAATGCTGTTGTTTGATATGTAAGAGCCTCCCCACACCACGCTGTTGATCTGAGAATGCAGTGGGAATAATCTCCAGCTCTGACCTGTTAGTTTGAAGAGTCACCCAAAATAGCACGTCTCATTCTTTCATCCTGCATGTGTCTCTGTACTGAGACAGAGGGTCAAAGCAGCTGTTTTCTTGATTTATGCATGTCAGCAAGTGTCCAGCTCGAGTTATGTTTTGAATGCTGATGCTGTTACTAATCAGAAGCATCTGTAACGTGATATCATAGGGCCAACGATGTTAAGCTTCACTCTTATGAAGACTGTATACTGTTTGCAGACTAAGGAATTCTGAAGGATTTGAGTCATGATTGTGGTTTGAGAGAAAAATTAGTCCAATGCTTCACTTGCAGCCAATATTCCAGGGATGTATTATTGTTTTGCATTTTGTGTTACAGAAATAGATGGTTTATGAATGTTCCTCTATTAGAAAGTTTTGTTGTATGTTATTTTCTTCAGTGCAAATGGAACTAAGTCTCGATTGGGTTTTTTGAAGGTTGCACAGCTTCCAGTGTAAGGAAAAAATTAGCTCATCTAGACTAGCTACCTGCCAAAAGCCTTGGACCTTCGTCTCCTGTGGGAGCCTGTTCCACACCGTCAGTAGGTATTACTGCCTGTTCAGCTTCAGTTTTGCCTTTCCTTATTCATTCCACTATGTCTAGCATTTGTTCACCCACTGAGGACTTCTGATTTCCCTAATGAGTATTGAATCGTCAAAACATTTGCACACTAATTCATTTGACTAGAATTTAAAGAAGAAAAGCTCTAATAATGCAAAACACTCCTGTCCTAATTATAGTATTGTCATCCTTCTGTCTGCATATTTTTTCTGAGCACGCATACTTTGAGATATTGGTTCCCCACCAACCTTGCAGGGAAAGGAAAATTCCTCCCCTATGGAAAGAGGTACGTCCTACGTTTTTGTCCATTTGGGGGCATGATAAAAGCTGCTAATTAAATCCATTTTTTCTTTATATAGATTTGCACATGGAATGATTCCTCTCCCTCCTAGTTGTCCTTGGTCATCACTAACTTTTCAGTAACTTACTCTGAAGGTTCTTTTCTTTACCAAAGCAAGGTTGTTGCATAACGGAGCCCCTCCCTGGTCTATCCTGAGCTTCCTTGCTTTCTGTTCTTATTCAGTGAGTCCTCAGTGCCTTAATGTTCAAATGCTGCAATTGCCTCCTAAATCTTCCATTTCAAAGAGGATTAATTTTTTTCTGTTGTATTGTTTGTTGTTTTAGTAATGAGTGATGAAGTACCAAAAATAATTTTCTGACTCCTCTCTTTTCACCGTTTTTGTTTTGGGTGATCCTGCTAGGCTGGGCATCAGTGGCTGGGTTTGAAAACAGTTTATTTCCCTAAGAAACAAGTCTGCGTCGTGCATTGTTCTAGATTTAAGAGGCTTTCCTGGTTTTGTTTCGTTTTTAGAAGTCACAGTAGGATTATAGGACTGCTTGGGAAAAACTGAGTCACTTCCTGGCTTTTTCCACTGATTAAAATGTCCCAGGGAGTGACAATAAATATGTAGAGGGGTAAAGAGGAATATGGCTTAGTTCCAAATTCTGCTGGGCACTTGAGCTCACTTGGAGGCTGTGCTGACTGTTGGGGTGTGTTTTTGTGGCTGTTGCCAAACTGCTTTTAATTTAATTGGTACCATTTTTTTACCATAATTGGCTATTTTCTCCTTGGTAGAATAGTTGTAAGTAAATGAGTAAGACCAAATACAAATTAACAGAACAGGTTCTCAAATGTCTTTGCTAGATTTACGCTTAATCCCCCTTCCCTGAAAGTCAGTGTTTATTTTCCACTAACCTCAAAGGGAGCCCAGAATGTTCAGAGAGTGCTTACAAGTGGCAGGGAAAAATAAAGTTTCAGGTGCTTCTTTCAGGAGACAAAAATAAGCAAAGATTGCTACAGATCAATTAACATCGCCTGGTCTGTATATAGCCCACTGTATATAGCTCATAGATACTTCTCAGAAACCTCTTTCCCAAGTTCTGTTCAGGAGTCCCCATGCAGTGGGCTGTAGGATGAATTAATTATTTCAGTAGCAACAACCTACTGGGAGGGTTGGGCAAGTGTGACTTCTCCATTATACTTCTGTACACATGTGATGGGAATTAAGAGGCTATCCCTAAGATGTAATGGGCTGGAGCAGTTGCTGACGTGCTTTATGTTGCCTTGACCAGCTATTTATGCTTTCAGTTGCTGGCATAAGAATTGCTGTCAGCAGCCTTTGGTCCTGGAGGACACAGGGAAGTGCAGAGATGGCAGGGCTGGTGCTTAAGAGAAGCAAAGGTGCTCTCAAGTAATAGAGAAGTGCAGTGGCCTCGTTGATCAAAAAGGCTGGGCAGCACTGCTGGAATATTTCAGGCTGTTGGGTGCATGGCTGCACAAGGTTGATATTGCTATAAACTGAACATCTCTTCCCCATCAGTGCATACTGATACAAAAATACTTGAAACTCCTTATGTGAGTCAATGACCACCCTCTCTCCTGGCTTTACCTGTATTATAAAGAAATGCTGGGCATTAGGCAGGGCCAAAACTTACACTTCTGCTGCCAAGTTGCAAATTATTCAGAATATACCCTGGAGGAGCAGTGGGGAGAGAATATGGGATCAGGACCCCTGATCATCCTATGATTCAAGCATAGTTTCCTTGAAGTGGAATGTGGCTACTGTCTGAAATCTGCTGCCCTGTAAATATCCTTAAATGCAGTTTAATTGTATGCATTAAAGTACACTATAACCATAAAGATGACTTTTTTGTGTTCCTGGAAGATCTTACTATTGTTCTTTCAACCTTGTATTATAACACTTTATAATAAGAAATAGGCATCTTGAGTATTAATAGAATATAAAAAGTGTTTAAAAATAATACTGTTGACTACGTGGACTAACCTCATATAGCGATGAAAACTGTTCCATTGTCTTTCAGAGGCTATAAAAGTATCTAACTCAGGTTAACAAAAAAAGTTAAAACTTGCATAAACACTTGTCAAGTCAAGGTTGGCAATGTTGATTCTAGAAAAATGCAAAGTAAAACTGGTTTATTAGACAGCCTTTCTGATTTAAGGAACAATTTGGATTACTAGGAAGTAATTAAAATGCAGATAGGCATGGAAGCATTCCAGTGAGGAGACAGCGTTAAGAAGCAATGTTGTTAGTTACCAGGTACAAATGAAAACTAATTCTGTTAATTGAGTTAGCATTAATGGGACTTTAATTGTCTCTGAAGGTTACAGAAGTGGCTTTTCTGAGATAGTTTATTTTTAAATTTTGGTGTGGTAACTAGGGCATTGCTGAAGATGAAATAATTCGACAGTACCAAAATTCAAATTGGCATTTGTTAACAAACAAGAGCAAAGAAATTATTAGTAATTGCAGATTAGTCCATGAAGCACTAATAGTAAAGTGAAACAGTTGCTGGCTGAAAAGAGTAGCATCAGTTTGCTACATGAGCAAACAGCAGTGACATGATTTTCCTTTTCTGTTACCTGTTAGCGAGGGATCTTCGGTACCGTCTCCAGATCCCTGGCTCTGAAGGTGAGCATGGTGTGTCGGTGAGCTTAAGTATTCCTCTTGTTCTTGCAGGGAGATGGAATTTTTGTTAGCTACCTTGTTCAGGCTCGTGCTTAGACTGCTTACAGTGTTGGGCTGTGGGACTTCCGTGATTTTCCGGCTTGGTGGCTGATAAACCTGACTATAGTGGCCTACAGGATGATATGCTGGTTTCTCAGATTTGCTCTCATCTTCATCATCATCACCATCATCAATGATAACTAGTTCTGCATGGATAACCCCATCATATCGTGACAACTTTTGATCTGCGTCTGCCTCGTCATCATCAACACGCTGATAACCCATGAAAATCATTGTTACTGGTTCAGAATCATCCACATAACATGGTACAGCTTGGACAAGGTTATATTGAATGTCTTCCCCATCTTGAGGTGCAGGGGATGTTTCATTAAGATGGCAGGGACTTAATCTTGTCTCGTTGTGTCTTTTTCTTGTATTCTGGTAAGGTTTCAATTCCTCACACTCAGCTTTTCTTTCTTCATTATGTATCATGCTGTTCTCAGCATTAGTGTGCACTTTCTTCTCTGAATGGGAAAGCACTGGAGAGGGGGACTTTGGCTGTATTACCTTTGGAAGATCAAGCCCATTCTCTTTATATTGCTGCATAAAAGGCTCTATTTCAGAAGAGAATTCTGTCTGACGATTGCTAAATCCATTCATCTCTCTTCTATGAGCATCTTCCAGTTTTGGTCCAGGGACTAATCTGTCTTTCTGAGGAGTAACTGGCCTGCAAAATTTGTTCGCAAACACAGGCTCATGGTACTCTGTGGGAGACTGGGAATTTTTTTCAGTTGCTTGCCGTAGCAGGTCCTCCACCTCAACAGGAGCAAGTTCATCCATCCCATTTTGTGTTGTGCTGCAATTTGAGGACACTGCATAGACTGACTTCCTACCATCATCATAGACTTTAATTCCTGTCTCTTTAAACTCCTTTGAGGGAAGAGGTATTGTTGATAACACTGTGTTTTCTCCTGTCTTCATGTCTTTTTCAACTTTAATTTCCATGGCAAACAATGCTGTTGAAAGAAACAAGTACTTAAACTCATAATGCAGCAGCTGCAAGGACTATTATAGAAGTGTTCTGACAGTGATAGAGAGTGACTGTCAAAATGAATCTTCAAATATGTGAAATTATGACATACATAACCAATATATTAGATTCTCATTTTGAATGCCCCTTTCCAACCTGTCAAAATGTGAAGTGGAAAAATATTTTCATTTGGATCTAATTCAGTGAGGAAAAATAAGCTGTTGAGGAACCAGTTTTCATTACGTGATTGTCTGAGAAAGCCAGATCTAATCTTTGCTCCTGATGTTGTGCTGGACGATAGCAGTTGAAGTAGCTCAACGTGCTACAAGACTAGGGTCTTTGGATCTCAGAAAGTTAGAAGGCTTTGTAGTAGCTGGGAAATAATCAGCCTACTGCTGGCTGCCTAGTTAGATGTAAGTGTAGACAGAAAATATGAAATGTATGATATGAAGGGAGGAGCTGGTTAGTTAAAGTTACACCAGGTAGAGGAATGAAGTACTGGAAAGCAGTGCCAATGTTAAATGCTTGATCCTTATTCTCAATGGCACATGCCTTACATCAGTGCCCTACCTCTCAGTTCTCTGATAAATGGACTCAAGCTTCATATGGACTCAAGCTTTGTCAGGGAAAGTTTACACTTGATGTTAGGAAAAAGTTTTTCACTGAAAGGGTGATTGGCCATTGGAATGCGCTGCCCAGGGAGGTGGTGGAGTCGCCGACCCTGGAGGTGTTTAAGGGAGACTGGATGAGGCACTGAGTGCCATGGTTTAGATGATGGAGTTAGTGTTGGTGTTAGTGTTGGGATATAGGTTGGACTCAATGATCTCGGAGGTCCTTTCCAACCTTATGATACTGTGATACTGTGAAATGTAACACAGCTTAAACCAGAACAACTTTGTCCTGTATCTGTAATGTTTATCCTTCCCTTAAAGCATATCAGGTTCAATTTATAGGAAGACTTCGCCTACATGGACACCCTTTGGAGTTACTAATAAGCAGTACCTTTTCTCTTTTCTTCATCATCGTTGGCAGCATGTGCTGTACTTCTCAGTGCTGAAGGCCTGAAATACTTTGGAAGGTCGGGTATGTTGGCGTATATGTAGTCTGCTGCCTCTGAATAAAGACAATCCACAAGGCACTTAGTACATTTTCACTGACTCTAAAGGAATGTTTTTAAAAATATCTTTTTGACTAAACATACCTTTTTCAGCTCCTGCTTTTTCAGTCTTCACAGACTAGGAAAGAGAACAATTAACAATAAATATGATCATTTAGTTTCAAGGTGTCAAGTAGACAGGGCTTTGCTTTACCTGTTATTAACTTCTTGTGTGCATGGCTTCATACTGAGAAGGCCCTAAACTGGAACCCACCTAGTTGGAGCATGGCAAGAGAGAAAGTGAAATTGTGCGGTTTCACTAGGTATATCACCCAGCAAAGGAGTCAAGGATATGTCAGCCTCTGTAGCTGCTCTGTACCTGCTACATCTGTTTCTGGCTGAGATGCAAAGTTACTGGTTGGTGGCAGTGCTATTATTTTGAGATGTGCAAAAGGTGAATAATGACAGAAATTACTACCCCACCCCCATAAACAAGCAAATGGAAATATTGGAGCACTTGAACATCTTGACCCTTCTTGTATTTGAACTACTGTCACTTTAGACAAAAGCTCATGAGCAGTCACAAGGTACAGCCAGTTTCCCTTTCCCTGATTATGATAAACAAGTAGTCAATCCTACTTCTGGAGTAATTTGGCACAAACCTTTATTATGTCTTCTGTTGTTTTCTCAACAGACTTAAGTTTCTTCAAAATTGCTTCTTCCTTAGCTGAGACTTCCATTTCCTCTCTTTCCAGGGCCTCAATTTCCTTCTCCAGTCTGCAATCACAATTTTCTTTGATGTAATACCAGACAGAGAACAACATTGCAGATTCAATACATTGTAAATACGGACATTAGTGGGGCTGGTTCCACTTACCCTGACAAATCAGGGATCAGCTTATAATTTCATATATATTAGAAAATACTTTTTAATAGAATTTTCATGTATTTTTGTTTCATAAAAAGTACCTGCTATAGATTCCTTCTGAGCCTACTTTGAAAACAGTGGCTGAAATAAGCTCCTACAGCATTTCCTCATCTCTAAGGAAATTTTTTCTTACATTGTTTCAAGAAATGAGATTAACCTCTTGTAAATAAGGCCTAGGAATCTGTGTAGTAGACACAAGGGTTATGGCTTCATTTGTCTCTGAATTTTGTAAGTGTGCTTGTGCACATGCTGAAAAGAAGCAAATTTTTTTGTTGTAAAAAATTCAGAAGAATAGTCTTGTGACTGGTAGTACTTACAAGGCTAGAGTATGTCACCTCATCTGCTGTACTTTAATATATGTAGCCAAACTGTTCAGGAGGATCCCATATGGAGGGAAGTTCTAGTCAACTAGAAACTACAGTTCCAGAAGAACAAGCTCTATTGGTGGAAGTCAAACTGCATTTGTATTTCTGAGTGGTAGAACTGGTATAATTTTATTTTTTTTGGTAAATTAATAGTGGCATTTGCAAGTACGTTTTGTAGATGGAACAGCTCTTAATGATTTTTCTAAAATGAAAATTAGTATATCTAGGAATCATAAGTGATGTGCTTTGCAGACTAGTTTTACGATGTAATAACTTCATGATTGTGTAGTTTGAAAACTAAGCAGCTTATGTAGCAGAAGGGTGCTCAAGAGACTAAAATCTGAAGATTTGTTGTCTTCTAGTCTGCCTGGCATTGAGAATGAAAAATTTACACACATTCCGGAGGATGAAGGGGTTTTCTGAGGCAGGCATTTGTGTGTTTAGTTCCAAGATGCCAAGACAGTTCTCCATGGCTTTGCACATGTGAACATGGGTTCTGAGGTTTCAAAATTCTTTGCCTTGGTAAAACAGTTGTAACAGTGCTTGACTGACAACCTGAAGCTTAATTCGTCAGGGGGAAAAAAAAAGATCAAAAATGCAGCATATTGCTGGTGTGGGGTGTAGCTTGTGTAGCTACAGACTTAAAAATACTAGTGATTTTTAAGGGCTCCTCTTGGGGGCTGTGAGCTAAGGCTTTTGCAGACGTACGTATGTCCTTAGTCACTCGTGAAGGTTTTGTGTACTTAAATCTCTGGGAAAACTGCTTAAAGCTTCTGGAACACTTTCCTTTTCAGCAGTCAGGTAAGTTACGCTCGTTCAACGCACCTGGGACAAGCAGATTAGGACTAGGAACGTTAATGTTTGCAGTGTTTGCTCAAGGAAACTCCTCACAAGTATTACCAATGAATTTGCAAGAGAAAACTGGGTAGTTTGCATAGATGTGATAGTGTCACATCAGGTGCTAACAGCAATCACTTTCTAAGATTACAATTAGAAGAGATTTTCAACAGTGAGAAACATTTTTTTAAGGTTCTATTTATTGGAGGAGGAGCCTTGATTGTACCCAGGTCTAGTCAGTGAGAGATTTGTTTTACAAAGGCTACAAGCCTACCTCTTACAAATATCAAATATAGTAACTTTGGGTGTTCTCTTAGCAGGATATTCAGCAATTGACCTATCTCTGTCAAATTCTAGCAGTGCAAACCAGAAATATTTTGCCATTTAAGATTTGGCTCATGGGCTATCTGTTTTCTTAAAAATATCTTTTATTGTTATGTAAAAGAGAGATTGAAGTTCATCAGTCAAAATTTCTTTTGAGCTATTGATTTCTGCTGTAAGTTTGTACATTATTTAAAAGGGATCACGACTCCCTTTCCCTCCCTTCTTTGTTATATGTTAAGTCTATGTTATCTGTTTTCTTACATCTTAAAGCTGAGTACAATGTTTAAGGCATTTTTTTCCTAATTAGAGTTTTTATTTTCTTAGATCTTTGAAGAAACACTTCTAAGACAGGAAGGTCCAGGATAAAATATGTAATTTCTATGTATGTGAAAGAGAGAGAAAGCTATGCCTGGTTATTAAAGTACACATTCGAAGGTAAAGTAGCTCTGGTGAGTTAAGCATGCGTCCCATATGCTATTATTTTTTCCTCTTTCTTGTCAAGACTTTTCCTTTCTGCGTAAGTGTAGATTTGTTAGAATTTAGATAGAAATTTTCCTTATTAGCCTAGTAGCTGGGAAGTCACTTTTCCATGCAGATCTAGAATCAAGTCGAATTTCAAAACCTTCTATATTTGAGTGAAATATGTCTTCCACTGTGTTTGAATCAGTGTCAGAAGCTGATGACTGTAGACTAAGGGCAACTGCACCTGGTATCACTAGATGCTGAGATCAGTCAGAACAGAATTACAACTAGATGATCTGAACCAGTTACAAATAATAATGTCCAATTACCCTGATAGAAAAAAATTGTTTTATGTTTTGACTAGAATATGTGCTAGGATCCACAATATTTCACCTATTTCACCAACAGAAACCTGTCCTCCTTTTAAACTAAGCAGACCAGAAAAATTGAATGCAGGCTAGCAGAGAAGCATTATTTATCTCATTCTGCATGACTGCTTGAGGAGTCTGAATAACACTGACTCTTGCCCTGTTTAAACTCAGATTTGTAGAGCTACAATAGTAGAATACTATGTAGACTTTTTTCCTTTTAGTGAGAATATCATTCTTTTTGAAACACAAAGGTATCAGACCTCAAAACTGAGATATGAAAAAAACTGCATTCAGAATGGAAGTAAAAGCTAAAAAAACCCCAAACAAAAACATTTAAAAGCAGTTAGCACTTTGGACCTGAGATCTTCAAGATGCCCTTAGGACTCTCCTCAAAGATACTGATTATAATGATTAAAATTTGAAAATTTTACAGTGAGGGGGATGAATATTCTTGGCGGACTATAAAAGCAACTAATTCAATGACCACATGCCATGTTTCTATGCTTTTTATAGAATAGTACTTGTTTAATATCTTGAAATGTTGTGTTTTTTCATGAGAATTGGTTGCAAAATTTCAAAATGCAAAAATTAATCATTAAAAGCTCACAGAAGCATAATGGACTGAAGAACCATTAACCTTTGCTATGGGTTTATTTCAGCCTGAACTCCAAACGCTCCTAGACACACTGGTGGAATAAAGAGGAAAAATCCTGGACGGTGTTAAAAAAAAAAAAAGTTAGGGGGTAGATGGGGAGAAAGAGAGAGAAAGCACAACCCCAAATAAATCCATGATGATAAATGCTGTATAATTACCTGGGAGATCAAGAAATGTATTGTTCAATTTTATATATGCTCTCACACTCATACCAACACCCAGTTTACCTGGCAATTAAGAGGACTGATTCAGTGCTCAGTGAGGTTAGGGAAAAATTCTTGTACACGTGTAATGGGAATTGCATCTAGACCTTGAGTATTTATTTTGCACTTATGCTTGCATACAGGCGTAGATTTTATGGCTCACTTTCAGAGGGTGTTGTGAGTGTGCATGCTGGAATTTGTTGAAAGTAAACTAAAAAGGTGCAATCTATTATAGTTTGAAGAAATCAAAGTCCTTTTGACTTCATGCAGTTGAAAAGTTAGGCCAGACTCTATCTGGTGTATTTACATCTTTAGAAACAGTTGTCTTGAAAGGACCTAACAGATACACTGCAATTATAAGAAACTATCCTTCAATGGTGCTGCTGTGTTTTGTAGAGAAATGGAAGCATGACATAGCTACTGTATTAAATAATTCCTTTGGATATTTGTCCTTCTCTCCTTGGGTAGCATTCATTATTTGTGAGGGAGAAATGAAGTAGTATGGAAGTGTGGATGAAAGAAGAAACTTTAGAAGCTGAGATACTAAATGAGAGGTTTCTCTGCCAAAGTAGTAGCTGAATCAAGAAACTTGACAGAGGATACCTGACTGCTGCTGGCCACCAGCTAATCCGCTGGGGTTGGCACCACTCCATTCCAGAAGGAAAATAAAAGGCTTAAGAATTAAAAGCAGATAGGAGGATACCACCCTGGAGAATACCAGACTGGGAGGAAAAAGCAGTTTAGCAAGTTCTCACATGTTTTGAGGTGAGTCAAATGCTTTAGCAGTTCTGGATTCCATCTAGCCTTAGCCTGCCTTCATGTCTCATGTTACAAACCATTGAATGGACTTTAGTTACTTGTGATGTTGTTTGTGCATTTTCAGGTTTGTAGTTTAGCAACTAATTCCATCAAAAATGAGTGCTATTTGCTGAAAATTAAATGCAAAAAGTTGTTGTTCAGTTTGTACCCTGACCAAGACATGCTCATTTGGTTCACTGTAACTTCTAACATGTAAAGGTAAAGTAAATGCTGTTTCAGTCTGTAAACAGAGCGTTCAGCTATTTGTCTGCAAGGTGGTTCAGGCCATTCACTATTCAATGTTTTGTTGTTGATAGAAAGAATGGAACTTTCCCCTTTATCAAAGAAAGCTGAAATTTGAACTGATTAGCAGACATACATTAGCTCTATTCATCATACAAGTGAAGAATGTTTCAAAACAGAGGTCCCTTTTAGGAGGGTGATGGAAAGGCCCATGCCACTACTCTAAATAATCTGCTTACAAGTGTGGTTGTTCTTTCAGCAAAAAGAAACAAAGACTCATCTAAGGGTATTCAAAAACTCTTTAAAGGGATTCAGATTTTTTTTAACTGAAGGTAAAACCTGTGCAAAATAATTATCAAAGTGGATAGAATCTGTCTGAATCAAGTGAATTTTAATAATCGGATGCCTTGAAGAAAGAATTCTACCAAGCTTTTCAATAATATATCTTATTGCTACTGCATGACATGTGTCTACATGACCAGTTTAGCAATCTCAAACAGGGCAAGTCAAAAGTATGACTTCACTTGTGCGTAGTCAAGCAAGCTTTTGTTAGCTTGGGTGCTATGTACACATCTCACAGTGCTTTCGCTATGCTATATTTTGTGCTTTTTAGTAGACTGTGTTCATACTTTACTACTAGGTTTCTGTTTCTGTACTGCTGCTGGCTTGTTTGAAACTGGGCTGGGTATGTTTAAACAAAATGTAATGATATCTGGAAGGCAGCATGGATGTTTTTCCACTTTAGCATGAATGCCTTTGCTAGACAGCTATTAAGAAGTGATAGGAAGTATAATATACAAAAATAGATGATCTATGTGAATAAACCTGTATAAATTCCTAGTTCCCACATGACTCCAGGTATGTTCTTCTGCCTCCATTTTCCATCAGTAGAAGCAAATATCCTTGCCACAGTCCTCTATGTATTATGAAAATAAACGCTGCTAAAGACTCTTAGGATGTGTAGATTGTTTTGCTATAAGAGTAAGTATATCAGTAATAAAAATATTTCTTTGATATCAAGGTCTTACAAACCTCCAAACTGTCTTTATAACTTCAGCAATGGTAAATTAATTCCTCTTAATTCGGAGTGGGTCAGGAATGTACTTAGGAACATTCCTGTACTGATTTTAATTTCTATGAGATTGTTGTCATAAGACTGAAGACAGCATGTCATTTGTGCTATACTTTCTTTGTCATATAATCTTTTCATTTTATGTTGATGTTATTTATCTGATTGGTTTCACTAGACATAATTCTGAAGTATTTCAGATGTACATGAAGAAGTAGTAATCATGTTAAAGAGGAAGCAATTTGGTGGCGCTTCACATGAGAATGTCACTGGCAGGAAAAGTTAGTTGGTAACACTGGTAGTGACAACAAATGGCTGTGGAAATATTTAGTTCTCCATGGAAAAAAATAAATTGCCATGAAAGAACAGTATGTGTAAAAATAAGAGTGACCATTCACAGGTTCTGTTAAGCAAGAGTAATAAAGCAAATATTCCTTTTCCAAGAGTATAAGGATAATATTTCAATAAGAGGAGAAAGGTAATTCAATACGAGAAAGGTCAGCAACTACAATCAAACATTTATTGCAGTTTTTTTCCACTGTTGTGCTTACAGTTGCACATAAACTTATTTCACTTCATTTTCATCAGCACTTAACTTGCTGGTTTATGGTGAGAATAACAGCCATCTAGATATACAAACATGTACTTCTAATTAACTGAATCTGGAACTAGGAAAAGAATTCACAGCAAAAATATTTCTCTTAACTGTAGGCATGTAAATACAAACTACTAAAAGCCCAAATCCAAACAACTAACCAGCCAAACAAAAAAAGCAAACCAGGACCAGCAAAACAAACCTGTAATTCCTACATCCCACCTACATAGGAAAGGAATTCTAAAATAGAGTTTTTTATACATGCTGGATGTTAACCAACTCTCTGGTAAAATTTCCAGTGGGAAGATAAGAGGCACATTTCTAAGTTGGGCTGTTAGAGACTCAGACAATAATCAGGTGTATAGGCTGAGAAACCTCTGTCTTGTTTGGTATAATGTGTGTGCTCTTGGTCATGTGATGCGGTACTGAATGTGCAGTTTTCCCATTCACAGTGTTTCTGTAGCTTGTCCTTGTAATTATCAAAAAATAGAGGCGGGCCGAGATGTTACTCCAGGCTCCATGTTGTGATTTAAGAAAGCAACTGGGGACAGATGATGGGTTTGGCACTTTAATTTCTCCTTCCTTAAAGCACAAATGCATTTAGAGATCTTTCTCTAAATGCCTATGGGCATATTTTAAAAGACCTGGAAGCTTCTAATTCAGATAAACTGTAAAATTTATAACCCCTTGTCAATTTTTGGACCTAATCTATAATTAAAGCAGAGAGAATATTCCTTTGTGACGCTAATTTATCTACATAAATTAAAGGGGTTTTTCAGGTCTGAAGCCCCAGTTGGATTGCTCTTTTACTATTTATAATAGTGATAAGGTCTAGTCATACTAAAATAAATACGTGGCTGTATTCAGAGAAGTAACACTTACTGTGTGTGTTCAGTTTTGATCTCTGAGGAAATAAAAATTATGGCCACTGAGCTGATGATAAATTTGGGACAATAATTACAAAAACAGTATCAAAAGACCCTACAACTGTAGTTACAAACCAAGGATTCTGCAAGACATGGAAATGGCATGATGTGTGTTAATAAAACCCCCCTTATTTTCTGAAATCTCTGAACTAGTATTGTAGGAAAGTTTAAGTCCTAATCCTGAATTCCAAGTCTTCCCAGGGATAGGACAGAAGGGACCTACTGCCAGTGTTGCTGTGAGATAACTCAATTAAAATGACTCAGGTGAAAGGGACCCTAAAGGTAAGTTATGAGGTGATAGACTAAATTCAAATGTAGGAGATACAGTACACTTCTGCTAAAATATTTCGCTGTTTTTAAGGCAGTCAATATATCAGGTGTTCAGTAGCTTTCCTTTTTTAGCAGTATAGATGCTTTCAGACTTCCAACAAGCAGTGGCATTTCTTGTTCTTTACTTGGATGTCATCAAATGAGTTGGAAACAGTATAGATGTAGGTTGTGTCAGGAGAATAAAAACATCCTTCCCCCAACACAGCCACACATCAAATCCAGTTCTTGATGTGGTTCTAAGACTTAAAAAATTATGTTTTAAAATTCTCCTGTCATCAAGTTTCCTAAAGAAAAGTGTTAAGGGGCTCTCAGCTAAACCTCCAGCTCTTATTCAAAGTCAACAGGACTTTGAAAATCTAGTTTATACTTCCAGCACCTGGAGAAGGGCTTCATTTCCAGTGGGCTGATGGGGAGCTACTTGCTCAGTGCAACTTCCCGGTTGCTCCTGAGCCAGTCCTTCCCTCTACAGCTCTCTTTCCTGGGGATCACACTGTCATAGGGACCCCTCTTGCATGTGTTCATAACCACAACCTGCTGAGGTGTTTTTAGAGTATAGTACCTCCTACCACCGTAACAAAGGATTCCACACAGGTGTGTGAAAAGCTGTTCTGTTGAGAAAAGTGCTTTCAAGCAAGAAGGTAGCATAATTATAGTACAAGCTAGCACTAGGCTGCTGTCTGACAGCCAAGAGATTTGTTGTTCGTGTCAGATATATGGAGTAAGGAGAGAAATGGGTGGGAGATAACTGGAGGAGACAATACTGGTGACAACTTTGCCAAAAGAGTCTGTGTAGGAGGACAATGGAGGAAGAGGAGACTGTGGAGGAAGTTGCTATTGAACTGAAAGAGGAAGAAGGAAAAAAGGTTGATGAAAGTTTCCATAATCTAAACAAACAGGAACACTTAATCTTTTCTGTGGATGCTGATGGGTAGTACCAGTCAGTATGCTTGGACCCCGGGAAGGGGTTCATTTTGTACAGAGCCCCATGGTATTTGGGAAAAGCTAACTGCAGCTAATAATAAGCACCTAGAATCACGTCCATAGTAAATAAAGGAGTGTTATGTGAGACTGTCGATGCAGTTTGGCGTTAGCTCTGTTTGGTAGGGAGGCAGTAGGCAATGAGATTTCTAGGAACGTTTCTAATAAAAGAGTAGAAAAAGGCTTTTGCTGTAACAGGCTTCAGAAATAAATTGAGGACAAAACAGCATAGAAGATAAGTGAAAATAAGTCCAATGATACTACTGGGGCTAGGCAGCTTGTACTGTTCTAAGTGCTCTGTTATGGTAGAAGACAGGTATTAAAGGCTGTGCAGGACTGACTGAAACTGAGGAACTCTTAAAACTGTTTACTGTTATTTCGAAATTCTGATCCAACAATGGCTGTCTCAGAGCAAAACCCATACATTGTGATTTATACCTGTTGAGTATAGCATGAGAGGGGTAGCTGGAAATACAGGAAAAAGTACTCTGCAAGGTATTTTTTGTGCTGTTTGATAAAGTTCATAGTATGGAAGCTTGTATTTTTTATCCTCTAATTCTAGCTTACCAGAAAAAATAACAAAGATTGCTTTCTTCTGTGTATCAAAGTGCATATGTTTAGCCCTTGCTGACATTTTAATCTTTCACGAAATAAGGTATAACTTTTAAGAAGGGAGCATTTTAACCCAAACAGAAGTGCAGGGGTACTACCCTACCTGAAAATGTCTTGTTCCAGCTCAAGAGTCCGTTTTTGGTCCTCCCAATTCTGCTTTTGCATTTCTTCTTGCTCTTTTGGAGTAAGAGAACTAAGACCATCCAAGAGCCATTTTTCTCGCAAGGCCTTTTTCTGATGGGAGGAAAAATACAGACAACTAAAGGTACTATAAAAGTTAGGCTATTGGGTCATTTACTGTATTTGTCTTGATACTATAGGCAAGATCCACGTTCTTGTGCTGTATCTAGCATAAGGCAATGTGACAGCAGTGAGTGTCACTGACAGAGAAACGCTACGAAACATTTGTGATTTGAGATTGACTTAAAACCAAGGGGATCCAGTGGTGTATTTGTCATTGATAAAGCAAAACTGTTGAATCAAAGTGTATTACAGACTGTTGCAAAAGGCCCCAGTCAGAAGCACTATAGTTTTATTTCAGTAGCTCTGATTTCTGGGGTCATGTCGTTACATGAATTCTGGGGAGGGGATATAAAAGGTGAAAATTTTCTGTAAATAAGATTGCATATGAGGAAGAGCTATCTAGGGAGTTACTGATACAATGCTGTCTCTGGAGTTTACAAGGAACTTGGGTAATTATAGTAGCAAATATGCTTTTTGTCTGGTGAGGATGTGTGGGTTAAGAGTGGGACTGGAAAGGTGGAGCATGATGTCTGGTTAGTGTTTCAGCAGACCTGCTTCTTATTTAGTTCTTATTGTTGTAGGGGCAATCCAGGGCTGACATATCTAAACCCTGACCTGTTTGGTGCCTGTGGAGTTATTTCTGTACAGTAGTGGCTTATAAATGGGTGTATTGCACATCTACACGTGAGTGGATCTCTCAGCTGTGCTTTCAGATTTTGAAAAATATGGATGTACATAACGATCACTTCCTAAAGCTGTTTTACCATATTAAAGGTGGTATCTGAAAGTCATCAGAGCTCTCTGAAATATTCCTGGTGTACAAAAAAAACCTTCATGGAGATCAGTTCATATCTATAAGACAGAGGTTGTAAACCATGCAAATTTTCTTGCACTCTTTTACTATCTTCAGTCTAAGTCAAGAATATAAATCCAGTTGCTCCCTTGTGGAGGAAGAGGGAGTCAGGGCTCCTTAGAAAAACTCTAAAAACAGTGAAAAAAACATGCATACAATATTTTTAACTAACTGTGAATTTCTATTTATAATTTAGATTCCTTGAGTTGTTTCCACGTTAGTTTGTTTTTGCTGCTTTTTTTCCCCCATGTAGGTTTGTTAATTGTAGGATGTGGATCAAGATTAAATTGGATTGTGACTACTGCTGCTTTGAGGCAGAGTAGTGCTCCAGCAATGATGAGAAGACTGCATGAAACTCATGCTGTTTGCAGCAGCTGTTGGAATCCCTGCCTGCATCCTGTTGCTTCCTACACTTTGCTGTATGCATTACATGAGTTTATTACTGAGGCCTAACTGATGGAGGATGACACATGTAGGACTTCATTGCTATTTTCAAATTGTTTGATGTGTGACATACATGATTTGATAGAAACTGTGGCTAAAACAGGCTTTTTGGGATTCTGTGGCCCTCCATTTTACTGCCCCCCCTTCCCTGGCTGTAGAATCACTTGGCATCACTTTTGATAGTTCTGTCTTAGGCTCAAATTAAATAAGTGCAGATTTTAGCAGAACAATTTTACCTGATCTGGTAGATGTTTATAGTAGGGTGTTGGCACAACTCTTGACCACAAAGCACTGTTTCCTCCTGTTCTGTTTAGATTTTAATAATAAGTAGGGCTTCTAGAAAAGTGAGATTTTTAATCCTGGCTGGCACTGAATTAGTCTAGCATTGCTGTCTCTGAAAATGAATCTATAGTTCCTTGTGAGAATTACAGCAGGGCTGGCTGTAGACTTCAGAAACCAACAATACCCATGAAACCAACAAAAGTTTCATGTATGTATAGGGTTAGCCCCAAGAAAACAAACTCGGGCATAAAACAATAGTGTTATTTTTGCCTTTTCCTAGAATAGTTTGCTCTTGCTCCCAACTAAGTGCCATGTAATCATTTAAATTTATTAGCTACTTTTGAAAGAATGACACATTGTGTAGTTTGGAAACAGCCTTTGAGTAACAGTTAGTTTCAAGGCTGCTCCACTGCGGCATCAGCACAACCAGTGCAGAAGCATCTGCTTTGGGGCTGTTGGGCTCTTTCTGCTGTTTAACATTTCCTTCCAGTATAAAGTGCCTCTAGCTCAGCACTAGGTTGTGCATAGCACTTACATGAAAGCAGATTTCATTTTGGTTAAGGCTCAGTATGTTAAGGGAAAGATACACTTATACCTTGTGGTGTGATAAGACCCTGGGAATGGCCAGAGCACTGGAAAGCAATTGCTTTATTTTGCAAGTTCATGGTCACATCAGAAGCACTGTGACAATATTCTGCAGATTCTGTGAATATACATACTCCAAGTATAATTCCACTGTAATCCTTAATGAGGATGGATTAACACTGAAAGAGTCATTCTTCCTAGAAGGCACAGATGTTTTTGTGGGTCTTGCTTTCTCAGTGGTATAGCATTTCACCTTATGGTGTGTCAATGGAGGCATAAATCACTTTTGCGGTTTTCATGGAAGATGTATTTAAACACTGTTAACTCCTGGAATAGGAAGGTGTGTGACCAGCACCTAATGTTGTTCAGGCATGTCAGAAACAAAAACTTAACAAGCTGAACTAGAAAAGCTCTTGAAAAGTACATGCAAATTACCAACTATTCTTTTCAAGCAACTCCTGTTTTTTTCCCTTGTTGCCTCAGTGAGAAGGAAGAATTATTTTCTGGTGCATCTGGAATTATTTGAGGGTGAAGTTTTCCTTGTACCCTCACTAAGAGTCCCCATTACACCTTACAGTTCCATGAAGCCCATATCCACACAGGTGTGTGTATTTGCTTGCACATCCTTTACTTTGTGTGGCAGAGGCATATATGCAGGGAATTAGAATTACTTTTCTGCTATAGTTCTACTGGATAACTAAGACCTCTTATGATACTTCACTGCCTTGAGTAAGAAGTCAGCTTGGGGAACAGCAAACAAAGTCATTAGGACACCAGAACAGAGATTCATGTTAACAAAAAGTAAGTTTTTAATGCCCACCCCCTCCCCCCTAAAAAAAACCAACCCCAAACCAAAAAAAAACCAACAACCTTTTAATAAACCTGTTGCTAAGGTTTATAAATAGGAATGAAGGATAAAATGAGGAACAGGATAATGATATCCAGGAACATCTATGCAACAGTGAGATTTACTAACCTGCAATAGTTTCCTAATGGACAGATGTGAGTTATGTGGAATAGGTCATGGAACTTGAGGTTTCACCATGCACAACTGGTAGGACTATAAATGAATGAATGAAATCAGCCTGACTTGCTAGGGAAATGAACCCTCAATAAAACTTACTGAAGTGTGTACACACTTTAGAAGTCTAAATCTGTTTTAAAGTGATTTCTGCATTCTATTCTTGTGTTGTTTGACTTCATTGAAATACCTGAATTAGTCTGAATCATGAACACTCCTTACAGAACAAGGCTTCTAGGGGATCAAGCAGAAGATGTTCCTATAGTTATGTTGCATCTGATATTAGATGTCCGTCTTAGTACTCACTTGGAAAAAGTTGTCTCTGTTTTGGGTGCTCTAAATAGCTAATGGTACGTATCTATTTATGCACTATTTATATACTTAAATGTATACTTGAGCCCTCTTTGACAAGTAATTAATTTCCTCTACATATGCAATATGACTGATTTTAATTTAAAAAAAATTCTGTATGATGTCTGTATGATTTCTCATAGAACAGGCAAACAAATCACATCCTCTGTCCTCTTATAAAAGAAGAGCATTTCACTGTTTTTAGGAGTGTTTTGGCTTCTGTAAAAGTTGATAAAATATCTTCAGAATAAGTGCGAAGTGGGGTTTGGTTTTCTTAACTTTTTAACTCTGTGGAAGCTACTAATGCTAGCTAAAGGCAGGTACTAATGTTGTAAGAAAACTATCCTAGGTCAGCAGTAGTGAGGATTAGCAGATTGTGTACAACAGATCAGTTTTCCTTCTAAGAAAAAGGGCAAACAAATCATTCTGAATTTATAGTCATGAAAACTTGAAACATTAATTTTCATACTCCATGTACCCATGTGCTAAGATGGGGAAGATGGTCACGTTTGCAACTCATTAGTTACATGCCTTAGGATAGATATTATCTTCTCTTTTAGGAAACACGTTCTGCAATTGGTCAAGGTGATCCTTATGGTCCATACCTTCCAATAAAACCTAAGCATGGGTGGCTTTTGCATTGGTTTGGCCGGCTCAGTGAACTAATTTATCTTAACTTCTCATTTTTTGGCTTGACATAAAAGAAGAGGGTGGATGAACTCAGGATCAGGTGTGTATTTTGAAGAAGAGTCTGATTTAAAATATGCTTCTTCCACATTCGCTCAAGGAGACAAACCATGCTTCTGGTATTGCATTTATTGTATTTTTCTTGAAACTGTTTATCCACTCATGTAGTTAAAAGGATGTGAAAAATTCCAAGTCTTGCATATTTCTAGAAGCAAAGATTTTGTCTCATCTCCCTAAATGACATGTATTGCCAATTTGAGATAGACATTTAAAAAATGGTGATGTTGGGAAGAAGTTGCTGAAATTTCAAATGTCTGCAGAAATGGATCTTTTGCTTTCTTAGCAATTTAGACTTTGTAATTCTGAGTTTACCAGGCCATATTTCAGAACAATGTTTGTAGCACTTATGCTTGTATATTTAGGAAAAAAACCCAAAACATTATTTTACCAGAGAGTCATTAAATGAGCTGACAAAAGGCTATACCAAATTAAAAATAGACTGTATTTTTTTCAGAAAGAAGTGCAATTAAACCTCATGGTTCTGCTCCACCCTGTAACAAGTGAGACTGCTATAATGAAATTAAGGAGTGAACACACCCAGTCTGAAATGTGAGGCCTAATTTTCAGCTATGAGTTATTCCTGGTTATGATCTCATTTTATGCCATGAAACTGATCAAATAACATTAGCTCCTGAGTATATTTTTTTTTCAAAGGGTGATGCTTATTAAAGTCAAATGGAGTCCTGGCAAAATTCCAAAAATCTGTGAATATTTGACAGTAAAAGCATGACTTAAATGCATGAAGATTTGCATTCCGAAATCCCAAACCTTTATTCATGCCGAACAACTTGAGGCGATCTTTAGTTACATAAATTCTTTGGCAGAAGTGTTGAACTCCTTGGGAGTAGGAAGGCTCTAACAAGGGACCTGGACAGGCTGGAATGATGGGCTGGGGCCGGTTGTGTGAGATTTAACAAGGCCAAGGTTTGGGTCCTGCACCTCAGTCACAGCAACGCCATGTAATGCTACAGGCTTGGAGAAGAGTGGCTGGAAATCTGCCTGGCCAAAAAGGACCTAGGTGTTGCGGTCAGCAGCTGGGTGAACATGAGCCAGCAGTGTGTCCAGGTGGCCAAGAAGGCTAACAGCATCCTGGCTTGTATCAGTAACGGTGTGTGTGCCCAGCAGGAGTAGAGAAGTGATTGTGCCTCTGTGCTCAGCACTGGTTAGACCGCACCTCGAATCCTGTGCTCAGTTTTGGGCCCCTCACTGTAAGAAAGACAATGAGTTGCTGGCGTGTGTGCAGAGAAGGGTAACAAAGCTGGTGAAGGGGCTGGAGCACGAGTTTTACGAGGAGCATCTGTGGGAACTGGGATTGTTTAGCCTGGAGAAGAGGAGGCCGAAGGGAAACCTTATTACTCTCTACCACTGCCTGAAAGGAGGTTGTAGTGAGGTGAGTGTTGGTCTCTTCTCCCAAGTAACAAACAATAGGACAAGAGGAAATGGCCTCTAGTTGAGCCAGGGAAGTTTAGATTGGATATTAGGAAAAGTTTCTTTACTGAAAGAATGGTGAAGCATTGGAAAAGGCTGCCCAGGGAAGTGGTGGCGTCACTGTCCCTGGAGGTATTAAAGAAATATGTAGCTGTGGCACTTTGGGTCATGGTTTAGTAGGTGTGGTGGTGGTGGACTGATGGTTGGACTTTATAATCTTAGAGGCCTTTCCCAATCTTAATGGTTCCATGATTCTATTCTGTGAGTTTACTTACCTTTAAATGTTGGTGTTTCATTTTTTCCTCTTCCACTTTTAGACGCTTTTGTGTAATTTCTTCTTGAAGCTTTCTTTTGTTCTACGAATTGGAAGAACAATAAAATTTCAGTTAAAGAAATTACTTGTTGCTAAAAAAAAAAATTGCTTAAGTTTTGTTCAGTAGGGTGAAATAAATCCATGCAAATAAAGCTTTATTTTGAAGCTTATACAGTGCTCAGGCAGTGCATAATTCTTAGTAGCAACAGCTCATGTGTCCTATGCAGGTATGGTTTCCAGTATTCTTTTTCTGAAGTATATTTAAACATGTTAATGGCCACAAAGCAGATGTGATCTAAATTAAAAATAATTTACTGTTGAGAAGGGTAGAGAAAGGAAAAAAGGAAGAAATAACATTTGAGAAAATTGTACATGCAAAATGAGTTTAGAAATGGGTCCTGACCAAAATTCCTAAGACAGCTCACACATCATTTAGTGGAAAAAGCCTGTGTGGCTTACACTGTGCAGCTGTGGTACATCACTAAATGAAATGGGCTATTGGTGAGTCCAGCACTCAGCTTATGTATCTTGTGGCTAATAGCTGAAATAAACAGGAATAAATAAAAACATAGAAACTGATATCATTAGTCCGACATTGGTAAAGATGAACCCAGAAAACTGTAGTATGCTTCATATATGTTTGGTTTATTTCAATTAAAAATAAGAGACTTTTGTCTTTGCAAAGGCTGTCTTCATGACAGCTGAACATTAGAAGGAAATACTTCAAGTAGTACTGATCTATTGTAGCACCACCTTGATCCTTTTTGCTACAGATTATAGAAAAAAGAAAATGAGTGAACATACTCTGAATTGGCAACATTTAAGCTTCTTGTGTCTTTAGGTACTTGCTCTCATGTGTAGTATCCTTGTGGCTCCTCTGCATGAGGCCAAACACTAATTTAGTATTTTGTGTCCTCAGCAGCCAGTAGGAAAGAAATTGTGCCAAAGGAAATTAACTTTTACTCTTACAAGCTGTATTAATAGGCTATTCTCTTGGTCAGCCTTAAAGCTCTAAAATCCTGTTATTGGACGTGGCAACTTTCACACTTGTTTCTTGGTATGTTCTAGGGAAGCAAATTAAATCATCTGTTGTTCTGTGCAGAAATGTTTGCCTAGTAGAGGCTAATCCCCCTTTCCTTTCAATTAGAACATATTACACATAGGTTTTTCTTAACAGAGTCTATTTTCAGACAAGTATGGTTTTGGAAGGAGTCAAGTTCTTCACAAACATAGGAAGACGCTTTCCCTTTCAGGCCACCTGATTAGCCAGCTCTGGGTAAGGAATGTAGAATGTCAGTAATGAAGTGCTGAGCATAAGGATGGGAGTTGCCCTCCACTGCTTCCCAAGGACCTTGGCTTTGGAAAAAGGAAGAGCTAGAGTGTGCTTGGCTGAATCACTTCACCGTTACCAGAAATTAGAAATTAGCAGTGGGGCACAGTCTATAGGGACACTTTGCAGGACAGAAGGTAGAAGAAAGTACCTAGCCTTGTGGAGATCGAGGGCAGGATGACAGGCTAGCCAAGCATGGCCAAGTATGTTGAGGTTTAGTAGGTGAAAGATTTCTTCTCTCTTGCAGTCTGTAAAGTGCAGTAGTCACTATAAAGAGCATCTGTACTTTACAGCTATTCCTTGATAGTGTTAAGTCTGCCTGTTTAATACACAGAGCAGGTAGGGATATTGCCTCAAGATACTTGCTGCCTTCATCTCTGTAGTGGTTTTGAGTTTTGCCATTGCTCTTTAATACAGTTAAAAGAGCTACTGATTTAGGATCACTACAATATGTAATTATTCTGCAATGTCCTCTTTTATCCAAGAGCTGCTATGCTGGATTTTACTCAGTCAGTCCTAATTTTGGAGCAGCATCTGGCCTTTAACCTTCACACCTTTCCTTAATTAGGAAATATTCCTGATTTCACTGTGTAAATGGTCTTTAAATAACTAATCATTAGATGAGCAAGGTGTGACAACAGCTTCTGTTTTCAAATCGTTACAGTTCTTAAGGTCACTGCTTTATCCCCTTTACTAAAATTCTGGAGAACCTTCTTGAGAAGGTTCTTAGCTACAGAATGAGCTTTTATTTGGTTTATAGTATTAAAAATATTTTAAGTCAACCTAAATATTCTTTTAGTAATTGTGGAGATGTGTACTAAGAGCTTGAACAGTTTAAAATGAGAAGTGGTACACAAAAATACTGTGCAGAAAGAAATCAGAGTGTAAAGGCATAAATAACTGCATTTTAAGTTAACTGTGTAGTAAGGAACCTGGTAATAATGAAACTTTTGCCTGATCTTGTTAAAGTCTATGTTTTTTTGCATCCCATATTTTTTTCTCTTAAAGTTTTCTACTTGTATTCTTTGGTGTTCTAGCATGTTTTAATTTCACTGTTTGGCAATAAACATCCATTATACAATTATGCAGATTAAAGAGGTTGAAATGGATTGTCTTTCAGCTTTCCTTGACTAGGTATATAAATGCCTAATGCTAGAAGTTAAATTAAAGGAAGATGTATGAGGAACCTTTTTGAACCTTGTGTTATCAGAGTAATTTTTAAAACATGTTAGGATGCTTCCTAAAGTGTAGTCTGCTATACTTAGTCTGCAAATAATGTCTTTTCATACAAAGCTTTGACTGTACATGTAATGGAATAAACACTTATTCCTAGATAGCCAAGAGATCCATACTTCTACTCAACTTCTACTCATACGCTGCCTTTGTAGATAATCGTATTCTTGGCAGAAGTCCTCTAATCAACTCTTATGTTCTTGTTAATGTGGGCAAGATTTCCTTTTTGTGAAAGGCCACTTCCATCCCTTCCTCTCTGTTGTGCATCAATGCAAGGTGAGACTTGAGTCTTGGTTCTAATTTGCACTGCTATTGAAAGGTATAGGAATCTTTCCTGAACTTTAAGCATAGAAAATAACTGTATTCTAAATTGGATCTATCTGAAAGGAAGGGAAACACATCTACAGAGCAACATCTTGCTATGCATTTTTTGTGCCAAGTCCAATAGTTTGGGTCAGTGTTCCACAGAGGTGCTAGTGTTGGTCTGTTTGGTCCCATGGCAGATGCTGTGCGCTGTCAAGGCCAACAGAGCAGATAATGTTTTAGCAGGTGCATTTTTGTTTTTGTATAGTTTTCCAGAGGTAATGCTTGGTTGTTGAGGGGTCTTATCTAGAGGTATGGGTGCATTAGCCTGATAGCATGAGACTGCAGAAATGTCATGATTAAAATCTTTAATCATCATTCAAATCTTCCCTAATTTTTGTTTTTCCAAAGAATGGAGGATTTGATGAGAAAGGATTAAGCTTTAAGGTTCCTCTCTTTAAGGTTCCTCTCTGGCTGTTTTCCCTCAACATATGTCACAGCAATTGCTGAAGCATTTACATTTTAAGATACAACAGTCTCTAACAGAATGGATACATTTTGTTTTTTACTTGTTACACTCTATATGCACCAGCAGCAGGTGGAAGCTGTATAACAGAGAAAAATGTTTCCTATTCAGAGCCCCTGGAGCTCTGAATTTTAAAATAATAGTAATAGGGTTTTCCTTTTTGCTTTGCTACACAGAGAAGATATGAAAAAGAATTTGGAAACTTCTAGTGGTTCTGTGAGACCTGGATGCTGTAAAGGAGGCAGGCATTTAACAATAGAAACCACTCAGGTTTTAGTGCAAATGTAGTTGTTTACTCCTCTGAGTGCTGTTTTGCTACTACCCATTAGATCCTTTAAAACACACACCTCATAGGTAGCTTGAATTCCTAGGTATGTTTTTTGGGACAAACCTTCCCAGAGCCACTGAGTAACTCGCAATTGTAATTGTACCATGGTGTTATCTTACACAACTCATATTGCAAATTCTCAAACCTGATTATAACCTCACATTTAGAGGCTCCTTCATTCCTGCAGTGCATTATGGCAAATACACTGAGGGCTTCAATTAAATGCTCTCAATGAAAGCAAAGCACAAATCGTTCCTTTTCGCAGTGAGTGTAATAAATGAAGTCATGGCCAGAACACAGATATGACTTCCTGTTTCCTGTAATGCAAGGCCTTGGAAGCTGTCAGAGTTTCTTAAAAAAAAACCAAACACTTTTCTAGTATTCATTGGGAGTCAAATGTGCAGCCAGGGGACACTCATAGGTGTCCTCATCAGGCAAGCGTGATGCCCCGTTCCTCTGGCCAGACACCAGGAAGTACAAAATATTGCAAGGCCTTGCCTTCTCTGGAAAGCAAAAAGCTTCCTTATCTTTTGAGCCTATACGCTAGAGACAAAGTTCAGGTTATGAGTCTGGTTCAAACACCGTTACTGGTAAACAAACTAATGTACTCTAAGCCCTCTAAAACATTTCAGATTAGCTTTTTTTGGGCTTGTGCCAGGTGTCAAGGAAGTACAATAAATGGCCCTTTTGGCTTTTAACAAGTATCATAATTAAAACCCAACCAAATTAAAACCCAACCTATTCAACTCCTATAGTATTAGTCTCACAATTATTTTGGTTCCAATAAGATTTTTTAACTATGCCCACCATTTATTCAGCCAGTAGTGTTTGTTTCACAACTAATCCATCATGCCAAGAATATGAGAAATATCTGTGGTGGTTTTTTTTTTTAAAGATTGCCTGTGACAGTGAGTGATCCTTCTGCAGTTTTCCTTTCATCCCAAATGAACAAAATTTTGAGTTTAATTCTTTTGTAACTGAATAGGTTTCAGTGGAGAACAAATCAGAGGAAAACTTTGATTCAGACATTTTTGTTACATCAGGTTATATTCCTTTAAAAATAACTCATTAGTTCCTTTAAAACATGATAAATCTTCTGAATCAGATTTTCCTTTAGAGGAGAAAATGAAAATGCTTTCTGACATCTTCAGCATAAACTTCTGAGTTGGGTTGGTTTTTTTTCCCCTTTGAAAACTGACAGGTAGGAATCTGCTTAATCCAACCTTGTCCTTTTTAACTTTTAAGACAACAAGATTTATAATAGATCATAAATAATTCAGAAATTGTATTTAATTCCACAATGCAAACCCTGAAATATTTTCTCTCAATTTTGTTGTAAAATGGGAAAATTGATTTGTTCTGGAATTATCTAGCTGCCTTTTGACCTGCTGTCCTTCAGGCAAACATTCAGTTGTGATGATAGTACTATTTATTTTAGACTGTCCAATAATGATTTGCACACATACTGTCACTGCTTTGAATTTAATTTAAAAGTGCATAAGAAAGTCAGTACAGGCAACTTTGCTGTCTTAAAGCAATACATAAAGCAGAATTTAAAAGCAACAATTTCAAGCAGACATAAGTTTCTGGTTCTGTCCTGGGATAAATCATTCTTTAGCAAACACGCAGTAGCTCATTAACACAATAGTACTCCTAAGGTTTTTTTTTTCAATAGTGAGTTATAACTGTAAGCACTTACTGTTATGGCCTGGAATCTTTCTTTCAGCAACTCGGCTTCCTCCATTCTAGAAATCAAAAGCAGACAAGTAGTGAAGGAAAACAGAATGAGATCATAAGCAAAAAGCCTCCTGGTGGGGCTGCAAAAAAAGCTGAGGTGATTTGATTGAATTCCAGAGCAGAGAGAAGGCAGAATTTTTGACTTGTCAGGAGAGTCCCTGAACAGCTGAGCAGATCAGTCCAGACAGACACATGTACTGAGGGTGTGTAGAAGAGGCAGACTAGGAGACTGCTGGCATGAGTTGACTGACAAGTTGGAACAGTGGAGCACAAGCCCTTTTCCTTCAGAAGCTGCCAACTATTTGTTTTAATGTGCTCTGTTAGCATGCCATTGCTTCTTTAACTGTTAAATGCCCAAACCTGAATCTTCCAGGACCACAGCAGAAAGTTAACTTTTATTATGTTCCTATTTATTTTTCTTCCCTTTGTGTATGCTTCCAGTGACAAAGATATATTTTGAACTTCTTAAGTATTCCTATTTCTTATGAAAATTTTTAACTGTGTCTTTTAACCTGTTGTAAAGTTAGCACTGTAGATGGTATGGGTTATTTTGAGATGGCAGTTTTAATTTAGTTTCCTAGATGAAATTATTAGAGAAGCTGTATTCATAGCTAGAAGAACATTTTAGAACTGCCAAGTTAAATAAATTTTAAGCAACCAGGTCTGTCTGAATGCAAGTGTTAATCTGTGCAATTACTGATCAGCTATCTGGGATTCAGGGGAAGCTTTGCCTAAGTAAGGATTTAGGATCATGATTTCAGTGTTACCAAGATGAGTCTAAAATGCCAATGGCTCTCATGCTGGATCTCAATTCAGCTGACATGAAGGTTCTATTTTTTTTTTTTTGCTGTGCACTTCTGCTGAAAACAGCGTAATGATCCTAAAGTGATGGCACACATTTTGACCTTTCCAATTACATGAGTGGGAGTCAGGCTTCCTAAATCAATCTAGGAAACCTGCAAATCAAGTGCAACTGCCTCTAGTAAAATCCAGTTGTGGAAAAAAAATTATAAGCAAGATAAAGCTAAATTCAAACAGCATAAAAATGTAAAGTGAATTGGGAATCCCTTTGTTACCCTCAGGATCATGTAACTTAAGCCTTTGTAAGGACACCAACAAGAGAGTCAGGATGTTTGGTTTTATTCCTGCTAATTCATTGTGATGACTAAACTCAGCAGGATTTGGTAAGGGGTTTTACTTTATACATCAGTAAAGTGACCTGAATCTTGGTGGCAAATCAAGCTCATTACTATTATAGCAAATTCTAAGATGTTACAGAATTGAACACTTGATGGTGATGTTAGATCCTCATAACTCAATATGAATCAATATTTAATTTCAATTTCCACTTTTCTAGTATGTCATCACTCGTCCATATATACAAACAGACTATTCCCCTCCACGCTGGGATTACGGATCCATTAACATTTTGTTTATACTATGATCAACCCGAGGTTTTGTTCAAACTTGCAAAGACCCCATGTTTTATTCTGCAGTGAAGAATTTTTTTTTAAAAAAGTATTAACATATGCCTCATTTGGTAAGCACCCAAAATTAAAGTAAATTATAATACCACATAAAAGCAAGTGTGAAGTTCAAAGGCAAGTGTACTGAAGTATATCGAGAGACAGATTACATGGGAATTCAAATGTGTTTGTCTTATGGATTTGAGAATAACATAAACCACTCCACTGAATTAAATATGTTCTTGTGGCAGAAACCAAGAGAGAGATGATTTTTCTGCTTACTCTTTCATAAATTAGACTGTCTTATTATATTTTGAAACCCCCCCCAAACTTATTTAATCTTTGTCTTTCATGAAGTTAATGTTAAAATTTAACTGCATATGTGGACTTCAAAATGTTTAAAAATATTTAAAGCAGCAAATGATTACATCAGAAATAAGGAACTCTTCTGGACCGGAGTCTATACTCTGATATAAATGGGATTCCATCCTCAATGGATGGAGAAATGAGATCAGTATTTCAACTTCAAATTATAACAAATGGGAATTTTGAATTTTTGTGTTCTAAAATATTTTCCTAACTTTATGCTCCAAAATTATTTAAATACTTTTAAAATATTTACTCATGTACTTTTTAAATTTACAGACCAGAAATGTAGTTGGTGTGTCTTTCCCTAATCTAAAACCTCAGATTTTGAAGTAATCCTAAAATGGTTCTGTTGGTTCTCTTTTTAAGTGACCATTGTCAAGAAAGAATTTAAAGCCCAATCTAAACATTTAAAGTTGTTTCAATCATATATCCTCCTTTTGCTAGGGAGGATTTGTTGTTCAGTCAATAGGTTGTTTTCCAGTTATCTTAATCCTATTCTAAATGGGATTTATGTGCAAGAGAAGAAATGGACCAGCTGTCATTTTGTCTGCCCCTTAAGCCTACTTCACCAATAGGAGTATTCACTGTGTTATAGGTTAGTTCAGTGAATCTGAACAGCTGTATTTTCAGTCTGCAGGATTCTTGAAACAAAGTTTTCCAGAACTTGCCTGCCAGAAATATATCCAGAGGAAACTATCTACCTATTCTGCAATTTTAAGGAACTGGGGGACCAGGAGGAAGGATATAACTTTTGGAAGAATGTGTTAGCTGATATTTCTGTAACTGGCAACTGTATATTTTTCTTTTGGTGGGACAGATTCTCTGAGTTATGCAGAAAATGTTTGTTGTATCACATGGTGAGTCATACAGATTGGATTTTTTTGGCTTCACTTCTTCCTTTGTTCATTTCCATTTTGCACTGGGTACCTAATGTAGGAGTAATAATGAGAAACTAAAGCACAAGGTGAAAGAGTTGCATTATGAAGTAATACAATAAAGTGAGTGGGAATTTAGAAGAATGCAATGTCCTGAACCAAAATCTAAAAGTAGGACCTCAGAACCACTTTTACAGCTGGAAAAGCAGGTGCCATCGTCCATTTATAGAGCAGAACCTGAGTACTGGCATAGAGAAATGTTGTCACTTCAGAACTATAGCCTTGTAGTTCTCCCTGGCCTTACTCTACAAACAAAACTATCCTCAGTTCTATTGTTACTCGTTGCGCTGAGTTTTCTTTCGAAACAAATCATTAACTTAAGTAATACATGTATAGTGAGTTATAGGCTATTGCAGTAGCAAACAATTGCTCCTCTAAAGAAACATCTTTAAAAAGGTAAGAAGCAAGAAGCTTTCAGCTTCTGAAATACGTATTTGAAAAAGTGAGTTTGAAGTGAATGGAGTTGATCAGATTGTTATCAGTTGAAAATGTAGCCTATACTTTCTGGAAAGAGTGATTACTGCATTCATGAACCATCATTTTGTGCATTTCCACAAAGAAATAAGGTATATTTGTCTCACTGAAAGGTTGGTTTCGAAGGCTGTTTCCAGCATTAGTCTGCAAAGTACTTCCAGCTGTTTCAGTCAACAGTGCATTAATGTGGCACAATAAGCAGCAATCATCGTTTGCTTAGGATACATTCAGCTAAAGAACTCTTCTGGGGTTGATCATGATGCTGCATTTTTTTGGCTAAAAAGCTTAAGACAGTTACACTTCTCAATGATGGAAAACTTATATCTCAGTAAATAAAAGGCTTAAAGTCTAGACTAGGCAGGATCAGCACCTATTGCCTGATTTTATTTTTTTTTCACTTTAACCTGATTTCTTTCTTATTATAAATAACATTTTCACGAATCCATCAAGTCATAAATTCCAAGCTAAACTGGAAGTTGCTTCATGAACAATGTGTGTTTCAATAACAGGGGAAAAAAGTCTTTAAAGTGAGGATAACCTGCAAATATATATAATATTATATATATAATCATTAATGATGAGTAAAAATATTGGGTATCTTTATAATACTTACACATGTTTAAATTTGGCATCTAGTGGTGCATATAACGATCAAACTAGTTGTGCATAGCATGTCTATGAAAGACTTTCTCATTGCTTGTTTTTCTTCTGTGGCTCATTCAGCTATAGCTTTCTAGACTCAGTTTCTGTTGGTCACTAAATCTTTAATCTAATGACCTGTTTAGCAGGTCAGTTCCTCTGGATTGCCTGACCCCTCTCAGGTTTATAAAATTTAAGATGTTTTCTTTTATTCTTTAACCTGAGTGCAGATTATGTTAGCCAGTATGCTTGAAGATATACAACAAATAGGCGGGGAAAAAAAAGAAAAAAAAAGCCTCATGTTCTTCAATCAAATTATACAATATTAGAAATCATAAAAAAGGTGTAAACTTTTAGGATCTTAGAGGAAGTTAGTAAAAAAACCCCAAAGCTTCTGCCAGCTTTGAGGAGGTATTTTGCCTTGAAGGTCAGTTTTGGAGAAGTAATTTTCTACTAAGCAGATCTTTCAACATAGTAAATTTCTTGGGTCCTCTCACTGAAGCAAAGCAATATCCAGTTTTATGGAACTGAATTTTACCTTCTTCACTTGTTTGAGTAGACACACACCCTGAGTTTCTAGGAGGAAAATCCCTGAAGTATTATGTTTTTGTTGGTATAACTCCCTTCCTGTTGCTATTCATAGCTATGAATATATTAGGTCTTTCAAATAAAGCTAAAGAAACAGCTGTTGGTCATTGCCTTCAATTGTTTTTTAAAAATGTATTATTTTAATAATATTTTCTAGTAAATCTGCTTTTAGGGTATCTTTCAATATAGGGAAGTTCTTAGAATGCAGCACAGGGTCTGCTGTCTCTTCTGTGGTAGGTGTGTGTATTATACACACAGTTGAGCCTAGCTGTGAATGCTATTGTGCTAAATATGGATCATCTTGTCCCTATTTTCTAAAATTGCACAGTGAACTTTGTCAAAGTCTATTGATTATTTTTTAATCAATAAAATGCTTTTTTTGTAGCCTTTTTCATGTTCCCAGACACTTGTCAATTCTTTGCCTCATGTAGTTTGGAAATCTTTTATAAGACTCTGACCATGGCAGGGTTTCCAAAGCAGTTTAACAAACCTTTATTTTTTCTCATTTAAAAATCACACTTCAGTGAATAGTTTAATGTAATTACTGTGGTGATAGTAAATGTGAGATTCAGGTGCCTAGATAAGTGATAGGATTGTATTTGATTTTTTTTTAAAATGTAAACTAAAATAAATAAAACCACAAAGAGTCTGAAATACTCACAATCAGAGCCTTAAACATGTTGTGGAATGCGTTGCTTGCAAACCAGCATTTTCCAACCACTGTAGATACACACTTCTAAGAATAGTGCAGTTTTAAATCCTACCCAGCCAACTGTGTGGGGAATTTTTAGCAGGGCCCTGAGAACCAGCTTTACTTGTTGTGTTTCACTAAGCAAAACTGAATACCCCACAGCCAGATCCAAATCCTGGGGAAAGTAACAAAACTCACATGGGCACCATGCTGCCCAGAGTAAGTAAACTGCATGACATACTCCTCTGATTCTTTTTTCTGTTACTCTTGGAGAATACAAACAGAACAGTAAATGGTGGTGATTGAGTCTAATAGGCCTCAATAAGATTGTACAGCAAAATTAGGGCCTTGCAGACATGTTTTGGTGAACACTTAATGCCAGGTACAGTGTTTCTGAGTACAAGTGCTGCTGGTGGAAGCCTTGAAAGAAAGTATAGGTGATTTGGTCTAGAAGACAGAACTGAAGCAGGCATTCCTTAAGAGAAAGCCTTTTTTTTCTGCAGCCTTTCTTGGAACTGTGAGGTGCAGAAGAAGCAGGAACTAGACTGGTGGTGGTGAAGCCATTCAGCAAGTTCCCCTAATCACCAAACTCTTTTTCGCCGGCTGAAGAATGGGAGTTTTGTAGGTTATATCAATTATTTCCCATCTCTGGAGGCATGGGCAGAGCATCCGCCCTGCTCCCCTGGAAGCTGCCTAACCAGCCTGTATCTGTAGCAAGGACTACCGTGAGCACTGAAGCCCAGGTGTTGTGGAATATGGGATGAGGCTTATCTGATAGCTCTCAGCAGAGCAAAGAGGAGTTACTGCTTTCTCCACCCACACTTCCAGCCACATTTTGCAGCCACTTTCCTTTATCTGTCTACTCTGTGAACCAATTCAGTTTGTTAATCTGTCAGGAAAGTAATTAAAAAAAAAAAAAGGCAACAAACCCAAACAAAACTAAACCCCGAAATCCACGAAATCTGCTCTGCCAGTAAACTGAACAGGCTCAAAGGGAGATGAGAGGAGCAGTAGCATTAGGAAATAAGAAGAAATGAGATTCTGGCTGGGAGATGAGCAGGAAGAGAAGATGGAAGAAGCGTGATTGTTCTAGCAGCAATGAGTTGCTAGGTGAACTCTGCCATCTTGCTTCAGGCTTACCTTACCACAGTGGTCCAAGGACTGCGAGAGACCTTATACTGACATGTATAATAAGTATGTATGCTTAGCTACTTATCTGAAACTTGAAACTGCTGTGAAAACATGATGACTTCAGACTCTGGCAATCCTTCCTGTGCTTCCAGATATTCAGTATCCTCTGCTGTGGGTGGGCAAAAAATATCCCACATACAATTTGTTTTGCGTAAGCCTTTCCAAGTATTAATGGAAAAAATTACGAGATAAGATTGTGCAAAACTTTATTGTCAGCAGAGCTGATAGAATATTTGTGGCAGGTAACGCTTGTTGTAAATACAGGCCTATTTTCTCCAGTGAAGAAGACCTATTCATTTTGCTGAGGAGTTTGTAATTTGGAAGCAGTAGCTGAGAAACATTCAACTTGTCAGTCATTCAGACTGTTAACTTCAGCTGTCCTCTCTTCATTTACAGTGTTGGGTAGGTCATCTGAATAACACGGGGACTCTGACTGAAGGGCTGAGGCCTGCTGCAAGGCAGCGCGAGCAGCTGAAGCTGAATAGTCATCCAGATGCCTGCAAAAGTATGTTGTCACTGGCTTATGTTTTTTAACGGATTCAAATATTTCACTTCTGCTTCTCAAAGCACCATGTATTTACTTAACCCCTTACCTTAGAGTGGTAACTATTAACTAAGAGTGAAAAAAAAGGTCTAATACTGTTTCCTTTATTTTTCCTGTCAAATTTAATTGTCAGGATTTCAGACCTGTTTCATAGCTGCATTTTCTTACCAGAAAGTAGATATTATATTCCTTCTTTTCAGCTGAATCTGAAGTGGATTCTCTGAGTGATATTATACTCCTTGCTTCATATTCACCCAGGGTGAAATTACATGAGAAGTCTGAACTGATATAATGGCTGTGTGGTGCTGAGAAGAGGCCTTCTGCTTCTCTCTCTGTCCTGTATGTGTATTCGCACCACTTACCTGGCTGTTTGCTTACTGAATCCTCTTGCTAAACTGGCAGGGAACTAACCAAGCAAAAAGGTGCCTAATGCTGAACTAGTGAGTCAAATTATTGTCCAGAGGTCTGGTGAGTGCCAAAATGTGGTAAAGGAAGAAGGCAGAGTGTGAAACTGTGGAAAATGAAAAGGAGAGGGAAAGAACAGGGGAAGAGAAGTGACAAGAGAGTAGAACAAAAGGAAAGTGATGGTAAACTGTTAGACTAAATAAGCTGTTAAATGTAAATTTACCTTTACTTACTATTTAACACAATGTTAGGTTCTTTTTGTTTTCTCCTCCTTAAAGGCAATAGGCCTCTGATACACTGTTGGCAGACCAAAGTTTAATATTCTATTACCATCCATGAAAAATGAAAAAATAATCTGGCTGAAGTTGCATGAAAGAATATTTTGGGGAATATAAAACCTCTTCTCAAATCTTCTCAGCTGTGAACAAATTCTATACCCCAGTGATATCAGGGAAGCCAAGTTAATTTGCAGGTCATGGTGCAGCTAAATTAGACGTAATTTCTGAGGAGTGTCTTTGCAAATTTCTCTTCAGTCTAGCAAGCTGGATCTTTGGTTTCCTGGGAGATCTATTACAGCCTTTGTATAGGTTTCCAACTGTCTAATTGCACTGGGAGACTGATGGCCTGCCAAGGTTGGAGTTGAATGCTATTTTAATAATTTCTCTTAGCAAAATATTTTAAAATTTGAAAATATCACCATTGCATTTAGGCTGTAGGCAAAATAACTTTTTGAAAAGGGTTTTGATGCATAGGGTTGATTTGGAAAAGGGGCTTGTCAGGTGTTATAATTTCTTATTTCACAAAGTATTGTAATAGCTTGCCATAAAGGGAATATAGCTATACTGTCAGACTTACAGCCAATGGAGTTAGGAGACGTCGAGAAGCCAGGTCTTGAAGAAGGAGTTTTGATTAGAAACTTAATCCATATTTCTTGCTTGTAGTCATCACTGGATTGGGCACAATTAGTTTTGATATTAGAGGGAAAAATCAAGAACGTTCCAGCAGTTCTAGTTAACTGCTATCATTGTTTAATTTAGTTGGTGTGTTCTTTTACTTATTTTGGCTGATGCAGCTCAGAATCGTAATAAAAAATTGTCATTATCTAATGATTGCTTAGTGCTTGTATGACAAGCTTAATATTCTCAGTTTCCAGTGGACCATCAGCAATGGGAGAAGAACCAAGGAATGAGTAGCACACAGCAATCCGTCTTTTCACTGAAGTAACACCACATCGGTGTAAGTATCAACTTCTTTTTCTATAGTCTATACTTCAAACACCAGCAAAAAGTTAATAACACATTTATTTTTACATGTATTTTTTTTCTACTGAGGTTCAAGAATGTTTGTGTAAATACCCTTTCTGCAGTTGTAGGAATTATATGTTCATGTATGTTCACATTAACAGTTGATTCTTTTAGGGGACAGCCACTTACAGAAGTATTGCTTGGAATTTATGCCATAAATCTCAATAACTGTTACACTGATTTATTGCTGAGGTGATTAATGTTATGGCTCAAAAAATGAAGAGCTGAAGTTAGATAGATCAATTTAAATAACATCCATCTGGACCTAAAGCTAGCAGGGGAAGGCACTTTTGGGGACCTAAAGATCTACCTGGAGGAAAAGTCAGCTTAAACACAGCTGAGGGACTTTAGCTCTCTTTAGTCCTAAGAAATGTCTTGCAGCAAGGTCATAGTATTCTGAACTGATTCTTTTTGCCTGTATGAGTGCATGGAATTTATTTCATGGTTGACACTGTTTCATTTAGTGTATCTTATTCATATGGTAAAGAATTTCATGCCTTTTAATCATATAAGCATATTTCTTATATCATCTCCTAGCCCATCATTAATTTCATAATTCTGTATATATATCAATTAAAAATACAGATAGACTGTGATTTCAAGTACCTGTTTTGAATACTGGTTGTAGCATAGGAGATTAAATAAAATGAAAATGAATTTGCATTTTAAATGTACCCTGCCACCACCACAAATTAAACAACTGCAATTAAGAGATGTGTGGATGGTTACCTGTTCTCAACAGAGGCAGAAAATGGCTTTTGCAGTAAACATTTGGCTTAAAGGAACTTCAGAAATAAGTTCTCCTTATTGAGAGAGATGATCACTGGCTTTCTGAAGCAAGGTTAAAACAATTTTTTAAGAGATGTGCATGAATTATCAAGAATTGCAACACAGATCAGAGAAGGCACGCTTTCCACACACTAGGACCACAACTTTTAGCTACGTTTAGCTTTGTCTGTTTTCAGGTGGTGACATTGGGCTGTCCTGAAATACAGCTGAAAGTGTGTGTTGGTGATTTTCAGAGCTGTGCGAGTCTCCTGTGCTTGCACCAACTGGACTGTCCAGAGCTGAACTAACACTCGCCAGCTGTGTGCTACCATATGCAAATTAGCAATTAGAACTGATGATACAGGTACTGGAATGGGTTTGTTCAGTGGCGCCTGCTAGGTGGTTAAAAAACAATTCTTACCATAAGCCCTCACGCCATTGACTGCAGCGCTTTGCCTTAATTGCCATATCATTAGGACAGTTTCAGCAAAACTGACACCACCACCAGAGCTGCAGGCTGGTACTTCCTCCAAACTGATAGCATCTACTCTACAAAAAGCCTCAGCCTCTTCCATCACCTCCTCCTGCTTCTCCTAGACCTTACCCTAATCCTCAGTATTTCTCCTGTCCTATATTAATCCTATAAACCCTGAGAAAATCTGCCTGCCTCTGTCAGTGTTTGATGAGGAGGTCCTATTCTCCAGGGTGACATCTCTGTGTGCACACTCTGCACTGAGAGGCTGCAGTCAAAACTGAGCACAGATTTAATCCCTTGGTGTAATTGTCCCTAACATAAGTCGTTACAAAACCCTCAGAGCAACTTTAAATGCTCATAGAACATTCTGAAAATATTCTTCACATACTTGTCCCTTAGGTTATGTTGTGTATAATGCTTGTGGTGTAGGACTGTCTTTATGTGAAACTAAACAACAGTTTTGAAAGCAACATGAATGATACAAATATAGATATATAGGACAGACTTTGAAAGATCATGAGCATGACTGAAGCAATCACGATTTTATGTTGGTTACACAGAGCTTTCAAAGAAGAATATGAATCAACAAGACATCTTGACTCTCCAGTCTTTTTTCTCTTCCAGAAAACTACTTTAAATTCTCTAATTAACCTTTGGTTGGAAGTACTGATTCACTTGTCTTTTTTTAATTCCCATAGGTAAAAGCTGCCTGTAGTACAGCTTGTCAAAAACATTTGATATGAAAGGCAACTATATTAGAGACTGGCAGAAATCTGCCTGTGTTAAATGAATGCTTTTGGATCCACTTTCCGTTGTTTTTTTTTTCCCCACATATACTTCTATCTGCATGTTGTGAATGAAACCTACAAATATTAGATCCTATAATCTGTTGGTCTAGATTAACCTCTTAGTTGTGTTTTTTAACTAGTTTTGCCTTTAATTGACTTACTTAGCCTTTTGAGGGATTAGCCAACAAAGTTTGGTCTCATTCACAAGAACACTCCTAGCTAGTGAGACTATGACTGATCTCTCTAATTTACCTCTAGTATCTAGATACCCTCAGTTTTAGACATGAAAGTGAGATAAGAATTATTTTAATTCTTTGGCTTGTACATTCTTTGATTAGTCAATTATTTTGTCATTTAATCATTCTAAATAATTGGATCCTCCTGAGTAATGAAAGGGTTTACAGCAATTCGTGACCAAGGTGCCATCTCTCTCCATGTAGACGTGGGATAATTAATTTGTTTGAGACCTGTCATCATTCTTGTTTATCTACAGGCTAAATTAATAGTCTGCCTGGGTTAATGTCATCACTTTAGAATTTTAAGTCTCTTTGATGGCATCTGCCTCCAATCTGCTTAATTACAAAACAGTTAGATTTGCTTAATCGGGCTTTTGCATTTTTCCTTTCAAACTCAAATTTGCAAAGCTCATATTGATAACAAATCATTAGGTAGAAGATCTCTATTTTCTTTTGGACTTCTGCATATCACAAGGATTCTTCATTAGCAGTGTTTTGTATTTTTATCTGACAATAATACCAAAACATGGGAAATAGACCTTCGCAGTGGCCCTCTTCAATTCAGAAATGATAGACTGCTCCATATGTGGTTTGCACTACTAAGAAAGTGAATCTTATTTTTGTTCTTAAGGCTCAAATGTATGAAAGACATAATGTAAATGGCAGTGCTAATTTACAATTATTGGAATTCAAAATTACTACTGCTTAGAGGTAAAACAACAGTATGGTGTTCACAGTGGTTGAGATTTTGATAAGCTATTGTGCAGTAGGGAGACTGTACTTGTTCAATCAAACTGTAAGTGGCCTTTTGTACTCTTTGCTGTTTTAATCTGTGACTTTTTTTCAAAAAACACTGATATAAAGCAACTGAATCTAAACCCATCTGATTCAACTGATAATGGCTTACTGTTAGGTATCTTGAACAGACGGTTCTTGGCTTGAGGATTAATATGTTGGCTAGTAATCTAATCTTTGCAAACTCTTCTTTATTCCTTTAAACAAGAATACAAAAATGCTGACAAAAATGCTGACAACTTACAACTCATCTTCATTGTCTTATAAAAACTTTGCAAGAGAAACTTGTAATATAGAACTAGAGAATAAATTGACAATACATTGAAGAAAAGTGGAATGAACATCAGAATTAGTTTTCTGTAGTTTTCCTCCCCGACTCAACACCATGAGTGATCTGAATTAGTGTTCATAGTCCTGCATCAAGTGGAAAACAAGTAATCCTACATAATCAAGGAGACCATGCATCTACCACATCATATTAAAGTTTGACAGAGTTTCTAGTGACTTCTAAACAACTGTGCTACTCTCCAACTGAACTGCTGTGATATTTGAAGACAGTAATAGCTGCTTTTACAAAACCTTAAAGCCTTGGCTGTGGTTTCTCTCCTTTGCAGATGCCATTTTCTTTTGAATCACAGAATTCTTTAGGTTGGAAAAGACGTCTAAGACCATTAAGTCCAATCATTAACCTAACATGGCTAAGTCCACCACTAAACCATGTCCCTAACCAACCTATCTACATGTCTTTTAAATATGTCCAGGGACAATGACTCCACCACTTCCCTGGGCAGCCTGTTTCAATACTTGACAACCATTTTAGAGAAGTAATATTTCTTAATATCCAATCTAAACCTCCCCTGGCACAACTTGAGGCCATTTCTTTTCATCCCATCACTTGTTACTTGGGAGAAGAGACCAACACCTAGTTCACTACAGCCTCCTTTCAGGTAGTTGTAGAGAGTGATAACGTCTCCTGTCAGCTTCCTTTTCTCCAGACTAAACAGCTTCTGTTCTCTCAGTTGCTCCTCACACCACTTCTGCTCCAGACCATTCACCAGCTTCATTGACCTTTTCTGGACATGCTCCAGCACCTCAATGTGTTTGTAGTGAGGGGCCCAAAACTGAACACAAGATTTGAGCCTCACCAGTGCTGAGTACAGGGGCATGATCACTTCCCTAATCCTGCTGGCCACACCATCTCTGATGCAAGCCAGGATGCTGTTGGCCTTTTTGGCCACCTGGGCACACTGCTGGCTCATGTTCAGCTGGCTGCCAACCAGCACCCCCAGGTCCTTTTCTGCTGGGCAGCTTTCCAGCCATTCATCCCCAAACCATAGTGTTGAATAGGGTTGTTGTGACCCAAGTGCAGGATCTGGCACTTGGCCTTTTTGAACAATTTCCCTTAGCCCCTTGATATGGCTGATTCAGGTCCCCCTGTAGACCCTTCCTGCCCTTAAGCAGATCAACTCTCCCACACAACTTGGTGTAGTCTGCAAGCTTACTGAGGGAGCATTCGATCCCCTCATCCAAATCATTGATGAAGATATTATTAAACAGAACTGGCCCCAATGCTGAGCCCCAGGGAACACTGCTTGTTACTGGCTGCCAACTGGATTTAGCTCCATTCACCACAGCTCTCTGGCCGTGGTCATTGAGCCAGTTTTTTATCCAGCGACGTGTATACCCAGAGACAATTAATTTTTTTCTTAACCATTTTTTAGTACAATAAGTGTAGTCTTCAACAAAAGTTATTGATTGAATCTGTAGCATGTACTGCAGTTTAAAATTCCTGAGAGAAATGTCCATTGCTATTAAAACAAGTAGATAGTATGACCCAGATAATTTTTGACTTGTCTAAAATTATGAATTCCAGGCAAAGTGTTTCGTAGGCTGATACAAGATCTAATAATGCATAAAAGGAAAGTGATGCAGTGAGTACTAAGACATAGGAATTAAATTCTGTCACTCTAGTTTGAAGTTACTTCTGGGAAAGGTAATCAAGTAGATATATTATTTTAATTAATACCTTCATTAGGAACCAAATTCACATAAAGCCAACCGATGAACATAGAGACTGTGAGAACTAAAAAGTAAAGATGACGGTTCATTGGCACAGGGTGATCTGGAACACTAGGAGACTGTGTGCTCATAACCAACATTTATTTAAGTACTGTCAAAAGCAGGATCGTATGTATAGGAAAGATGAAATTCCTCCGATAAGGCACTGCCCTGACACCTTATGATACTAAGGAGATCTTGGGAGTCATGGTGGATAATGAGATGAATGTTAACTCAGAGCAAACCCATAGCTAAAATGGCTACTGTTCTAAAGACATTTACGGTTCCTCTGTATTTGGGAGTGAATGCAACTCTTGTGGGGAATAGATTGCCCATTTTTTCTGGCAATATCTCAAGAGGGAAGTTAAAATATGACTGGAATGTTATGACAAGAATGATAGAAGGATTTAATAGAAACTATGTTCTGCAAAATGGGCTTTGCTTATTAAATACTAAGTTAAGTGGTTCTTTGTGAACACTGTAAGAAACAGAAATTTTACATTAAAGAGCCTCTTTCTCCAGTAAAATGATAACAAAGTGTAGTGACTGGATATTGAAAGTTGAAATTTTGTCATGCTAGAGGAGATTTTTAATAGCAATATTAAACAGTTAATGCAACAAGTCTGAGTGCAGTCTCCATCACTGCAAACTTAAAAAAAGATTACTTTGGCCTTATAATCAATGGAAGATGATGGAACCTATGACAAAACCCGACAAATTTTCTAGCATGCTCAGGAAAATAACAAATTAGATAATACAAAAATGGCTTAATCAAGGGCGTGTCAAACTTTTTAGTACTGTTTTGGACATTTACAGAAAAAGGGTATCAAAAATCTCTGGCAAAGGGCTGTTTCCCTAACCAATCTGCCATCTCAGCCATCAGAAACACTCTTTGCTCTTCCAGTCTCTTCAGAAGCTTTCCTTACAATCTCGGACAGCACTTTCCAGTTTTAATGAAATATTTCTGTTTCTTTTCTCTGAAGACAAAGTTTCCTGGTGGTTGACAAACACAAATAAAAGTGCAGGTGGGAGTAAGACTCTTCCCTTAAACTAAATTTATTTAAGAATTATACTTAAACAATATACTTACATTCAACTCTTCATCTGCCACTTACTGTAGTTACTATTAGATGAATGAAGACAAATAAATTATTCAAGTTATTTAGAAACAAATGTCTTACTGAATAATTGAAAACATGTCTTACAAGACAATTTAAAAAGGTTTCTTATAGATGCCTTTTCAGTTTTCTTCTGTCTTTTCACATTACTGGAAGAAATTTTTAAAAAATCTAACACATCAGAACTTGCTATTTGTCACAGGTAGGTGGTGTTTTTGGCAGTTAGCTGTCAGTATTATAACAGCATCTACAGTCCTACTGTCCCGGTTATAGAACATATTTACGTAACATGTTTGTTGTGGCAGTTGCTGAATCCACTTGCTTGCAACCTTCCTTTTGGAACTTCGTACATTTTAAGCTGTCTTTTATAATCCAGAACCAATGATTTTTAAACGGGGCCTAGCTTTGCTGGTTGTTTAATGTTTTGAGTAATTAAATGATCTTACCATGAGCCTAGATGAAATATTAAAGAGTTTGTGTAAATCAGGAAAATCAACCCTATGCTGCTGTGTATTTCCTGCTTCCCATCTGGCAAATGGGGAGAATGGTACTTTCCTAGCTCATGCAGAAGGTGTGCCGTTATTTATTGAACATGGACTACTCCTTACACATCCATTTAGATGAGAACTGAATTCAGAATCTAGCCAAAATGATGGTTGGTCATTTGGTAAGAACATTGGAAAAAATTTCTTTAAACAGCCTTTTTCATTTATAGATGTCTATGCAAAATATCAATTGCAACCAACCACAGCAATAATAGAATATTGCCAAAATTGTACTACCAAAATTCAGGCCATCTGAGCCCAGAAGAGAACTGAAACAACTGCTTGATTCCTGTTGCTTATGACTACCAGGGTTTTCACGTGCTCACTGTGATGTGAGCTGCCTGAGTTTCAAAGAGTGTCTCTGTGCTATAGTCTGCAGCAGCAGACTGTTTCAACAGCCTGCCGTGCGTTGCTAGTCTCCAGAACTTTATCATTTAGTGAATTATTTTGGATGGCACAGACTCCGCAGCAGGCTGATGTACTGTAGTCATCATTAACAAAGTGATTTGCCCTTGAGCAGTCTCCTATGCTAATCATTTTAAGCTATCAGCATCCTTTTTCAGGAGTAACTACATTTGTTAAAAGCAAACTGCCCCTGTCGATTTGCCAAAGGGAGGTCCTGTCATGTGATTTAGTACCTCTCAAAAAACGTCTGTGTGGCTTGTCTAGCTTCTTCATTTTTTGCATGCTGTGACTGTTCAAATATAACAGACTGACTGTCTTACCAGAGGGCTATGCTTCAGATCCCATCTTGGTGCCCTTTCTAAATCAGCAACCAGACTGATGTTAGGCATTAGCACATGACAGCACTTGGTTTGGTGATGAGGAGTGGTATTTTTCATGCTGGGAGAATAAAGGCTGAGCCAAGGGCTGCCATCGAATTTCTCCTCAGTCACAGCTTGTGCCCAAGTCTCTCGCTGTTCTGTACACAACAGAAAATGCAACCAGCAAGCAAGGCTTCCAGTAAAACCTGTGTCTTCTTGCATTAAGGGTTTTCTTAGGGGTCAGCCTGATGGCATGAAGATGAACTACCTTTAGAGAAATAGTACTTCTCCCATTTGGCAAAAGCACTGTCTCTGTTACATTGCAGTGCTGTCACTGCCTCTGTTTAATCTTTGTGACAAGGATGTTTGCTGCAGCAGGCACAACTGCTCTCTACAAATGCATTGCTTGTGTGCACTGGGGCAGGTTTTCAACAGGGCTCAGTTGGGTTTTGTGATGCTTAGAGGCAGTTTTCTGAAAACCCAGGACAGTGAGCTCTGAATAGAGAAGAGCTGTAGAAACTCTGTCTCTCAGCAGTGTGGGAAATCTGTTTCTGTGTGCATCAGATATCTATTCATACAAGGAGTGGTCATAAGATCTCTTGTTTTCTGAGAAGCTGTTTACTGGCTTTTGAAGGGAATAATGTGCTTTGTCAATAACTGCGCTTCTAGTTGGTGCTGAAATCCTTCTGCCTTGATAAGTATAGAGTGGTAATAGATCATTGTATGGTGTAAATATAGCACAAGCCACAATATTGGACAGAAGAGGTAATAACACCTCTCTCAAGCTACCTGCACATATCAGCAAAGCATTTATCTATGAATGTAAAATCCAAAAATGCAGATATTGTTCTTATGCACATATCTCTATAAATAACCCTTCCCTCATTCAGAGAACTGACCACTGGCAGAACACAGTCTGTGCAGAGTCTTTTACAACCAATGAAGCATATTATGCTCCAGTCATACCAGCTGCTTTACCAACACTTTGGCAGGTGCTCATGCCTATGATAAGCTTATAAACTAGAGAAAATAAAAGGGGTCTTCGTAAAAGGCATGGCTTTGAATCTGTGATGCTTTGTATGTGCTACTTTTTCTCATAATGTTAGAGACTTTATCTGTACTGAGCAAAGTGCACTGTTAAAAAACACATATTTAATATACTTTAAATAACAACATGATTCAGTGCTTACTGTGACCAAAGATTGTCTAAAGCTAGCTGGACTTGCTTAGTCTTCCGCTCCATTAACTTTAGTTGTAACTAGATAACTTTTTTTTTTCTAAAACTCAGCTGTCTGTAATTATTCTAGACAATATCTTGTTTTATGGTAGTGTTGTGGTTTCTAACAATACCTTCCAGCCTGGGAAACATACAGAACATTTCAATGCTCAAAAAGTTACAAAATTTAATGGGAAAGGTAGGTCATAGTGGGTCATGGTCCTGAACACATACAATACCTGAGTAAACTGATATTTCTGATGAGCAGTCATAGGGGACTGGCAGAAGAACACATCTGGTAATGGGAGATTTCTCTGGGTTGTAGTATTGACAATGAGTGAGATCAGGGGAAAACTAACCAAAGGGAAGGGTATTTAACACCAGAAAAAAAAATTAGTAAACCTTCTACTTTCTTTTGATTAGTTTGATATAATTTATCTTTTACTACTATTTCGTGTCAATGATTAACTTATAGATGTGCTTTAGCATCTCTAAAAACATTCAAATAGATCATGCTTGCACTTCTGGAAGAGGTATTATAAACGTAACACATAAAACAGGGAAGAGATCATGAGTTTCAGGGATGATGCTGAGCACTAGGAAAAAGTTAACTAATACATGAGAAAGTAAGTTGCTGAAGAAGCAGTATTCATCGTCTATAGTTTGGTCTTTTGTCTGGTCATCAGCAGGTACATAATAACAAGGCTTGAAACCTCTTTGATCAGCAGTTCAGGTCCCACGCTGGGAATTAGGCAGGGCTTGCTCAGCTGATACCTCATTCTGACAAATAAATTGAGGACGGACATAGAGTCCGTGTGGCATGTCTAACAACAGTAATAGAATAAACTTCTAGCAACCACTGTTTGTAGAAGTAAAACCATGGAAAGGTTTACCAACAGCACACCTAGTATTACTTGTTCAGCAGGAGTAAAGGAAGCACTTTTGAAAAAGGAAGAACAGAAACTGGCCTTGCTCCAGGGATGAACCTACTAGGGCTTGTAGATGTCAGCTGTCTGTAGTGGGTGGGTAGATTCTGTACATGCTTCATCAGGTCCTGACAGGATCTGCACAGCCTCCGTAGAGGGCTGGGTTGTGTTCTGACAGTAAATACGGGGTGACACAGTAGCTGAAGTGTGAAAACAACACAATGATACAGTAATCATACTGCATAGTATGAGTGAGAGCATAAAGATACTGCTTGAGCTGAGATTTTCATGTAAGAGAGTTCCCCTTCTTCTGAAGTTCTGACATGATACAGTTCTTTCTTGCAGTTCCCTTTGTGTATTTTTGTACTGGATAAAACTAATGTTGCCAAGGAAGTGTCCCTAGGTGCTTGTATACCATGGCTCTGAGAGCCATGTGAGTAGTAGCACACACTTTGTAGTTACCGATTGTGATTCTTCCAGCCTGCAGTGTAGGGAATTAATATTAACAACTCAATGTGGCTAGGATTTAACTATATGGAACTTGATCCTCAGTTTATAGAGACTGATTCACTATATTCATTCACCAGTTCAGATCTAGATTAAGTCCCCCAAATCTGATGTGTAGCCTTTACAGAGCTGCTTCAGGTTTCTGTCAACAATACACAGAAACAGGTCTGCTACCTGTGACCATCTCTGGGCACTGTTGACCAACATGATGTCCCAAAGAGCTTTAGTCCCCTGAGTTTCAGCATAAAGTTTGCTCCTGCAGGTAAGGTGGGTGTAGGGAGAAGTGGCTTTCATAATTTGCAGAGATTGTTTGTTAAAGAAGGTTCTTGCTGTGCAATGTAATTTCTCTTTATAGCATCCACTGGGATATTGCAAGCTTGGGCTGGAGGAGGGGCCAGCTAAACAGTTTAGCAGCTCATCTGCTCTGAGGGAGCCAGCCAGAAGATCATTACTCTTGTAATGCTCAAAATTGACTGGAAAGTTAGAAGTAATTTTGAGTGGAATGGATAAGTTAGGTCTCATTCATAGGCTCCTGGGAGTAGTTTTCTAAAATAGCATTTCTTGTGGGTATATTGCTAAAGACACACCTACAATTTTTATCCCCCTAGCATCGCCTTTGTAAGGAAGACTGAGTATCATCTTCTCAGTTATTTTGATAGGTGTTTTAAGGTTATGCTAGGAATAATAAACAGCATGGATCTATCCTCTACTTGGGAGTCCTTGAAAAGCTTCTTGTAGATGGGAAATATCACTTCTTATTGCAGTTCTACTCTCACCTCAAATATGACATTTTCTGCATATTCTGTGAACCTCTTGGAAAGAACATGTTTATTTTTAAATAAAACTTCTTGAACTTCAACAAAAAAAATTCTACTTAAGGGATGAACTGTGCCTTTTTTAATGCTCAGTTTTGCATGGATCACAGTGCATGTCCCAACACAGCAACCATACATTACTAATGCAAGTATCCCTTAAATTTATTTCTTAAGTAACGTGTTTGTAGATACAGCTTAGTTTTTGTTTCACTGTGTAAAAGAACATTTTGGAATATAAGTATTGATTAGAAAAAAATATTATGGGTCTGTCCCATTATAAGGAATTTCTATTATGGAATTTGCTGACTCTTTTTGGACTCCACTGAGCAATCCCAGGGTATGATGATTTCTGCTATGCAGGAACTGAGAAGGCAAAGAATGCCTAGAAATGAAGTATTTGTAGTTCAAAACATGCAATTACAAGCTTTCTCAGGACAGATTCAAGGTCAAGCTTGTTGCCTTGAGACAAGGAATCTTTATGGGAAACGGCAGCAAAGGATTAAGTCTGTAGAGGAATATATTTATGCCTGTCCAAACACAAGACAAACTGCATTAATGTGCTTTGGTATGTTGAATTACTCTGCAGTGCAATTAGGACTATCTGCCAAGCATTTTTTTTTTAGAAGATAAATCTTTGATTTCGAGCAGCAGCATGAGGGCATATGACAGTCAAGACACACATCATCCTGGCTATTCTGCAGTCAATTGGGAGCTCTTCGATTTGCTTGCTGCGGAAATAAGCCTACTTTGATGTCTCCCGATGTTTTAGCTTTCATTTTTGGCTAGTTACCAAAACAAAGAGGACCACATTCATTCTTTGGGTATCTTTGAAGTCAGAGGAGTTATAGTTGTCCCAGGCTTCTTAGTATGCAGGTTTTGCCGAATCTTGCAGCAGAATGCCCTTTTGAGAGCTTTTCCCTAATGGAATGCAGTGCTTAGTGTGGCTTTTCATTATTCATCATGAGTCACCCTGCTGCCTATTCAAAAGCTGCATTTGCAAAGAAGCATTTTTGCCTTTTCTCAGTTTTCAGTGAAATGTGAAAACAATCTCATGGAAACAATTAAGAATCATGTTTAGGCCCATCAGTATGTTGTGGGTCAATAAGGAGATGGGTCAACTAGGGTAAAAGTAATGTCAGTGACAATGTTTTGTTTCCAGTACTGCATTTAAAGGCCTCTTGATGCCCAAAAGACTTCATTTGGTTCCTTTTGCTGTTATAGTGCTGTCTCTTTAACTCATCCTCGCTGGGGTGTGTGAAAAGTCATGATAAGCTGGGTATCTTGGTAGTCTTTGACCTAGCTAACAACCAGGGTCACTGGTGGGGAAAAAAATCTGTTCTCTTTTTCCCTCACTCTTAATGCAGGGACTGATTTTAATCTACCTCTTAAACTGATACAAGAACTAGTAGAAGTTTCCACAAGTATTTGCATGATCCCACCATGACAAGCATAACCTGGGTTCAGATTTTTTTCCACTGGCTGGCTGCTGGTTTCTTTACTCGTGATTGTTTTTTCCTTGGAGAATTAAATTGGGTTTTCTGAACCTGACAACCCTCCATGGTAGATTTTCCCCAACAGTCTGACTTTAGCATCACATTATAATGATTCCAACAGGATTTGGTCTCATAATTTGCAACCTAGGGCAAGTTGCAACTACATGGCAATCCAGTCTATATAGCAGACAAATACTGACCTTCACATAATTGCTTTTGGGAGGCCATCACAATGAATCCCTAACTGATGGACAAACCCAGGCTTGGAGACAAACGTTTCTTAATCTGCCCATTTTTTTATCTTTTACATAACAGCTGTTATATTTTCCAACTTACTGTTTCCTCAGATAGCATTGCCAACAGCAGCTGTGCGAAGAAATAAGATGTTACCATAAAAACAGAAACAAAGCATTATTTGTGCCCAGATCTCTAATACATCTTTGAAATAGCTGTGAGCTGGAAAAACTTTTGGGAATGTGAAGGAAGATGAGTGCTCTAAACATCTCATTGTGAAATGCAAGATGTTATTCTTTTATTTTGTTTCTTGAACTCTTTATTCCCACAGGAGATGGCCATTTAAAAAAAAGAAATGTGGGAAACAGGAAAAGAAGGCATTTAAGGAAGAAGCACAGGCTGTAGCTTGAATCGTTGGCTTGGCCTTATCACATTCTAGAAGGAGGAATGGAAGATGAAAAGATTCACACCCAAATTCCACTGCAGTCATCAGCAGAAACCTTAGAACTGGTCTCAGGGGCCACGTGTCCACCTCCATGTGCAACTGTTAAAGTGCAAGGATCTCTGAGCCTGTGTCCTGATGTACTTGCAGTTGATTGATCCTATTCTATAAATGGGAGTGGTCAGGTATTATGGGTGCAACCACAGTGACGGAGATGTCTATAACCTGCGTAGGAGAGGTCTTGTGTAATTGTTGTGACAAGGATTCATGATCCTACAAATCTGGCCTTCTTTGTTCTCTGGTCAGCATCTTCAGCCCTCCCAAAAGAGCACAACTGCTGTGTTCATTCTTTTTATGCAATCTGTAGCCAGGGAATTGCATGGTATCTTGTTCAGGATATAAAATGCTGATCACTTGAGTAATTTCTCAGATTTATCTAACGTATGGAATAACTTTATAGTTAAGGCAATTTTGCGTATTCAGAAATGCCTCAACTGGAAAAGAGACAGAATTGCAGAAAAGAAGCCACAAGTGAGTGGACATGTAAAAATCATAGAATGGGTTGAGTTGGAAGGGACCTTAAATATCTTCCAGTTCCAAGCCCCCTGCCATGGGCAGGGACACCTTCGACTGGATCAGATTGCTCAAAGCATCACCCAGCCTGGCCTTGGTTCCAGCTTTCTTTAACAAGCTTTACACAGGTCAGATTTCATAGTTAACTATTAAGATACTGTGCTCTCCATTAGGAAATGGATTATCAATTGAAAGAGTTGATTGTCATTCTGTTTATGTATGTTCCATATATATGTTGTTTATGTAAATTTCACGTGGCAAGTGCCAGAAAAGAAGGGGTAAAGAAACCAGCAAAAAGTACAGGTTTGTATAACTTTGTGTGTGTGTCTATACAGACTATGCACTTTCTAGAAATGGTTGCTTTGCAATGGGGTGACAAGTCATACATCACTTGATATCTGGTCCCTCAGCAATCATGTTGAAAAGCTAAGGAACTCTGTAGTAGCTTCTATGTGTTTATTTTCATAAGAACATTCAGTGGCAGGCCAGTCAAGTGCTTGCTGTGTCAATGATCTCTCCAAAGTATTTCTTACATTTGTTAATTGCCTGAAAAATTCTATGGTGTGCTCATTCTGGGGATTTTATTACAGGCCAAAGGTAGCTACAGTGTTATAAAATAAACCAGGAAAAAATTCACCTCTTCTCCCATGATTTAATTTGTCCAGAATTCTGTGTTGACTTTTTCAGTCAATGCATGGCTTGTCCGAAGTAGAAAATTATGTATGAATTTAAGAATTAAACTATCAGCACAGCACCGCTGAGTTTTAGTTCATTTATCCCACAATGGATCCATAATAAAGTATTTTTGAACTTGTTGGTGCTATTCAACACTATTTAAATGTTAGACTAATATTATTATCATCTATTAAGCACTAGACCTTCCTGTGCTGGGAATATTCCTTATCAGATCTCGGTAATCTTCCTGTTGAAATACAGAGGTTGTGGGAATCTCCCTAGCTAATGGCTAATAGCAAAGTACGGCTCATGAGAAGTCTCCCTTTCGTGCTTAACACTTACAATTTAGCCTTTGGGAAACTTGATTCTTGTAATCCTTTTAGTAGTCAGTATGGACAAAGGTACTTCAAGGTGTTCAGGAATTAAATAGAGAACTGTGTTGGCTCGAGCATAAGCAAAGAAAAACTTTCCAAAATGATATTAAGTGAAGGTTCAGTGCTATAGGTAGAAAAAAGCTTGTAAATACACCTTCATAGTGTTTGCTAGGAATCACGTTGTCCACTGGCATGTATGGAAATACACAGTGGTGGAGAATCTGATACCATATTTACATAGCAGATTGTGAATTCTCCCCTGGAATTTCAAAACTTGGAGTGCCTTTGAACAAATAGAAGCAGTTGTCTTGAGTCTTCAGTCATGAGCACATTCTGTGAACACCCGTTAACTCTGATTCAAATGCCTCCGTAAGGTTACTCTGTTTTGTTACAGAAAATACTACCTGGCAACAGCTGGATAGGTGTTGAGCTGTGATTACTACTACTGAGTTCTGCTGTGTAGCACTGCTGGAAATTGTGTGTAGTGATAGACTGTGGTCAAACAGGCTATTGCTGCTGTCACTCTGAGTCAGTCCAGTCTTCCCCTCTACACGCAGCCTTCCTACCCTCCCCTGAACTTCTCTGCCTTTGGACTTTCATGACACGACCTATTATGCCTTTTCTTTGCTGCTTCCAAGTACTTGAACTAGAGAAATCATACAGGCTCCTGTTGCTCTGTGTGCAGATAAACTTTGCTATCTGTTGCATAGCTGGTTGCAACTCATTTATACGAGTCCCAGCCTGAAGGTAATACAGACAGAGCCAGGCTGTTTGCTGTCTGACTTTTGCTCTATGTAGCCACATTCTGTGCAATTCTGACACAGTCCCACCATGAATATTACAGAAATATTTTTCTGAGGCAAATTAGAAGAGGAATGGCACTAAAGCACAGTTGAAAAATGGTAAACCTTTATGTTCACCTAGATCCTGGATTCCTGAGAGGAATTTACCATGACACTTCAGGCAACAGGAACATGTAAACATTGGAACAACTTTATACATCCTTTCTTCGGGAAAAAGGCTATAGAAATCCATGGCCATTTGTTGGACTGAGGCTGCTAGAATTTGATTTCAGCCTTCCCTGTGCCTGAGGTTGGATTTATTTTCATTTTTAAAATGAGCGATATTTATAAAACAAAAATCAGTGAAAATCCTTACTATGTATTAACCTGCATCTGCTTAACACCTCTCATAGCAAGTTAGCAGAGCAGTTCTTGATTAAGACAGTCATCCTGAGATTAAACTAATTATACACAAATATTGTTAGAAGTTTGTGGGAGAGTGTCATTCCACCAATTCCATGCACAGGTTTCACTATAAATGCAGGGCAGGTTTTAGGTTCCCTCTGCAGTCAGTTGAGATGGGAATATACAGAGGGCACTTTGACCATTCCTAGAATAGATGAGTTGCTTTCTGGAAGTGGCTGACTCCCTCTGCTGACTGCAGATCCTCTTTCTGCCATGCTAGTTTTCCTGTTGACAAAACAATATTCTTGATTCTTTGTATAAAAAAAAGCCAATGCAGGTTAGAACAAGTCTAACGTGTGGGAAAATGAAAGGCCACAAACTTTGAAACTCATTAAATCAACATTTTAACATGAGCAGAAGCATTTACGTTGTGTTTTCTTGTTAATGTATGCTCTTTATTCCCCCCACTATGAGCATTCAAGAGTGTTATCTCTATTGGATTGTTGATTACGGTCAAATTGAGGAAAACTGCCTATTATGCCTTTGCCAATGCTGCACAGCTCAGTGATACTTCTGACAAAGGCCTGCCAACCTCATGCTAGACAGATAAGGAATAATCTGCCCTTCCCTCTTCCTTAATGGACCTTACCTGATCTGTAGCAATTATAGATTGGCTTGAATTTGGAAATATTAAATAATTTTTCTACAAAGCTAATATCATAATTATACTTGAAAACTCTAGAAATAATCATTTAATCCCTTTCTTAACATCAAATCATAGGTTTCAACAGTCTCCTGTGGCAACAGGTTTCACAGTTTTATTACACAGTGAGTATAAAAGTATTATTTTGATTTTCTACCTTTTACTTTTGTGAACTGCCTCCTTGCTTTTGAAGAGATGCACACAGTTTAGGAGTTTTTAATCTTCCTTATTTGTATGCCCCTTTCTACACTGTTTCTAAAATAAGTGATTTTAATATTATCTGTTTTTTTCAGGGAGTAAGGTCTTTTTTTTTTTTTTACTCTTCCCCAAGTCTATTCTGATTCTCAAAAATCCTTTCCAAAGATACAGAGATCAGAGTGCATATAATGTTCCAGAAAAAATTGTGCTAATGATTTATATAAACACATTCTAACATTGTGTTATTTGGTTTCAGCCTTTTTATATCTTCTTTATATTTTTGGCTACAGGTGTGTACACAGTTGCACCTTCATTTGCCTAAGATAATGCTGGTGTCCATTTCTTGACCAAATATTGCCACGTAAACATACTTACAGCTAATTCATAGTTCAGCAAGGTGTCATAGTAATTCCCACCATGTTTATCAGCTTTGATTTTACTTTCTCATCTTCGTGTCCATTCACCTAGTGTGCTTGGATCTCTTTGTGTAAGAATTTCAGTTTTTATTGTGATGTGCATGGTGTGTTGATTGATAATGGAACTGCAATTCTACGTTCCTAGGTAGAGATATTAATCTATGGTAATCTGCATGGGAAAACTTTAATTTAATTTGTAACTAAGCTTATTAAGGAACAAACTAGACATATTAAGGAAAAACCTATGTATTATGTTTTGCATGTTATTTAAATGAAATAATGAATGCTAACAGCTACAGTTAAATGACTGAGAAAGAAAAAAAAGTATAGTATAGGAGAAATTTAGTAATTTCTAAACCAGTTCTTAATTAGCCTGCTTATTTCTCTGAAACAGACAAATGTCTCTACTGAAACAAATCCAAAACTATGGATATCCAGGGTTGTAATTTTCCATAAAGCAGGCAAAAATGACTGCGGTTAGTTTTCTTCTCTGAGAGTTCCATCTGAAATGAATATTCTGAGCATCACTATCAAAGCAGGATATGAGAGGAAGGTAAACAGTTGCAGGAGACTTCTCCTTCATGCAGAAGAAAAGCCCCTTGCATTTAAAAGCAGCTCTGTTTGTGCAGGCAATTTCTGTAGCTAAGGTGGGCGCTAGGGAGAGAAGGGGCAAAACATAACAGAGAAAATTGGAAGAAGAGATATTGAAATAAAAGGGCAATCTGAGGTGAGAGAGAGAAGATTTAAATCATATGTTTTCAGCAACTTAAAGAGAAGATTAAGGTGCCAGAGTATTTGAAAGGTGAAATAACCATTTTTGAGAGAGAGAAAATCTGAGCAGGAGTATAATTTATGGAGGTTAGGGACTGAGAAGTTAGGTCAAACTTGAGCTTCATGACAACGCAACTTCTGGTAATGGAATTGTCACATAAGACAGCGGAAAACTCAGTGTGGGGGATGTTTAAGGCAATCCATTGCTGGATATAACTCTAATGTCCAAAGAAGATGCACAGAGGAAGGCAAAACTGGTTTTGTTTATGCTTGTTTCTCAGTGATGTCTTTCCTCACAATACTTTATACTGCTTTTCCTGGTCATAGAGAATGTTTAAACTTGAACAGGCTCTCATACTAAAAGAAATAGTTCTTGTCCTGAAAGAAAAAAGTTGTGGTTTAAATTAAAGCCAAACCACACAATCTCTTTATCTATGTAAATTGTGATTGTTGCTATGCATGGCTGCTTTGCTGATGGCCAAATCAGCACAGCGACCACAGTGTTTTTTCTGTACTCAGAAACACACAGAGGCAGGTTTAGAACAGTTGGATTAAATTTAACTATATTTCAATATTCCCTTCTCCTTTCTTCTTCACCTGTCTTTCTACCCTCTCTCTCCCTGTTTTCCCCTTATCTTTCAAGAACAGCTCACAAAGATACATTAAGATCTGTGTAGTTCTAGCTTTGAAATAGACACTCATCTATTGTGAAATGGCACAAATGCATCAAAAGTATGATGGATTGATACAAGTACTTCTCTGTCCTGTCCACATCTGAAAACACAAGAACTCAGAATCCAGATCCACCGTATTTGCAGATGTATAAACTAGGATTTTTTTTTTTTTTAATTAGAAAGAAAAGCAGAATGAAGAGCAGGATCAAAATACTATGGAGAGACAGATTTTGACAGTGATTTCTTGAGAGAAGTATGCAGTCTAAATAGATTTTAAGAAATTGGGATCTTACCTTATTTGTCTTTGATGTTCAGAAACCAAAGCATCAGACTGCATTTTGATGTCACATTTATCACTTCCACTTTGCAAATGACAATAGGGTAGAGGACTGATAGAAGTATGGTCTGAGATGATAAATCCTTTTGACGCTGTGTTATTGTGCTTCATTAACGCACGTATCCACCCAGGTGAAGTTTGTCCTTCTTTTGTGTGGTTAAGAAAAACAGATGGAAAAAGATATTTTAGAAGTGTCCATGGTGGGGCTAAGACATATGTGCTGAAGAGTTTTCCTCTGATAAAACAGTTAGTATCTAAGTGACCTACTTGTGTTGTTTGTCAGTTATAATCTAGTAAATATTTAACTTGCTAAATAAGAAACTTGGGGCTGCGTGATTTATAAGTGGGTGTAGTCCTTACTTTAGCATTTATTATGGCCCTTTGTTCTGGACGTAGCCTAATTAACTTAGCAGGTGAGGTGAAGAGTATGGTGATTTACTGCAATTTCTGGACAGATAAAAATGTTGGGCAGGTGCTAAAGGCTGCTTCTAACAAAAAATCATAAACTTTCAGATCATGAACTATTTTAAATGACATAGATGTGTTGACAGCCTTCAGGAAAAATCACAGCAAATGCATTCTAAAATTGAACTTCCATGATCAGGAATGCTAAATTTTCTTATAGATACAATGAGAGTACTGTATTGGTTATGGATCAATACATGTTTCATTTCATGCAAAACTGCTTTGAAATCAATAGTTTTGTGGCACCTGATAGATTTTTTCCTGTATCAAGTTTCATGACAGCTTGATTTATTGATCTAGTGGTGAATGAAGAACGAAGGAAATATGGCTCTGCATTTGACAGGGTGTATTTGACAAGATGCAGTACTTGCTCTCTAAGCCATATCTCAGACTGCACTGGTTTCAGCATACAAGATTCAGAGAGTATCTGCATCAAATCTGCAAAGGATTTAGCCAAAAGTATATGCAGTCTCAAACATTCAAGTTACTAGACAAATTAAAAATTCGCCAAACAGATATGTCGGGAACAAAGAGTAAGAAAGCAGGGAGACTGGGAACAGGTCAGAAAAGTGAGAGACCATTTCCACTCGCAATCCAAGTTTCAGTGTTCGAGGAATCTGGCATTTAAATCTCTGAACTATCACAGAAGGACACGGTCTTTTTAGCTCTTTCCATTTTGGCGATGTGGGATCTCTTTTAGATGCAGAGGTATTCAAAGGCCAGCTCGGATATTGTTCTGTGCTTTGTAATATAATTCAAGGTAGATTGGCGCAGGCATTGGTTAGCACAGAAACACCAGCTGTGTGGCAGTCTGGGTCCAAGCTTTGTTCTACAAGTTGTGTACTCCTTTTTCCAAAGGTGACTCCTGCTGTGCTAGATTATTGGCTGTAAGACTTCTATGTTGATGGGGGGATTGCTGTCTTACGAGACTCACTGGTCGCAGAGGTTTGGCCTCCTACTAGCAGGGCTGAAGGCTGGTGAACTTTGTCATGGTACCACCTCTTGGCCTTGGATGATCCCATCCTTTGGATAGGTAAACATAAAAGAACTGGAAAACATAAATTTGTACGTGCACTTTCTACATTTGGCCAGGTGAAACTCCTAAAAATCCTTTACTTCTTGCGTATCTATTGCCCTAGTTATTTGTCTTCAGGAAAATATAAGAAAAATATGTTATATACTAGTAAGAAAATAATTTTAAAGGAGATTAAAAAAATCTTTAACTACAGTGATTTGGATATCAACTCCTTAATTCAGATTTATATCTTTAGGGACCCAAATGTTGTAATTATTAAAAATTTCCGTTGAAAAGAATTCTTTACATTTAAGTCTTCCCGCAATGTCTGTGGCATCTCTGGCTGTAGCGTGGAGTAGGTCTTGATAAAACAGCTTTTCAGAGTTGTCTTTCAAGTGCCTCCTTCCCATGCTCCGGTGCGACAGAGCCTCCCTCTTACGGGACGTGTCTGGTATTGCAGGGGCAGGCAGGAATTCCCCGTGCCAGGGACGGTGGGCCTCGAGCACTGTCTCGGTATCGGAAAACAAAACAGGGAAACCCCCAAACGCTGCTGACTTTCTTAACACCTCAGAAAGGCAACTGCCAGCAAGAGCAGAGCACTGAATCTCAGGCTCAATTCTTAACTGTTGAATGTCTCAGGACACAGTTGTTTTTTACAACACTGTAGGAGTCCTGATTGATTAAAAAGTTTCTGCTTCTTGTTGGATAGAAACAATATAGCTTATTTTTGAATATTTCTCTTTTGTATTGTTTTTTATGATCTCTAAAAACATACACATGGAGTTAGTTTTTGCTATAGGCCTATATAGCCTTTTAAATAGGGGGTCAGAAGTGTGTTTATGTTATTATATAGTTTATAATCCTTCCCTATGTGTAAATATTTATTAAAGACTGTCATAGAATGATTTTGGATGGAAGGGAACTTTACAGGTTATCTAGTCCAACCCTGCTGCAGGAGCCAGGGGTTCAACATGACTTCAACCAGATCAGGTTGCTCAAAGCCCCATCCAACCTGACCTTGAATGTTTCTAGGGATGTGACCTCCACTACTTCCCTCGGCAACCTGTTCCAGTGTTTCACTACCCTCATTGTGAAAAAATTTCTTCCTTATATCCAGTCTAAATCTACCCTCTTTTAGTTTAAAATTATTACCCCTTGTCCGGTCACAACACACCTTGCTAAAAAAAGTCTGTCCTCATCTTTCCTGTTGGCCACTTTTATGTACTAGAACGCTTCTGTAAGGTCTCCCTGCAACTTTTTCTTCCCTAGGCTGAACAACCCCAACTCTCTCAGCCTGTCTCAGTATAGTGTGCCATGTTCAAGCATGTTACTCACAAGGTTTAATTCTGGTCTACTGTGAATGTTTTGGCCAAATTCAGGTTAGCCACTACCTAAATAGTAACGCTAAAATTGGGATAGGAATGTAACAAAAATACACAAATATTCAGAAAAGACTGACTAAAACAGAGAGGTACTTGCCAGACTGTGACCAGTAAGAAAATCTCCCTTCCTTCATAACACAAAAACTTCTTGTTTATTCATGAAGAAACTGTCTGGGTCTATGTGATGCAAAGGAGAGGAACATAACATAGTTAGTGCACTACAGATTTTATGCTGGACATCCAAAAATATGCATAGATATACATTAAGGACTACAGACCATCTTGGTTTTACTTTATATTGAGACTTTCATCTTCATATAGAAGTGTCAGCAGCTTGAAATTATCTTACTATTAACATAATTGATGAAAGACAATCAAGAGCTGTAAATATTTAGACTTTTTTAAAATTGAGGTATTTTACGGAGGTGTTGAATACAAATTTACAGCTTGACTTAAGTCTCTACAGATTTGCAAATATCACCCATGATCATTAAGAACTGATCCACTGGAAAAAATGAAAATCATGTTTTGTTTTACACTGGATCACTTTTAAGATTAGTATTTTTGACAATTTAAAATGTATGTTTAATTATATATTGTTTAATTTTGTGTTATGTGAAGGTGACCTACAGAGTAATTTCCTGCATGTCATTTTCCTACACAAAGTAGTGCCAGACTTTCATCTAAAACACTGCAGGGCTGCTCTGATTGAATTTGATTCCTGGCATTAGAAATCTGGGCTAAGTTGCCTGCTTCTTAGGTGTGTTGTTAATATTTCCAAACAAGCATTGACAATTGTTAATGTCTTCCAGCCTCTCATAGAGTGCTGAAAATAGATTGCTTTGATTGTTACTATATTTCATTTCTGTCTGTACAAACATAATTTTATTTCTGTTTAGGCATGTCAAAATACCTTTGGTTAATTTTGTGAGGAAAGGCCTTGATACAGAAAAGCTGAGAGTATCAAAGGTCTTAAACCTGTAAAAAATCTGTCATTTGAATGTCACTGGAGAAAGATCCAAGGCATTGGAAGAGACACTTCTCCTGGTGCTTATCTTTGTGGCTTTTGCTGCATAGCTGCTCTCACTCACTTAAAACATAAAAGCAAATTTTACTTTTAGGGTGAGGGAAATTACTTTAAATTGTATCATCCCATTATCTCTATTTTAAAAAATTCCCTGTCCATTTGTTTGTCTTTCATGCAACATCACCTCACTTTGCATCCTGATTCCACTTTTCAGGGATACGTCTCTGGGCATAGCACAGAATATATTTTGTACCTCTAGATATTCTGCTGTTAGAGTCTCATACAGAAGAATTTGTCTGCATTAGTGGTTTAGTTCAGATCAGGAATATGCTTTGAAGTAAATCTGCTTGTCCCTGCTAAAGGTGCTTTGATTCATATCAAGGAGCAGTCTTGCAGTGCTTTATTGGATCTCTTTCAGATGAAACCAAAGAGGATAATGTGTTCCGAGAGCACATTCAATGTTCACCAACTGCATTCATTCCTTAATGGGACCGGATTGGTTCTTGTCTGAGGTAAGCCCTCATGAAATATGCACAGTGAGGGTGTCAGGTTGTCAGCACCAACTGTTTCATTCCTCAGCTCTGTTTCTAGTGATCCCCAGTCCTTGCTGATGTGTATATGGCCTCTGTCTTGTTGATACGTTTCTTTTTAATAGAGGAGGTATCTGTCTCTTTGACCTTGGGAGTCCTTGTGGAAACATCTCATAACAATTGTGTTTCTGTGAGAACACACATCCAATTGCACTTCCTCTGTTTATGAGGGAAGGGGGAATGAAAACAGTTCTTTGCCAAAGCCCAGTCTGAGGTTTTACTGAATATATGGCAGATTCCTCAGTGCTGGGGTTCTGCTGGAATCAACTGCATTGGAGTTCACATATCCCCAGAATCAGGGTATTCCCCACATTCTCTCTGGAGCTCAACTTCAGGCCTGCCCCATCTGCAAAAGTAGGGGAGTGAAGAGACGTACAAAGGGAGGTTTGCCAGATATTAACAGGGATGTAACAAAATGGAGCATTCCGTCCTTATGCTGTGTAAATAATAATTTCCGGAGTCTTCTGGGACCCATTTTCATTTCCATTTTCTTTCTTGCCTTCCCAAAAACCTCGTCACAAAAGGAAGAGATAGAAGCTGACCTTCAGATGTCATGTTTCTTCATGTGGTATCTTTTTTGAGAAAGCTTGACTCTAGAGAGACTAAAAGAAAAATAAATTTTGATAATGATGAACTAATGCAGTCCTAATGCAATGCTCCTAGACTGACTGGGATTTAATGGCATGTCAGTGTAGCAAATTTCTGGATTTTAATGAGATAAGTAAAATAACTGCCCTTTACAACATCATATTATTGATAGGTTGAACTTGATTAAATTAGAGTAGAAGCAGTTTGCAGACTGTGGCAAATATACTGTGGAAACATTGAGTTCAACATCACTGACATAGCAAAGATTTTTAGTTATAGATCAGAGTCACAGGAACCTAAATTAAAAATTAATTTGGAAAGCTGCAAATATTATGTTGCAGTTTAGCCCCAATACCGGCTTGATCAGCAGCCGAACATGAGCAGTTGTTATTCCAACACTATCCCCTCCTCATATGTTCTCTATATGTTGCAATGAACTCTGGAAGAGAAAATGCATAAATGCCAATTCTGAATAGTGTGAGATCAAGTATCCTCAGTAAGATGGAAATGCCTGGTGCCTACAGGACAGTTCAGAGCAGTTTTGAGGTGGTCCTGGTTTTCTGATTTTTACCATGGTTTGGCACTTGTAATTCTATACTATGGCTGAAGCTAGTGTGCATTGATACGGCTGAGGTTGGCATGCCTCTAGCACATAAGAAAAGGAAGTGATCTTACTTAAGATTTTGGGCAATTATTCTGTGAAATTTAGGTAATCTATGGTAAAAGTGTCCTCCAGTTAGAAGTTCAGTTCAAGCAAGTGGCTTGAGCAAAACTCACAAAATACTTGATGTACTTTTTGGATACGAAACATGCTAATCATTTTTGTTCCTCACTGAAACCCAGAGGCAGGAAATAAGCTTCAAAGAGATGTTAGTGTAGCAGAGTGTTATTAAATTCTCTGCAGTTGGATGAAGCCTTGAAGATTTTGGGATAAAACTGAGCTGTCTCAATGAAACAGCATTTTTTAAATTGTTATGTATCAAGCTAATAGATGCTTCAAAATTTTCCTTCATTAACTGGAAAGCATTAAAAGCTCAAAACCACCGTGAAGGATGTGTTAATCAAAAATATTAATGAAATGTACTGGTTTTCAGATATATGTTCCCATGCACAAAAATAAGAGCTCTGTAATTGAGACTACACTAAGTATTGTGGCTATATTGGCTGAGTTAGCAGCCCCAGGTGCTGACTGGCATTCAATGTTGCCAATTTTTTGCTCTGTTAGCTATATAAATGGGGGGAAAAAAGAGACCCTTAACAGCAATCCAGTCTTTACTAATGGGAAGGTGCTTAAGATGCAAATGAAAAGCTCTCCTATCCCCTTTTTCAATATATATAGTAAGTGTATTCAGTCTGTCCTCGCTTTCCTCCTATTAAATAAATTTATTGTTTGAGACTGAGCTGTGTGGATTTCTGTTCTGCTCAGTGGTTGTGCTACAATACAAAGATCATAAACCTCATTCCCATGTAAGGACATCTCTTTCTTTCTGTAGCAGAAACTCATTAATTTTAATACACATCAGTGAAGCAGCTGAGTGGGCTTTGAGGTCTCCTTCATAGCAACATGTTGTGTTGCTTCTGCACCACTGAGTTCATTATTCTTTTATTAAGAAAGCAAAGAGGAATACAGTGTGTACAGTCCTAATGCTGTCTTGCTCAGGTATCACAGGGCATCAGCGCTTGCCAGAAACATAAAGAGCATGCTTCAAAAATGAAATGAAATGAAGCATTCTTTGTTTTGTTTAATCCGTGAGTGATGAATATGTGGCACATATTTCTACATGAATTGCTGCTTCTCTGTCTCCTTCTTACTCTAGAGTTACGTAGGTCAAGGCTAGGAAAATTGGCTGTGTAAAAAAAGAAATGCCAGTGATGTTAGAGCAAATAAAGAAGTAGTCTACATTTCCTTGGAAAACAGCTGTATATAAGGTATTTCCTCAAGTCGCCAATAGTTATCTGTGCTGACCTGAGTATTTTTAACAGAAGTGCACAATTACTTTCTGTGATGCTTCTTTAGGATTGAGAATACTTTCCAGCCCTGGGACCCCAGTTACATTTTTACCAGTTCTTAAATGGGTCTGAAAGTCTTAGCCCAGTTGTACCAAGATGCACAAGGGAGTCATTCACCTAGTATTCAGGTCAGTGAAGCTTTTTAGGGGACGAACGCAGTGGTGCTCGGGACCTGTTTGTATTGATTCAGGTCCAATTCAGATTTGAATTGAGGATGAAGGTTTGATTCAGCTGTGACATCTGCCAGCCTTTTGTACCACATTGGTTCTCTCAATAAAAAAAATAAATAGCAGATAGAGGGTCTGTAAATTTCAGCAAATTTGAAATTAGTGCTCAGGCAGAATATGTGGTCGTTTCTGCATAGCCAACATTAGCCATCCTTTTACTTTGTTCGTTAAAGAAGTCTCTATTTAATTTCAGTTTTGATTTGAGAATTTCTCAGGACTCAGGTATGGGGATTAAATCCAAGAAGCTATTCCGAAGTTTTCCAAGACCAAGACTCCCTTCTTCTTTTCTCTTTTGAAGTTTGTCTTTCATTACTGTCCTTATGTAAATATGCCCTTTTTTTTCTGGTTTCCCCCAAGACTTATTAATTCTAATTATAGCCCAAAAGTCTAAGTAATTCCCATACTCTGAAAAATGTGCATCCGAGCTCCAGTAGAACCTTATCCAGCCTACCGCTCCTGGGCAATTGTTCAGAAAAAAAGAATGAAGGAAGGCATATTGGAATGTCTCCCAGTAACCCCATGCTGTTATCTCCCTATGATGATCAATTAGTGTCCTGTCAAGAACTGCTCACATTGATTGATGTGCTGTGTGATAGAGGATATCTGCTGTGTTTGCTTGTTTGCAGTTCATGTACAACAGAAATGTTCTGTGTAGTGTTTTTTTGTTCTGCACTGGGAACTGAGTTGTGGCTGGAGAGCAGAGAGGCAGGCAGCCTTGCTTTCTTGTACTTGTTACCTGCATAACAGGTTGGGTGAATCCTTTGGCAGGAAGACAAAACAGTTGAGCATGTTTTGCTAAGCAGACTTTTGTCTGGCGTGGGCAGAGACTAGAGGGCTCTTGTCAAGAACAGAGAGTAGACAAAAAGCCAAGCACTGGAAATGCTAAAAGAAAAATTGCTTTCCTGGGGAGCCAGAGAAGTGTGCTGCAATCTAAAGGTGAAGTTTGTTATATCTACTGTTCTTCTCCGTGTCTACATTAATGTGAGTGCTTTCATGGTTCCCTGAGAGTTTTATCAGCCATCAGCAATCCAAATTTAACTAGATCAACATTTATAAATCTTTACACAGCACTCTGGTTGCCAGTCAAATGAGAAAGAGTTGAAGGTTGTGATCTCTTGGAAGCAGTGTGGCCTTGGATCACTGTACATTGACTGAAGAGATTTCTCGATTTTTATCATTGCCCTGCCAGGCAGAAAATAATATTTACCTCAGAGTAAGTAACCAACCTCTTAATGATTAAGTAAATCACTGGAAGAATTGGTAACACTCATTTACTGTAGGAGAAAAGGTGTTTTCCATGACCAGATATCTGCATTCCCAGGGACATAGTCAGGTCCCTGGTGGCTGGCATACTAAAAGTGACTGACTTGCTATCAAGAAATCTTCTGGAAGTGCGGTAGCTGGAGATAGGCTTGCTGCTTGGACAAAGGCAAATCGTTGCTGTGAAATATCTTCGTGAAAAGCATCAAAGCATCCTAGCTAGAGAAAAAACCTCAGGCCTGGAGATAACTGAGATTCAGAAAATGTCAGGTTTTATGGAAAGAGCCAGATGATGGCAGCATAGAATGCGACAGAAGACTGAGAAAATTCCTGGGTTAAGCAGCAAGAGATCTGCCCTTGAAAACTGAGTCAGAGTTCAGCCTTTCCATCTCATCCTCTGCTTCAGCAGTGGCTTTTGAAATATAGGTTTATAGTCCTGGGAAGACGAAAAGAAAACAATGATTTTGTTCTGTGTACATGTGTTGATCTTTCATAAACTATGCAATAAATCAGCTCAGAAATCTTTTCAGTGTGGCATCGGAGAGAAATAATTCTGCTTCATCCTTTCAGACCCAGAAATGTATTTTTTCCTAGCTGTGTATAGCAATTCCTGTCCTCTGCAAATAATACCTTGCTAATTCTTGTCTTCAAAGCCTAGTCTGTAACTACTGTGGCCTGCAAGACAGAATTAAGAATATAGCACTGGATATAATGAAAAATACAAGCCATGTGCGTGTTAATTTTTCAAGAGAAAAGCTTAACGACTGATGTCTGAATCAAAGATGACTGACTTGGGCATCTAAGAAACTAATGTCTTTTTTTTTGTTGCATGATAGAGAAGTGTTGCCTCTGTGACAAGATACCAACCTGCATCTTCTTGGAGCACTGTTTTACTGGTATTGGCAAAGGACAAGGAGATCACTGTGCAGGGGCTTTTTTCTCTAGGTCTACTGATTTGTATTGGTCACGAAAGTGGGGAGTTGCATTTTAACACAGCTCTTCAGAATTTCTTCTGCAGAGGTAGCTGTGCAGTCCCAGAGGAAGGAAGCTTGCAGTGGAACACTTTTAGGACATGTACCATTATGAGATAGGAAGGGAGAGAAGAAACACAAAGTCACAGTACGTACACTGCTGCTTTGGATATGCCTTACCTCTATGCTGATACCACTTGGAAGTGGGATTGCACCTCTGTATGATGGTAATGTTCAACTTTGGGAGAGGTTCCACAAACCAGCTGCTCCAATGGTTTTATTTTAATGTTTATTGGCAATATTCCCCTCACAAGCTTATAGAAATAGTTTTCTGGATAAGCAAAGGATAAATGACTGTAATGCACTTGAACATTAAATGCTCTTCTGCCAACAAAAACTGCTGAATTAATACTTGTTATATCTGCAAACTCCTCAGTCTCCTTGGGACTTAATTTGAAATTTCAAGCATATGAGTATTTTATGTGTCTGAACGTTTACAGAAAGAAGTGCTGCAAAGAGAAACTGGGACTGTACCAGCTTCTAAGTTTCTGAGTGGGATGAGAATGCAATACATTTTAAGTTCAAGAGTTTTATGGAATGTCAGACTCTCATTGCAGCTGTGACAGGTTCTGAAAATCTCAGTTATTGTACAAATGGCCCTTGTTTGCAGAGCAAAACTGACTCCTTTGCCCACGCTTCCTGCCATCTGAAAAAAGGAGGTCATCTTCTATAAACAGCAGGAATTGTCAAGCCCTACTTCACTGGGCTACTTAAAAAAAAAAAAAGGATGATAGCTTTTATCCTTGTATTTGTCTAAGCATCATCCCTGGGACTGCACTCATCATGTAATTTTACCCCAGCATTTGCAGAAGGTGATATTCTGACTTGTTCTGGTTCTATTAATATAACAGTAAATAAGGACATTGGAACTAGAAAAAAAAAAGGGATATTTTCTTGGGAAACCTATCTGGGGCAGCTCAGTTTTACGATAAGAGAGCAGGCCTCAGAAGATAGTTAAGTCTCTGTTCCCGGGTGATCTTACAAATAATAGATGTCTGAAAGGTTTCTCTGGCTGCTAAAAGCAAATTCAAACCATTCAGTAGCACCAGTAAGGGATGTCTGGAATTCCCGTGGACAGAGAAACGAAGACCTCATCTAGTATTTGTGCAATAAATCAGGAAGGGCAGAATACCTTAATGGAAGAGGAAAAAAAAGTAAGATACCTGGTGCTACTTATGTCCAATACAAACTAAAATCTTTGCCAACAGGGACCCATTTCTTAATACCCTTACAGCACTTTGAAGATCTAAATTAAGTGCTATTATTATTTTTACTACAGAAGCTAAAATTGATCTTCTAAATAAATATATTGGAATTTTATCTTTAAAACCTTGTACAAAAAAGGCCCGTGTGAGAATTTTTGGAAGAGGAATGAATGATATGGTACATTTTTCAACATAGTAATAAGGCATTCACAATTAGACCCTCCACTTCATATAGGCTTGGAGGAAAGGAATTTCTAAGTCAGCATGTGGTACCATTAAGCACAGTTAAAGGTAGTTTAATAATAGTCTTTTCACATCCTTTTAGTGCATGTGACTCTTTAAAGTAAAAAAAAGAAAATTGCTCCTGGAGATTGAGTGCACTGTATTCATGCTGTTCCTCACCTCTGACTGTAAGTACTAGAATAGGGAGGGTGAACAAAACATGACCATGAAAATGGGCATCATAATTGGGGAGTGATAATGCCAGTGCACATTTCCTAGAATTGCTAATTAGGTGTGTGTCAGGGGTAAGCACACACAAGCTCAGTGCTTGGCCGTGGTGCTCCCCCTCGGAGATCTGCATTTCTATTCATGAAATTTTTTATGTCTTTTCTAACCCATAATTTTCAAGACAGCCACGTGTTAGTGCGTCTGCTGTACAATCTCTGCTGTTAGTCCTTTGGAGTGAACAGGAATATCCTGACACTGTCTCTCGCCACAGTCAGTTTTAAAGGTTTGAACCGCTCCAAGAAAACACTTTGCTCCTAATCAGCAGCTAGTTTAATACAGAAAAGTTTTGCAGCTCTTACACTGCTATGCTGAAAAAATTGCACTCTTTTACACATTACAAAAGGTTGTAATGCTGGAAGGTGGACAAGCCCTGCTGGTCATTTACTATAGAATTAGTAATATCGTCTTTACAACTTTATCTTTTCTGGGATAGGAAGGACCACTGTGGCTAGGTGACTGACTTTGTGTGACTAGGCCTGGATTACTGTGTGTGAACAATGATTCTTAGAAAGAGAAAATCAGATGGTGGGAGCCTGCAGCTGAACATCCTGGGTTCTTTGAAAATCCTCACCTCAAAAATATTTTAAAGTAAAACTACATTTCTAGTTTCATTTTGAGTGCAGTGAATGATTTTGTAGTATTCTTCTGGGAGATCTATAAATATACAGCATAAATTAAATTACATTGTATGCCTGCTTAATATTCACTTGGTTTGTTGAACAGCATTTAAAATTGCACATAAACATGATATGAAGGAGATAGAACAGATTCTGGGCTTAAACAAAGTCTCAGTCTGAAAGTGGTAGAATGGTAACCAAAGAAGGTAACATTTTTAAATAACAGATATTATTAGAACAATTTTATGTTGTTTTGTGTTGTTTCATTTGTTTTCTTTGCTGAGGCTGATGCATATTGCACTCTATCACATGTTCTTTCTCCTACTCTTCATTTTTGCCAAGATCTATAGGAAGAAAATTTTATTGTATTTGAAACAACTGCTTTTTCTTTATTATTCTGACTTATGCAGTGATGTGCATGACAGCATCAGAAACTGTCCAGAGCCTCCCAAACTAATTCTTAATAACAAATATAAAAAATACTATAAGTTTTCTTGGTCACGTTACCTTCTGAGACATTGTGATTAAGATGGTATATACATGTTTACTGTATACATACATACAGTATGCATATGTGCAGTAAATTTCTGCAAAACTAATATGAAATTATACACTTGTGTTTTATTTTCGGTCCTTATATTTGCAGATAATTTTAAGAGTTGCAGTTATCAAAAGGAAGAAACTAGTTTTAATAAATTATTACTTCATATATAGAGTAAAACTGTGCAGACTGAAAATGATTTGTAACTATAATTTGTATGCCTATGTTACTGTCATGTTCTCAGTTTGCTATGACTTTATTCTTCACAACTAGTTAAAAGTTGTTTCAGAGCATTACTGTGTCCTATTTTGTATTTGCCAAGTTTTACCCCAAAGGAATTTGCATTTCAGTTCTGAGGGAAATTCTTCCTGTACAGTCGGTGATTTGCAAGGTGCTTTGTGATATTTAGTGATAAAAGGTGCTGTGTAAATTATCATTACTACCATATGGCCTCATCCTGTTCCCAGTTCAAATCTACTGGGGGAAATCTCTCAGCAACATCAACAGAAGCACAGCTGGTCCAGACACAGTTGATGACAGTATTCTTTTGGTTTGATTAGTCCTTCTATGGGAAAGTGCAAATGTATTAAGCATGAGAAGAAGAAACAAAGCTTCTCAAAAATGAAAACCACTCTATAATGTGTTTGAGAGATGCCAAAATCTGTTCTCAGTAGAGACAATTGTAACGGATTTTAAATTGCCTTGGTCAGAGTGAAAAATGGTTTTAAGAGCACTGCTTACAAACTACCTGGACTTTCAGGTCAGTAATTTGCTGTAGAAACGCTCCAGGACTCGATGTATTCAAGCATAACATGTTAGATTTTACTAAGTTCTCCTTTTCCTCTTATGCTGACCACTGGTGCACTGATACAAAAGTAAACAAAGACTGCTGGTGCAGCCATGTTCTGTGTTGCTTTCAGATGAGGGAAACAAGTAGTCTTACCCGTGGGATATGCTGATTGTCATGCCTGCAATGCAGGCAGAGTTTCCTTCTATTGCTTACAGAAAAGCATGGCAAATTTGTATCAGTGATTCTTTCCACTGTGGCCTCTTGCAGTCTGAAAATATTTTCAAAATAAAAATGACAATGCCAGTGAGAATGAACTTTGACAGAACTATAATGAAATGCATGGGAGGGAGCACTCAATCTGCAGATTTTGAAAGAAAATCTAGTTCCACCTCCAGTCCTGCAAGATGTGGTGTTGGACCAAGGACTTTCAGTACAAGTGGCAACAGTGTACAGTGTAATTCGTACATGGTGAGAATAATCCTTTCTGGTGCATGCAATATTAATACTCTAGGGTTTTCTCCATCTGTTGTCATGTGTGTTAAAAGTGTAAACTCAGAGGCAGGAATTCACTTTATTGTTTTATGCGTTTATTGTGCCTAGCACAGTCAGATGTTTTTTGGGAGATATAACCACTACTGTAGTACAAATAATGTGGGAGATTTTTTTGTCTTAGAGAAGTCACAGGAACAAAAAATAAGACTAATAAATAATGTCCCTCGTAGGTATATAAACTACTTCATAAAATAGATATATTTTTTATAATTAAGTGCAGGCAAAAAAGTTACTTCACTACTTTAATGAAGGTCTAGATTTTCATTTAACACTCGTATAACTTTGGAAATCTACTGACAAATGTGCCAAGCTGCAGCAGAAGAAGAGAGTTTCTGTACTGATAGGAAGATAAAAACAGTAATCATGCGACCTGTGGTGAAGGTAGGAAAAAGAAGCTTGGGTTCCCTGATGGCTCTCAGGGCACACACTGTTAGCATGATTTCTACAGCATGATCTCTCAAAACCCTCACCTGTGCCCAGGCAGAAGAATCTCCTTCTTTGTCCCCAAACACTAAGAAGCTGGACTGCATTTCTGCAGCCATGTTAGGAGGAGGTTTCCTATTTGTAATCCTGCTGCAGTAAAGAAGGTGACTCACATCATTATGTCAGTGTCAGTCTGTAGTGTTTCGGGTGAAATTTTTTGAAGACAGATGTATTAATGACTGGAAGGAATAAAGAAAGAGGTGATAGACTTTCATTTGCTTCAAGTGAAAAAATATATGGCTTTTGTTTTTGGAGAAATTTTTTAAACTTCTAAATATAAAATTTGAGGATTTAATGTCCGTTTGTGGGCCTTATGTGTTAACCATATTAAAAATTTATGAAAGATTAAGTAGGTGCAGAAAAGGAAGATTCTGTCTCTGTATAGCAACTTCTAGAAGAAAATTTAATCTAAGACTACCTTTTTTCCTCTTGGTATATTAAATATCCTCAACAATGAATTCCAAGCTTGATTTTATAGGTCATAGATTAGACATAGATGAAAGTCACGTTTTCATATTTACTTTATTGTCCTGCTAACAACCTGCACTTTATGAAATAAACAACAGTGTGTGCTCGAAAAGCAGAAAAGAGACAGGGCCATCTTGTTCACTGCTCTGTTGAAGTACATTTTTGTTTGGCTCATCTGAGGGGGAGAATTACGTTATACAGTGGGAGAAACTAAGATGTGTCATTGCATTTTTTGGGTCTTGAACATCTCTTTCAAATGTATTTCATAAAATATTCCCTACTGGAAGAGCTTTGGTAAAAGTGCTTTTGCAAAGTGAGACTGCTTGAAGGAGTTTGGAAGGCAGTTAGGAAATGGAATTTTCCTCAGGGGAAGCATTCAAGTGTGTTTTTTTTTCTTTAAAGCATTTTTTTCATCCTGAATTAAGGTAAAAAGCCAACAGTTTGCAGTCTCTCTTGGGGTAAAAACTATGTTTTAGGAGAACCAGATTGGAAATTTCAGTTCACCTTTAGCTGCTAGCAGGCACTACAGCTGCCTCTTGGGGACAACTGTATTTCTCAAAATCCATGCAGTTCTTTCATGCAAGCATATTTTAGCTGATGGTATATTGCTTTCATTGTAATTTTGTCCAGCTCAAATAGTTAGCCAGGCATGGATGTGATTACAGATGTGAGTGGAAGATTGCAATGACTCATTTCACTTAGGAGCCTTGCTTGGACTGTAAGGGATCACAAAATTTCAGAAAATTGCTGAAAAGAAGTCCCTTCTGCCAGTGGGGAAAAATAGCACTTTCATCAAGGAAAACCGGCAAACTATTGTCACGCTTAGAGTGGTGTGAGTTTCACTTCATCTGATCCCAGTAAATGCCCTTTGTCCAGAATTTTCTCTTTTCTTGGTTTCTCCACACTGGGTGGCTGTGCTGAGGTGCTGGGGGGGTGCTGCAGGGGTGGGCAGCCTCTGTTAGGAGAGACTGGGGTCAGACCAGCCAGTTCCACCGGCCCCACTGAGGACACAGCTGAGCCCTCAACCAGGCTGTTGGTGCCTCTGAAAGCATTGTTAAGAAAAGGCAAAATGCCACAAAGACAGTGAGGAAAAATGTGAGAAACAACCCTGCAACACCCCTAAGGTTGGAGAAGAAGGGGGAAGAGGAGGCACTCTAGGCACAAGAGCAGAGATCCATAATGTGAATAGGATGAGAGCTCCCTAGTGCAAGCCAGCAGGTTCCCTCGCGACTCTCTGATGAAGTGATGTGAGTGTCTTTCTAGTATTTGCTGATTACAAGCCACGGCAAAAAATGTCTCAGGCAGGGGAGAGATCATATCTTTCTGAGAGAAACAATGTTGTGTATTTTTGCCTTAATTTCTTCGTGTGTGTTTGTATTTTAGATATTCTGAAACAAGAAAGAAGAGTGGTTTCTTAGGAGATAGAGCGTATAAAAGTTTTTATATTTAATTCCCTATCTGGGTCATTCACTTTTTGATCATAGTGCTTTAGCACTTGACTGGAGTCTGAAGATAAGGAAAATGTGACCATCTAGTGCCCACTAGGCATTGCAACAAAACCTCCGCAGTGAGTTTTTCCAGAGCAGAGGCCCAGCCACAGGCCAGAGTTTGCAATGAAAAAGCAAACCAGTGCCTTGTGCTAGAAGACAGGTAGGTTCCTTAGTTTCAGTTTCTGATCACTGGGCTGAGTACAGACAGCCCTCTCAGCCTCCTCTGTTTTCTTTTCCAAAGGCAGTGTGATATTTAATTACCTACAACTGTTTCTTTTTATAATGAAAACAAATATTTGCAATATACTTTGTGCACTAAAACATGTCTGATGCAGCCTTACAGAATGTGAGCTCAAATGGATTTTTAAAATTTGCATAACTGAAATTTGTTTTTCTGTATCTTGTCTGGACAACTGGTACTCTATTGCACACACAGGCGGAGGTATAATGATGGGTTCTGCTGCAGTTAATGCTGCTGGGAAATGCAGAATTTTCCTTTTTTTTTTTGCATTTGTGACATGTACTTTACTGCTTTCTTTTAAGCAGCTTAGAATCTTCTCTGGAAAGTCAAGTATCTTACGCTGGCTGCGTCCTGAACAAAAAGAGCAAGTCCTCTAATGATATCACACTGGGATGACTGGAACAGCCAAACAGCACGTCTTTCTGGAGTATATGTTCAGACAGTTAATGGCTGTGTGGAAGTGTTTAGTGATTACATAGAAGTAATTTATTCCATAGAATTCCTCACCACACTTTTTACAAGATCACTTCCCACTTTAGGTTCACTCCCCTCTTCTGCTGTTATGGGTTGAGGGGAGGAGTTTGTGACGCTGTAGAAACTGTCCTATGTGATGTTAGTGAAAGAGTTTTCCAAGGATTTTGCTGCACACTGCTTAGATGGGGAAGGACCATCAGCATTCCACAGCAAAAAACTCTCCAGAGCCAAAACATGTGTATCAACCAGTCCTATCTGTTGAGGGAATTATCTGTGTTTTCTGATGCTAGAGGTTTTCCTTTATTCGGATGATTTTAGTTGCTTGGTGAGTATGCAAGATAGATAGGCAGAAGTGATACCTTATATTAGACAGACCAGTTAATTGGAAAAAAGAGGTTTTGGTCACAGAAAAGCCATTAAGGACAATGTGTCTTGAAAACCTGTCTTTTTTTTTTCAGTTTTATCTTTTGGTTTGATGCAAGAATTCAGCTCTCTTGGTCAACAACCCCAAGATGTCCAAAGCCTTTACCACCTCCCTCAGTTGGCTCCAATTCTGTGTTTGGGCTTTGGGGCAAAAAATTTGGAGCATCACAGCAGTTTAAAGGAAAGGTATTACACAAAGAGGTCTTGAAAACCCCAGAGCTTGCTAGGCTTGAATTTCTTACGTTCTGCAGCTCCTGAGGAATTTAACACTGAGGCTGGTCCCAGAGAGGTCCTTGCTGTGACCTAGAGGTGGGGCGGATCCATGCTACGTCTAGCTTGCTCCAGGGAGATTGCTCTGACTCACAGGCCATTTGTTGAGCAGGCAGGGTTTGGCTGTCTGCCTCTTCCTTGAGCATGTCAAGAAAACTGCTTATGAGCTGGATGGCCCAACCAAACAACTTTAAGCATGGTATAATCCAAAGTACCAGAAAGAATAAGACATTTTCTCACCTTGCAAAGCTTTCTACTTATTTACTTACTTTCCTATTTTCTGAGTGCAGTTATTTATTTACTTATTTCCTGAGTGCAGTTAGGATATTAAAATCAATGTCATTATTCACCTGAGTGTATCCTGTTTGACACAAACAGGGACAGCAAAATCAGGTCCTCATCTGAATTATTCAGAAAATAGATTTGTATGAGTCAAGAACTATATAAACTACAGTCACTGGAGATGAACCAGAATTCTTTCTGTCTTTGAATGTAAATAGAGTGAGAGGTTTTAATTATACTTTATAGCACCTACTTGTACCCTTGATAATTTAAGTGAACTTAACCAAACTGAGATCCCATCAAGTTTTAATTATGTGCTTAGAGCATTAATAAAATAAGCCATCAAATGGCCCTGAAAACACAATCATATGTGCCCCAGTACCTGCATATATCATAGAGATGTACAGTCCCTAAATGCCTGACCACAGATTAGTCTGGTTTGGGTGGATAAATAGAGATAAGGTTGTCTTGTGGAAATACACACTCGTAAGAAATTGTTGTCTAAATATACTGTTTTCAGCCTACAGCTGTGAGTTCATTTTCCTCTGCAACCTACTACTTCTTGCCAGGTTTCTGATCAGTCAGGAACATTGTATAATTCTGTGTCAGGTAGCCTGGGGCATTTTCACAGGCCTCTACAGGATAGACCAGTCTCATTGCAACTTGTAAATTCACAGTTTAGGCAGGTTGTTATGTAACTACAATAAGATTTCTAATCTTCTTTTGCCCAAAGCTGTTACACATGGCCAGATTCTTGGCAAATGCAAAGCAGTTAAGTTGAAAGCAGTGGAAATCATACTGCTTTATACTGGCTGAGAATCCAGGCCACAATGTATATGGAAATCATAAATACCTCTGCTATGCTTTCTGATATTTTGTGGTATTTTAGTGTTTTGTGCTTACGTATGCCTCTGCAGTTACTTCTGGTTTCTGTTGTCTGGATGAAAACAGAATTGAACTTTTCTATCAGCTTGCATATATATGTATACACACACACATATTAAAAAGTACCCCTTGCTCTCTGCAGCAGAAAACCAAGGAAAGGTGTAAGAATCCCTTTGTGTTTTGGATGGATGATGAAGGCTGATGCACCTGAAGAAAGCGAGATGGACAGGTCTCTGGCTGATGCCAAGACTGTTGTGGTTTATCAAGAAGCCCACGGTGGTTCCTGGAGTGTGCGGAGGTAAGTGTACTCCAGTGTCACGTCCTGGTCTTTCCATTGTTGTTGGAATGGTGAGCCCTTGCAAACACTGTTGCCTCAAAGGCTCAGTTGTATTCAGAGACTGCAGTGCTGGTGTTCTCATTGTCAAACTTTTATAGAACTGAGCACAGCTGAATGATTTCCCACCTCCACTACAGCAGACAAGAGCAGAATGTGCTGCCTGCAGCCATTAGAGTCTATACCACCTAGAATTCAAGGCAAGAGAAGGCTGAAAGGCCAGTGTGTGACCTGGCTGCTTGAGAGAGTACACAGAAGTATTTTGAGCTGCAATGGGATGAAGGTATTGAGGTTGCAATATATATTTGTCAGAAATAATCTAAACACGGCTGAATGTACTGAAGAGGCTAAAATTAGCATTTATCTGTGTTGGTGGTATCTTATTTTGTAACTCTTGGAGGAAATAATTCAGTGAGAGCAGAATTGCAGCAGTTAAATGGAAACACCTTTAATTCTATTTTTGTCCTTCCCACCTCTTAGAGCTAAAGTACCTTTCCAACTGCCACAGCAGGTCTGTGCTATCATGTTTGTCAGTCCTTCTAGAAATAAAAGAGAGGAGTTAATGTAGTCTGTAAATAAACAAATTTTCTGCTTTAGATGATACTATATCCTGAGGTCTTATTGAAACATATACATATTAACTATCCATTCTCATTTGGCTGTGACTATTAAGTATCTGTCTAGAATAGAAAGGATATTTATTGTAATGTGACAATTCTGCAGATGCTTTGTTAAGTTTTAGATAAAGCAACACAGAGCCTTTTACTAAACAATAATAATAATATTGTATTTATCTTAGTATTTCATTAAATGCTTCCTATGTTAAGTCATACACATCTGTTTTCACAAATAGGTGTGTAAGAAATGCAGTGTAATTTGGGGTTGGACTGTATAAACGTGCCTTTGTGAAACCAACAGGCCCGCGGCTTTATGCTCCCACCAGGGGGCAGGACGAGATAAAAATTAAGGCTCATTAACAGAGGGAAAAAAATTACAGCCCTGCTTTTAATCCCGCCCCCCCTCGGCCCCCCTTCAAATTTTGCAAAAGCACGTTAGCTGTATGACTATCTGTATGAAAGCCAGGGTTCTTGGTTTTTTGGGTGGGAGTTACGTAAACAATGCTTGGTTTCTGCTTCAGTGAATCTATATGTATTGCTACTTCTGAGATACTCTATGTCCTCAAACATGGAAATCCTATGATCTGTTTACAGAAGCATTTTTTAACTATATGAAGCTATATAATAAATTTGCATGTTTCCCATCTTGTAAAAAACAGTGGTGTTTCAGATGCCCTCTGTAGCATTTTAGCTATTATTTTTCCTAAACACAGTTTGAAGATAATCCTAGGCACTAACTTCAAGACTGTACCATTACCATGTCCTTTGTAAAAAAAAGTGTAGCTGGAGCCTGAGGCTTATGCCATGCCCAGTTACTGGAGAATTCTGACGTCTTAAGTGTTTCTTGTATCTAGGAATAATGCAGAAGACAGCCTACTTTCTAAGGTATTGCAGTGACCCACTTGCACTGTGATGGAAAGGGACCACTGTCTGAAGCCTTTTTAGCCCAATTGTAAGTGAAATAGCTGTGAGGAGCAAAAACTGTTGGAAAAACTGGGTTTGTTCATAAGTGTATGTCCTTGTAAGGAATGCTGTTCATAATTAATTATAGACTATTCCCAGATGATTTGAGTACTCAACTCTGACCAAGAAGATCGTGAAAGACATTCTAATTTAATATCAGTAAAGGGTGATGAATCATCTGAGAATAGGAAAGTATCAACTAGTTCCCAGGCCACTCCAAATCTGTAGTTGGTGGTTGAAGCCTGTAGCTGTTACCTGTGGGTTGCTCACAGCCGTGATTTTACATGTGTGCTACCAGAGGTGCAAATCATCAGGCACCAGAAACCGTGGTAAGAGTCACTGGCTTTTCATTCATAATAGCTTTGTATAGGAAGGAACACCTCTGGCTGTGGAAAATCAACTTGAAATTGACAGTACACTTAGCTTTGCTGAAGGATCTCCCAGGCTTAAAGAACGTATTTCAGCAGTTACCAGCAAAGCAAGGCCCCATCTTGCTTAAGAGAAAAAGGGTTCCTTTATGACCTGTAAATAACGGCATGGAGGCCTGGCATATACTGTTTCTTACTCATCACTTCTGAATTGGACCTGTGAAATCTCAGCATGGTCCTGTGCACAGTCAAACTTTAACCACTGTTTTTGAGTGGTGGTGGGTTGTACTGAAGAACGTATTTACAAGCAACAACCACAGCACAGGAGTCAAGTAGCAGCTCTGTTTGTGATGATCTGCCTGTTCTCTTCCAAAGCAGCCAAACACTTATTGTTTCTCCTATAGACTTGGGATTTCTTTCTCATTTCAAAAATCAGATTTACAGGAAAAAAAATCAGAAGTCCAGAATCTGGAATGCTTCAGAATCTATATGTGTAAGAAATAATAGTTTTGGCTTTTACACAGACATGCCATAGACTCACAGGCTCATGCAGGCTGGATGGGACCCCGGCTCCAGTTCAACCCATATCTCAGAGCTGGCTCTGCACTGAGTTCAAATTAGGTTTCTTAGGGTTTTGAAAATCTCCAAGTGTGGAGTCAGAACCTCTCATTTTAGTTCACCTATTGTCTCCCATAATCCTCTTGCCAGACATCCCAGTAAAACATTTTGTCTTTCCAAGAACCTTGTTGCAAGTATTGAAAGCATCTATTTTGTCACCCTAAATCTTCTGTATCAGTTCTGTGGAGGTAAATGTTTGAGTGCCTATATTTTCACTCTGACTGTGACACTTGCGTAACTGTGATAACATTTTAGTTATTTTCTACATATTTAGATGGAATCCAAGTTATTCTTAAAGGTTATGGATCAGATTATGGTAAATTCCCCTTAGAAAGACACAAATGAATATATTTTAATATAAATATACATGTTTCTACATGTATAACATATAGACATCTATTACTATAATAATACGTAAAATATCTATGTATTTTAATCAAGATACAAATACAATTACGATATCTATAAATTATACATATCTACATATATAATTCTAACATCTGTCAAGTTCTTTAAGCAATTTTTATACTATCATGCTAAAAGGAAAAAAGCAGTGCAGAAAAGTAGTAACTTGTATCAAATAGCTGTGGTCTGATAGGACTAGAAGTTAAAATTTTGCAATTCTGTAAATAGAGTGAAAATGAAATATTTGACTATTGTTGCTGGCCTCATTCATTCTAACATCATGAGTCAGCCCCCCAAAGAGAATAAAAACATTTCTTAAAATTATTTTTATTTCCCTGCATTTTTGCTTATAGTTCCATTTTTTTTCAAATTTTAAGCTTCCTCCACTGGCTACTGGAGTTAAAAACTTAGCAATTTGCTAGTGCTGCAGCAACTTAAAGAGGCAAAAATGAAGGGGCAGTGGAGGAATCTTTGAGTACTTTATTTCAAAAAGAATAAGTTAGCAAGGAAAAGATGAAGGTCCGTGTAAGGCAAACTGAAAAGAATACTAAAGGGAAGAATTTCCTCAGGCATATTACTATGCATTAGCTTGCAGAGGTGTAAATACCCACACAAAACAGAAGCCAGAAACAATCCTTTTACTAATTTTTTCCTCAGTAGAACAATGCAGAAAGTGGCTTTGTGTGTGGGAGCTTCACAGTTGGCTGAAACACAAAGTCAGAAAATTTTCAGCTAAAAACATTTGGCTTGGCTGAAATAAGAAATTTTGCAAAGCAGCTGCAAAGACAGGTCTGTTTTGCCAGTGGCTTATGCCTCATTTTCCTCTCTTGGGTTTTCTAAGGCTGGACTGCATTGTGCCTTTGCTCCAGAAGCTCTGTAGGTGCTGGAAGCCGCCAGTATTTCTACTTGGTCTGTATTTCCACATAAGATGTTAAAACAGGTAGTGTATGGACTCATGAATACTTACACATAGGAAAAATATAGTTCTGTCGTGACAGCAAAATTTATTGATATGGCTAAAGCATGTTTAAATAATAAAAAATCTGAATTATAAAGCTAAAATCGGTTTCAGTGGTAAATAGAAATCAAGACAATATTGAAAGCATGCACACTGATGTCAAAATTGCATTAATTTCTTGAATGTATTTATTTCAGTGACCAAACCTACATTTTATCCACCTGGAAACTTTTTTTTTTAAGAGGATTTCTTGCTTTTAAGTTCATGTCAGAATATTAAAGCTATTTAAGCTCAATAGCTGGAAATCAGATGTTGAGAAAGTTAAAAAAAAGACCATCTTTTACTAAGTCTGCAATCTCTGATGAATCAAATGTCATGATCTTAAATTTTGAATGTGATCCTGAAAATCATTTTTCTTACTGTACTTCATAAGATTTCTTATTAGATAGTTATTATGGACACAGAATGTCTTTCAGGAACACTCAGTTAATAACTGTAAGTGAATGAAATTATATTCTTTCCACTGAAAACTGCCAGAAGGAAACCAACATATTTTTGGTATGCACAGTATAGTAAAGCTGATTTTTTCCCTTTTTTTTCTGTGTATTTCCTTCTTTTATCTTTTCTTGGTTTTTTTCCCCTTTTCTTTTTTCTGTTTTCCTTTTTTCCTTTTCCTTTTTTCTTTTTTCCTTTTTTCTTTTTTTCTTGATCTACATTTTCTTGGTTTTTTAAATGTCTAGACATTATTGTATAGAAAAATTTGTTACTCTTCTGTTCCTAATTCAAAATGATTGGCAGGAGAAACTAGAGGCTGAATGTTAAAGTACATAACTACATTGGCAGGAAGATCAGGGTAGATTTAATATATGTTGTTGTGAATTGATATTTCCAGTGAACAGATTCTGATGAATTATCTGGTTGTTGTCAGGAGTGCAGGAACAATTATGCTGCCATGTATCTTTTTTCAACATGGCTACTTCCAAGAATGAAAGAGGTGAAAGCTGCTGAGTCCATTTTTTTTGCAAAGGGGTGATTGCAAAAACATGATCTAACCTCACCTATGTTGCTTAGATGGATTGATGTGTAGATGATGCAAATTATATTTTTTTCTCAAGCAAGTTATAATGTGGAATTTCACATTAATTGATACTTGACAGCAAATGGCAATTTATAGGAAAAAATAAATAGTGAACCGAAGAAAAGTGAATCTGAGAATAACAATATAAAATTTCTCCTTGATTTAATTGTTATTATGACAGTGAATTCAAAGTTTCTTCAAAGCCCTTCATATATGTAATTCTTTTTCATCTGAAAATCTCAGGAGTGCTCAAAACATTAATTAACCTTCTTAATAATTCTGTGAAAGAAGATCGTTGATTATAATATTATGAGATACTCATTTTAGAGTGATAAGACAAGGCACAGAGAAGTTAGGTGATATACATAATGTTAAAAAATTTGGTAGTATATAAAGTAGTTACAGGGTGAATTCTGACAGGTAGAGTTGGGAGCTGAGAACCATCCAAAAAAAATAGCTGTGATGCACCTAAGAATAATTGTTTAAACTTATTGTTACATTCAAAGATAACTATTGTTATACTGAAAAGTGAAAAGTGAAGTGTTAGTTACAGTTGTTTCTCCTTAGTTACTTCTGTCTGTGTTTTGATTTGATCCTTTGACTTGCTTCCTTTTTCCCCTAAGCTACAGGCAGGTCATACAGGCCCGGTCAAAAGAGAGAAAAGGCAATTTCTGTTTCTCCCCACATCTATAGAGTGATCTTGGAGTGAGGAGACTCTTATAACTTGGAACCAGACACCTGCAGCTTCAGTGCACGAGGAAAATAATACCAGCTGTACAGTTTTCTGTACCTAACCCATGGTATTCCTGTACCTACAAGGAGAAAAAGGGAGTATTGTACACCTTCAGTATACGTGGACTCTCACTGGGGGATCGTGAGGGAACAGGATATGGTGGATTCCAGATATCTTTATCACATCTACACTTGAGCATTATCTTTTCATTGCTGAAAGACAAAGGGCTGGGAAGTTGGCTGATTTTCACTGTGTGATAAATTGATATCCAGACCTGAAGAGCTGCAGATTTGCACTTGGCAAGGCTGCAGTGCATTCCACCATGTTCAGTTCCTCCCTTTAGGTTCTGATGAGGCTGTTGTAGAGCACTTCAGCTTTGATTTTACATGTATTACTTTTCCTCTCAGCCTTATCAAGGTTTGAGCGCTTTTTCATTAAATACTTTATACAGATTATTATCTCAAGCCCTGATGACTAAGGGAGGATTCTTCTTGGGGTGAAAAAGTGCAGCATACATGCAATATACTTTCCATGGTGCAAATGGTAATGCAGGATGTGAAGACAATCTATAGATAGATACATACATATTTCCTTCATTTTTTCTCCTGTATCTTTCATTTCCCTTATAGTGTTAGTTGTGTGTGTGTGAAGTATTTTATAAAAAAAATGTATTTAATGATAGTTTAACTGAGAGAATGGAGAGAAAAAAAAGACATAAATCTAACAGAAAGGCTATAGATATCTTCTTGGCTTGCAGATATCTTCTTGAGTGCTGTTTCCATGGAAATTATTTATAGTGCCTAGAGGGAGTGAAGTGCAGGTCACAGATCTGCAGAGCTACAGTAGGCTCTCAGCCCAGTTAAGCAGAATCTGACTGCAACAAATGGAGATGTCTTTGAATGGAGCTGTTCTGCTTTCAGAGGAAAATGTAATCTCTTATAAAAATGTGGCTTTGAAAGAAAAATATTAATCTCTCTTGCAGCTTGGGGTGAAATTGGAGCCGAGAGCTGTCTGTTTTTATAATGAAAACAGCTTCAAATTCTTTTCTTTGCTTCCCCCTCCCCTTACTGCTTGAAGTTGTTAAGGCTTTCATCACATTTATTACAGCAGAATTGTATCTACCATTTTGGATAAGCACCATGTATTCCATATAAACATATATGGAATGTTTCTATATATTGTATTTATGTATGTATTTTGTATATTACATATATGTATATATGTATACTTTTTTCTTCTCCAGAAGTTATAAAAATACGTTATACAACAAAGTGGGTGACAGCCTTTCATGGAAATGAATGCTTCCTATAAAGGATTTGTAAAGGGGGCTGAACAGATACATAGATTGCAGTTGGGATTAGAGTATCAACCTTTCATTTTGACACAAATTACTTGACAGAATTCATGCAATATTGAGGAGTTTCTTACCCCCCCTCTATCAAGAAAAAAGCCTTAGAGGCATTTGATTCATATAATGTAGAGCCCAGCCCACACTGAAAACAGAGATATGAATCCTCTTGTTGCCCTGGAATAGAGCAGGATGGGGACTGGGGTATTGAGACCTGTGTTGGTTTGCAGTCAGAACTGTGTAAAACAGAATTCCATTGGTCGTTAGTTCTCACATACAGCGCAGAAAGATGAATTTTAAGCAAGGAAATTGTATGACCAAAGCAGAGGTCCTTCCAAGAGCATTTGTGTTTCAGCTGTTTATAATTGGCTTTCCACAGGCAAGGTCTAGAGGCTGTATTTTCTGTCTGTGACTACCACAGCGTGGATCTGTTATTGATCTATTAGAAAAAAAATTGCAGATGTTTTAATTTTAAAAAAAAAATTAAAACCAAGATAAATTTGTTATTCTCATCATCAACTATTTTTTTTTTAGGAAAGAGTCATTCATTTCTTAATCTCGTTCTTCCTAGTTTATCAGAGAATAATGAATATTCCCTCTACTCTTCGAAGATAGGATATGCCATGAAGTTATCTGTGGCCTCCGTAGGCTCTCCGTGTGCCAGATACTGTGGAAATAGGTGCACTGTAAGAGTGTGTGACCTGGAATTGCTTTTTTCCATTTTGTTTGTGAAAGGCAGGCTTTTCAGTGTGATGGTAAGTCACTTCAGAATGACTTCAACTGTATTCCAGGAAAAGAATAAACACAGGTGGAAGATAATGAATTGTAGCATGCTAATAATCATTATTGTTAGGATGGTAAATACTTATACTAAGAATGTTAATATTTCGCATTTGATTTTGCTCTCATTCATCTTTGAATTCTTACACTTTTGTATAGTGTATTTCCAGTAGTTATTTCAAAATGTAAGTCACAGTGAATGTTAGTAATCACTCTGAAGTGTTTAACTGCAACTCTACACACATGAATCCAATTCAAATAGTTTTAGCCACAAACTCAGACTTTAGGTCTTACAACTATTTTTTAGATTAAGTTTAGTGTCTAAAAGGTTCTGGCTACTGTAAAGTGAAACACTTGCCTGTAACTTTTTAGCCAAATGAACTGAAAATTTGGAGATATTAAAGAGGTATTGAAGACATGGCAATATCTGCTGATTGTATCAAGCAAGAAACTTTTATGATGTCCTAAGTGCATTGAAAAGGCTCATTATTGCAGATGATCTATCTTTTGTTTTGTGTTTTTTATTTTTTTATGGAAAGGTAAGTTCTTATGATTCCAAAATTGTCTAGAAATGACGGTGAAAAATGTGTATCTTACTGATCCTTTTCTTACTTTAACTGACATTATATATTATGAGCTCGTGTGGTCTGTGTGTCTCTCCTCAGCATAGCTTCTCAGAGGGGAAAAAAGTGGTTTGACAAGATCACTTTACTTCTTCTCCGCCCTTTCCAATACCTGTTAATTTTTTTCATTTGGAAGACACTCTTCAAATGAGCACAGTGTTTCCAACAGTTCAATTAGGTAGGCATCTTTACCACTCAGGTATAAAAATCTTAGATGTGTCTGCTGGCTAGTGGTTAAATATTAAACACAACCTAGAAATTCAGCACTCACCTCATTAATCCATTTTAAACCATCTGTTATAAAAAGATGCAATATGCCACATCGTTTCCCTCCCCCACCCGTTTGACATCTGCCAATTAATTTTCTATCTCTGAGAAATATGTTGCTAATGTCAGTAATTTTGTGGCTGTGCTTTTGTCAGTTTGGATGTCTTGGCTGATATTTATTAAGGTCACTTTTGTTAAAGAGGGTCCATTTGAAATCTTTTCTATACAGCAATAAACAATTCTTCCCTTGGTGTTGTCTTTTCCTGTTGGAAGCACTGTTCTGAACAGCAGTATGCACAAAGCTGTTCTCCAGAAGAGATGCTCTTGGGAAAAAAAATAGCAGAAAACCTCAGCCCATATGTTCCTCTCTTGTGCAAAATGTGTTCAGGTTCCCATGGTGGTATGGAATGGGTATGGAATGAAATACCTTCCATATGCTGGGATCTGCCCGTGCTTGTTGTGCTCCATTCCTGTATGTATGGACTGAATTGAGAGAACAGTAAGAGCTGTAAGCCTTTCCCAACAGATGTGGTGGCTGGAAGATTGAGTACTTACATGCTTTCAATAGTATTAAAGAAAGTAAATCTGTCTGTATTTCTAGGACATCATTCTCTTACAGACTGAACACCAGATTCTCTCTAACTGTGGTAAGAGATTCAGCAGATCATTATTTCATCTGTTGTTACCTATGGTGTTGTTATGAAGTTTTATACTAGTTAGCTCTCAAAGATTTAATTTTACGTTGATGGGAATAGTTTTAAGAAAAAGCACTGATGCTCCCTGAACATGGCACACTTGGGTATTTCAATATTCCTCCTTTACATTCAGTAGCATTCTTAGGTGCATACTGATCCTTTTGCATAGCTACCAAAAAGAGACAAAAAGCAAGATGGACTACTTCACTTTTCCAGACGTGTTCCTTTATTACTTTTTCTCATTGTGCTTTGAAGCTCTTTTTGGTAAGAGAAGGCTTATGTCAATGACAGTCCTCTGAAAAATAAATTTTTAGCAGAGCATTAATCAACACTATTGGTTTTGCCACAGGTATTTTATATAAGCTTGTCCAGCACTATAGAAAACCATCTTCTTTGGGCTTTTGCAGATGGAAATAAAGAGATACTGTTTCTTACTATATTTTGTCCTAAATTTCCCATGCATATAATTGCAGTGGGAATTTGCTAATTGCTTGCTTATTTTTTTATCTACAAAAATGCTCAATATAAGCAGTCAGAATTCAGAATATGCATCCCAAGAGATGTTCTAAAATGTGATGTCATAAGAATGAAACACTATTTTAACCCTGTTGGATCCTTCTGTTCTGATGGTATCCCTAATCTTTCAATTTATTGCATCTGAATTTGTGCTTCCTTACAATAATACTATATTAAAGCTGGCGGTTTCAGCTCCATTGCCGTGATAATGTTTTGACATAATACAGCTTCTTATTTTTCATATTAAATGCTAAGAGGTGTTTTTTAATTTATAACTGGTTAGCAAACTGGTGTTTTAGTTTATTAGCCATGGTCTACTCTGTGTAGAGACTGAAAGGAACTGCCTGCTAGAAATTAATAGCTTTACAGCTATGAGAGAAGGGCAAGTCTCCCCTGAAGAAAATCTTGCAATGAATTGCTTTTCCCTGAAGTGCTAATTGAAACTTAGCGGTGAAAAAATATCAGATTGGCAGGGATTAGTCTAACTCTCACAAAGACCTGAACCCACTTTTGAAAATTTTGCTAGTCTAAATGGCTTCCTTGGCTTTTGTTTTCCATTGCACTGGATTAATCTCATTATTTTATTTCACCAAAATGACATATGTAACAAAAAATGTAGAGTAATTGGTTTCTTTTTAGCCAATAAGTAGCCACGTGCTTGTAACCAAGCAGAGGAGTAATACCCGTTAATGTCAACAGTGCTTCTTGACTCTGTTTTTCACAGTAATGTTTATTTTTTTATTTAGTCAACCAAGCAGAGTGAGTTTTATGAAATATATTTCACAGAGGTTACTTTATAAATGAATTTAACACAACTGATATTGTGCTAACACAATTGTATTGAACACAAGATGTTTGTTAAGAACTCTGATGTGGTTGGCCCTCATGAAATATTCAGGAGAGATTTGGTTGTTCCATGCAGTTCTCTACTAGCCATTCCCATGCCATAACTCTATAGACATAAAATATACAATACCTGAGATTTTCTTATAGCACTTCAGCTTCACTACTCTTTCTCTAGAGCCTGTGTCATGGGAGCTTGTGTAGAACCATGAGGAATAAACATTCCTGTGTTTGCATAGCAATCCATACAAACATGAATGAGAAGAAATGATAATTCTTCTGTGTTTTTCTGCACTTGTGAGTTTCTACAGTCATTATTTTGTATTTTTATCTCTGTAGGATTTTAAAACATCAGTGCAGGGGCTTGTACATGTGGCCAAAATGATATACAACGTACACTGAAGAATTCTGGGAGAATAAATTATCAGGTGTCTTTGGCAGGAAAGTGTACTTGAGAGGAAAAGCACTTAGTGTAAACTGAAATGACGGTGGGTAACATAGTTACATGGATGTGTCAGTTGCCCGTTGCCCTGTTGGAACTTAAAGCTTACATTTTCTGTTACAATTCCAGGATAATTACATAGCTCCCTGACATGAGTGGACTTGGTCAGTCTCTAAACAGAGTATGTTTGCAGTTGGAATCAAATGCAGCCAGTGATCTTGGATTCTGCTAATTAAAGCTGACATGGAAGGGATAAGAGAGAAATGTGTAGATCGCTTCTGTAACTACCTTCATCTTGGATCTGTGATAGTATTTACATATGGAAGTGCACAAAGCCTCCCTTGTGGACTTGGGCTTAGGTCTGATTTGTATGTGCTATTTGCAAATGGTCATTTGGACTGGGAAGGCAAAAGTAGCTAGATCTGATGCTGAGTGAAACTATTCCCTTGGATGAAGTTGGCTATATGAACTAGTGTGCCTTATTTGTACTAGTCTAGTAATATCACTTAAATCAGGAGGATTCTTGGACTTTTGAATTAGACTAGAATAGAACCTGTAATGATCATCTTGTCCAACTGCCTGACAAATTCAGGGCTGGCAAAAGCATGTTATTAAGGGCTTTGTTCAACTGCTTCTTAAATGCTGATAGGCTTGGGGGATTGACCACCTCTTTAGGAAGCCTGTTCCAGTGTTTGACCACCATCTTGGCAAAGAAATGCATCCTAATGTCCAGCCTAAACCTCCTGTGGTGAAACTTTGAACTATTCCTACACGTCCTATAACTGGATACAGGGAGAAGACATCAGCACCTCCCTCTCCACTTCCACTCCTCAGGAAGCTGTAGAGTCTCCTTTTCTCTAAATAAGACAAATCCAAAGTCCTTAGCTTCTCCTTACAGAACTTCCCTTCCTGCTACTAGCATTGTTGCCCTCCTCTGGAAGCATTCAAGGACCTTCACATTCTTCTTAAATTGTGGGGCCCATAACAGCACACAATACTCATGGTGAGGCTGTACCAATGCTAAATACAGTGGGATAATTGCCTCTTTTCACAGGCTGAATTATGTATGGAAAAGAAAGCTTTGATATGAACTTTATATCTGCAAAGGAAAGACCTTCACATCATACCATCTTGCTTCAAAAATTGTGATTCTAGAGATATCTAATCTAACCTTAAAGCATGGTTATTTGTCAGCTCAGAACAAGTTGCATGAGGGCTTTGTTCAGTCTTGAAAACCTCCAAGGGGAGAGACAGCACAGACTCCTTGGGGGACCTGCTGTACTACCTGGCTGCTTCACAGTGGGAAAGTTCCCCCTTACAACCAGCCTGAGCCTCTCTTGTTTCATGTTACCTTCACTGTCTCTCACCTCTCCTGCCATGTACCAGTGTGAAGGGCCTGGTCCTCGCCTCCTCTGTAATCCTCTTGCCTGCACTGGCAGGTTGGCAGTGAACTAGTAGGAATGTTAAAGAGCTGGAAGATATGTTTGAAACACCGTTGATTTATTTCACCCGTACTTCTGCATTGCTCTTGAATGTTGCATAATAATATGTGAAACAACGTTTAAATCCAAGATGTATTGAAACATTTCTGCGTATTTTTGCTTTTTAAATATCAAGCTTTAATAAATTCAAATGTTATGGGAGAAATAAGTAGGACTTTAAAAAATGATACTAATGTACTGGAATGTGAGAGAACGACACCAGGCTACTACCAGGACTCTGCCCCACTTGAGATGTGTTAGCAGGAAATGAGTGGCCGAGAGTAAGATTTAATTTATATGCTCCTACATTTACATTTCAGATAACTGATTCTTTGTGGGCTTTTGGGGCTTTTTGACTCCCTCTTCTGGTTGATTGCTCTTTCATTTTTAACTTCCATGTTCTGTGATGTCTAATAAACATGGCAATGAGAGTGCATTACTGTCACAAGCATAAATTGCTTCTTAATAAATACACGTTGAATCTCTTCCTCTAGCTAAGTAATAATGACATTGATACATGTAAGAATATCAAGTAATGTCAAATGTTAGCTCTTTTTCTTATTTCTTTATTTGCAAGTAACAGATTTGTTTTTCAGGATGGCACTCATACTTTGAACTTCTTATTCCTCTAAAATTTTTGTAACATTCTCACCAGAGTTAGAGACCAAATGACAGCTCAATTAAGTGCTGTGAGGATATATTTAATTCAGTTCTGCATGCTTTTCTATGATATTTGCTTTATTTTCCTCTTTAATTTTTTGTGGTTCCTCATTAAACTGATGATCTCTTTTAACGTTGCTTTGTCAGACTGTTAGATTAAGCAGTGTAATAATGTACTACACTCTTTCTATTGAAATCCAGCAGCTAAGTTCTCTTGGCAAATGTAGCCTTCACAAAGGTTGGTGGAATTAAACCAGAGCTCCACCTTTACTATCACATCTTAGAGCTAAAAGAATTTCTCCGTTTACTTGTTCTAACTCACAACTGAGCACTGTTCAGCCTTTGACCTGGAGAACTCTGACCAACAGGCTAAATAATTTAGGTGAGAAGTTCAACAGATGATCATGAAGACTTTACACAGAGAATGTTTGAGGGTAGTTTTACCTTCCTGTCAAAAAAATGGAGTAATATGTTACTTAAAGTCCCTCCCAAATTACAGATAAAGTCGTAAGTTAGGGATAAAATCCCAAGTTAGAAATATCCCTGTGTTGTCTGTACAATAATGACCAACACTATCTGACAGTATGCAGTTGCCCGGGAATTTCTTTTCTTTGATTCTTTCTGATCCCCTGCAGTGACCTTGCAAACAGAATCCTACCTGCTATGCTTATTTATTGACTTTCACATCTAGTTTTAGGAATATTTGCATTCTTCCTCTTACTGGTCCTATTTACATTTCTATGTTTTGGGGTTTCCTTAAGCATATCTTAGACAACAATACCAGCTGATTTCCTGTTGGTCTTACAACGTAAAGACAGTACTTTGTTTTCTCATTTTAACTTATTCTTTAGCTCTTTAATTCTATTTAACTTATTTTTTATAATTGCTGTCATTAACCATTAGAAACTAGTTTTCTAATTATTTAATGCATCTTACCTTAACAGAGGTTTTAAAGTTCATCGCTATGAGCTGAATCCTTTTCATTTGTTGCAAAAATATTACCTAGAATGAAAAAAGTAAAACAATTGCGTGAATTTGTGATACACCAATATGTTAACTATACCAACTTATATAACAGTGGGAAAGTAAAATAGTGACATATATAAGCCCCACTCCAATGTATCTTAATGTGGATTTGAGTCTTCAAGCTTCCTCTGCACCAGGATCTGCTGACAGTCTTCCACTGAGTGAAGGAAGTGTTTATATCAAGCCTGAGTACTCAAAGCGATACGTGCATTGTGACCATGTTTATTCATGAAAGCTTAAGTGAATGCAGTAAACACCATAGTCTTTGAATATTTGTGAGTTCAATGGAAAAAACCCAAATCCCCAAAATCCCGTCATATAGAAAAGCTGAACAAATTGTTTTCACACAGGAGTTCTGGATCACATATTTAAGGGCACAGCAGGAGTCTCGCTGTCCCCACCTACTAATTCCAGTCTCATGCATGTCACTGTACAGACACGGCACATGTTGGCTGATCTTTGGTTATTTGCTTTGTACATGTGTGTTCAGTCATGCACATCAGAGCACCAGAGCAGTGCACATAGGGAAGACTTGTAACTAACAGTCCCCACCCTCTTCATCATTTCAGTGGAAGTAAGAACTGGGGATAGAAAATACTCTGACTTCTTAGCATCCGGGGTTAGATCCGGATGCTGATCATTTAGATGTTCTTGAATGGAGGTTTTCCTTCCTGTCTTCAGCTGGCTGCAATTATATTCCTCTCATCTTTCATTTTAATCTGTGCCGAATTATTTTTTAATCTTACTAAGTATGAAAGCAGAAGCAAGGAAAAACATCTGCAGTAGAAAATATTCTGAATTGCAGTTTAAAGAGCTTATGAATACTATAGGCTTATCACTTGTACAAAACTGTGTGGGCGGCACACTGTCGAATGCAGACAGCATGGTGGAAGATCCCAGTATGGAAATCTTTTTTTAATGGTAGTGAAAAGAGGAAGAAAACAAATTTTGGAGGGGAAAGGCTTGATTTGGAGGGTGAGAATGGCATGTTGGACAGAAATTAAATTTTTGTATGAATTTAGACAGATATGACATGATTAAAAATCCATGTGCTTAATCCACTAAGCCTTTATAGAGCTCATTATCATCATGTGGGAAAATTCCAGCTGAGAAATGTAGGCCAATTTACATGAAAAAAATTAACTTATGGATCTCAGGGAGTATGACTCGTATTTCTAAAACCTAAATTTCTCATGCTATTCTATGAATCAGGAAGGATTTGAAAACTCAGCTGTTCTTTTTCAGCAGAAAAAAACTGTGATTTTTGATTCTATTGTTGTTTTCAGCTTTTTTGTTAGTGCTTCTACCTGGCTTTAATGTTGCTATGTCTACCAGGTGGGTCTCTAGCTAACTCTCAGGAAATTCTAGAAGAAAATGTTCAAGTAATGGATGATTTGTCTGTACAAAATAAGTATTGTGGACTCTGATGGGATGTAAAATATTATACTTGTTACCGATACACTCTTCTGATTTTCAGTATAAATGCCAGCTAATATTTGTTCCGAAGACCGGCCTGCCAAATATGTTGGATTTGAAAAAAAAAAAAAATTTCCTGCCAATTGCTGTATGCTCAGCCTGCCTCTCATTATCCCCCTCAGATGTTTTTTCAATGATTGTGCATTTTACACAAGTGCAAACGAGAAGCAATTTAAAAGGCTTTTTGTGTATAAGATACTCTACAGGCAACTCACCTGCTGGAAATGAAATAATTCTGCATTTGTGACATTTTTCTCCTCTGCATGTAATGTTTCTTTCACAAAAGGCATGATTGTAGAGATAGAGTTCTTATTTGCTGATGCATTAGTTGAAGTGAATAAAACTATGATTTTGTATATGATTTAAACCAAGCTGAGCTGTTTTTAATAAAAGCAATTTCTTTATAGCAGGGTTTGAAATTATTTTCCCGTGCTATAAATATTCACTGTTTAAATACATTCTTCATCATCATGAAATTTAGACCCTTGAAAATATTAATGAACTTATATTATGGAAAAAATGCAGTCAGTAAAATTGAAACATTTAATTCAAATTATTTTGAAATATTGCATTTATTTTTTTATTCTTATTTTATATTATATATACATATGTTTGGATGTAAAAAGAAATTCTAATCAAAATCAGTATTCTTCTGTGTTTTGAAAAACCAACATAAACTATTTGGATATCCATACACATTAGTCCATTTTTCTTAAACAAGAAATCTGTTAAAGTGTTTCTTGTCCACAAAATGTTTTAGCTCTGCCAATGCTGTGCTTTTAATTGAAAATATTTAGTCAAATAAGTCTTGTCTACCTCCAGTACAGACTTTACCCTTATATCCATTTCTGATCCAACAAGTATGAGATTTGTTTAGTTCAGTTTAATTGAAAAAAATGCATAGGGCATTTGTCATATTTTAAATGACTTCAGTAAACTGAGCAGACCCACTGCTTTACTGATCTTTGCACGAATATAGTCACCAAAATATCAGCCTGCATTTTTTCCATTTACTGCAGAAACTTTAGGATGATCTGTTAGAGTTAGGAGCCCAAAGGTGGACTGATAGATTAATAGATATCCGGTTGCAGAAGACCCTGACAGACTGAGAGCCTTGGGATTGCTAGTTTAGTTTTCAGATCCTTGCTAGTGGAAACAAGAGCCAGAATTATAGTTGTATTCTTTGTGTGTGTTGTGTAGCTCTATACTGTGGCCTGCAACCTCTGTACAGAAGGGCACCCACAAACCTGCTTTAAAGTCTCTGTTGTTCTGCTACAGCATACATTTCTGCTAGTTTAATGTTCCTTAACTGTCAATTTTTTCTTCACTTGTTTTTAAATTATGGTGCTTCTAAGAAAGTGAATCTTCAGACGCTTGCTTAAGCATTCATGTAAGAAGCATCTCTTAAACATTTTACAGGGGATCGGTTTTGTGAAGTAGGACAAGAAAGTATCAAACACACTGAATGTTTTCTGCTTCAGAAATTTATTATGTTTCTAAGATACCAGGGCTTGGTTTGTATGACATTGCTGTTCTCACTGTCTCTTTTAGACTTACTTCTTCTGGCTCTCTGTGGCACTTGGCCATCCTAATGCCTTGTTGATTATGACAAGGGGATGACTTCTTCAATGGCTGATTTAATTTCTTTGTGGAAGAACAAAAGTGATTGTAGGTCAGCACTTCGTCAGTTTCCATGGGCTTAGTTTCAGTAGATTCTCTTCAAAATACACTAGACTGGTATGGACTTTAAATTAAAAGTTTCTAGACAGGTTGATGTCATATTTTCTGTGAAAGATTGATATTTAACGAAAGTTTTACTGTTTTGTGCCATAGCATGGTTATTTTTTTTCAGGTGTGACTAATCCTGATCTTTAAATGGTTTAAATTTGTCTCACGGACACCATGGGTCAGAATTTGTTCCCCTTGGCTTAAAATTAAAATATTAGGGAGAGGATTTCATGTAAATCCTTACTTAAGGGTGTTAAAGATTAAAGTGAGTTCTGACTAGCATAAATTTTTCAGTCTCTGCTCCCTGGCCCCTCACAGGTACCATTTTTTAAGAAATAACACAGAGAGATTCTGTTAGTTCATCCGAGCTTGTTGGACAGCCCACTGTGAAAAGAAAATTCATCATAACTTTAGGCTGTTTGATTCCCTGAGTAGGGAATCTTAATCATTATGCATTTTCAAAGTCCATGGGAAAGCCCTGTAATGACTAAATCTTGTAAAATAATTGTGATCTGTCCTTCTTTGTCTGATAATTCCCAATTCTGATAATCCTTTACAGTTTTTATTAAGTTGAAGTTCATTATTTTTAAGTTAATGCAAATTCAGATATCTAAATAAATAACTTAAATGTCATCCAGTGCTTTCGTAAAAGTCAACAGAAGAGGCAAGCATCCAGTGCTTTTGAAAATGAAGTTGTGTTTCTTTGGAATTGGTAGCTAAAATGTAATTGCCTTCAGTTGAACGATGAATCCAATCTGGATATTTAAACATGCGTTTTAATATAGAGCCTGGACACCGAGTGTCTGTGTGCCATTTGTGCTCTGACGTTTTGGCCTCATAGCCCACTTTCAAAAACCAGAGTCTGAAAATGTGGAGAGTTTCTCTCAGCTGGGAGAAAAACCTGCTAATTAAATATCTAAAAGTGGGCTTCTCTCTTAGTATTCTTCAGATTTCAGAGATTTGGTACAAAGTTGTATCGCTACTAAACCAATATTCATGATATCAAAATGCTGAAGAATATTAATTTCATTCCAGACAGTCAGGTGCAGTATATGAATATCTTGTGGCAAGGGACTACACTGTAATATAAATGCTATTGTTATGATACAATCCCATTTATGGCTGGTATGAAATGAGGATTTATTCCTAACTGTTAATACACCAAGGGTACACACACATATGCGTGCACAAGTACAAACACAAACAAAAAGCAGTTGGTAGTATTTATAAAAGCATCAAAGTTTATTTTTAGTTGTAGACTAAAATACAGCAATGCTTTCTCTTTTATTCTGGTCAAAATCATCATCTCCATATTATACTAATTGTTCATTTTTCTATTTATATATGCTGATATGTCTATATTATGCATATATTTTATGTATATATTTGAGGAAAAAAAGTAAGACTTCAGGACTTACAGCTGGCCTAACTCGAAAGTTCCCTCTCTGTTTCTCACTTACATTGCTTACAAGATTCTTTACACGTGAAATTGTCATAAAATCTAGAACTGGCAAGTGACGTCCTTGATGGATTGTTGGCTTTCTTGAACTTCTTTTTTCTAGGGAACTGAGATTAAATACCCTTCCCAAGTGTCCCAAGTACTCTCCTCTTCAACCCTTACTCCCCAAGTCGGCTTATATTTACTATTAGTGTTAGTGCTGCTGCTTCTTCTAAAAAGAGATCTTATCAAAATCTAATCAGCGTTTGTATCCCCTTCACAGACAGAATTGTGGACTAAATCCATTCACTGTTTTAAGCGAGCATTATACATCTCAAACACAATTAAGATTTAGGATCAGGTACTTCAAGTTACCACAATCAAGTGGTAACTTAGACTGAAGACAACACTTCTCTTTAGCCACAACATTTTTTGTAGATATCCTTTGACCAGTGCCAGAAGGCTTACTCTTACCTCTTTTTATGAAGAAATGATCAAAGTCAAACCCACTGTATTCTAGTACTAATGCTGAAGGATTTGGCTGCTAAATTACATTTAACTTTTTATAGTGACTTTGACGGAAATAATCAGGGCTCTTAAAACATGTCAAGCTGATTATAATATTACTTCAACCCTGATCACTCCTGTGGTTATGAAGAAGAGAAGGGAAAACACATTGGAGGTTCACAAAAACAGAAGGAAAAATGTTTTTTCGTTGGAGTTCTGGTTTTTAACTGAATTTGAGAACAGATGTGTACTGTAAAGAATTCTGTCTTAAGTAGCTCTTAACAATAAGGTTTTTAAATTAAGTTTCCTTCTCCATAAGACATTTTAACAACACCAATTGATTTTTAAAAATAATAATTTTAGTCTGTGTCGTTATGGATAGGTGGATAGATGAATATCTGTCATTGCTTATGACAGGCACCTATTCTTATGGAGCTGTCAGGCTTGTGCTTTTAGTGTTATTGTTGCAAGAAAGACTGCTGTTGTTAGAAGAGTTCTTACAGCAGAAGGCAGAAGAGAAGGCATTTAAGTTATCTTTTTTAGCAAAGCTGAGGTTTCATATGGCGGAGTATTAAGTAACTCTGCATGAAGTACTGGACACATTTTTTAATGTTAATTTTAGGAGAACAGAAGTGCTGAGGTACTGAAAGATTTGATGTTGCAGTTGACACTGCATTTGGTTTTCTACTGTGTTGTACTTTTTGCAGTAATTTGTAAATTTTTTAGTCAAAATCTGTGGTTGTTACTCTCAATAGCTGCTGTGTGACAGAGACTGTACAAGGTGCAGGGAAAAGAAGAATTACTTATCTTGTAATTTAGAGACTGCATGGTATCGATAATCTATTTTTGCATTCTGGCAATACAGGGAACATTGTTAGTATAGGGTTATTCAAACATAAAGTAATCCTTAAGCAGAAATTTATATTTGGATTGTGATGGATTGTGTTATAGATTGCCTTGCAGCTGAATGTCAGATATCAACAGCTTTATCCTGAAAGCTACGATTGTCCATCAACTGTGTAAAGTCTCACTTTTAGTTAACATACCATGTTTTAATGACCACATTTGAGTAACACTCACACTCTGACAAGAGATAGTGGACAACAGACTACTGCAGTTTTGAATACTCAAATTACACCTGCACTTGCATTTTTCAAGGCAAAAATCTATAGGAAGAGGTATCTAAATGAAGTGAACTGGTGATGTGCTGGTGAAATACTGTTCCAGCCCTGATTTTGCAGCCATGTTGTTTTGGCTGAAGCTACTCAGAGTTTTACCACTGTTCGAAGAAAATTTTATCTATGAAGTCTTTTCTGATTTGTGCTTGACCACCTCTGTATATCATTTCACAGCAGTGTGTTTGTGCCTGTACATGGGCCCTAACCTGTCCTTCATTGATGAGGTCCAAGGAAGAGACACATTATGCAATCTGGGTAAGCCTCTACAAGTGCTTAGAAAGCTTTATAAATTAAATGTCACATATAAATGAGCCATCTGGTCTGCAAAAGAAATAACCCACCTTAGTTAATATTTTTATTCGGTGGTTCTAAATAAAACGCTTACTATGTGTTATTCTAAACATAAAGGAAGAGCATAAAAAAAATACACACAGTTAATACATATTAAACTTATTATCTTTCGGGTTTTTTGTAATGTGAATGAAAGTTGGTGAACATTATGAGTTAAGATTTATTTCCTTTTGCGAAAGAGGGAAGTAACTAGTTTTCTGAAGTTTTTAGTGTTTTTAGAGTGAAATTCACTGCTGAAAACAACAACAACAAAATATAGTATGTTGAAGAGAAGAGTGGGAATTTTAAATCATGGCTGCCTCCCTGTATTGAATAATAACCCTTCTGCAAACTATGCTTCTGGAAGTTATGGTACTGAATCTTGTGATCAACATTACCTTTGAGGCAAGGGGTTTAGGATAAAGCCAGCAGCTGTGGAGATGGAGTAGATGGATGGAGAAGTAAAAAAACAGAGGAGAAATCTTTTCAACAGTTATGTGGAAATGCTGGCTTTGTTTTGTTTTTCTGCTATGTAGAAATCAGTGACAAAGCCACAGTGAAAGCAAATGTGATTTCAATCTACCCATTATGAGAACACATAAAAGTGTTTTTATCATTAGCTGATTACAGTTCGAAACCATTTTAATCATAACTAAGACCAGTTAAAAGATGACAAATGTTGAGTTTTGTAGTTATAACTACAAAAATTTATGCCATGACAGATGTGATTTTAAGATACAAACCTATGATGAAGACATTAAATATTTCACTAAACCGTTGCTATGCATCATTAACTACATTCTGAAAAGTCTCCCAAAAATGAAAAGGAAGAGTAATAACAATATATTAGTACAGGGCATGTTACCCCATACTAAATCAATATTCTGCTCTGACAATAGCTGATGGTGATTATGTCAGCTAGACCAAGACAGAAGGCTACTAGACTTCTGTAACAACATTAAATCTGCATATCTTTGCATGCTCTTCTTGTAGGACTTTTTTTTTTTCTCTAATACAAAGTTGACCGCATGGTTGCTGTAAATGTTTGTGGAAAATACTGCTTTTAGCGATCTTAATAATAAGTCTGAGCAACAGACTGGAGGATTTTGTGTTCATTATTTTACACTAATTTGAAAAAAATTAGGGATTTTTTCCTGCTTCTTTTAAGTTTATTTCATTAGGGATATTACAAAGTTTAAGACTGAGCCCTTAGGTCATGCTCTATTGTGAGTGAGATTAGGGCATGTAGTGGGCATTCTCCCAATCCTCCTAATGGTGAATTCAGACACATTTCTCTACAGTTGCGGCCTGCGGTTGTTCTCTATTGCTCCAATGTAATCTTATTGACACAGTGGATGTGAAAAGTGAAGTTAGTTGATGTATTTTCTGAGGATGTTTAGCATTGGTAACACATGCTATAAACATGTGATTAGTGTAGATTCTGTTTGAGTCTTTCAGACACATAAATGTTTTCCTAATAGAGCTGACTGAATTTCTGAGATTTCTGTCTAATTTTGAGTTCACAGAGGAGTTCCAGCCTGTCTTATACAGCAGCACAGAAACAGCAGTGATGCCCTGGCCGTTGCCAGCCCAGGCACATCACCATTACTGTTGTACAAAATATTCCCTGGCACAGCACAGTCAGATGATAAGCAGTGCAGCAGTACAGCAAGCAGTGAAAGCAAAAAGCAGCCACTAATGAGCAGTACACTTTAATACACAGTTAGGCAAGCAAGCCCCATGGGTCAAGCACAGAAACCTGTTGAAGAATAGCAAACCAGCAATAACAGATACAAATTCGATCTAGCACATTGCAATCAAATCTGTTGTTATCTCAAACCTTCAAGCCTCACACTGGGCACCAAAATGGACCTTTGGGGTTTTAGCCCCCAGCAACTAGGAAGCAGCTGGTCTCTTATTCCCCTCCCCACCCAACCCCACTGCTGCAGGATGGGGGAGAGAAACTTAACAGGTTGAGATACTGTCCAATAAGTAAAGCAAAAGCCTGTCTTTAAGAGTAAATGGAAGAGATGCTGCATATTTAACAATTAGTAACCATGCAGAAATATAATGTCAACTTTGATAATTTCTGTTCCTAGTGTCTGTCTTTTGGGTACTTTCCATTGCACTCTGGTTATCACCAGAGCGACATGGTTCGTCAAAGGTATGAGAGAATGTCTGCGCAAGTTTGTTCATTTGTAGCTGACATGGATGAAAATGAAAACAAAAATTATGGCTTTACATCATACTTCTCCATGGAGAGGTGTGATGAGATATTTAAGGACAGCTGTTTTATGAAGCCTTAATATATTCATAGTGGCAGCTGCAGTTTTCTTAGAACGGAATACCAGGAATGTAAGAGAAGCAGGGCTGTATGTTTTGAAGAAGAAAATTTTATCTTCTTCCCATCCATGAGCATTAAATTGCATAGAAATTGTTAGAAAATAACATGGTAGACGTTCTTGCAAGGACTTAAATCAGATATTAGTAAAAGGTGGCTCTGATTTGGGCCACAACAACCCCATGCAGCGTTACAGGCTTGGGGAAGACTGGCTGGAGAGCTGCCTGGCAGAGAAGGACTTGGGGGTGTTGGTTGACAATTGGCTGAATATGAGCCAACAGTGTGCCCTGGTGGCCAAGATGGCCAAAGGCATCTTGGCCTGTATCAGAAACAGCATGGCCAGCAGGACAAGGGAGGTGATTGTGCCCCTGTACTCAGCACTGGTGAGGCCACACCTCGAGTACTGTGTGCAGTTCTGGGCCCCTCACTACAAGGACATTGAGGTGTTGGAGCACGTCTCCAGAGAAGGGCAACGAGGCTGGTGAAGGGGCTGGAGAACAAGTCCTATGAGGAACAGCTGAGGGAACTGGGACTGTTTAGTTTGGAGACTGAGGGGAGATCTCATCACTATCTATGGCTGCCTGAAGGGGGGCTGTGGGAGAGCAAGTGTTGATCTCTTCTCTCAAGTGACAGGCAACCGGACAAGGGGAAATGGCAATAAGTTGCACCAGGGGAGGTTCAGACTGGATATTAGGAAGAATTTCTTTACTGAAGGGGCGGTCAGGCACTGGAATAGCTGCCCAGAGAGGTGATTGAGTCACCGTCCCTGGAGGCATTTGAAAAATGGGTAGATGAGTTTTTGAGGGACATATTTTAGTGGATGATGGGTGCAGTTGGATCGATGATCTCAAAGGTCTTTTCCAACCGGAAGATTCTATGATTCTATGATTTAGGCTATCACAGTCATTTAACATGACTATGTTAAATCCAGCTTGCATCAGTCCCTGTGCATTACCACAAAGACATTGTTTGAGAGCCCTCTAAACCATAGACAGTTGAGCAGTTGAGTTTTTCCTTACATTATTTTATTGACATTTCTGCTTGGTCTTCCATATCTTGAGATGTTTTTCTCCCTCAAGCCTCTAACATTACTTCTTGTGTCACTTTTGGGTTTCACTTTGAAGCTTCAGTTAGTCCTGATTATAAGATACACAAGCACATAGGTATATCAGTCTTGAAGAACTTTATAAATGTTGAGAAAACAGAATATGGTACTTTAGACTTGTGTTGTGTATATCAACCATAGTTGACAGTAAAGATAGAATTCCATTAGGCTTTGATTGTTTTTCTGAATTACAGATTTGAAGAATGCTGAGGAGTGATGGTGAGGTAAATCCAGGATTTATAGAAACATTGATTCTTAGATGTCTCTTGTAATAGCCAGCTGTTGATCATAAACACTCGATGAGCATTATGTCAGGCTTACTTTTCAGCTAAAGCACCTATAAAAATGTGTTGGTAAAATTATAAGAGGATACATTTTAGTTGCTGTTTTTATGTTGTGTTGTTTTTTGTAATTCAGAAATACTTGGTGATATAATTATTTCAGCCACCAGGTGGATGTGCATGAGGAGCAGATTTGAGAGAAGACTGGGGCAAGAAGTCTCTGTAACAACATTTGTTGGAACCAGCTTGAGAAAAGAGGTTTAGATTTACTGACCTTCAGGCTTGCCTCAGCCTCCAGACATTGCAAACCCAGTAAAGGGGCACTAAAGTTTTTCTTCCTCCATCTGCCTGAGTTAAGAAAACTGTACCACTTGGTAAAAAACTGGGTGGATTGCTAGGCCCAAAGAGTTGTGATGAGTGGAGTTAAATCCAGTTGGTGTCTGGTCATAAGCAATTTTCCCCAGGGCTCAGTGTTGAGGTCAGTTCTGTTTAGTATCTTTTTCAATGATGGAAATGGAAATATTTTACATCTTTGTGCGTTTAAACTGCACTAGGCTAAAATTCTTTGTCTAAGGTACATTCCAATACTCTCTGAAACTAGTAGATTAGACCAACACTGCAGACAATGAAGAAAAACAAAGGAAAAGATATAGGTATGGCATATGGAAAGATGTATGTGATGTATACGGATGTGTAAGGATGCAAATGAATGCCCTCAACACCCAGTGATGTCAGAAGCTTGGCTACTGAAAATGGTAATGACCCATAATTTACATTTAGAAAAGGAAACAAATGTATATGTGTATAAGTGCTATTCATAGTCTATCTATGTCAAATGAAATGAAGTTATAAAATTTCATCAGCCTGTTTCCTTTCTGTACTTTCATCTCATTGCAGAGGACTGAAAAGTATATCCTTTGAATGGTAACTTCCCCCTGCACATCATGTTACCGACATGTACAAGCCATATAAAACATACATGGTCTTGATTATTATTATTATTTTCAAGATCTTGCCCACAACAATTTGCACTTATTCAAGGCTGTAAAATCTGCAGTACCTCAAAAACTTTTAAGAATTCTTTAAGCCTACCTCCTTATTATTTTATTGTTTTTAATTGCAATACAAACATTTATTTTTACTTGATGTTACAGAACACTGACTTTTCCGTAAATAATACTATTGACTGATTTCAAACTTCAAGGACCTGGCCTAGATCCAGCCTTATTTTCGCCTTTAGGAACAGGTCGTAGAAGTAGAGCACATCAGACTCAGCTCCCAGCAGGGAGAGGGAAAATGTGTCATGCCTTTTTCTGAGGGAATGCAAGCATTGCCACCTGGCTTATTGAGTTCACTTCTGTAGAATCAGGTACAGTGCAGGTGACCTGCCTCAAAGTCGTAAATTAAGCCTTAATTAATTTTCAAGAGCAGAGGAGGATCTGCATTTGAATGTAGTCATCCAACGTTTAGCTTCCTGACATGACTGTAACCAGCTGTGCTATATAAGAAATCTCAAAGGAAATATAACTTGTTGGTACTCAACGTTTGACTTTTTCTGAAAGAGGGTTGTATCTGAATCATCCCAAACTTGTCACTTCAGTCTCTTATAAGTGGCACCTTAGCAACTGAGACAAAGTTCTTTGGATTCCTTTCCACAGCTCTATCCATGTAGTCTTAAAACTTTGAACAGGCTTCAGTGCCTATGCTATAAAGACAGAGAGGCATTTGTAGCAAATAATTATTTTTTGGTAGAAAAAATACAATCTGTATAATATATATAAATATGGCTACTGAGCATTTTGATGAGTACATGACTCGGTGACCAATTCAGAGTTGGGAATTTTGTTTTGTAGTTAATTTTACTTAATGTGTTGAACTGATATCACACAGGCTTCAATTCCTGTCACTCAGAGAGATTTGTTGGGTACACACAAGAGAGAAATGTGAAAGAAGATAGATACAAACCATATATTGTTCTTTCTCTTCCCAAGCAGAGGGGCCGGCATGCAAAGCAAAGTAAATGGTTATGTCTGTAAACCTAAAACAGAGTTTCTGCTAAAATAATTACATTTAAATTGATTCAAAAATATCTGTCCTGCTAAAAGTCAATACAAAGGTTTTAAAGATAAGGAAGGAAAATGTTAGTACACTGAGGTGTTTATGCCTATGTTTTATTCGAGCTAGAGTAGAATCATAGAATCATAGAATCATAAGGTTGGAAGAGACCTCTGAGATCATCTCACATTCCACTTTCCCTCATGACCATATATATATATTCCATAATATATCTAGAACTGGTATCAGCACTACCAAGGTTATTCTGTCTCTCTTTAAATCTGTCCTCTTTAACCCCTACACCCAACCCAACACCTGTTTTCGTGAAAACTTGGAATGTACTTACACAGAAGATGCAAATGCTGTCAATAATGCATTATGAAAAACCACTATTGAGTTTGCACATTTGTGCATGAACCTTGGGGCATCTATTTGAAAATGTTTAACTGATAATAGCAACTCTAAGCAAATGATTAATAATAACAATAATATTGATCTATGTTTGGATTGGAAATAGAAATCTGGCCTAAGAACCAAACAAATGTGTAAAAAGAAAAGACATTAAAAATCACTCATTAACACCTGTATTGTGAACCTTTCTGTCAGGTTCCAGGAAACAAAAGCCAATAACATTTTAGAGAAAATAATGTTCAGAGAGCTGCCACCATTATTTTACTTGTTAGGTGACTAAATGAAAGTGATTGCAGAATCATGGAGAATGAATCTGGTATGGTATGGACTCTCATCTGTAGAGCTCCGCTGACTGCATTGAAGTTACTTCAGATTTATGCTGGAATAAATTAATTCTTAAACTGGCCGATGCTATCTGATTTGATTCTTAAAAGATCAAATATTTTACAGTTTCAAAGATGGAACACTTGTATTTTCTAGGTCTAGACAAAGCAGGTACAACTGGTGGGGCACACATTGGAACCAGGTTTTCTATTGTATCCTTCAGCTATTCTGACCTTCTCTAGTTTTACTTTTTAATTCCAGAGCGTGGTGACAACCTTTACTACCAAAAAGCCCCAACATTGCAGTGTGGTGCCATGAATACACAAGCCACTACATACGCTAAGGATTTTTGCCATGATTCTTCATGGAAAAGGTTCTTTGGTTTAATCCATTAATTTTGAGAGGTTAGCATTGCTTCTGATTACAGTAAAGAAGAAAAAAAGCAAGGTATATATGGGATAGAATGCTCCTTGAATACCTTTGTTTTGAACAAAGAGTGATTTCCAGATTAAGGGTGAGAATTTTTTTAATAAACCTATCCGTATGTCCACACTGTAACTGAAAAGTATAACAATAGTATGGATACATATATTTGAGCTAGCATTGATCTAGCTCTGACCATGATACCTCTGTACAGACTTCACCATGTATTGAAAAAGTCTGTTTAGGTCAATGAATACTCCCTTGGGCAAATATTTGCACTGAAATGTACATTTCAGCTTATCCCAGCATCTTCTAAAGCGGGACACGGAGAAGCATGGCAGAAAGGAACAACAGAGGGCTCTAATCCCTGAATAATATTTCTCTGTGATGACTATGGAAACAAGCTATGAGATGGGATTTTCATTTTGACAGCAGTCATCACGCTCTCAGCCTTGTCTCTTCTTGGCTGCACCTATACTCTTGGCTATGGTGTAGATGCTTTAGTTGCAAGCCAGTCTTTAGAATGCAATGGGATTTGTAGTACTGGGTGGTATATGCTTCACTATGACTAATTCTTAACAGAGTCCAGATTCTGATGGGGATTCTCACACGTCTGTTACTTAATGTCAGCATATCTTGAGAACTCAAAGCCGCTATGAGAAGTGTAGGTTTGCAACAATGCAAATGCAAACACTGAATAATCATATAGAATTAATTTGGGTTTCTGTTTAAACAATTCATGATGACAAAAGTATCACTGAGCTAACCATTTTCTTGAGTTCACACAGCTTTATCTGAAATTCCTTTCAAAAGCTGTTTCATTTGATGCCACTGGACTTTGCCTCAGACCCTCTTTGACATTATTTATATACTTACATTCTGAGATTTGAGAATTTCTGCATGATCTCTCGATAGTCATCATTATATCATTCTTATAGCTGGAATGGTTGGTATTGATTTAATAGACCAAACTCCTACCCTCCTTTTCTTCAGTACTTTTTGTTGTAGAGTTTATCTAGAACAAGTTAGGGACTCCTCTTCTAGAAGAGTTTTACACCGTGTCCTCAAGGACAGACAGGCATTAAAGTAGTTACTTCTAGTTACTAAGCTTTCACTCTTTTGAAGAAGCATCTAGACGTTAAGATTTCTTCAGCAGTGGAGCAATAGTGCAAACTGGAGAGCTTTTTTGCCATCACAAAGCAGGAATGGCAGAGATCTTTGATACCAATACCACAGTGAAGTCGTGGGTGAAGTGAGGAAATAAGCTTGAGATTGGTGCCAAAATTAGCAAATATAGAATGGAGATGTCAAGTCCAGAATCGTGGTACTTCTCTGTAAATAATTTAATCCTGAAGTAATGTCTTCTGTCTGAAAATATTTAATTGACTATTTTGTAGCAGCAGCCTAAATTCAGAACAGACAAGTTCATTTTTTTTCACTTTGTGGTGGATGACTCTATACTCCTTATGAATGTGTGTATCTATATGCTGAAATTGTAGTACCTTAATGAAATGTATCCTGAATAATTTGCCACCTTTTGAATTTTTTAGAAGAAGTTTAGAAATGTAAGATGAACGAGTTGTTAATACAAGTGAAAAAATGAATGAGATTTTAGTTGTGTAAAACTAAAGTTATTAGCTCTTACACTAAGAGGGGTGCAGTTCTGGCCACCCTTGGGGACCTCTTGTAGCTAACTTGGAAGTATTGTATTGGGAGTCTTGTTCACCCCTGTGAAAGAGAACATTCAGATAGCTGAAAAAAGACATGTAAGGAGCTGTATTTTAGTTTTGTTTTATAACCAGAGATACTAACACAGTTTTGTAATTGCAATAATTGCAATAACATTATACGGAATTCCAGGACTGACTTCTAAATGGGAGAGTAGCTTTGGAATGGGGAATCTGGGACACAGATAAACCAGCCTTTGAGCCGCTTATGAAGAAACAGAAGGGAAATCTATTTCAGCTTTGTAGATGTCAACATTCTCCCTCACTTTAAAATAAACCTTACTGCAGATCTACATGAAGTAAGTCCTTTTTTGAGTTTAAAACTGTATTTAAGAATAATTTGGTATCTGCTTCTCCCTCTTTTGAAGCGAGAGGTGATTTAACTCCTCTGCAAGTTCTCAGGCAGACTGCTTTGGCAAAATCATGCTTGTCACTTTAACAGAAATATACTTACTGCAGAGGAATTCCTCTGCCTTTGCCTGTTCAAAGCCCTCTACACATCAGTGTGATTGTGTCAATGTAAACAAGAGCAGAATCTACCTCATTCTTGGTTTAATAGGAAATGCTGAATTGCTTAACATGACTTTTTTTCTTGTCTCTCCTTCTCCGTTACTCTGATAGTATTTTAAGAAATTTGCATGAAATAATGTAAAAGGTAGCCAGCTGTAGTGAAATAAGGTACTACAATGTTTCCTCTATTGCTGGAAGAAAGAATCCTTAAACCAGATTTGGTAAGAAACTCTTTGCACTGGAAAAAATTACCACTATGAAAACTAGTACTGAGTAAAAGGCAGAACTAACCAGTTACAAGCATCCAAAAACAAGTGTCTGTCAGGAGCAGAATTACAGAATCCTGATCGTATTCACGCGCATAAACATGTAAGAATTCCTATGGATTGCAATGTTATATGGATGTACAAATATTTGGTCTTTTGGACCACTAGTGGAGTACAAAGATTGTGTCTGGGCTTGTTGCTTTGTCACAAGACAGTGATGTGGATTTTAACAAAAGCCAACTCTTTTGCATAAGATCTGTGTAGTTGGCCTAGTGCTGTAAGAATACAGTTTTGAGGGTCCTGAGAGCATCGTCTGACTTCAGTTGTGCCTTTGTGTTACTGGTGTAAAAAAGTGAGGTGGATTTTATTCAATGGGATTTTCCCCATTTTTCATGTTCTTTCTCTCCAAAACAGCAGTTATGGCCTATTGCCCTAGGACCATGAAGCATTAACCAAGTAATTAATAACAGCAGCTGTCAATGACACAAAAATAAAGCAAAAAATGTTGTCAGGGACAATACCTTTTATTTCTGAAAGCAAATTGGGCCCGTTCACCCTTCTGTCATTGTTGTTTTCTTTATATCCATGTAGAAACATGGACCATTTTACAACTGAATTTCCTTTGCAGTGTCGGCCTCAACCTGAACACTGGAACTTGGAGTTTCCTCTCATTCCTCTGCCCCATGAAGTAACTTTCTTTTCTGTGTTTTTGCTGAGCTGGTTATCCAACCAGCTGGCCCCTTTCCTCCATCAGCCACCCAGATATTCTCCTTTGTCATTCTGGGATGTCACATGCTACCTGTGTCTAGTGCCTTCCATCACACTTCTTTCACATGGTAAAGTCCAGGCTAAGACGTGCTTTGCAGGTTTTCTGTGCGATCAGCCCTTTTCCGGTATTACCTCGGTTGAAGTCTATTTCCTTTTTCAGGTCTGTAAACATAAAAGACAAGGGAGCAAAAATGGGCCAAAGTCCTCTCCAAAGTGTCCCTGCAAAAGCTTCTGTTGCTGCATTCACAGTACCTAGAACATTGAATCTTAGGAACCTGGCTTCTATTGACAGGTTACATATTATTTCAGCTCAAACTGATTTTTTTCACAAACATAGAACAAAAGCCATCGAAATGTGAAAGAAGGAGATTCTGGAATAGAGATTTTTTTTTCTTCAATGTAGTTTCATCCTGTTCCCATTTATTTCACTGGCTGTAGATCAGACGCTATTGCTAATTTCTGTTCCATTCAGTTTCCCTGGCAACATTTTATTTTTAGCATCATTATTCTTCAGAGATCTGGCATGGAGGGTTCATTTTGAATATGAACTATAATAATTTTATTTTAAATGTTTCATTTCATGGGAAAAAATGGAAAAAAATACCCTTACCAGTTCCATAAAATATCTATAAATATCTGAAATATATGTCCATGTCAGGTGGTAAAAACCTTTATTACAATTATTTCTTTCCCCCATGGTTTCAGTGAAAGATTTTTTGGAAGACAGGCTGTTATGCATTCATGTATTTTTTAAATCTCTTAGAAATCTTTATTCTTTTGTACCGTAGAGGGGTGTTGTTCTGATTTTTTGGATCTGCTATCATAGCAGGCCCCAAACTGTCAGCATCATGGTGATTCTAAAAATAATTGGCCTGGCAGAAAAGAAGAAATACTGTTCTCAGTAATCTGAAGATGAATGAGACTCACCTTCTCTCCCTGCCAACTGGCAGGACAGAAGTAAAGAAGCTCTGGAGATCATATCTGTTTTCATTTCTAGGTCCTATTTAATGACATATGCTTTTATAGTCATCTGAGTGCCTTGCCTAAAAATTTATTCAGTCTCTCTAAGGAAGGAGACCAGCTGAAATTCTTAGTTTGGAGACTCCAGCAATCATTACATAACGGGATTATAGTTGGAGGGTGCAGATTTATTTTCTTCTCCAGTATTACCTGCTTGTGCGTTTAAAATAGACAGTGACTCTGACTAAAGAACAAGCATAGCAGTTGGCAAGAAATTTTGGGGTTTGTATATTGATTTAATGAATGAGTTATGATTCATCTTAACCCTTTCACTCAACTGACAGAATAGCCAACCTCCTTGAAAAAAAGCAGAACTGGAGAATTTATGCTAAATTTAGTGGGAATGAAAATGACTCTACCAACATTAATAGGGTGAAAAAAACCCCAAACAAACAAACCACATTCCTATGTCAATACGGTGCTTAGAAACAGTTACCTCACTGACAATGAGAAAAATGTAAATTAACATTTTAAAGCTCTCAGTATTTTTTAAGGTAGTTTAGATTGAGAGCTATTTGCCCATTAACAGATCAAGGATTTTGTGATTATGACTTTCACTCAAGTTGCATATGAAAGATGATCTGTCAGAATTTATCAGCAGATGAATAGTTATTTATCCTCTTATGTCGGCTTCTATTTATAGTATTTGTCAAGGAAGTTCTTTCCTAGGGAGGGATTCTAAAATGAGCACTACACAGTGTGATGAAAGCCTTCCCATACCTCAGGCTTTGTAATTCCTTATATCTGAAATAATTGCCTTAATAAGCCATAAGGTCTAAAAAGCTCTTAGGGTTTTGAAGTCCTGTGCTATTCAGAAGGTGCCTTGGTTACCAGCAGATGCTTCTATTTTCCCTCATTCCTGAAATCAAGGCTCTTCTATAAAAGAAAAAGAACCCCTCATTTTCTCTGTTGCTAGGGAAATGGTAGGAGAGAAGTAATCTTTCCTCTTCATTGAAGAAATGACCAACTCATGTCATAAAATGTGTCATTCTCAGTATTTTTTAGCTCCATAGTGTCATCTGTCCAAACAATCTCAACTAAATCTGAGATAAGATAGTCTGACAAGACTTAGATGCTAATTGGGCTAAGATCTCATCACTGCCTCTCAAGAGGTTAAGTAAAATGATGAGAATGGGGCTAGTTAGGGCCATTGGTCCATCCCAGCTGCCATACCCCAGAGCAGTGCTAATGGGAGCTGATGGGTTGCTTTCTGCCAAGTTTGCTTGTTCTCTTCACACAGACACAATTTTTTTGCCTCTTACAGTGAACAGGAATGAAAGGCTTTATAAAAGAAGGAATTACTGGAGTTTAGATAGTACAAAGGCTCATACAAATTGCCTGTCAGTCAATTGGATTTGATAGGCATGAAAGACAGATTGGTGGGAGAGAGGGTGAGGACATTTGCTAAGTTCCAGCTAGAACATTTTTCATTTCAAGGTTTTGAATTTTAACACTAGCGGGAGAACTGAAATGCTGCTACTTTCATTTGTTAAAAATTAGCCTTTGCTTGCACTGCTGGTTTTGTTAGTACTGATTATTTGATCTGCTTTGGAAGACACTCTCCTGTTTTGAAAACTACATGTGATAGTACTGCACTTTATTTGCACTTCCCTTCTGTAGAATGCTTTTGTCCTTTCTATTAAAAATAGGCACTTTGAAGCAGTATTGGCCTGCCAGAAGTGTGTGTCAGTCAGATTTAGTTTCTAGAGAGAAAGGGACATAAACGTGCCAGTGATTTCTACTGCAGTACAGTAGGGCCCAAGACTGTCTCAATGGGCTGTGGTATGGAAGTTTGTGTTGGGTTATGCAGTACCTTCCCAGGTGTCCTGACTGCTAGCACATAAGTGCTTGGCAGGGATTAGGCTCTAGGGTCACTTTTTGATGTATATATTTTGGTCATCTATATAGTTTACAACTATCTTTCTCTCTGTGTAATGACAAATACAGGGAAAGATTATGCTTCCCAGACCTTGTGCAATCTAAGGAAAAAGAAATGATGGGGTAAATGCAAGAAATGAGTAAACATAACCTATTGTACAGAGTTGTAGTTTTTGTGAGAAATTAAGGGAGGGTATTAGGATGTAGCATAAGTGCTATGGTGAGGAGTGCTAGGTAGTACACTATTTCAAAAATACCTGTATTTCCACTTTCCTAAGACCATTAAAGGAGAGTGGAAGAAACTGGAGACAGCAAAGGTTTCCAGACCTTGTTATCTTTCCCTCTTGCCCTTGTTTTGTTGCTTGTCAAAAATTATTGTTACTATTCACTGACTCCTGCTACTACTACCATAGGCTTGTAATTTCCTAGGCTCTTGTTGCTAACAATGCCTCACATCAACTACTTATGCTGGAACAAGAAGAGCCAGGGCTGGATGGACCCTGTGAGAAGCCATGTGTTCTACATAGTCATACCAAGGATAGTGCATCTGTTTTCTTATTGGTGGTTATCAAATAAATCTCATGATTTCAAGGGAATGTTTCTTTTTATTTTTTAATCTTTTAGGAATTAATTTTATTCACCTATTAATCATATATTTGTCCATGTGTGTGTCATATTTTGAGATTATATCATTGTTATATTGTCATTTATATATTGTTCACCTGGGCTGAGCTGTGAGTGGTATTAGCAGCTAGAAGATTCCCTGGTAAGTTTTAACATATGAAGTTATTTAATCTTGAGTGTCATTGACAGCATACATTTCACCAAGATTTACCTTCTTCCAGTCAATGCAGTGGAATTTAGATCCTGAAAACACTTAGGGATTATGTTAGTTAACATACAGAGTTGCAGAAACTTTTAACATCCACTGTGACAGTTAAAGGATCTTTCTCGTAATAACTGGGCCTTCACTGTTCTGAGAACCATTACATCCTTTACATTTTTTAGTGATGTAGATGACAGTTTAAAAAAAACCCCACACACTATACAAACTTTCTGTCCTTTTGTCTCACCTTCTAAATTAGCACTCATCATTTTGATATGTACCAAGCACTGTCAAGGACTCGAAACAAGGCCAACCCAAATGGAAGAGTTCTCTTTCTTAATACCCCTTTCGGGCTCTTAGGAGCAGAAGCTCATAGATATGAACTTTATGTTCAGTGGAGAGACAACATAGTTAACAGAGATGTAGCAAAATATATTCCTGGAGACCAACACTGCTCATCCAAAAGGCAGGCCTTTTCTCAGCGAGTTGTCATTACAATCAACTGGACGCTCAGCAAAATGTCTGAAAATGTGCATTGCTTCCATATTTGGAAAGTATCTGTCTTCTTAAAAAGACATGGGTTGAAAGTACAAAGTACTTTCAATGCTTTTATGTTTAACATGATAGATCTGTGATGTTCATATCCAGAGGCTTCTGCTTGCATAGGTTGTCAAATGGTATTGGTGCCAATGATTTGTAATCACTGCAAATATCTGAACTTCTGGATGAATACCTTCTTGATTTAATTGAATTTCCTGTTCTGGAAAGAGGAAAGATCTTTTCATTAATGCAGGAAACAATTACTGCAGTTTACATAAGGTCAATTCATGCTTTTTTAATACAAAGCTGCTGCCACTAAGTACCATTATGCAGTGAAATCCATGTAGGAGTGTATTTAAGTTTGGTCTCATAGAAGAGAGTAAAACTGAATAATTTTAAAACATAACATTTTTTCCCCTTTAAATGATATCATCAGAATTCTACCAGGAACCGGCAGCACTCAGTAAAAATGAATACAGTGAAGGAGATTATAACATGTCATCTTTGTGCCTTAAATATAACATATATAACAGATATTACATCTCTTTCTGTAAGTTATCATACTACTAGTTTGTTTCATGTAGTCAAATCTTTTAGGGAAGTAAGAATCAAGTGGGCTCTGAATTCAATGTATCAGCTATATATAAATGCTAAACTTTCTCTGGATAGTCTAATGCTGCATGGTGCTAAAATTTTAAAGCAGAAATGCATTTTTCAATAGAATTATGAATAATGAGATACCAACCACAATAACATTTCATCCTTGAGGAACTGTTGTCATTATCATTTTTTTATAAAAGCAAACATTACAGTCCAGATTCTGCACTAATTTATACATCTCTTATTTTTATTTGTTCAAAGAGTTCATTGATTCCACATGAAGCAGTTGCACTGTAGGTGAAACCAGCTGGTAAGTCTTTACAAAACTTGTACAAGACTAGCTATAATAGAAGATGTACAGCGTTGTAGTGTATGGCTCTGGCAGTTGGATTCCTTATGTGCAGGAACATACCATAGATTGGAAAAGGATAGATGGTCTTGCTTTAGAAATACAGGATTTGAACTTGTCTGGGAAATAGGTACAAAACCTGCATGAGTAAAACACCCTGTTACTGCTGTAGGGGTATTACCCGGATAAGAAATGAAGGATCGAGCACTACAGCTTTTTTTAAAAACTTTTTTTTTTCTGAGGATGCAAAGTGCTCTGGACTCCAGATTAAAGCTTCTGAAAGATACTTAGTCCTTAATTTTTTAGAGATTTTTGTCTGTGGTTTTCCACTAGTTATTAAGTCCTTCTAGAAAGCAAGCCAAGTCTATGCAGCTATATTGTATTATATATAATAGTTGGTCATCATGTATGTCTTTCAGATTTTAAATTCTTGTTGAACAAAGTGAGGTAGGTCCAGTTCATGGCACACTGCTGATCCATGGTTTGTCCTTAGTGCAGCAACGATGTAGCGTATGTAGCAGCTACATTAGTTTCTATGGCAGCAGTTCTCTTGCCATGTCTCTCTTCAGGTTTATCTTTACAACAAAAGACCATTTATACAGTCTAACACTGCTTAGTGACACCCAACTACTACTGCCCAGCTCACTGTCCTTGCTAAAAATCCAGCCTGTGAACTTGACCAACCAATATGCTCCTCTCATGAGTTCTGAAGTGTATTAGTTGCGTTAGTTCCATAGCTATTCTTCTTCCTTGTTGTCATTTTCAAATTCTTAATCTTGACTCTCAGAAAGTATTTATGTGGCTTTTGTATCACTTCACAGATTAAAATATGCTCTTATCAGTTCCTTTTTCCTCCCCTGCCCTCTCCCAATGACTAGAGCTCCAGGGGATTTGTAAACAAGACACATTTTGTATCTTAATTACAGAAGAAATTAATTGTTTTACAGTGACCCAGTTTTCAATTATTATTAATTATTTGATGAATAATTGAAGAGTGATTAAGAAATCATTGATTGTACTAATTATATACCTACTCTGCTTGATAAACTTCACAAACAAATTCACAAATCCTGATTTTGTTAAGAGCTGCTTTAATCTTCCATTTTGGAAAGCACCTTAAACTTTCTTCTGACTCATTTTCATATCTTAAGTAAGTTATAAGATGGTTTTTTTGCTAACTTGTATCTAAGTTCTTCTACTTGCATTTTAAAAAAGGTTGGTGAAAAGAGGACTCTTCCTTAAATAATATCATTAAAAAATGAAAGCATTTGAAGAAACTTCTTCCAATAGTCTGTCTTGATTTAGGAGGTTAGAGTAATCTGCAATCTGTTAGGTATACAGAGCTCACAGAACTACCAAGGAGAATGTTATACATGAAGTCTTTTATATATGTCTGATATATAAAGACTTAGCTGTCTTGATCTTCTGAACGACATGCTTCTCTTCCATCGTTGTGCTCGTTATCAAGATGTGGAATTATCATTTTCTCTGGTAGTAAAACAAGGAATTAATTTGGTATTAGACTCTTGGTAGTCCTCGGGAAATTAAAACGTAGAAGTAGCCAAAGCCTACAAATGTTCCCCTGCCAGGCTGGCACACTCTCAATAGTGTGATATATGAGTTGCTGGAACCACTGCTGTGAAAACTCTCCTCTCTGATAAGAGTGAGGATAGTTGTCTCAGGCTACACAGAAGGATAACAAGTACCAGAGGAGACTGCAACTGACACGGTACAGAGCCTTTAAGTAATTATTTCTTTTGGGCCTATTTCTTCAGCCACCCGTGATGTTGCTCTACTAAAAGAAGTGTATACCTGGCGCTCTGCAAAGTATCCGTACCTCTTCTGGCCTAAAGCAAAAAAAGTTCCTGCGTGACTGGACCTCAGGGCCAATTATATAGCTCAGGCAACACACATCAGATGAATAAGTATATGAAAGAACACTAAAAGCATACCTACTAAAGACTTTGATAACATAAGGCTGTACTAATTGCAAAAAACATTATAACTAGTTTTAGGGAAACCCAAATATGGTTATTGTTTGCAAAGCATTGATTATTTTAACATTTAGTTTACAGGTAATAATGAGCAAAGCTATTGCTCATGATTGTGTGATGTTATCCTGTTAGCAGAGCTAGCTTTCTAGCCCCAGTACAGTATAGGAAAAGGCATTGTAATCAACAAGTTTGGTCTGAAGCAGGAACAGAAAAAGGAAAAGAATCAAGTTCTGTTCATCATGTTTCACCCAGATATGCCCCAGTCTCCTCTGAATGATTTCATGAGAGAGCAGAGCTTTCCTTTATGCATCGTTTAGTAGTTGCAGAGACTTGACATCCACAAATCCCCATGACTTTAATTTCTCTCTGAGCATCACTAGAAAAGTGGTACAATTGGAAAAAGCTGTATGACTGTTGGCCTTTGAAGGAAGGGAGATTTTTCGAGGGGAGGGGACTAGAAAAAAAAGAATAAGCATGTTTGGCTTTTTGCCTTTTTTTTCCCCTCAAACATAAGAGGTGCTTTCTAGGTCTCAGCAGACTTGTTTGAGTTCTGGATGACTTCTCATCTTAGCTCTATTTTTCAGAAGTGTTAAGCCATGGAATGGGCAAGTTTCCTTTTATCCTTTATGGAAAACCACTGGAAGAACAGATTTCTTCTAGGGGAGGAATAACCAAATGATGTATTTAAGCATATTTTGAATGCCTGAAGAGTTTACTGCTGACAAAGTAGAAAAAAAAATATAAACAGTATTTGCAGCCTTGCCACAATTTGTTCCTCAATTTAAATGATCTCTTTAGCTTTCTCTTTCTAAAGCCCAGCTTGAACATGTTACCTTTGTGTTATGTGTGCATGTGTATGCACATATATGCAGCTGGAACTTACTTTCATTTTGAATACCAGTATTGAGACAGTTGTTAGTTTTGTCCAATGCTTGATACATTCTGTGCTATAAGATTTGTGAAGATATTTCATTCACAATTTTATGAACTAGGATTGTAATGCCTTTAAAATGTTCCTGCCAAATCAGCTGTGCACTGATCTGTCACGTAAAAGGTCTTCATAAATCTATACCGAACAGATTATGGTACAATCTCGTCTTATGCAGCTTCTTATATCAAGACCTCTGAAGCTCTTTTAAAATCTAGCACAAAATAGATTTTTTACATTTCAGTTTAGTCACTGATACCTTTGAAAAGTCCTTTGCATAATTAGATATAGTCATCAATCTGGATCACAGTGAGCTCTCCTAATTCAGTGACACTTGTTGCTGTAGCCAGAGAATAAGACAAGGTTTGTCAGCAGACGTAATATCTCATTTTAAATCAAGTTTTATAATATAGCCTCTACGTCAAATGTACCCTTCAGGGGGGACTTCAGTTTTAGCCTAACTTTAGATGTTTAAAATATGCCTTTTAAAATGTTTAAACTAATTGTCTAGGCCCCTTTGTAGTCCATGGAAGGGGCCATTTCCAGAGGAGAACTCCTCAAATTTGTCTTAGATGTCAACTTTCAGCAGAGAGTATCTGTTTTACTCTTTTGCACTCCTTCAGAGGATCTCTCTAACCCATAGCCAGGCTATTACTCCCTGTAACTCTCCCAGACTACCAAGGCATGCCCTACAGGGTGGGACACTGTAACCTTGCTCCCCAGTCCTCATACTTCACACAGCCTCATTCAAGGCAGTGTTCTACTGTAGCAGATAACCTGCTGCCATACCAGCATCTGCTGCTGGCCAAAGAAGAGGAACTGGCTATTCAGGTGGTGGGCTCAAGATATTTTCTGCCCCAGCAGCAAGCAGAGATCTCCTTTAGCCACCGCAGAGGGTGCAGTGTCATAACCAGCAGCTCCACCCAACACTAGCAAGGTGGTTCAGAGGCATTAGGGGCTTAGTAATGCATCTGGTTCTGCAGCGAGATCTAGCAGATGTGTCTTCACATGGCCTAAGCTTCCCAATTCACTTGCTTCCTTTTTTTGTAAAATGTTTTTTCGGACAGAGATAAGCTTGTTTGGACACCGTTCCTTGCAGCTTCTTATAACTTTTGAAGTTTCCCACTGATGACCAATTTTATGGGATAACTACTATGGAATAATACGTATATATAATATAAGAGAGGGGGGAATGCTTCACCACAAAGATGACTGAACATCAATGAGGGATTTTATCTTTATTTTCATGATGTTAGCACAATAAACTCACACAGTAGCATTGTACTTATTTAACAAAATACAATTATAGCAATTTACAAATTCTTTTCCATTTGAAAACATTGCATAACATTTTATTAAACACAATACTTTATATAGAGAATTCTCATTTAAAAACATATTTTAGAGTATTTTCTTTTCCCAGTAAAGCACAGCCTAACAAAGAAATTCGTGCCTGTTAGCAAGTAAGAAAATCAGAACACTAAGAAGATGTCACCTGTCAATTTATTTGATTAATTTTAAATTAAGGTATCAGTGGAATGTAAACAAAGAGTAATTTTACAAAAGGCTCCTTATCAAATATACATGCAGAGGTCTGAGTTCCAATGTATATATTATTACATTTCTGCTCTCTAACGTAATATAATTTGATAAGCCATTATTAAAAACAGTAGCCTTTGGCACTTTTGAGTAAAAAAGAATATATCAATATTTATGTAAAGAACACAATTTCAATGATTACACAAGAGCTTTAAAATCTTTTGTTAAGAAATAGGAAACCTTAGGAAAAATATCACACTGCACTTGAAATAATGCAGCAAGTTTTAGAGTAATAAAAGCAACATATATGCCAATATATATCTGACTAAAACCAAGGAATAAAGAACAAACACTCCCACCAGGAATCCCGCTGTTTCCAAAACAGCTAAATTGCCAGAGGGAACATTTTCTCATCTTCGCTTTATTGCCATTATTCTCCATTTTAATTCTCCATTATTTCCAGGTTCATCTGCTTATGTTCTTTTCCCCTGCACTTAAAAACTAACAAATGATTGTGTCTTATCTCCCTGCATTGATAGGACAACAGTGATTGTGTGTTACCCTTTTCTTTAAAGCTAATCTTTCCTGCTTTATCATGTATCTAGACTAAACTAAATCCAAAGGGTTTTGTTCCTGACAATCCAAGTGTTTGTAATTCCTAGGAACCGTGTACAAAATTTGATATTAAATACCAAGGACTAAAGATTCATCCTTTTAAAAAGAAAAAACAAACCTTGACTTGTCTGAGAAAATATTTCTAAAAAATTACTTTTTTTCTCGTCCCCCCCCCAACATCTATGATTATTTTTCCCAGCTAATGTGCCTTAAAGTGTGTCTTCAACATAATGTGCCTTTAACATGTATCACAAACTGCAACCCTACTGATCAGCTTCTTACATGTAACCTGCAAAATACTTCCTCCAAATCATCAAATGTATGATGGGCTCTTTTTCTATTACTACTAGGAAAAGTGCAGTCATTTCCTTAAGGACTGACACTCCTCCACAGCACTGGGTGATGGGAAGGTGAGGGAAGCATTACTTGACAGGGTTGGCTGACAACACTCAGCAAAGCCTAGAGCACCTGTATAACTGGGAAGGTATATAAAGCTTTCCATTCTCTACTTCTATACAGATTAGCAAACACCATCCTCATACTTCCGAAATTATTTAGGATTGGGGTTGGGTTTGCGATTTTTGTTTTGGTTTTGACTTTTTTGGTTGGGTTTTTTTTTTGGTCTGTGGGTATGTTTTGCTATTTATCTGCTTGGGATGGGATGATTCTTCCTTTCACCACCTACTTGGCTGGGATAGGGTGGGTTTTTCCTCAGAGGTCTGTGGGGTAGGGTCTGTAGACAGATTCTGACTACATAGTATGTCTCTGATTCTTTGATACTTGAAATTAGAAAGAGACTTAGAGTGAAATACTCATCTCAAGAAGCAAGAAACCAGACCTGTACTGCTGCTATTTATTCAGTGAGGGGACTGCTAAGCCATTCCATTCTCCCCCTAACAGGGGAGCTGGGAGGTGGCTGGTATTAGTTCTCTCTCAGGTGAAAATAATCTAGGAGAGAATGAGGGGCTACACTGGCAAGCACTGCCCCTGGCTTCCTTCATGGTTTAAGTTAAGTCAGAGTCAAATGTAACTAGACATTTTTTTCTAACACGCCGAGGACATGCTACACTTATTCCTTTCAGAGGTTATCCCTTTAACAATTTTTGGCAATAGAGATTTTAGCAGGCAAGTTTTCATTATATTTGAAGCTCAATTTGTAAAATAGTTCACGTTCTCTCAGGTGCAGAGACCCTCCATATTCTGAAGTGGCAGTGGTGGAAAAAAATATAATTCTTAAAAAAGCTCTGGAGGGTGTCTCAAGGGAAGTGAATAGTAGTGGTGGCACAATGCAACACTCATTCAGTGATTCTGCAACACCAAGTCATTTCATTTTTAAAGTGAAGCACAAATCCCCTAAATGATGGTGACTGGGGTGAAACTTGTGATTGTTCTTGTAGCATACTAAGCAAGTAAGGCAAATGACTGCTTCTACATGTGAGCTATGATATTAATTACTGTCTCCTTGGAAGCTGGTCAGGAAAGTACTGTTTATTTACTCATGGCTCACCTTTCACATATGCCTGTTTTGCAGTTATTGGTGCCCTGCATTATATGGTTAAAAACGAATAGAAAAATGGAAAGGTTGCTGAAGGACAGAATAAGAGGTTTAAAAATGTAAAATCTGAATTACTTGTAGTACTTTAAAAGACCCCTTAAAAAACATATTTTAAAACAATTCTACAAGTTAGCCCACTAAGAAGCAGCCTCTTCATTAGTAGCACCTGTTCTTAAACAAAAGTTGAGCAGTAGCAGCAAAACTATTCAAAATAGATAGTTGTTCCATTCTAATGGAATGTCACCCACACATTTTTTGTTGCAGTAGACATCTTAAAGAACTACACAAAACCTTTGCAATCTTTGAATGTGACAGATCCACTATAACAAAGCTGTAAATATTTCCTACGCTAAATGAATACAGCCAGCATCATCATAGTATTAGCAATATTACTTTTAAAGTAACTGCACATCAATACGTCATGTATTTGTAGAGTCTAATAAGGATGCAATTTTTCAAAATATGTAAAGTTATCATCAGCACCATCCTGTATTAAAGATTTGGTGCAAATTCTGCAAAGGTGAGTATATACCACTGATACAGCCTTTGCTGTGAAAATTCAGTCAATTTTGGACACAAATATAAACAAAATAAAAACTTGGCACATTCAGGAAATAAAGTGTCTGTGTTCAAGAGCATTGTTTTGATTGACATCATCACCCCCAGATAACATTTTGAGTCTGAAGAAAGAAGCTGTGTGAAAATGTTTCACATTAGTAAGGTTCTGGCATTGTGCTCTTCCACCCACCACATGCTTTCCACAGGCTCATGCACATTGCACATCGGCAATGTTCAACAACAGTTGGGCTGCTGGTCAAGAATTTGGCACATCAAAGGTAAATATCAGCTCAAAACAAAGAGATTAGAACCTGCATCAAGATGTGTTTACTTTATGGTGGTTTGGACCAGCTGATATGTCTTCTCTCATTCCTTGTATGCTCGTGTGGGGGATGTGCCTTTATAGAAGATATTCCTGGTGTTCTCTGGACTGCTCCCTCTCTCAGGGATTAAAATTATGTTGCCTTTTCTTCGAAGTGTTGAGTCCCGACTAGAAGAAATGGACAGAGTCTCTGAGCCAATTTCACTTCCCTCCACTGGCGTGACTCTTATTGTAGTGATTCCATGATGGTGGTGCTCACTGTTATCTATGTTGCTTCTTTTTCTGTCACCTGACCCATAACTGTCTTTTAAGGAGTCACAGCTCTCAGAGTCTCTGTTAAGATCATTTAGCTCATATGTCTGACGAAGAGTGATTTTTTCAGGACCTTTCCATTTCCATGACCCACTTCCTTCCCCTTCTGATGGCATCTGAATTACAGGTCTGTTGTTTTCTGGATGTGCCTCAACTCTGACTATGCTACTTGGTTCATGGTCTGTCAAGGTTTTATATCTAATGGCTCCTGTACAGGTGACTGTGCTTCCCTCTGAACTTTTCGGACTGCCCTGAAGCACTCCTTGCTGCTTAGACATGGCTATTACTTGCATGATTCTTGGCTGGCTATTGCTTCTACATGCAACACTCTTCTCAGCAGCTTTCAGCCACTTAGCTCTAGCTGAACTACTTTTGGGTGATGTGTTCACATTCTCCTGAGTCTCCTCAGGAATATGTACTAGCTGGGATGAGCCGGGACGTGACTGAATAGAGACCCTTGGCCCACCAGAAAGACCTGAGTTGTTACACCCTGGTACACTGCCAGGTTGAATTTTCAGGTATTGGCTAGTTGGGCCATGATGATCACCATTTACACCTACTCTGGAGGGTTCGGAGCTTGACCTCATTTCAATAGCTCTTGGTGGTGACTGGCCAGATTCAGTCTCTATCACTTGCAGTGACAACTTTCTACTTTCATTCTTGTTCTTCCACTGGGAAAGCAGCTGTTTGGAACGGGCAGAATCCATTGATGCGTGTATTGTTGCATTTCGTCTTGCTGGATCTTCCAAGGATGGTGTGTTGACTCTTGGCAAAGTGTTGCTGAAAGTAACCATATTTTCCTTTCCCATTGGGCTTCGTGGTGTTATTATTTCTACATCAGCATTTGCTCTCTTGAGATTTGTCAGAGACCCTGAATCTCTGTGGTTTCTATTCAGGATGCTTTCTGTACGGTGAGAGACAATGCCGTCACTGCTGCTACTGTTTTTACCTGGCAGGATTCTGTTGGCATCTTGACTGAGGTCTGTCAAAGACCTTAGAGGTTCTCGGTGAAAATTTGGGTGAAAGACATTCTCATCACTTGGTAAGAAGTTCCCCACAGCATACAGGCCCTGATATTTGAACAGAAGCATCAACAATCAGTTATGGAAATAAGAGACATTTCAAGGTATTTCAATTATAGTCTTGTGCCTTAAAATAAAAATTGAGTGATATATTTAGTCTAGCTTAAGAGGCAGAGTAATGTCAGTTTCCTTTCCTCATCAGTATATCCTTATTCCAAATTCTGTCCTGGTACATCTAGATATGTATGAAGTAGTCTCTGCAGTATGACAAACACACACAGTTCATGGCAATAGATAGTTGAGGAGAAAACCAGCTTTCTTCAGGATTCTTCCTTTTATAAAGCAACAGATACAGCTAAAGAATGGTTTGTTAAAAAAAATAACAAAATAAAATGTTTGCAATCTTCTGGAAAAAGGTATTTTACAGCTATGCTACTGTCTGCTCTGACTTACTGAATCTTCTAACAGCCTGAGCTGTTCTCTGCTCTGTGATTCTGTCCTTTCTGCTGCATAATAACCATGTAATACAATATCTACATGATAGAACAATTCATCAAGTTTAAATCAATTGCTTTCCAAGCTGTGCAGAACTGTAATAAGATTTGGTTATACAACACTTTCTTATTCAGCAGACTCACTGTAAAATGCTGTCATTTTAAAAAGATTCCACTGAGAGAAACTGTTCCAGAGAAGGGTCAAATGCCTGACTCAGTAACTCAGGTTACTTCTTTACATTTCTATCAGAGTTATTTGTAGTTTCATGCTACATCCCCTCCTCTTCCTCTTGCTGGTGTGTACATTTTCAGGGCAGATTTACTGACTACTGAGTATCCAGCACAATGTGCTCTCTGATGTGTGTTTTCATGCAACAGTATATGGAAAAGACCTAACAAAGAGCATACTTGTTTGTGGATTTCAAACATGGGAACAAAAGCTCCATTTATGAGAGTCTACAACAGCTTAATCATTTGAAATAATATCCTCAACAGAGTGCCTTTCTGCTCATAGAAACTGACTTTAGTAGATCGTGGGGTTTCTATTATCTACCTTTGATACTGTTCCTTCTGTCATTGTGAAAGCCATTTTTCCTCTGATCACCTTTGCATGTAACATTATCACAGGAAAAACAGGGATAGCATATAAACTTATTTTATTATTATGCTAAAATCAATCATTGACTGCTTGGGGGGTCAAACCCATCCCACTGGCTGTTAAGCCTCTTCTGTTCACTTGCCCACACCAGAGCAAAAATGTTGTGAGTAGAGCTCACAGGCACCTGGGCTGACACTGCTAAACAGCTAGGGCAGCAACAGTCATGTTAGAGACATACTGAGAGCATCGAGCAAAGCAAATGCTTGATGAGCTTCCTACTGACTGATATAAACAGACCTATCCTACACACCACCCTACAGAACCCTTCCAAGGTGCTCCATCTGTTTCAACCCAGTACAGAGGAAAGGCATAGGAATAACCTGTCTTGGGCATCCTATATCCCCTGCATAATTTCTCCAAGAATTCCAAAGAATCACAAGTGTAATATTGTCTTTCATTTCTTGCAAGTTCAGCAATTTATTCAGCTGAGTTTTTGCATATTAATTCAACCAGGGTTTTTTTGAGAACACAAAGCTAAAATTGGCAATATAAACTCTGGCTGGCAACAAATACCAATTAATACAATATTTTTCTTGCATTATGCTTATAAGTGTTGAGTAGAAAAGGTAAATACCTTTTAGTACTTATTGAAGGACATAGTGTTAGAGCTATTTCTGTATGCAATGCCAGATGATTATATACCACTGTGCACTGTTGTGACTCTTCAAATTGAAATGGATATTTGCTTTTTCCTGTTTATTTTTGAAGTGACTACCCCAACATCATAATCTTCAACACATTTTGACTGTATTTTTAATTAAGGAATGTGACCATGATGAAAAGTTTTCATAAAAAACTCTTATTACAGCCTTATTGGGTTTATTTGCTAAAACTCAACTACATGAATATTATATTTACCAAATAGAGAGCAATTCCTCCTCCTATGAGAAAGCCACAGTAAACATCAACTGGATGATTCTTGTACTGGGTGATACGAGTCAGACCACATATAATTCCACAGATGATAAAAGCAAAGACCAAGAGTGGTTTCAGAAGTTTTGAGGAGTCCGTTAAGGTAGAATTGAAGTACATCTTGAAAAAAAAAAGAAAAAAAGACACAGTTGAAGAAACTTAAATTTACCTAAGAGGATATGAATTTCTCACATTCAGCATTTCTTTCACACAACATAGAACACTATTATACAGTAATATTGCAAATAATCAGTTTAATTTCACTTTACAGCACTGTTAAAATTTGCTCACTTACTGTAAGAAGTTCTGAAATCCCAAGGAACAGATTTCCAAAAACACAGGCAGTGTTGTTTATTGGCATCAATTAGGATAAGGATTTTATGCCTAAATACTGTTCACAGTCAGAGCCTAAATGTTCCTTAAATGTGACTAAGGAGCACCTGCTTCTGAAATACAGGAGCCAGATGCCATGCCAGATGAAAGCAATAACGTGTTCTAACAAAAGCTATCACCAGATGCTTTAGAGAGCTATTTCTCAGCTGGGGGCCATGATGCCAGTAAGGTCACAAAAATGAAGTGGAAGTGGTTCATCAATATTATTCCCAATTTTGGCTTTTCCCTAGACTGAATAAATACCGGCAAGCTCCTAGTGCATTCATAATTCCATTATCTTATTTTAGTAACTTGTTATTGTTGGTGGCTTTTTCCTCTGATTTTACAGAATGAGTGATGGATTTTTTTTTTTAATTTCAAGTAAGTGGTGCCTCATACAAACATTGTAGCCCATATTGAAGAAATGTCATTGGCCAGATGTGGAAAATCATCTGTGATCACTGCAGCATGTCCTACAATTCCCTGCTAGTTATTGATAGTTTTTCTTCACTTGCTTTGCAGTAGCACCTTGGAGGACTCTGTATTGTGCCAGTTCATCCATGCTGCAGTTCTATGGAGGTCAAATGAAACTACATCAGATAAATGCTTCTTTCTCAATGCATCAAGTTTAAAAGCAGTGAGTCAAGAGAAGACAGCAGAAGAGAAAGGGCAGAACACATAAAGGTTCATTTGAATGGTAAGTTAAATTATCTCCTTGTAAGACAGATAAGCACTGGATTTTATAAGTGAATAATACGAAGCATTAAATATACTTTAACATTACGCTTTTTGTTCCTTCTTAATAAAGGATGTGAAGTAGTAGAATCTTTTCTGTATTCTTAATAGAGCTGGGTTTATTGTTGCTTTTAGTAGTTTTATTTTGCTTTCAAACTGGCAGAATTAAAAAAAAAAACCTTCCATCCATCCAGGATATGCAGGCAACATAACCACTTTACAATATATAGCAAACTGACTTTCTGACTTTTGTCTTGTACAAATGAAAATGAACAGAATTGGTTACTCACCGAGACGTACACCGCTGCAAAGGCTGCCAGGGTGGCATGTTGAGAAGGGAATGACTTTCTGCCAAGGAAGAACAGTCAAATTATGCTTCTCAGTTCAAATACACTGTGCCAGTATTCACTTGAAAAAAGCACTGGGTTGGTACAGTCATTTTCATCTTACACTTCCTAAGCAATACAGGATGGTTCAGTAAAATTTAATTTCTAATTTTCTTTTCTATAATCTGGAGAAAGGACCAATGTTAATGAAAAGCCTTTGTTTTGAAGTAAATATTTAGCATTGAATTCTTTTTGTGTACTAAGAAAAGTGTGTACTAAAAGAACAGTGGGAATGAGCTAAAGACTGAATGTTTGATTGAGAGAAATATCTATACATTCATTTCTATAAATAAATTTCCATAACTTTTCAGTAAGTACCTAATTATACAACTTATTTAATGCATGAACTTTGAACTTATGATTATTCTCACTGACTTCACTTAGACTCTTTTCAAAGTAAGGACTCCCACACTTTGATAATCAGGCCCTAACTTCAGCAACTGAATTAATCTTCTTTGTGCCTCCTGCCTTGTTGCTCTAATAACAGGGGAACATCAAGGTGACAGTCTTCTCAGAGAGGCAAACTGCATCCTTATTTACTATGTCTTTGATTTTATTTTTTAAATTTCAGCACACTTTGTGACATGATAGAAGTGAATGAAGAACACAGAGAGAGCATTTTAAGAGTAACCTGGCCCCTTCCTGAAGCCCAGAACAAAAGTGTAAATGAAAAAATGTTGAAACTGTGTGAGACAGTAGGCAAAATCAGGTCTATTCTTGAAATTGCTGAGGGCTTTCTGCTCCCACTGAAAACCTAGAGACTGGAATCATGTGGGGTGGGTCTTGAGTCAGAAACTACAGATGAGAAAATTAAAAAGTGACAGTTTAGTTTCTACTTCTCTGACCAAAAAAATGAAGTTTTGTGTAAGTAGCAGCTACAAAAGAACCATCACGAGGCCTTCTTTTAACACTATTCTTTGAATAGACCAATTTCAGTCCTCTAAAAACAGAAAAAAACTCATGGGAACACGAAGAAGAGATTTTTTACACAGTAAAGGGTAAAACTTAGGTGGTGGGGATTCAGTAATGCCTGTTGTATGGCAGACATCTAGTTTGTAGCTTGTAGAAGTCCTAACAAACTTTTACAACTTCTGAGCTCTACAAGTAAGATGCAGTGAACATGTACAGCAGTTTATAACTTTTCTTGTATCTCCCTAAAATGTCATAGACATGTAATATAATCATAGAATCACTAAGGTAGGAAAAGACTCTAAGATCATCCAGTACAGCCATCGGCCCAACTAAACCATGTCACAAGGTGCCACTTCTATACATGTAATGTGCTGACTGTCTTGGTGGAGAAGAATATGTCTATCTCGCAGCCACTTTCTTCTGAGAAAGCTCAGCTTGGGATAAATACTTGACCAATCACACAGCTTCACAGGTGGGCCTGCCACCCTAACTGGGCCCCATGTGTATCCGTTTTCCTAGCAGCAGCTGAGTTAGCCAGTTTAAAGTAGCAAAGACTGAAACAGTCCTTTGCGTTTAGTAAAGACACTTTTCTACAAAGTAGCTGCATCTACTTTCTAAATCTCTTTCCTATGCCTTACTCTAAATAATTCTTATTCTTTTTTCTTTTTTCTTTTTTTTTCACTTCCTCCCCACCTCGAACAAACTTTTCCCAGCATCCCTGGGGAAAAAGAGTAAGGTTGAGGACAGAAGGATAAGGACATGAAAAAAATGTAAATGATTTAGTGGAACCGTAAATCTACTTACAGTCTCTGCGGACCTAATGTGTAGATTTGATTCTGTGAAATTTAGTACCACTTAGAACTCAACCTTAATTTGCTGGCATTTTTATACTGTATAAGATGTGTCACTATGCTACAGTCAATTTTGTCTTTATTCTTTTTCTATTAATATGCTTTCAGGGCAAGCACAGCATGTTACAGATTAAATGTATGCTGTGTACTGTCTAATGGTGACCTCGCTTTTGTTCCTCTATTTGTTATCTTTTAATCTAAAATGAAAATAATTTAAGGTAAAAATATATAGCATTTTGTATGGCTCAGTATTGGAAAGGTGAACAAAGGTCTCAAAGAAAACGTATCCTGAACTCAGATGATAGTGTATCTCTCTAAATGCTCATGCATGAGGATGTGTAGAGGAGGAACAACGATGAGAAAGAGTCATACTGGGAGAGACATAGTGAGTCAAACATCAGAAATCAGAGATGATAGGGAACTCAGAGATCTGAGTAGAAATGACTGAAAAGGCTCTTTGAAGATAAACAGCAGAAAAGATGGACAAAGGAAACCACTGGATATTTGGGGACGTTACAGAAAATTAGTTCATATAATCAGCTGGATAATTATGTGTTCTTCTCTATGCTTTTCATAAGAGAGTCTAGAGGAAAATTTCTGGAGAGAAAGTTTCTAGGAAGTACAAACAATAAATGAAGGCCATTAGCAGTTTCATAAGAACAAGTCCCTTAGAAGCTGAAATTACTGCAGTCAATTTAAACTTCTGGGCTGGAGAAGTAATAGCACAACTCCTACAGTGGATGACTGAAGGAAGTACTGAACTTGTAGCAAGTGCTGATCACTTTGGTAAAGTGATGTTACAACTAATTTCATTGTATTTTGGAAGTGACGATATTTAAACTTAGGAGTGATCAGTGTTTTCGGAATGGCTACTGGCAGTCAATTCAGACCAGTAGGCATCATATTTGAGATAATGATGAAATGAATGAGATGTAATTATGAATTTTTTTTTGCCTGCTCACATGTAAAGTGACACTGATTTCCCTTGGACCCCACGTAGGTGCAAAACATTGCTTGCAAGTATCAGGCTTCAATGGCAATATCCTAGTAACAGGAAATGGTTATGGGAAAAAAAAAACAGAGAGAAGGCTGATATAGTAATTTTAGTTACCTTTCAACAAAATTATTTTCACCAAATTATTTGGGCCAAATAATGCTGCAAATCCTCCATTCCAGCTCTGAATCATGCCATCATTGAAAAGATAGAGCAAATTAATCAATCCTAATTATGAGTCTTAGCCCACTAGACATAATTAAGAACAAATATATCAAATAATATAGTATCTTTAAACATCAGTGAAATTGTTTTGTCCCAGTGAAAGGAGAGAGATGATGGGATTTGCTGGAAGATACTTAAAAAGTGAATGATTTCATGATCCCCAAGTGTGTTGACCATTGAAATAAATGGAAAAGCAAACAAACTCGGGGAGATACAACAACTGCCTTAATACATAGACAGAACATTTTAATAATATCCACATGACAAATACGTAATGCCAAGCTAGCATCTAGGGCTGCATACAGAACAAAAAAAGGAGTGCAAAGCTTTAGTGAAGTGGGTGTGACAGAACTAAGACAGCTTCATGTCTGCTAATCAAGTGCACAGGGAAATTATGCAGCTCAGTCAGAGACAGAAATTGTAGTCATTTCAAGCATTCTATAATTTTGCTGTAATTTTTTTGAAGAGGAGGAGATTTGAAAAAGCACAAAAATTTTGAAGGAGTTCAAAACATCCAATCATTTAGTGACTAACAGGCAAGAAACGTTAATCCGGTATGTAAAAGATACAGAAGACTAAAATTGTATTGAGTGGGGAGCTCCATGATTTCAGTAGTGTGGTGTGGGTATTTAGGGCGCTTCATATACTAATCAAGTTCTTGAATTAACAAGTAGATGTATTGCAACTGTACAACTTATTGACTTAAACCTTCAGATTCCTTGTTTATATCCATCACCAGTCATCCGTAATTGATTTATCACTATTTTATCACGCTGAGCTTGTTTAAAATAAGATATATAGTCTGGGTTATATCTTGACTGATATGTATGCCCAAAACCTTCTATTATAAAAAAAACTAATTTATCTCCTGGCTATCTAAGTAGGGAGGCTAAAGACTAAATGATCAAGGAGGATAAACCACCAGTTAGAAATACCATGAAGGAACAGGTGTGTGTTTCAGAACACAGAGACTTGTACTGTTGTGGTTTTCACTTAACAAAGGGATTTCTTCAATGCTGTCAATATAAAAAAACTTACTCAGCTAGAGAAACAGAAAACAAATAAACTTCTCCAATAGATTCAAAACCAGGCCTCACAAACTAGGATGAAAATGCCAGGACAGTAATATACGGTATATAGAGGTCTCAATTAAAGCACTTGGATGACTTCTTTCCCTCCCTGTTACAGGGAACTTACCCAGATCCCACTGGGAAAAGCAATAGAAGCTATTCATATTAATAACTGTGTAGGAAATTGTCTCTTTCAAAGGAAGGAAAATAACTAGCTACCAATGACCCTCCTTCGAAATCTGACGAAGTCTTCCAAAGCTCACCATTGGCCTTGACACCTTTATACAGAAAATTGAACATCACTAAAAAGTGATGCTCTCACCTTTGTTGAAAAACCTAAAACCAACTGGCAAAACTCATTCAGACTTTAACTAGAAAACAAATTTTGAAACTGGGACAGAAAAAAAAAAGAATAATTAAAAATGTACACAATGTAGAATAGAACCAACCTTCCAGCATTGATAATACTGAGATCAGCTCCTGAGCAAATATCTTCCACAACATATGAATTTTCTGAGCAGGACACATTTAAGGATGTATAGTTAGGCTTGCAAACAGTCAGGAAATATGGTGCCTGATATCCTGTTGACAGCTGTATAATATCAGTAACAAGAGCAGTAGAACATAGACCAAACACATGAACACCTAGGAGAGAAATCAATAGAGCCTGTTTAACTTTATTATAAGCATAAATTAGATTAATTCATTGTGACAAATTACATTCAACAGAATTCTAGTGGCTTGTGTCATTGGACTTGAGACAATTTAACTGAAGAATAAGATGGATTTTTTTAATGAAAGTTTATTGCCAAGTTGAATCTTTAATGTAAAATATAAAACTATTTATGCTTATGTTGATACTGAGCATTTAATTTTGATGGCTTGATGTCCTTCAACATATTTTTATAAAAGTGAACTACACTGGAGCTGCTTCAGTTTAGAAAGCAGTTTTCAAAGCAGTTTTCTGAATTGACTAAAGGACAGCTGTGTATTTGAGGAAAGCATATACGCTTGTCCAGTCCCTGGACTTGCTCACTGGGATAAAGGCTTTAATAACAGACAGCTGCCCATTACGTCACTGCTCTGAGGACCTATTCTTTTACCACTAGGGATTCAATCACTGGCAATGACTTTTGCTACCTTCACACCTCTGGTATTTCTTGAGTACCAAGTCCTTGCCACAAGTCCAAGTATTCAAGTCTTTTTGGTAATTGATCAATGTTTCTGTCTGATTAATAATGCCAAATTCACAAGGCAGTTGAAGTAAATGCAAATATTTTACTGAGCATTTTCAGATTTACCACTAATTACTTACTTGTATTCATATAAATAAATTTATCTTTCATCTTAAAATGGAAAGCCTGCTAAACTTATTAAAATATGAAAGAAACTGTGAATACAGAGCATGAATCAGGAATGAAATTCAAGCATCTTTGAGCTTGTCCATGTTGGTGATGGCATGGGACGCCATACAGGAGGAGAAGTAGAGAGCATGGGTTATCTTTACAGTCCTCCTTGCTGATGTAACCTACTGTGCTCTCTGCTCCTTCCTCACTGCTGCTCTTAAGAGGATGTTTTACTGGTCATAGACTGTGTAACCTCTCCTGTCATTACTTCCCTGCTTGCCAGACTACAGAAACCTAGCGTATAGTCGTATCAGGTTTTCAGCCTGCTGTCCTGCAGGTTGTCATTGCCTAGGCTGCCCCCTCTAATGAAAGACTTCTGGAACAGAGAAACCTTTCCTTTAGCCACTCATTGACAGAGGAAATTAACTGTGAGAAGGGGACCAAAGTCCAGTTGCCTTTTCAAGTTCAGTTTTCATAAATAAAAATTAAAACAAATTAAAAAAGAATTCAAGATGTTCCTCTCTATCAATAGGGTGCCAGAATGTAGCCCTTTTTCAAGAGGTAGATAAATATATCCCAGACAAAAACAGTGTCAAATCTACTGACAGTTTTTGACAAGTTTTTACTGCCATGTTAAATACTGTGTCAGGTGGGTTGAATCCTTATGATGCACTGAAGACAGGCAGGGGAAACTGTACACTGAAACCATGAAAACGAAGCCAGCTCAAGGTGGGTAGAGAAGGAAAAACAAATTATTTCTTTAGAAACACTGACAATAGTATAGGAGAGGCAAGGGAAAAGGGAGAGTGTATATGCGGCATTACTGAGAATGGGGCTGCTCTGTATCTCCATTTGACAGTTTCTTCTCTTGTTCTCTGGCAGAAAACAATCTATGCCAGTGACAGCCCTGCACTGTTCTGAAAGGCTTTTTCAGAGAAGGAAACCTGCATGGTGAAAACTGAATATACATGGAAAGCTCTTCTTTGTGACTAACAATTGAAACCCACCAACAAATCTGACAGCTCTTCTAAGAAAAGAATTGAAGTTGCATCCTCCTGCATTAATATTGGCCTCTGTTCCAATCCCATTTCTTCTTTTGGACAGGCAACAGTAGAGAATTCCTTCTCCTATCATTATCTGCAATGACAAAGGAGTTGTTAAATCAAATTGTAGCAGTTACTCGGAAGACAATGATTGAATTGAAAGGTCTGAAATGTAAGTATACTACAACCAATGTCATCCACAGACACGCACTTGTCTTTAAAAGATTTTTATCAATATGTAAACATTCAGCAATGCAACTTAGTCTGGGTGAGGGTAGGCAAGAAGTTGACACTGATATTAAATGCAAGTGGCAAACAGTATATAGTGCTCAGTGGAACCAGGGTCTTGATCCACAGCTTTAATTTGATGCTTCTACAATAAAAAAGTAATTAGAAAATTTTGCCTCTAAAGTAATCCAGAGCCACTGCAATATCTTAGTGCTCCTGAGGAAGTTTTAGCACTCAGTCTTGGCATCAAGCCTAGCAATCTCTAGCAGCTTCTAATTATGTGGCAGCCTGCTCCTCTGTATTTGTTCAATTTGGCTTAGGTTTTAACCAGATCCACAGCAGCAGAAAAAGTTCTGTCCTTATGGTCCCTCTGAACATACCAAGCAAAACAGATAATGACTGGAATCCTAGACAAGAGTTTAGAACAGAAATAAAGAGAAGAATATAAATGCAAAATGGTGTTAGTTGCTGGAAAATCCAGAACCAGTTATACACTTGAAATCTCAGGTTTGATTGTTTTCCCTATTAAACAATGCAACAACTTGGAAATCTGTACAGGGCTTGTACAGAGTTCAGAATGAGGGCTGGGTTGAAATATTGAAATTGATGAGGCAGTTCTCACCACTAAGAGGAGATTCAGCTTGTCTATCCACAGATGCACTGAAAACTAATATGTGCAATGCACAAAGCTTACAATGTGATCTGAATTATGCTGAATATGCTGTAATTACCAGTTGAGTTTGTGCAGGCTAAGACCTTTCACCCCAGGAGAAGGGAGATCCAATAGACAACCTTAAGTCTAACTCTTTTTAGCTGAAGGTTTAATAAATTTCTCTGTCAGAAAAACTGAAGTAGTGAAGGTTGTCATTACATGGAAAAATTACTGCTAAGGGTTATTTAAGGAATTTTAATTAGATGAGAATGATGGTCACTATTTATCTGTCTCCATTTGATCAGGTAACACCTAAAACTTTTCCTGGACAAATCAGTAGTATTTCCAACTTAAAATCCAGAGAAACTCTAACAGTTTTTAGCCAGGCTCTAGGGAATGTCTGGCATCAGAAAAACCACCAGAGAGGTGAGTTAGTTTGCGTAATGTAGGAGAAAACTGGGAAACAGCGATTCCTATATCAAGGAAAACTCAGAGGCTGATATTTCCAAGGAAACAAACCCCTACAGTAGAGGAAGCAGTACGACTGAAACTGCCAGCAGTGAATTTCTTTCCTTGCAAACTGACTTCCCAAATCAATGTGATCTAATTTCCTGGTGATCTCTGTTAAAAAGCGTGTTGTTTCCTTTAAGTAGGCAGTCAGTGGCTGGTAAGGGTTTGAACCTACACGGATATGATTAAATTAGCAGTCATAACATTTTTTAGTGAATAATTAGAGAGAAAATACGTCACAGGATCAGATTCAGAGTTCTTTGAAGCAAAAAGAAGTCATGTTTCAATTCAGATATATCTATATTCCAGACATAAAATATCCATGCTGGTAATTTCATACAAGTCCATTTGTTCCACACTAAAGTCTCCTGTGCTTTATGAATACATATAGGAAATTTCACAGATGCCACAAGCCATAAGACATATGTCAATAATATTAATAGTAATTTTCTGTAGCACTTCAGCACTATGGAACAGATCTGGTTAACAGTGGTTACTGCTCATTAATAATGAGCAAAAAACCTCAAAGAGAATAAAGCATAAAGCCCCAAATCCACACAGACCCTTCTGTAATAATGGCTTTGGAAAACAAATTACAAAATACTTGATTTGTTGTAAAAAATTTACTCTAATGTGAACAGATTTAGTATCTTCTCCAGTCTGGGGAGAGAGAAACAAAGTATATAAACGAAAATAATACATAAAGATATTAAGTCCTACTCTAACATTTATATAAGGCTTTAAAGGCTTTAAGGAGGGATCAAGACTGGAATTTGCTTGTCTTCTCCTCAACCCTTTTTTTTTTTTCATTTTTTCTTATTTACACTCCTTGGTAAAATTTAAAATCTGGCTTAATCCAACCTGTATTTTAGTAAGTCTTTATGATCTTCTGCCTCATACTGCAGTAAGTACCTGAACTGCAGACAGATGCTAGCACATGCTACGTTACTGGAAATCCTCAATTCCTCAGATAGCTCATGCTTTCTTTTCTGTATTATACAGTTCTTATAAAGTGTGCAATTCATTGAAATGTTAATGAAATCTAAATTATAAAAGGCTGAACTCTAAAAAATAACAATGGCACAACTGTAATAATTTTGCATTGAACATCATTGGCTCTATTTTTCCAAAGAAAAAGGGAAGAACCGGAAAAAAAAAATCCCTTTTTTTTTACTTCAGAAGTTGTACTGAATAATAAAGAGCTAATGCTCTACACTGTCCTCAGTGGCTTCTATTAAAGGAGGTTGTGTATTTCTTATTATCAGAGCCCATTCTCCAACTAGTGCAAGAGTCACATTCACGCTCACGCTGACACAAATGAACCAGACCTCCTAAGGCTTGCAGCTTTTAAGCAGCTGTATTTTGAAATGTCAGAATTTAGTTTCTTTACTGACCTTACATTTGCTAGGCACGCTTAAACATGGGTTTGAGCTCCTCACATGGCATGGTTTTGGTTAGTTGTCTGTACTGTTGGTAGGAGAATGATTCAAACAAGAATAACATTTTCTACTGCAAAATTCCATGTAATGCTGAAATAATTTAGCTGTAATCAAAGTCCTTAATAAACACTCTGTAACAAAATGGGTAGCTTTCATCTCCATTGAAGGTGTCTGATATTGCCTAGGCTTGACATAAACTCTCTGAAGTAAGAATCAGCTTCTACCTCTCCACTGTGGCCCAGGTGAGCCTATATAGATTCCTTCTACGGCTGTTTCAGGAAAATACACGCTATTGTTATTAGAAACACTGCCTAAACACCCAACCAAAATGCAATACCAACAAGTTTTGTTTTTATCACAGTATTTGGTGTTTGCTGCAAGCACCTGCACCAGGAACACCAAGACTTGTAGTTTCCGGTTCCTAAATGAGTACAATTTTTAGCTTAATAGGTGTGCCAAATCTTCCAAAAATGGTTTCTAAAGCAACCAAAATCAAACACAGTAAGAAGAGTTCAGTTTAAAAAAAGACAAATAAACAAAAAACACCCTGGAAAGCAAAGAGAGAACACTTGATTTTGTCATTGAAGATTGGCTAGTATTATAAAATTAATGAACTGTTTGAATTTAAGTGAATTCAGTGGAGCTGGCAGCAGAGATACACTTGTAGCTGGTCCTAGAGAGGTGTCTCACTGAGATGCATGCTCATTGCTGTCAGGGGAGAAGAGAGACCCTTTCAGAAGGTTGATCAGCTTTCTAGGTGTGTAGAATTGCCCACTCTAGAGGAATTTCTCTTTCCACTTGCCAACCAGGAGTGGTGTGTGAATAAAGCTCCTACCTAAGCAGCTTGAAATCAAGACTCAATGAATTCCCTCTAGTATATATATAAAGGTAAACACTTTAGATTTCATTTTAATTTGACAAAGCAATTCCAGCAGGGACAATACTCAACTGTATCAGACAATTTTATTTTTTTTTCTGTAAAATAGGGACCAAATTGCTTATACTCTGACAGGATATTTCTGTTCTGTTGAAATCATCTTCTCCCTTTGGATGAATGATGAATGAGCATCCTTTTGCTCACTCTTAATGACTAACTCACAATTTGGAGGAGTCCTAGTGCAATGAAATTGTAATTGATTTCACTGACATGGTTGATACACCATCTCACTGAATAGAGCCAGTTCTAACAAAAGTGGCATGTTCAGTGCTGTAAATGAAAGACTTTCATTTCCAGCAAACTCTTGGAATTTTACTGTATCTCCGAGTATGGCGACATCCTGTCTGTAAATGTTCAAATATATGTACAGCATAGCGGAGTGATTCAAGCTATTCTCACACAACTGCAGGTGCTACTTCTTCACATTAATGCCCACAATAAGGATAGTATGACTCGATGAAGTGCTATAGGGAACGTTTTAATGATAACAATGATGTTATAGAAGAATAAGAGAGGAATTTGAAATCCTGAGGTAATTAGCCTGGACGACACTCTGCAGCCTAACTGAAAGCAATGGAGCTATTTTCTTTATGCCAACTAAAACTCTATTCAAAATTCTTTATAAGTGACAGTGGCACCTCAGACTTACCGTAATTGACGGTCCAGCAAAAACTAGACTAAGCAACATCAAGAATGGAACAGACTCTTGTGTTGGTTCAATGTATGGCATACTCAGACTCTTGTCATAGCAATTGAATCCAGCGTGAACTGGCTTGAAGACATCAGTAAGTTCAAGAAAATAGAGGCTAACAACAGAAGATGCCAATATGGGCAACTAGAAGAGAAGAAAGCAAAAGATTACTGTTTGAAAATGGAATAGCAATGCTTTTCCAAAGACAACACAGTCTGTTAATAAATCTCTGGGATGTTTTCTATTTACATCTCACTGCTCCTTGTCATATCCATTTTACCATCTTTAAATAATTAATTCTCTAGAGATATGATACTATTCAGTTGATATGAAATAACCCGGTTGTCTACTAAGCTAGTCAAAACACCAAATCCAACCGTCAGCCCACATAATTCAGCCTTTTCATCTGTGAATCATAAACAGACAAACTTTGACTTTTTTTTTTTTGAAGAGGAAGTGCCAGGACTGCAGCCTCCCATGTGGGGCCTCAGCGTTCTGCTGTTCAGCACCACCCTTTTTGGTCCTTTAGCAACTCTCTGTCATGTATATGTCAGTGTTTATATCAAAGCCAGTCTGCATTAAGTTTCAAAGTAACAGTTAATGCAAAACAGTATCCAGTGCTTCTCTAGACTCTGTGTGATAATACAGCCTTCACACATACATTTTGTAATTCTACCAAAAAAAAAGCAATTATCTTTGGCAAGACTCAGTCTGTGTAGAACAATGAAGACCACAATTCACAGTTCTTTTATCCTCTAGCTATTTTACCCTTTGCAATTACTCCTAGTAACTTACCAAAAGCAAAGAAGACCCCTCCGGGGATAAATTCACCCTAGCTTGCCACCAGCTCCTTAAAGCACAGATTCAACCAACAAGCCTCTGTGGAAGGAAATCTTTAGAGAAGAAATAGCAAAGAGGAATTTTGAAGCCACTGTTTTTTAAATGAATAGAAAGGGCAGCCCTGCTCTCAGGGTGGGCATCAGGGAATTCAGAGGTGACTGCCAGCATGTGGTTATTCTCCGTATCCTCAGTCAATGCTCAGAAATGTTTTTTGTTTGTTATCTCCCAGAGTCCCCACTGAACAAAGCAACATTAGAATAACTGCCTGCTCCTCCACTGAGATGCAATGACTTTCTCCCTGTGTCTCTACTGCAATGAAGGTACCCACGGATAATATCATGTAAATGGCCTATCTTCTTCCTTTTTTTCTTTTAAAGATGGGTATCATATTAACTTTTCCTTATTTTTGGCCGCAGCTGAAAACTAAAAGCTTATAACTACTAAATAGATTTATTTAGACAGCTATCTATCATAAAAATTTGATAAGGCCGTATCACATCTTTTGAGGAAAAAGTTCCCCTCTTTTATACCCAGCGCCTGCCACTATGAGAAACAGGGACTGTCCTAATGTGATTTCAGGTATACTTAAATTACATTATTCTTGGAGCACTTGGTACACACTTACAAATATCACTGATTGATTAAAATCAATGTCATTCATCCTGTTCTACAATGGAATAAAAAAACAGAGGTAAAACTGGACAAATATGTATATTGGACAAACAATGAATAAAGCCTGCTGTATGGCAGAGGGACAACAGTTTCTTGCATTAACTGGCCATTTTCAGATTTTTAAACCTTGGGCTTTTAAAATGCAGACCTTTGTGCATAAAATGTGATTCTAGGTGGTTAAAAAAGGAAAGTTCTATCTAAATTTCACTAAAAGATTTTAAAATATGACAGCTTTTGTTTGAAAAGAACAGCTTATCTTACGATGTGCTGAACGTCAGATTTGGAGAGGGTGAGTTGTACCTTCTAAGCAAACCCTGCAGAAGGTGGAGAATGGAAGAATTTTGCCTGTCTGGTTATTTGTGTTCAAGTTGATTGCACTGTAGTGTTGCATAGTATAGTGGCTGTGATTGTGTAGAAAGGGAGGGAATGAGTACTGGCATCAGTTAAGTGCTACAAGCAATACAAAAATACCATCAGACATCTACTAAGTTTGCTTCAGTAAGTAGTGTATGTGTATACATATATAACCCAAAGGTATATTTGCATTCACATAGTATATTACACATACATATTACATATAGCATATAATATACAAAATACATAATCCATACGTGAATGCATAATATATTACCATTACACAATCTGACATATAACTTGTAGGGAACAATTACACACAATGTTACTAAATTGAGCCTTGCTTTCTGCCCATCACATAAGAAGTTCAATTCTTTAGCTGGATGCATTATATAATGCTACTTCTCTGCTGGATGCAGTCCCTGATTGACTATAATGCAAACCGTGATTAGTCAACATGGCCTAGACTGTGTCTAGTCATTATACAGATGTACAGGGATGAAAGAGGACTTACCCTAAAGTCTTCATACTCCGGGAATAATTAAGATTGTTGTGGAACTGAGTGTTCCTTCTCTTCACACCTGCCTGCGCAGAGACTGTGATGCTGTTTGGGATAAGGGACCTCCTGACACAGTGCACACTGAGTATTGTCCCTGATATGCAGGGAACTTGCACCAAGTCTCTGTTGCTCTTGCTGGGACACTGGAATTCAGCACAGCATTTGAACTCAAACATATTGCAACTTCACTTCTGCACGGCATTTAACTCCTGAAATATTTGCAATGCCTTTTACAATTGACTATTTAAAAGCCATACCTAATGACCTAGCCAGGGTCTAGGTCACATGGGGCAAAGCATCCTAAAACAGGATACAAACCTATTCCAATGAGCTAAATGGACAAAATAGCCAAAGCGCCTATTGCCCTTCTTTTCAGAAATTATGCCCTTTTACCCAGATATCCCCAAAGATTCACTTCCAAGAATGAAAACACAGAGCAGGCAGACTCATGGAACACCTTCCACTTAAGAGTTTCATCTTCAGTGTGTATTTTTCCATTCTTCTAATGTCAAGCAGAGGAAAACCTCTCCTTGAACAACAGGGTCTACATTACCCACAAGTCCACGTCTACTTCGATTACATTATTCTCAGGCAGGCAACTGTTTTAAATAGCAAAAATCCACTATCAAAACCAGGTAATATATGAAGTGGTATTTTATTGTGTGACATTAAAATAAAAGATGTGGATAACTTTTTTTAAAAAATCCCTACTATACGTAAGCTATAATTTTATTGCTAATTACCCTATCAAGGAATCGTAAGAATTGCATTTTACTGTCTTATGACTTCACTACGGGACTCCCATATTATTTCTGACTGTAATTACCCATTCAGCTAAAAGAAAAGAAATAATTCTAAAGGACTATGAATCTCGATCATAACTACTTACAATACCAATGAACAGGTTTATAGTCAATTTGCTATATACAGTATATCAGACCCACAGGACATTTTTCTTCCTATCTTTTTAAAAAATAGAAATACAAAATATATCTTCTAAAAATCTAACAATTCCAAAAAAAAGAAAGCAAACATTTCTAAAGTCTTCTAAACAGTATAACTGGCTATTTAAAATATGAATATTTATAGTGTTCTGCTTAAGGCAGTAGTAGTTCTGTAATTACAGACTTCAGCTCCCAACACCTTGAAAATGTCAAATATAATTAGATGGTAGAATGTGTATTGTGTTAATTACAAAATGGAATAGGAATTTTCCTGTTCCTAATTAGAATAATAAACCCCTCAACCTCAGTTAATGTATCTTGACTAATAATCTTTATACTCTTACTTTCTTGGTTAGCTAACGGAGAAATATCTGTATTCAGCTTGTTATTTAGAGCTGCAAATGTATGCTTTGACCCAAGTTGGCTTAGAGTCCTAAAGTCAGGATCACAATCAGCATAGCTGCTGAAAAGGTTTGATTTGGGGTTTATTTATCTTTTTTAAAAAAGTATTTTCTTCTTCTTCCTCCTGTGATTTTTTTTGAACTGTAAGGTTTTATGAAGCCATACAACTTTGTTAGTAATAACAAGAAGATTTTGCTGTATTGAGCTAGGAATCGCCCAAGCACCAGAAAAATTTTTTTCTATTCCCAAGGGTTCAACAAGTATGTAAATACCTGGAGATCTTGCAAGGAGAAAAATAAAAGGTGAAAACCTCCTGTTTGTTACATAGTGCAGGACAAACCAACAGAGCCACGTTTTTGCATTGGGTTTGCAGGGACTCAGGACAAAGGCTTGTCAAACATGCTTTGCCTGTACATGTCTTGACCTTCCTGGAGCTTTGTTTTTATTTAGTTTAAACATAACAGTAGTTCTTCTAATGACCTTCGAAATTAGGCTATGCCTGACTTGTTTTACTTTCACATATCTTTGTATGGTACAACTCTGCATGATTTTTATATCTGTATCTGGTAGTACCAAGTAGTTACTCTGTATAAAATAATCTATTTAGCTAGTGTTTCTAGCCTTCAGGTCTCCAGTACCAGCATACACCCCATCCCTTATCCTACACCCCTAACTCCTCCCCATTGCACTCCTGGTAATGTAGGAACACAGGGCTGGTATGACAGCAGAGGTCTTCCAAATGGGGCAGTGGAAGGTCAATCCTTATTAGGAAAATCATATTGGAGTGGATGGAACCCTAAATAGCACAAGGTTGGCCTTTGGATAGCTCAGCATCTGGGGCTCTGACTTTTGTCTCTGGCCTTCCATCAGGCACACACCCTATTGCTCTGAAGGAAACACTGGACTGCTTGCTCTTGAGTTAAAGGTCCTACGTTTTAACTTTACTATTCCACAGGGTTTCTTCGGAGCCCTACATTTCTAATTTAAGGAGCTCCATTCCCTTGAAGAATTTTCAAATAATCAAAGCTTCACTAAAAAAACATTCCCTCTGTAAGCATTACAGACAAGTCAGTAGCAATCAAATATGGATTTTTTTTTAAATGACACCATGGAGCTAGTGAGATTCAATCCAAAAGAAGCGCAACAAATAAGCACCATAACCCTACTCCCAGTTTCTCTCTTACCTTGAAAGAATATGCAATAGGTTACATACATAATTCAAAACTCTCTGGGAATGAGTAGCTCCTATAACTTCCCTTTCTTTTAAACTGTACACTGGTAGTTATATATCTAACTTGTATTTGCCAGTGCTTAACTACACAGAGTCTATACTAATCTTCAGGAGAAAAACATCATAAAATTCATGTGCTTTTTGAGAGTGCAGCCTTGGAGTGTCACATACCCAAATGCCTGAACCTGTTTTGTAGGTTACAGCTACTTGAGAGAAACGTCTCATGTTACTGTATATGTTACATATTACTACAGGCATTATTTTTAATGTGAACTCATATCTAGATCCTGCGATGGTGGTTTGCCAGGCTGTGTTGGTGGCTCCCAGCAGACACTCTTTAAATATAGGTTACAGAAGTGATTAGCCTGGCCTATATTTCAGTTAGGTTAAGTGGGGGGAAAAAATGAAATGCCTTTCTTGTAATTATAGTTCAATATTGAAGTCACTGTTCAGTGTGCTGGCTAGAATAATGTGAGTGATTTTCCTCAAGACTGGATGCAAATACAAAAGCCATGGAATTGATTAGTTTTACCTGCCTGTATAAAAAGACAGCAGAAAAAGGAGAAGCAGTATGCATGTAGCTATCAGAGGAAGTCAAGACACGATTAGCCAGATGCAGAATAAAGATAATATGACTAGCCCTTCAGTCAAAAAGGGTTAGGTGATGCCTGATATGTTACTAAGATATTTTACATTTTGTAAATAATTTTTAGACTTGGATGGCCAAGAAACTCATGGATTCTTATGTCATTCTGCAACTCTTCCACAGCAAGCAAGGTTCGTAAGCATGAGCTGAGCATGTTTTCTGGGAATCATAGAAAATTTGTAAGCAATCAAGAAAATAAAGAGCATTGTCTCAAAGAGGTAGCTAATTAATGCCATCAGTCTCTCCTCATGGAAAAACATAACAGCCAAATGCCTTTGAAAAGGATGGTCTATTTAATAACTATGTTATGTTAGCACTGCAAGGCTGTGGCATTGAGGAAGATTCTATTAAAACATATCGTAAATGTCAGTCCTTGTGCCAAAGAATTCATGGTCTAAATAACAAGGCATAACAGATGGATGAGACAAAAAAGAGGGCTGTGGTAGGTTGGAGGAGACAAAGTATTCCTATTCTTAGACAACTACTAACAGTAACTGCAGCTTTCAACCGCCTGGGCTGTTGTCCTGTTGCACTTTGCTGTGAGATCCACAAAAGACAGGAGGAGAGAATGGAAGGAGGACAGGTCTCTTTTATCCTGACAGGAATGAATACTGAGGTCATGACTATGACTGAATACCTTCAGAAATAAGTCAGCCCAAATTCTGCCATTTTCTCTTGTTTTTAAGAACCACTGGGCTCCTTGCCATGGTTTCTGTTTATTTACACCAGTGCTGTACCTTTATCCTCAGTGAGACTGCTGTGCACGGCTGGGACTAAGACCAAGTACAAGCTCAACTGCATTGAAAACTGGGCTGTCATGAGGACTTCTGAGAGATAGTACTAAGCACTGGATGGCTATAGGGCAAGGGACTTGCTTGACCCAAAAGCTAGGTTTGTAAATTCTTTTTTATGTTCTAAGCTTAATTCTTAAATGCCTCAGGCATGCAAGAGAAGGCATTCAGGCTTTTCAGAAGTCTAAAATTTGCATCTGTATAAAAGCTTTTTGCTTTTCTCTCTGAACACAAGTTTCTGCTGCTTCTTGTCTCTTATTTGAATGCAGGTTTTATCTGGCCAAACGCTGTAGGAAACTGTTTTTTCTTCTAAAGGATTTTTAGCTCACAATTGTCTAAGTTCTGTGGAAACTCATGACAGAGACATGATGGTCTTTCTTCTAGATTTAACACTATTTGATTTAATTTCAACTCACAGTTTAATTTCAAACCCCAAGTGTCACTGAAATCTGTTATCATTACCATTTCAGAAAATTCAGTTATCCTTATTTTCAGCATTGATTTTAGAGTTTAATTGGATGATTCAGTGACTGCCAATTAGAGACTAGCTTTAGAAATACAACAGATATCTTCATGCAACTCCTCAAACCTCTTGATCTTTTGCCAAATTTTAATCTGAACCTCTCAGTATGTATAAGACCAAAAATAGAGATGATACATCAGTGATAAAATTCCTATTTCAGAAATCTCAAAGTCATAGAAGTGTTTATTTCTTTTTATGATAAATGTATGTAAGGCAGGAACTGCACAGGAAGAAACCAACAAAATAAAAAATTATTTAACAAAAGAAAATATTCTCAGGCAGGAATCATCTAAAAATACTTCTAAAATATTTCAATTTAACCAAGTATAAGTGCCTAAATAGAAAGCAAATCCTTAGCCAGAAATTTTACAACACAAAAACCCACCACTGATGTATTTCTTTTCAGTGTGACTTCAAATGTAATTGATCCATTATAATAATTATAACTACAGTTAATGATGATTATGGATTAATTAAAATCAATTATTAGTTATAATCAATTAATAACTGCAAACAATGAGATTTAGGACATTACTTGTACTGTAGATTATGAACATCCTTTTACGTTCCTGCTGCAAGGTCACAGTAAATCAAGAACAGCAACACTTCAAAACAAGACAGCTGTTGTAGGGTCAGAGTAGTACCAAACTTCCACTAGAAGTTTCCTCAAAAACCTCCTCTCTAGGGGACAAAGCTGCCAATTCCTACACAATATTACAATTTATTCCACTCTCTGAAACACACTGGTCTCCACACATACAAAAAAATAAAATTCTGTGGGTGCCAGCCATTCTACATTGGCTTAGTCCTGTGCTGTTTCACTACTTCTGAAATCCCTTCCTACAAACTGAACTTTTAGGTCACAAGATCATCAGTCAAGATACAATTTTTGTAACAGCTCATGTCCTGCTTATAAGGTTCCACAATAAGAACATTATTTTTTATTTATTTATTGTTTTTATTAATTTTGGCTGCCAATAGATTTTTAACAACTATAGAAACAAATCACAGAGTAGGGTATAATTTTTTTATGCTTTTGGAAGAGGTAATCATTTGGACAAAAGAAACTCCTTTAATTTCTAACATATTCGGTCCTCCTTTTACTACTGAGGTATTAGGTGAGGGGTGTGGTGTAGAACTGAAAAGGGATCGGGTCCTATTTTCACTATGAACTACTCAAACTCCACACTTGCCCAGGAAGCAGCCAAACACAGAGGGAGATGTGGCATGTGGCATTTGCATTTTTTTCTGCCAGGACAGCCTTGGCACAAGCCTGACACCTCCCTTTACGTTTCACTCTAAAAGGGAAAAAGCTGGTATTATGCAGGCTGTACAGCACAGAAGTGAAGAAGGATGTAACATTGATGACTTGGGCAATGAATTATATAGCTGCTTTGAATGCGTGGCAGCCTCCTCAGGCCTCAGATAGGCTCTTAATATTTTGAGGATGCTGGTCTCTAATGCACTGTTATAAACAAATCTGACATCTGTCCTCTCTGAGTCAGCCACATGACAAGGTCAGCTCAATGAGCAGAATGTTATGTGTATTTCTTCCTCTCCCCTCACACATGGTTGACTCTTTTGAGAGGAAAAACAATGTATTTGGAAACTATTATGCTGCTTCCACAGTATGGGGAAAATTTAATCTTCTACGGTTGGGTTTTTTGTTGGTTTGGGTTTTTTTACCCTCCTAAGGCTAATCTAAGCACAACAGAAAACCCATCTAGAGAGAAATGTAACTACAGTGTGCCTCCATGACACAACAGTGTAGTTTAACTCTTACACTAGATCCAAACAGCCTGTTGTTAGGAAGAAAGACTTAGCCCTATAGCCTACTCTCCCTCTGCTCTTATTTTGCTTGCTGATCTCCCTTGGCTTTCATGCGTCTCTTCCACTTACACCTATATGTAATTGCAGGTGATAAAGTGCATGGTTTAAATGTCATGCGTGGCTGATTGGCTTCAAAAAGTTCCAGATGTAACCGAGAAATGGCACTGAGCTACCGAGTGTTGTGTACAAAGAGTTGACATTTGAAACCTAGCTCTGTCAACGTATTTTTGAAACAAAAGGGAAATACAGCACCTGGTGAGACACTGAGACACAGTGAACATTCTCTACATGCATTTATTTCAATGGAAGCTGCTGACCACCTACATTTTTCAGTTGGGAGTCCTACAATGACAACAGATCTTGGTGATTTCTGCTGTTGAGAATTCCAGTTCCTTTGGAGAAAAAGAAAAGCTAAGTGGTCTTCCAGTGCTGAAAGAAGCATTTCCAAACAATCCTGGTGTGTTTAACTCCTGGCTATGCTCTGGAAAGTGTAGAAAAAGAAGCTGCCTGTATCTGTATGCATGCATCATACATAAGAGTCTAGAAGACAACATAAGGGAAAAACTTACTTGTACAAGGGACATTATCTGAAATGTCTAAGATTTTAGTCCCTGGAAGTTAAGCAACCAACAGATGAAGACTGTACCACAGTAACACAATTTAGCTGGACAGCAAGTGCATAAAATCACTCCAACTGACTAGACTATGGCCTTTTACATTCCCACATGTAGGGCACAGGATGAAGCAACAGTGCCACTGAGGTCAAAGGCAAAGTTTTCCTGGGTGAATGAAGAATAGCTCTAGTGAAAGCAATGATCTTAAGAGGGGATATTTGTTTTATGTTTTAATTGTTGGTAAAATCTGTTAGTTTGAATTATTCTTTAATTAGACTGAAAACAAAATCAGGCCTGGAGTAGCTCTTTCAAAGTTAAGCATTAGTTGGCCTGCATACTTTCTACATAATTATATTTTACCCAATCCTGAAAGTTCCTGCCACCAAACACATCTGTTTACAGGAGTTAGTCTCATTTGTAACACATTCTTAAGGAACTTAATAGCAGAAAAGCCTTAGTTCAGAACTGTATTTGTTTGCTGCTATTTCTAAAGATAAGGTTCTTCTGAAGCAGAGAATCCATCTTGTTCTGCATGTCTGAATTATATTTGTTATTACAAATATTATTTCACTCTATAACTGTATTTCATATTTCTTTTGTATACTATGAATGTATCCCTTTCCTAGGACTTCGGAATTTTTACTTCCTCCTTGACTCAACATCCTTTTTTCCAGTCTTTCCTTTTGTCTACTGCTTGAGAGAAAAAACAGCATTTTATTTTAATGTATTTTGTAAGCAATCTGCTTTTCCTTTGGACTAGAACTCCTACATCTTGATGCAAAGCTGATGACAGCAAACCTTTCTTGTTTGAGGGTGAAAACCGAATATGCTATAGCTTTTTTTTTGTTGCAATTCAGGGTGGGGAGGGACTGTCTCCTGTGAATGATTCAGGAAAAACTGAAGTGAGTGAGTGGCAGAAGGAAAAAACCATAAAAGAACTGAAAGCATTCAGAGGAGAGAGGTTGAAAACCTGTTTTCCATCATCCATTCAACAACCATTCATGAAATTAAAAGCTTTAAACATCAGAGAGTCTTAATTAAATTGGGTAGGTTTTGTTTTTGAGTAGTTGACTGTTCTTGGATCACATTAGGAACTTACCTCCTTCTCACAAAGGAAATCCATATGATTGCACAGTAATGCCAGTCAACTACACTGGTGACTCCTCTATCCCTTACACTTGCAAACTTCTCATTGTAATTAAATTATCTTCAATTAAACACCTCTTTATGAGGTACAACTCGATCTTCAGTTAACTTGAGTCAATCATAATGGAAGAATCTAAGCCATCGTGTCCTTTTTCTGATGCTGTTGAAGTACTGGCATTTGCCTGTGCTACAAAGCTCTAGAAATGCATTCCCGTTAGCCTGATTAGAATTAGTGCATGTGTAGGGAAATGCAGGGCAGGTGTACACAAATAACGCAAGGCGTTTCTTTCTAAATAGCATATGAATTGTTACTCTTTCACTAAAGTGATTTGAGTACTCAACTAAAATATGGGAAATGGTTTCAAATCTTCTTGCTGTGCAACGGGAGAGGGCTGATAACTCACTGAAGAGTTTCCTAATCAATGCTTAGGCTCAAGTGTGTTGCAGTCAGGGTTTTTCTCTTGATGTTGAATATGTACATGTTCATCAGTTCAAGAGCGGCCGTGAGTCTGCAGTTCAATAATGAGAACTTGCTCCTGGGTAGAAGGGGTCGTGCAGGCTCTAGACTCTGCTCTGAATAATACAGAAATCCTCCTAAGTGAGGACTTTGACTCTAAGAACAGCTGAGTGTTGAAGAGATCTCCACCTCTTTTTAGATCTACCTGTGAATGACTTTCTGAAGATCTTAAAAAGTCCACACCAGAGTGGAGAATTCGCCTGCTTCATGTGGGAACTTTACACAGAGCTCAGTCTAAGTTCTTCATTGCTTGCAGAATCCTTTGCCTTATTTCTTGTAAGAGCTACAGGGAACTGTAAGTATGCAATTACTATTATATAAGCCGACTCTTTTGAGCAGCAGGCACACGTTTTATGCTGCTACTCTGTAGCCATCTTGCTGCAGGCCAAAGCACAGCCCACCAAACAGCACAGTACTGTTGTGTCTTGCAGGATGTCTACGACACCTCCTAAATCAGAGTTATGCCAAAGCTGAGGTCCAGCAGTCTCCCTTCCTGTTTGGATTCCCAAAGCAACAAAGATAGCACAGAGCGTGAGGAAGTACCCTTTCTTAAGACCTTCTCCAAGCTTGACCTCTCCCTCCTATGCCATCTCTAATGTAAGATACGTGGCACGGTAAGCGCCTTCCATCAAAGGGCTTTTCTTGAGCAGGCCTAGTGTCATTGATAGGATGCTTTCATATAACCAGCCTCTGCAAAGCTTTCCAGTTGGTGCAGTTTACTTGGGGTTAGATCCTGACCATGCCCACCTACGCAACGGACAGAGACACTCTACTATTACCTAAAATACCTTCTCAACAAGACCCCTTCTACCTCCCAGAGAACCTCTAAAGGCCTTCAAGTGCACCTGAAACAAAATAATTTTTGCTTTATATTTCACTAAATGTTTATATTTTAATGTTTTATAAATTAAGTATTGGATATATTTTTATGCTTTTATTTAGCATACCAGTTGTTGTTAACTTACACCATATTTTACTATTAAGTTCTTCACATTATTTTCACAGTCTCTCTCTGAGATGAGTTAGATGCATAGTGGCTCAAAGTGCCTTGGTGGCTTCCCTGTGAATGGGGTCACCTGAAACACTTCGTTCAACCGATAAAACATTTTCACCTTTCTCTTACTTCTGTGCCAACAGATCCACAACACACTGATTTCCTGAAGCTTAAACTGTGTCTACTTATGATCTTATAGAAGTAGATGACAGGCTGTACTTTTTGGGGAGCAGAACGCCTCCGGGTGACACACAGAGCAGCGAGAGGAGCCTCTGCAGCTCCACCTGCGACCGGCTGAGCAGCCATAGCAGATTCTGCTCCTTAAGATGCGCATTGAACATAATTTCATTTTCAAAACAGACATTTTTTAGCTCTGTTAGAGGAAGCCATAATCCGGGGGTCATTAAAACCACACCACTGATGGTCATTTGGAGAACATTTCTATTTTCCTAAGCATTCCCCAACGAATGTGATTTTTATCCCACCAAAACGATGTGAGTGGCGTTTGCCTGGAAGCCAGTCCTTCTTGAAATATGCCTTCCTTCCGAGAAGTCCCTGTGCCCAACGCAAGATCCAGCAAACCTCCTCTTTTTTTGAGCAATTCTCAGAAATAATTCCGTCTTGAAGAGACCGCATATAAAAGGTTAATTTATGCTTGCTCCTTACGAGGGGCTGCGATGCTGATCCCGGCGAGGCAAAGCAGCACGTATGGATTTTACATCAGACAGAACAGCGCCGAGGCGAGCTTCCTCTCCGCGGGGAAGGCAGCATTCCCAGCGGGGAAAGCGGCATTCCCGGCGGGGATGCTCCCCGCACCCGCTCCCGGGCCGCCACTCACCTCCACGAAGTAGAAGCAGGGCAGGAGGGTGACGCTGTCCTTGGTCACTTTGCCCTTCTGCCGCTCCGGGGCGGACATGCTGGCGGGGGCAGCGGGCGGCGGCCCCGCGCTCCCGCGCTCCCGCCCTCCCCCAGCCGCTCGCAGCCGCCGCGCCGAGCTCCGCGTCCCCTGCGCCGGCGGGCGCGGCCGCCCTGCGCCGTGTGCGGGGTTGACGTCAGGCGGCGGCGGGGGAAGGGGCTGCGGGCGGCAGGGGGAGCGGCCGCCTTAACTCCTTCGCGGCGGGAGAGCAGACGGGGTGCGGGGGGAGCTTGGGGCTCCGTGAGATGTCAGAGCAGACGGCGTGCGAGGGGAGCCCTGGAGGTGTAGGGGGAGCCCGGGGCTCCACGCGGTGGCAGAGCAGCCAGGAATGAGGGGGAGCCGGGAGCAGCCGGGGTTGCGGGGGCTGCGTGGGGCTCTGCGCGGTGTCAGAGCAGCCGGGAGTGCGGGGGGAGCCCCGGAGGTGCAGGGGGAGCTGGGGCTCCGCGCGGTGTCCGAGCAGCCAGCGATGAGGGGGAAGCCCGGGGCGATGCGTTCAGAGCGAGGAGAGCTTTGGCTGCAGTGAGGGTTTTGGCAGTGTACATGTACAGGCCTGAGACACCAGGACAATATCCATGCGGGTGTGAGGGTGTGCAGGATGGTCACAGAATGCCCTGAGTTGGAAGGGACCCACGAGGATCATCCAGTCCAACTCCTGTTCCTGCACAGGACAACCCCAGCATTCACTGTGTGTCTGAGTACACTGTCCAAATACTGGAATATTGCCAGGCTTGGCACCGTGACTATTTCCCTGGGAGCTGTTCCAGTGCACCACCACCTTCTGGGTGAAGATCCTTTTCTTTTGGACCATGGGGAGTTCAGGACTTGTATCTTGTCTCTGGGAAATCTTTCTCTGAAACAGAGCCGTAGAATGGCCATGGGAATCCTGTTCCTATCTGGCCATTGTTCTCTTGCAGGTGTGTACTCTTGAGCTCACGTTGCTGATAATGGCTCACCCCAGCCTCAGCCCAGTCAGGGGGTGTGGTGGGACTGGGATAGAGCAAAGCTGAACCCTTCAACCCCATGCACCGTACTGAGGCACGTGATTTTTCCGTTCTGTCAAGGGTCTGATGCAGTTCTTGCTACAATCTTAAAGTGAACAGAATTAACCGGAACAATTGTTTCTATGGTGAGGTGTGTTATTTTGAGATCCTGTTTATGGATCAGAGCTTGCAGCCTTTTCTCAGGCAAGCTCCTGTTGATGTTAATGAGAGGTACCCTGGATAAGGCCTGTGGGAGTTCTCTGTATGGGATAGCACTTCCGTTCTTCTGTAGCATATTAGTAATGTCTGCAAAGGTTGTCTTGTGTCTGTAAACTTATTCTTGCATCGTGGTGCTTAGCTTGAATATTTGAGGAGAGAAGTGTGACTCAAGCAGCCATAGTTTATTTCCCGTTCCTCCTTTTTGGGGGGAACATGGGAAATAACCTGCTATTATTGTTCCAATGGTCGCTGGTAATTTGGCTGCTGTAGCAAGTGTGCTATGGCAATGGAGCCAAAGATTCTTACCATCCTCTTTTTCAGCTGTTTAAAAGGGTATGTGCCAACCCATGCTCTCCACTGAGCAGACAAGCAAAGAAGTTTCCTAAAAAGCAAAAATGTACTCTGTGCCTGTAGGCAGATGTGGAAGGCAAATCTGTAGTTTGATTTCAAATAATTGAAATAGACTTTTCAGAGTTGCAGCAGGTTGCAAGTGTTGCCATACCAACACACAGACTTGTCCTAACCCTGTTGGGAGAGATTTCCAGGGTTTCTTCTAACTCAGAAATACAAGAGGACTTACTGGTACCCATGTGAAAGGGAGGCTGGGGGACTCCAGGCAGCATAGGTGTCCAGGAGGGTTTCGGGGAGTAGATAAGGTGTGAGCTGAGGAGGTTTGTGCCTGACTGCCAGCACCAAATTCAAGGAAATTATTACAGGTGATGTTGAGGTGTCTGGTAGTGGTACCTACCCATCAGTGGTCCAGCATTTAAGTAAAATAAGTACCTTTTAGTTAACCTTGCTACTGGGTTATTCCAAGTAAAACAGCAAGAGTTGGCTTTGCTACTGCCAAAAATATAACTATTAGTTTTATTGGGGGAATGGTTGATGAGCGATGGCCACTTCAGAGTTACATTTACTCTGTCAGCCCCGCTTGCTCTGTAATCATGAGGCTGGATTGAAAAATCATTAGGAGACACCATTAAAAATTACTCGAGTGCTTTGTTTGCTTACCTTTCATATAATTTCTTCACTCCGGAAGATCAGAGATGTTAGGGTGCTTCTCCGGTAAAACGAACCAAGAAACTCACGTGTAGATGTAAGTTCAGAAACAGGCAAAAGATCTGCTTTTCATTATATTTTTTTTATTGTAATGCCTAAAGGCCAATTAAGAGCACAGCTGTGATAGTTACGTACAGGAAAACACAGGATAATGACCAGTCCCTATTCTACAGATTCTCACGGTAAATAAGTGTCTGGGAAGGATGCAGTGCAAGCTGTGTGACTGCTGTAAGGACAGGAGAGGTTGTATTATTTCTTTAGTGTTGTTTCTGACTGTTTTGTGAATGTACTTATAGAGGGAGTTAGGGGTTTTATATGATTTAGCTAAAGTGAAGATATTACTGTTTTGTCATTGACAAACCTTAACAAGAAATTCTGTCCTGTATCATCTATTCAAGTAGAGGGGGAAAAGGAGCAGCAATGCTCCAGACAGTGGTAGGTCTGCCTCCCACCAGTCTAAAGGTGATGCTGATGGGCAAGTATGGACATGGCTATGGCACATTTCCCACCCTTTCTCTCCAGGATTTTTTCTGCAGAGTAAGTAACCAGGGAACAGCTAAGGTGCTGCTTCATCATTTTACACTTGCTGTGCTGCCAGCAATGCATTCCCAGCTTCTGCCTTGCCTGCCCGAGCCTCGGAGTGTAGCACCTGATGATCCTCTGTGCAGAGGCTATGTATCTCTCTTTATCTTGCAGTATCCAGAGAGGGCTGTAGTCACTTGGGCACTATGTCCTGAACTAGGGTAAGGGAGTAAAAATCATTCTTCTCTGCTTCTCAAGACTGACATTTAGGTTCCTGTGTGTCCTCTTTCAAGCATATGAATATTGAAGAAAAAAAGGAAAAATCCCTTGCTGGGTGTAATGGTAGGGCTTTTGAACTAAAGATTTTTCAATATATTAAGACCTGGAAACCCGTAAGTCCCCCCCCAGTGCTGTTCCGTTCAGCTCTTTTGACAATTTAGTTATTAGAAATTATGGGATTGATTCTCCTGTTTACATAAAAGCTCATTGAATTGCAGCCTTCAAATGCATATAACATCCATTTATAATCATCTATTTATTCATTATCATTTATATATTTATAATTTATACATTTATAATATATCCTTATTAAATTCCCTTAACACTGATAGAGCAGTGTGAAATGGTCTTTGTGTATGTTAGCCTCTCATGTTGGTGGTCTCCTAAAGGAAAATATATTGTTGGTAAAAAATTCAGAAAAAAAGTCTGCCCATTTCACTCAAGATAGTCTTAGAAGAAAGTGTGGTGATGAAGGCCTATTATCTGTGTGCAGGATAGTCATATGCACAGGATCTGCACTAACACTGGCAGGTTTTTTACCCACCTTCAAGCAATCTCTGTAACAGGAAAGTGTCATGGAAACATATTAACATAAAGCATAAAACTGTTTATACTTTGCTTCAGCAAAACCAATCGAGTTCATGGAAAAATTTAAAGAAGCTGGAGAACTAAAAGACAAAATTCATAGACCTGGAGCATAAGGACTCTTTTGACTCATCTGGAATAAGGTTTTAAGAAGAGAGATTTGTTCTTCCTGCAACAAAACGAAAACTAAGCCAACAGTGGGTGCCTCTGGTGATTCCAAGCTGTTTTTAAGAGTTAACCTTAGCACAAAACCTTGTCTCCCTCTAAAGAAGTATTATCAGTGGAGCTTCTTTAGGTGAAGAATATATCTTTCTTTCCACTTGTCAGGCAGACAGCAGCTGCCACAGTTATTAAAAACATTATTTAAAATTATTTTCCAGCATAGTCTATTACGTTGGCAAAGCTGCACTGCATAAAATATGACTACAGGTCATCATCTCTTTATCCAGGTGCTCTCTCTCCTCTACTGCAAAGTCTGCCTTTATTCCTAGGCCTTGGCAAGTGCTGGACACAGGCAATGGCTGTGGTTTCACTGCTTCCATGGGAACAGAAAGCACACTGCATAAGCAGGCACCTATGCTGTATCACTGAAAAAGCAGGATGCAATAATTTGAGAAAGAATTAGAATTGGCTGAGAGCCGGTGGGTCTGTGGCTGTGCAGATCCGCTGGTCAGACAATGGCCCTGGGGGGTTGTAGCAAGCAGAAGTTTGGCCGGAGGCTGCAGCAGCAGCTGCAGTTGTAGTTACTGTTGCTTAGTAGCCTAAGAAAAACTGCTTTCCCCTGGTCACTGCACAAAGGTGATTTCTGGAACTGTATATGTGGATCAGGGTTAACTCTTTCATATTATAGAGGTGGATATTTTTTTGTTTTGTTTTGTCCACTGAGTGCAGAGTAGATGATGTGAACTCACCATATCAAAACAGTAATCCTCTTCTGGAGGAGGAGTGGCATATGGGAACTGGGCTGTGTGGAACTGACAGATGATTTTTGTTCTGCTTTACTTGCCATAAAACAATTCAGAAATGCAGCAGTGTGTGTGTATATATATTCTTGTTCCCCTATAGTCCCTCAGGAAAATATCTGGTTGGGAGAATGTACTGTGTATATTGAATTTGCATGTTATTCCATAAGTAAATCTGCCCTGAACAAGTGAGAGGACATTACTTGTTTTACAGTCATCCATTTAAAAGATTGTTGTGATCATAAGACAGATAAATTTTTACAAATATTTCATGACCAGGCTTTCTAATCTTCAATGCAACTACTTTAATACAGTCTGTTACTTGGAGAAAAGAAAATGGTGTGCCACAGGGCAAAGTCCATGTCAAAGAACAAGGCAATATCTTTTATAGCAGCCTAAGAAGTTACCCTGAATATAAAACTGGTGAATGTGATGAAAGAGAAACATGATAGAATATAGCAAAACTGGATAGCTGAATGATATCAAGAGCATCCCCTTAATTATTAACATTTACATTAGCTTTTCACGTGTGCAAGATTATTTTTTCCTTATTTTTCCATGTTTGGGCAAAATTTTCGACTTTGAACCATCTGTAGCTCCCCTGTGAGCAGCACACAGCACTTTTGGATAGATGGCATGTGACAGCAGTGGGAGATTCACAGTAGAACATGTTCAAAACATACAAAAGAGATCCACAGTGCAGATGGGAGAGTAAAATTCTCTGTTGAAGCTGTAATTGCATCAAGTAATTTTTTCTCCGCTGTGTTTAATAATCTCTTGTGGCTGTAAAGCTCTGTCTTTGGATGTCTTGTCTTTGGCTACTGGATATAGGTCACAGTTTTAAAGTAGCAGATGACGCTGAATGATTCCTAGCTTCCCTGCTGCCTTTTACACTGCAGTGTTTGGTCTAGAAAATGAATTTTGCATAGTTTGTATGAGTCATGCTAGGTTCATTCTTCTGAATCTATGGCTTTATATACCTATGAACACATCTATATAGTATTTTGCAGACACGTGCCTCTGCTTTCTGGCTATAGGCAGGTTTTGGATTGCAAGCTGTATAACTGTGGAAGGGTACTGCTGGACTGTGGTTTGTTCAAACTGCTTCTCCTTAAGTCAGATTTAGCACTGGGCTGAGTGGTTATGTGGCTTTTAGGGAAGCTGCCTTGTAGCTGGCTGATGTGGAACACGGGAAACAGAATTTATGTGTTATGTATAATGCCCAATATGCTTTTCTTTCGATGCTGATAATTGCATAGTCTTGGTTACCTGCATACATCTGAATTTAAGATCTTAGTCACAGACATGAAGTCATGAAAACATCAGATTGTAAAAATCCCAATCTGTTTCTAGGGTATCAACGACTCTTTAAAGGAACTATAGATAGATATCAATAAGACACAAAACTAGATTTTTATGTGGTGACCTGTCACGGAGATTTTGCTCCGGGCAAGTTACTTATCACCAGCTGATTAAACATCAGCCATTTGGTGCATGAGATGAGGCAAGTGTTGAGTGAGAAACTGCAGTCATGCAATTAACAGTAGTACCCATTTGTCTAAATGACAATGCAGGAATCCTCTTTGCCCTGCAGTTTGCATGAAATACCATGTCAGAAAAGGGCTGATATACATGTCTGGCATTTTGAGGAATACTGCTACAATAGGCTGTTGATATTAATCCATCCCTTTCTAACCACTGCACATATTTGCATCTGAACTTAGTTTTACCATTTGCAAGATTCTAATGTTATGCTTTTTAACATAAAAAACCACCTTCTCAAAAATTATTTTCTTGAAGTAATATGCATAAACACAATGTTCTTCAATAAATTTTAGTGAAAAAATGTATGCTTCAAATACTGTGAACAAGACAAAACTGTGTGCATGACTTTGAGAAGGAAATCTAGCAAGTGAATGGTAAAAACACAAGATGGTGACTTATTCATAGTAGGTGACAGGAAAAGTATCAAAAATACAAAAAAAAGTATTTTCAGAGTGTTCTTAGATGTTCCAAATTCACAAGAGTAAAAATGTTTTATTTTTGCAATTTTGAAGTCCAGTGTTAACTTTCCTATGAGAACATGAACTATTTTGGAAGTCTATAGTTGTAGTGTTGTTGGTTGTCAAGGGCACAAAATAGGTGGCCTCAGAACTGACAAAAACTTCTGTTCTCTGCCATTAAATACTCATTTTCACTGTTAGTTATTAAAACCAAGTCATAAGAACCTACCCTATGTGTACATATACACAGAAATATGTTTTTATTTACGTATACGGTCTTAAGGCTTAGTTGCAATGTGGCAATTGAATAAAAGCATGTCCGTTAAAAATGACTGCAATTCCACAATAGCATTCAATATATATCAGCATTAACTATTTATACTGTGTAGTACCAGGGAATTCTATTACTGAACTAAAAGAAAAAGGAAAACCATGGAATGCATCTTTTATTATTTATGTAACATTTTCCTTGAAAAAATTCCACATCATCAGGCAGCAGAAAAACTCATTATAAAGGAATGTTATACAGAAATAGCACAGCACAAGAATCAGTCTGTCATATTATTAGACTAAAAGCGGAAAAAAAAATGATCTTTGTATAAGTTGAGTAGAAATGGCTTGATTGTAAAAATTGGTTGAATATTCAGAGAGAACATTCTTCATGAAATTAACACTTGGGCAAAAATATAAGATGATGTACAATCATTTTGTGTTGTAGCTATGTGACGAGAGTCTGAAGAGCTATCAGGCAATGTTCAGTCTCTTTATAATCATGCTTAGAAAGCTGTTATCAAAATTGTTATTGTAAAATAAAATTGGAAAACTTTGTTAGCAGTGGGAATGCAGATGCAAAATGTCAACAGGTGTTTGACACAGAAAGGAAACAGTAACTGAGTAATTGTTTCTTGATGTAGATAAAGATGTAACTGTACAGTCTGCATTATCGTTAGTGAAAATAACTTTAGGATTTAGCGCTTGATGTTAAAAAATGATGTCCAGCAGAAGTGCTTGCATAGCAGAGATATGCCAAATAAATATGTTTCTTAGACATGCCCTGGTGATCTGGATATTTCATAGCACAGAACACAGAATCATAGGATCATTAAGGTTGGAAATGGATATTTAGCTCTCCGGATAGTTAAAGCTCTGGTGCTCAGTCTTCTTCCAATGACAAGATAAGTTGCAAATTGCAGTCCTTCTCTTCTTGTGTGATGGAATCTTCTGTACATACGTTTACCATCTATCTGCAGACATTCAGCAACTGCAATGCTTCCCAAGAGTGGGGTTTTACCACACACACATGGAGATCGATCAGGGTGTAGTCTTATGGACCATAGATGTGCATGCAGTTAACTGGATGCATTCCAGCTTCTATATATCCCCAATGAATAAAGGCCTACACAGCCAGTTAAATATTATCTTTATTGTTTACCAAATACTTTGTTCTAAGTGACAAGTTCATTTTTCATAGAAACTTCTGGACTTCTGTCTGACAGAAGTCATTGCTGAAGTTCAGAGTGCAGACCCTGGGCAGAGATGTTACATCCATTCATCTTTTTTTTCCAAACAGTGTAAGCCCATGTTTTCCTTAACTTCTGTTTTTCTAATACAGATGCTCCTGCCTTTGAAACTGAAAGGAATGTGTTATTCAAGATGTAGTTAGGAATGCCTGTATTATCATTGATTGCTAATATTTTGGTTTCTGAAATAATTGAGCTTTGTTTCCTCCTTTTTGTCTACTATTCAAGCTATCTGTTATTCTATTATTTCAAATATTTCAAGGAAAAGCAACAAATGAGGCCTCACATAAAAAGGGAGCTCCATATAGTTACCAAAATATACTGGGCAGCTAGGAACGAGTTTCCCTTAGTGTTGGAATAAAACATTAATACTTTGTTTATGTAGAGGACAGAAAGTGGAGTGGTTGATAGACATTCAAAATTACGCAAATTCAAATGCAGTTGTACTGAACCAGTTCACTGTTTGACATTGTTATAGTCAAACAGGTTCTAGAGAAAGTAATTTGGCTTCATGAGTTTGACTTTGGGATTTTCTTAAAGTGAGTCAAAATGTCCTTTTGTTGAGCTGAACATTTCCAGGGTGGGCAGGCCAATATTGAGCTTTGCTGTCTGTTCCCATGTATAAATTTACCGTTGTAGAATTATGCTTCTGCAGGGAAGCACATGAGCTCAGAACACACACATGCAGTGTATTTATTCTTATCTAAAAGGTGCGTTCAGTGGAAATACTATATAGCTTACAGTGATGCAGGGCTGAAATTCTCTGCAATATAGTGGTTAGTCTCAGCCTGTTGAAGTCAACTGGAAGTACACTGAGCTTGCTTTCAGTCTGGGTAAGCAGACAACTCTGGTATTTCAGTATAGGGGTTATTATGATTATTCATCTAAAATACTGATTTAGCTTATCACTGTAAATGACCACCTCATAATTTATTTATCCTCAAAGTATCCCTATTTTGTAACTGAGAAAATGAAATATGAAAGAAAAAGACCTTAACAGGACCTTGGTTTTGTTGGAATAGCTCTTTGATTATACAAACCTGCTATAGTTAGATTAGTAAGAGCCCAGTATGCATTCACTGATATTGACAGAAGAATTCTCTTTATGGCTTTTCACTTGGAGAACAGAAATACATTATCCTAGTTATGAAACTTACTTTGTTGCACTGTAAAATAAAACTATCTTTAAGGCTCTTGAAGTAAAGAAGTGACACTTTCCTCTACATAGTTACGCAATCACATTTTGTAAGCTGCGCCATGGAAATTTGCCTGAAGTGAAGCTGCAAGCTGAATTAGTATCTTCTGAGTCTTGCCAGTGCCTTAAATCACTGAACCAAGCTTCCACTTCTTCCTATGCCAAAAATTAAGGGCAAAGAATAATAAAACAAAGACTGAATGAATTAGCTTAATAATGGAAAGAAAATTATGATAAGTAATAGCAGCAGTAATAATGAGGAGATATCCATCATGCGAGGGGGTGATTGTCTTGGTACCATTCTTCATTTTCCCTGACTGGAATATCTTGAATGCATTCAAACCATTATAACTTTTTACTAAGTTTTAGGGATTGTCACTGTTAGATGTAACTCGCAGAAAAAATGGATATGCTTGTTTATAACTTGAGTGATGTGAGCCGTATTCTGCTTAGAGGTGTGCCTGTACAATATGTGCCTGAGAGTTAAATGGGTGGCATTTTCTATGGTTGTACTCATTCAATAACTTTTTCTTATTAAAAAAATCCGATTACTGATAATTAATTCCTTTAAGTAAATTAACTGCTTTAATAAATAGGTATTTCTGCATGTTTGGGAGCATGTGCATATTAGGATATATAATATATAATATCCAAGTTGTCAACTCTACATCTAAATTCAGTCTCTCTTCTGGTACATACCTACAAAAATCTGCAGATTTTTCAAATGGCATTTGGGAGTAGGCAGTTATTGCTGATAGTCCCAGATACAATCACCAGATAACTGTCCTGCAACAGCTTGTTATGTTTTCAGAACGTGTAAATAGCAGAAGGTGATTCTGCAACAGGGCAAGCAGAAGTGGGAGCTGTGTATCTGCTTGTGCTGTGTGCAGCTCACTGCATAGTGTGAGAGGAAGTTCTTGTCCTGTGTAGTTGCTCCAGTAAACACCAATGGCAGGATAAAAAGAAATGAAGAAGAGCAGGAATTAGACATATCTGATGACTTAATGAAGGTTTTCTTCCATTTAGCACCTGGCTTTCCCTGAGTTGTCGCTCCTGAACTTGACATAGAAAGAAAATACCTACATATAAAATCCTTTTAGGACAGAAAGTGCTCTCTAACATAAACTGAAGTAGTTCAAGTGTATGTCAACTTTGTTGCCTGAAACAGTGCCCTGTGGAAGCATTCAGGAGTGCCAAATACTTGAAGTGCTCTAGTAACTGTAACTTCTGCAGGCTTTTGCCTTGTGGGCTGGCTAGTGAAGAGTTCTTCTATCTCTGCAGTAAGTTACTCATCCCACGGACACAACTCCAGAGGGAGATCTGATATCTTTATGGCTTCTGTGTAATCAGAGAAAGCCCCAAATGAGGGACAAAACCTTTGCGCAGATAATGTGAGATGAGTTAGTCTTTAGCTTTGATTTTTTAGACGTATATACTGAATATAACACCGGCATTGATTACATGAGGTCAGCATAATTTCTTGAGGGCAGATTCTGTTGGTGTTATGATCTATTCTTTCTGGAATACGAGTAAACAGTTTAATTTCTATGGAAAGAAAATACTATATAATTGCAGACATAGTTACAGATATATACTGCCAGAAGATATGCTGTACTATGTATTTGCATGAAAAAAAACCAAGCCAAAGTCTCACCTTTCACGTCCCATATCTGAGCTCTAAGAGGGTAAAACTTACTCAGTACATAATTAATGCATTATAAAGCATCTACTGGCTTGCTTGTCTCTTTGCAGTGCAGTACATGCATAGTTTTAAATAATTATGTGCAAATATGTAATACAAACCTACATTCATTTTTTTATTTTTTCTGCAGCTCAAATGTTGCACATTGGCTTCTGCCTGTAGCCTGGCTGGATCCATGGATTTGCTTGCAGGATTTTTATTTTGTTTAATTGAGACAAGGAGCCCTGAAGACAAAGACAAAAGCAGGATTCCTACTCTGATCTTAGAAATCTATTTTTTTCTAGATGAACTCAATTCTCTCCATAGTTTTAAATAATCCAACTTCAATAATTTAATCATTCTGTAAAAAATTCCATTCATGCTTTAATAATTCAATAACATTATTTGTGATATTTTCCACATTTTTCCAAGATCCCTATCTGTGCATAATATAACCCTTTAAATTATTTTTTAATTCATAAATTCTTCAATGACTTAGTCATTCAGATTGGATTAAAACTTACACCTTGTTTGTTTCATAGCTGAGGTTTAGCAGCTTAGATATTTTAATACCCCAGCAACTCTGAATATATCAACTTTTCCAAGTTCTCTGTGGTCTAACAACTGCAAAATAACTCAATGATAAATTAAATCACTTTGACTTACTGTTTCTTTATCTAGTAGAATAGCTCAAAGTGTCTCTACAACCTCAAAATCTCAGAAAAAAGTCTTTTCTGACTTGGACATTCGAAGGTGGCTCAGCAGAGGCTCTCCAGTCAGCCTTGGTATAATTGTATCCAAATGGGAACAGACAAGAAAGCAGGAAACGTTATTTCTATTTCTAGCAAACTCTCTCTCTCAAATGGAAATTAGAATAAATGTAGTTGTACACAGTGAAAGGACAAACAAGAGCAGTGTCTACATTCAGGAATATGTTGCAGTGTGTCACTAAAACCCACCAGATGAAGAGTACTGAAAGATCTTCAGATAGAGCTTAACAGAAATGTTGCTTTCAGTTGCAAAATCTTGTCCTGCAGTATTTTCTAAAAGAAACTCAATTTCTCCAAGTAAAGAATGACCCCTTGAAACCATAAGAATTCCTTATTTTCAGGAAAATCATCAATTACCTCCTTTCTTGTCAGTAGTGGGAGTAAAAAGGAGGCAACTACTTTGATGAATGTGAATAAATGAATGCCTCATCTACCATGACAGGCCTGCTGAACACATCATCCTGCACCATGTGAGCTTCTCCCTTCTATTATACCTGAACTCCCATTCTATTTAGTAGGGCTTGAATGCAGTAAGCAGTTTTGGAACTTGGACTTACTGCCTCTTGATATCAAGAGATTTGAATATAGAGAAGTATGGGATGAACTCATTTCAGCATATATGAAAAAAACCCAAAACCATACAGGAAGTACATTTCAGCATCCATGTGGCATTAGCAGTGGAAAGAGGACCAATGCAAAGGAGACCATCTGAATTGATTTGAGAGAGGAGATGCTTCATAGCCCAGCAAATTAATTTCAGCTGCCGTTCCCAGGGAGGTCTAACATGAGAGGAGGCTTTATGAATTAATTGGTCAGATCTACACAAAAGGAGAAGCTCCTTTTGAATATGGAAGGAAATAAGAAAATGGCTTCCCTGGACAGAAAGACCTTTCAATGGATGTCAGCTGTCAATTAACAGTGAAGTAAGGAGCTGTGCATTGCCTGGGGCAAGAAATCATTGATTTGCTTTGGTAAAAACTGTTATTGAGCTAAAAAGTTGTTTCATCCAAACACTTGTAAATCCATGAAAAGCAAGGTGTTTCTTCTTTGAAATATTACTTTTAAAAGCCCACAGCATTTTCCATACTGAGATCTCAAATTAATATGCAGCTTAATTAAATACCAGAAATTGTTTAAAATCTCTTTTCCCACTGTGGACAAATGGATGTCAACTTGCCCACTTTTCAGCAGTACGCCTGAACTGCACTGATATAGAATTATTTGTATCTTTAATCTAACTCAAATTAAAAAAAACAGGACTTGTATTTTGAAAGAAGTAAAAGCCTTGCAAATATTTTCTTAATTCCAAATTAATCCAAGTATACAATAGTGCAGGTTTTTTTCATCTTTCCCAAGAGTCCATTTTTGTTGATTGAGGGATTTATTTGTGTGGGATTTAAAAGGCTTTGATAACAGTATATCAATATCTGCACTTATTTGGTAGAATTTAATTTTCATGTTTTTTTCAGTACTATGATTTGCCTTCCTGAAGTGGCAGAATGCTTTCCATATACAAATTCTAATGATAAATAGGGAACTGTGACCAATGAAAAATTATATGTCAAAAAGAGGAAAAATATGTGAAGGAGGTGATATTTTTGTTACTGCTTAATACTTATTGACTGTTCTTTGAGTGGGCTCATCTGTCTCTCTAATGGTAATAATTTATTTCTAATACTTTTCTGCATCTAATACACCACTTTGGCAACAGAAAAGGTTGCCATTTTGATGTAAATTTCTACACTTAATTGATAATAATTAAGGAAGAGTGTGAGAATGTTTTCTTTCATTCACATTAGAATTATGTTCAGTTAGTCTGACCTGCTGTTAGAACTTAATGGTTTCACTGTAGTAGGAGAAGTAGGGCAAGTGATCAACAAAACTTTCTTATTTACATGCATGCCACTTGTTGAATATGCAGATGACCCATATCACCATCTTAGATATCAGATAGAAATAGTTTATTGCTATTAGATATGATCAGTTAGTTTATTTATGGTGCAAAAGCAAAATTAAAAGCAAGTACCTATCATCTTAATTACTCAGGTTAAATTGCTGCATTTATAATCACTGTGGTGTCAAGATTATGACCACTGTTAAGAGGATAGAAGGTATTAACATCTTCCAAGGACTGAAAGCGTACCCATTAATCTGTTAATGAATTGATAGCTAAACCAGTGAATATTGATTTGTCTTGGGATAAAGATGTAAGGTTGGAGATTTGATGAAGGATGTGATGTTCCAGAAGGAGGTATTACTGCTCATAATACGGACTACACATTTCTGTATGTTTTTCCTACACAATTTTGTATGTTCTCCATTTATTTTATGCTCTCCAGATATTTGAGCATTTCTTGTTCATGTCTTTTCCATATAATTTCTCCATTTTCCTTGCAATTTCACAGTTCCAGTTCTGTGACTCTGTTTTCTATATCCCTTTTCTTTCTTAGCCTTGCTTATCCTTTTCTCACGTTCAGCTCTTTCAGTCTTACATTTTAATCTCCTCACACTCTTTTTGTTTACTTTTGCCATGTCTACTTCCAAGCTCCCTAACCCTTTCTCCACAGCACTCCACTTCTGTGCTTTTCCCTGTCATGTTGTCCCCTCAATGTTTCCAGCCAACTAGCCTTGCTTAGGGCAATTAGTTAATGGAGGCAGTAAGCAGAAACCAGGTGAATAAGCCCTGAAGTGAAGAGAAATATGACACCCTTCTCTTTACTTGTGTGTGTTCCCTCTGCTTACTGTACTCTTCTAAATATTACCTACACCAAGGTCACCGCTGCCAGTGTGGCATTGTCCTATTTTTGCAGGCAGAAGTGATGCTGAGAAGCTGTCCAAGGTATGGCTGGAACTCCCATCTGTCCTGTCCTGTCCCATCCTGTCCTATCCCATCTTGTTCTGTCCTTCTGTCTCTCTTCTTTTGTGCTTTAGCACTGAGCTTTTCAGGAAAGTGGCTACAGACATAGCCAGGAAGCCTCTCTCTCTCATCCTAGTAATTCCACTGCAGTCTGTGAGGAGTTATCTATTGATCTGTGACTGGTTGATAGAATCCAGGATAGCAATCTCCAGACACTGGAGTTAGTAGGATGTTGCAGTGCAGGCAGCTCAGACACCACTTTAGCTGAAGCAGATAAGGAACACAGTGGAAAGCAATATCTCTTGTTGTAAAATTTGGCAGAAAAAATATGCAGTTTCTACATGGGGATGGAATTACAGACAGATCCCCAGTGTCCTGCTTCCCTAATCGCTTGCCTTGCTGGAGTTATCAGATATGCAGATCTGTTGGGGTTTTTTCTGTATCCAGTTCATACCATCCAATTTTATTGTTTTCAATTGTTTGGGAAAATGCATTTAAGATTGTGCATTGCTATCAATGCTATGAACCGACACCTAAGTACACTTTTCCAGACTGTTGACTGTACCTTTCATTTATAGTATCTGTAATGAATATCTGGTGTATCAAAGATGTGGTAAGAGATATTGACAGGTACAAAGGGTCAACCTTTACCTCTCCTTGCTCCAAACAACACTTTGTTTTCATGGGCATTCTCATCTAAGTGATTTCTTGTCTAGAACATTTTCATCATCTGTTTTAAGAAGTGATATCATTGCACAGAGGATTAAGAGAAAGTTAGTGTATTTTTTAGTTTGCTTATTTTGTTCATCTGAGAATCCTATTTGTGTGGTTTCTCTAGTGACTCATTTTTCACACTGAAGAGAGACTATTCCTGAAACACAAAAAAATAGGATTATAAAATCACCCTTCAAAAATCAGAAGGGTGGCACTGGCACAGTACATAAAACTTTTTTCATTAACTTTGCTCCTTTTTTTTTTTTGATCTTTCATAAGCTCTCTGTGCTAAAGTTTATGCTTTTGTAAAATAAGGACGATGTCCTTTTCACTCTCAGGAGGTTATATGAGGCTTATATAAACCATAATTAAATTCAGTACTATGAGATCATTAGAAGAAGGTCTCTTTTTGTTACTCTAACTCTGGTCTTTAAAGATACTCAGTTTGGTACAGTTTCTAACAATGTTGATTGGAGTTAGAATTTTTTCAGGAACTTCTGAAGATGCTGGAGGCCTAGAATGAATGCTATGATCTTTACTTCTTACATGTTCATTAAAAACTGAATCCTCTTCCCAGAGAAGCTATGGGGATCCTCTACTGCCCTAGAATTTTTAGAATTGGGCATGATAACAAGAGGTTTACTCTCTACTCCGCCTGATCACTTCCAATCGTACTGTCACAAAATGGCAATACAGCATTTTTAAGCTACTTCTGTGTTTCCAGAAGAATATCCATATAATATATAAAGTTCTTCTAGGAGACAGTTAATTTGAGGTTGTGCCTTCAAGTGGGTGTTTTATATGGCTAGTATTCTTTTAAATGCAATGACAGTTTTAATGGCACAAAGGGATGAATTTTCATGTTGAAATTTCACAGAAAGCAAGAAATATGAGTTGTTATTGTTAGTACTGTTCTATGAATTATATATCACAGGTTTTTTCTTTTAAATATAACACATAAGATTATTATATAAATGTAATCATTTTTCATCTTTTACTATGCTTGAATTCTTAAGTACTTTTTTCCTCAGTATTTTCTGGGTCTCCAAGGAGTGTTTTTTTAAAATGTAAAATGCAAAAGAAAAGAAATGAGCAGTGAAAATTGCTGAGATTTTTTTCAAATGCAGAAACTATTTTTCCAATTTGTTCCCATTATGGAAATATGGTGAAACAATAGTGTTAGCAGTGTAATGATCAGATGTCATGAAAATCAGTTCTGAGTAAGATCAGTTTTTGTGTTTTGGAGAACTGTATTGAATATGAGAAATGAAGACTTCATCGAGGATTTAGATGAGGGGATTGAGTCCATCATAAGTAAATTTGCAGATGACACCAAGTTGGGAGGGAGTGTCGACCTGCCAGAAGGCAGGAGGGCTCTGCAGAGTGAGCTGGATAGGCTGGAGAGATGGGCTGAGTCCAATGGGATGAAGTTCAACAAGGCCAAGTGCCGGGTCCTGCACTTTGGCCACAACAACCCCATGCAGCGCTACAGGCTGGGGACAGAGTGGCTGGAGAGCAGTCAGGTGGAAAGGGACCTGGGGGTACTGATTGACAGGAGGCTAAACATGAGCCAGCAGTGTGCCCAGGTGGCCAAGAAGGCCAATGGCATCCTGGCCTGTATCAGGAATAGTGTGGCCAGCAGGACGAGGGAAGTGATCCTTCCCCTGTACTCGGCGTTGGTGAGGCCACACCTTGAGTATTGTGTTCAGTTCTGGGCCCCTCAGTTCAAGAAAGATATTGAGGTGCCGGAGCAAGTTCAGAGAAGAGCAACAAAACTGGTGAAGGGACTTGAGCACAAGTCCTATGAAGAGAGGCTGAGGGAGCTGGGGTTGTTTAGCCTGGAGAAGAGGAGGCTCAGGGGTGACCTCATCATTCTCTACAACTATCTGAAAGGAGGTTGTAGACAGGTGGTGGTCAGACTCTTCTCCCAGGCAACCAGCAACAGAACAAGAGGGCACAAGCTTAGACTCTGCCAGGGAAGGTTTAGGCTGGATATCAGAAAAAAGTTCTTCACAGAACGAGTAATCAGGCATTGGAATGGCCTGCCCAGAGAGGTGGTGAATTCACCATCCCTGGAGGTTTTTAAAATAAGACTGGATGTGGCACTTAGTGCCATGATCTAGTAATCATGATAGTGTTGGATTAAGGGTTGGACTTGATGATCTTGGAGGTCTCTTCCAACCCAGATAATTCTATGATTCTATGATTCCATGACTGATTCTTACACAGTTTTGTAACAAACATTATAATCAATTGTGGTTTATAAAAAGTATGTCTAAAAACATACCTCTGCCATGTACAGGATGGCAAAAAATAAGCACAGGTATTTGAAAAGAAATTTACCAGGTTAAGTGTAATATTCCTCTGTGGGTTTTTATTTCAGGAGTTGTGTGAACTCTGGGAATAACACAAAGGAGAATACCCCTGTGGCTCTGTAGATGCAGGCTGTGTAGATTTTGCAGGTCATCCCAGCTACTGCAAAAACTATAGTGAATAGGTTACTTTGTACAAAAAAGAAGAGAGAGAGCATTTTTCTCAGTTATTTGCTGATAATTAATATACTCCTAGAAAGAAGATCTGCAATGAGATACAGAGCAGAGAGGTGCAGATTATACCTGTATAATGTGACATGCATTAATTTTGCATTATATTCAAAAACTAAAAGGAAGTATTCATAGCTGTTCCTCACCTCATCCCTTTCACACCTCCTACAAATAACCTCCTGCGAGTGAAAGACTACTGTAAGTGCCACCATTATCTGGAATAGGTTTTACCGTAATCAGCGTTGCAGGATACCACGTTCCCTTCAATAATTTCCCTGTAAAAAGTGTTGAAAACCAGTAGCAAACATTTGTCCTTACTTCCAGCCTTGAGAACTTAACCTTGGATGGGAGAATCACGCTGAGCATTTTCCTCCACCGAATCCTCACCTGCAATTAAAGTGCTGCAGATTGTATTAGTTTCACTTATACCTGGTAACATCAGTGCCTTCAAATTATATTTAACTAACCCCTGACAGAGGTCTGCTGGTTCCCTTCCGCTGGTTTGTGAGAGAGTTATTAATGAGAGTTAGGCATGAGCACCTTTCTCTGTATAAGTGCCCTGCAGGCTGTATGTGGAAACACTGTTTATGCTCAGCTGTGCCCCCCACTGCCTCTGGCTTGGCTCGGCTCCTAGCTGGTTCTGCTCAACTAGGTTACAACTTCCATGACTAAATGTCTCTAGGAAAGCAAAAATGAGGCCTATGTACCTGTGTGTTCTGGCCTTGTTCCTTTGAGCAGTTGCATTAAATTGTCATTATTGAGATCACAGAGGTTTCACTGAGATGCCAGAGGAGAATGTTCACATCTTCAGTCAATGACCCTGCCCTCAGAATTTTCAGGTGATTATGCTATATTTAGGGCTTGTGGACACTAATAGTATTTAGAAAAACAGCCACAATTCCTTTGAAAATGTTTTATTTAGTAAATGATCACGCTCATCAAAACAAAAGAATAAGGGTGTTTGGCTTCTTCATATTTTCTTAGAACTTAAAAAGAAGTAAAAGAAATAGTTTTGTGACTATGATCAATCAAAGTTGGCCAATATTTCAATAGAGGTGATCCACCACGTAAAAAATGACTTATTTTAATATAATCAGTTTTCAGATTAGTATTACAATTAAGAGGGGAAAGTCTGGGCCAAATGAAGTTAATTACTTCAGTCAAACTGCAATTCAAATATTTCACGAGGACCTGCACTCCTTTGCCTCTCCAAGGAAACACCTTACTGAAATGAATCTATGTTCATTTTTTTTAGGCTGAAAAAAACAGATACCAGGAAGGAAAAAATTTAAATCATGCATCCACAAAGCTCACATTTATTTGCTATACATAAGAGCAGTTTTGTCTAGAGTTGCCTCTGATTTTTTAAGATATCTTTTAAATGTTCTTTCTGAAAATGTGATTCTTTTTTCAAAGCATCAAACTTGTTATAATGATATTGATATTTCTTGCCCCACTGATGGGGGGCATATTGAGCCAGATTCGGCGTGACCGGTGGCAGGAACGGTAAGTACTGCGGCCGGGCGCTCAATCTGGATGGGTGGAGAGTTGCTGGTGAAAGACAAAAGCTCAGGAGAGGACCCCGACAGGGCGACTCTCTCTGAACCCCAGAAGCGGCAGCTGTCACGTGGCCCGACCGCGTGGTTGGGGGGGCGGTCCCGGAAGAAGCCGCGGGGCATTTAAACATCTCACTGGGAACGTCAGCGACCGGAGCGGGCAAACAGGAGCAGGTAAACAGGGTCACAGTATACAGGGTCACGGTATAGGCAGGGCAAGCAGGCATTCTCTGGCAGGTGGTTGGCTTCCCACTCCCCTACAGCAATGGTGACCAGGCGTGGTAAAGCCTCTGCCACCAGGAGTGTAGGCATCCAAACTGAGCCACTGTTACGGGACGCAGCTGCCCAGACTCGGGACTGCAGGGAGTGTCTCAGCTTGCTTGTGGTTCCTGAGGACCATACAAAAAATGCCTGCCTGAGATGTGAACAGATTCGAGATCTGCTCCTTATGGTTGCAGATCTTAAGGACCAGGTGGAGAGGTTGAGGAGTATTCGTGAAAGTGAAAGGGAGATAGACTGGTGGAGTAGAACCCTCTCTCCTCCCAGTAATCCTCCCCAGGAGGCTGAGGAATGCCATATTCCTCATCAACAGGATAAGGGGAGTGACCTGGTTGGTGAGGAGGACTGGGAGCAGGTCTGCTCTCATGGGGGTTATAGACCTCCCTTTCAAATGCCACCTTTCCAGCTGCCCCTACAAAACAGGTTTGGGGTACTGGAATTTGATGCTCGGGTGGAGGATAGCATTACAGAGAACTTACCCGAGGAGGCTGTTAACCTCACATTGCCCGTCAGACAGGTCAGGACCTCAAGTAAGAAAAAGAAAAGGTGGGTCATTGTAGTGGGAGACTCCCTTCTGAAAGGGACGGAGGGCCCTATTTGTAGGATGGATCCAACTCATAGGGAAGTCTGCTGCCTTCCCCAAGCCCGGGTAGGCGACATCACCAACAGACTCCCGGACCTAATTAAACCCTCAGATTATTACCCGCTTCTGGTGGTCCAGGCTGGTGGTGATGAGCTAGCAAAAAGAGGGTCAAGGGTAGTCAAAAAGGAATTCCAGGAGCTGGGACGGTCAATAGATATGGCAGGAGCACAGGTGGTGTTCTGCTCGGTTCCTCCGGTGGCAGGGATGTATACAGATAGGAACAAGAGAATATATGCACTTAATAAATGGCTTAGGGGCTGGTGCCGGCAGAGGAATTTTGGGTTCTATGATCATGGGGAAACCTTTACCGCACCTGGCCTGCTTGACCCAGATTGGTCTCGTCTAACTCCAAAGGGTAAGAGGATTCTAGCCCAGGAGCTGGCAGGGCTTGTAGAGAGGGCTTTAAACTAGGTAAGAAGGGGGAGGGGGGAGTAACTAGGCTCACCAAAGATGTTGCTGTGGAGGATGAGCCATCTCAAAGGGTGTCGTCAGTAACCCAACTGAAGTGCATGTACACAAACGCACACAGTATGGGGAACAAACAGGAGGAGCTGGAAGTCCTGGTCCAGCAGGGGAGCTATGATATAGTTGCTATCACGGAAACGTGGTGGAACGACTCTCATAACTGGAGTGCTGCCATGGAAGGCTACAGGCTCTTCAGGAGAGACAGGCGCGAGACGAGGGGTGGAGGGGTGTCCCTCTATACTAAGGAAACCCTGGATGCTGTTGAAGTCGAGATCGGTGATGACCAGGTTGAGTGCCCTATGGGTAAGGGTTAGAGGGGCGGTCAGGTCTGACCTCCTGGTTGGAGTATGTTACAGACCGCCTGACCAGGAGGAGGAGATGGATCTTCTATTGTTTAAACAGCTGGAGGCTGCCTCTAGATCGGCTGCCCTTGTTCTTTTAGGAGACTTTAATCTTCCGGATATCTGCTGGGAACTTAACACTGCTGAGAGGAGGCTGTCCAGGAGGTTCTTAGAGTATATTGAGGATTGCTTTCTGTCACAGCTGGTGAGTGAACCCACCAGGGGTGAGGCTCTTCTTGACCTGCTGTTTACAAACAAAGAAGGGCTGGTGTGTGATGTCGTTGTCGGAGGCTGTCTGGGGTGTAGTGATCATGAGATAATTGAGTTCTCTCTAAACAATGTAACAAGAAAAGACAGGAACAGAACATCGATGCTGGACTTTCGGCGGGCAGATTTCAGATTATTTAAGGAACTGGTCAGGAAAGTACCCTGGGAAATAGTTCTTAGTGAAAAGGGGGTCCAGGAAGGCTGGATGCACTTCAAGAATGAAATCTTGAAGGCACAGGAGTGGGCTGTCACCATGTGTTGTAGGAAGAGTCGTAGGGGCAGATGGCCGGCCTGGATGAGTAGGGAGCTTCTGAAGGAACTAGGTAAAAAAAGAGGATGTATTGCCGTTGGGACGTAAGCCAGGTCATGTTCAAAGATGTTGTTAAGTCGTGTAGGAGGAAAATCAGGGAAGCAAAAGCCCAGCTGGAGCTCAAATTGGCCACTTCTGTTAAGGATAATAAGAAGAGTTTTTATAAATATATCAATGGTAGAAAGAAGGGCGGCAGCGACCTCCACTCCTTGTTGGATGTGGGGGGAAGTGTAGTAACCAAAGATGCAGAAAAGGCTGAGGTACTTAATGTCTTCTTTGCCTCAGTTTTCAACAGTAAGGATGTCTGTTCGCTTGACAGATGGTCCTCTGAAGTGGTTGATGGGGGCAGGGTGAAATATGGCCCTCCTGCAATCCATGAGGCGGAAGTTAGAGACCTGCTGAGCCACTTGGATCCTCATAAGTCTATGGGGCCGGATGGGATCCATCCTAGGGTGATGAGAGAGCTGGCAGATGAGCTTGCTAAGCCGCTCTCCATCATCTTTCAGCAGTCCTGGCTCACCGAAGAGGTCCCAGAAGACTCGAAGTTGGCCAATGTGACGCCCATCCACAAGAAGGGCCGTAAGGATGATCCAGGTAATTACAGACCTGTCAGCCTGACCTCGGTCCCAGGTAAAATCATGGAGCAGATAATTCTGGGTGAAATGATGCGGCACCTGCAGAACGGCCAAGAGATCAGGCCCAGCCAGCATGGGTTTAGGAGGGGCAGGTTCTGCCTGACCAACCTAATCTCCTTTTATGACCATGTGACTCGCCTGGTGGATGAGCGGAAGGCTGTGGATGTGGTATACCTGGACTTTAGCAAGGCCTTTGACACTGTCTCCCACAATAGACTCCTAGGGAAGCTGGCAGCCCGTGGCTTAGATGGGAGCACTCTGTGCTGGGTTAGGAATTGGCTGGATGGCCGAGCCCAAAGAGTGGTGGTGAATGGTGTCTCATCCAGTTGGTGGCCGGTCACCAGTGGTGGCCCTCAGGGATCGGTGTTGGGTCCGGTCCTGTTTAATATCTTTATTGATGATCTGGATGAGGGGATTGAGTCCATCATCAGCAAGTTTGCAGATGATACCAAGCTGGGAGGCAGGGTTGATCTGCTAGAGGGTAGGATGGCCCTACAGAGGGACCTGGACAGATTGGAGAGATGGGCTGACTCTAATGGGATGATGTTTAATAAGTCCAAATGTCGGGTACTTCATTTTGGACACAACAATCCCATGCAGAGCTGCAGACTGGGGACAGAGTGACTGGAGAGTAGTCAGGCAGAAAAGGACCTGGGAGTGCTGGTTGACAGGAAGCTCGACGTGAGCCAGCAATGTGCCCAGGTGGCCAAGAAGGCCAATGGCATTGTGGCCTGCATCAGGAATCGTGTAGCAAGCAGGACCAGAGAAGTTATCGTCCCCCTGTACTTGGCACTGGTCTGGCCTCATCTTGAATATTGTGTACAGTTCTGGGCCCCCCAGTTTGGGAAAGATGTTAGGATACTGAAATGTGTTCAGAGGAGGGCAACGAAGATGGTGAAGGGGCTGGAGCACAAGTCCTACGAGGAGCGACTGAGGGAGTTGGGGCTGTTTAGTCTAAAGAAGAGGAGGCTCAGGGGAGACCTCATTGCTCTCTACAACTACTTAAAAGGAGGTTGCAGTCGGGCAGGGGTTGGTCTTTTCTCTCAGGTGACCAGTGACAGAACTAGAGGGCATGGACTCGAGCTTCGACAGGGAAAGTTTAGGCTTGATGTTAGGAAAAAGTTCTTCACTGAAAGGGTGATTGGCCATTGGAATGCGCTGCCCAGGGAGGTGGTGGAGTCCCGACCCTGGAGGTGTTTAAGGGGAGACTGGATGAGGCACTGAGTGCCATGGTTTAGATGATGGTTGGTGTTAGTGTTGGGATATAGGTTGGACTTAATGCATTATCTCAGAGGTCCTTTCCAACCTTATGATACTGTGATACTGTGATAATTTCAGTACCATACAATATCAGATCATTACTATAAAACATGTCTTTGTGAGCAGAAAGAGAGAGAAAAACTCAAGAGCAACATGGCCAGGAGAAAATGATTTTGTCTCTCTGCACAAATGAAGGGATATGTCATAACAGATCAGACATTATATACTACATATGCATAAAGTGTGTATTTTCTCCTGCCATTTTCTCTCAGCCAAGTCTGATTATGAGGAGAAACTAAAAAATAATGGACAACTGGAAATTGCTGGATTATGTTGTTATAGAATGTTTTGAATATTATTAATTAGTTATGCCAGCAGGGGGAGAACAGCTGTGTTCTGAGCCAAGAAATAGCCTGATTTTCATTTTAATTTTAAGTCAGTGGAACTAGCATGTAAGGAAGTCAATGGATCTAATGAACCTTCTGAAATGCCTTCCTGCTTGGAACTTTTCAGAGCTCAACCAACCTCTATGCAAAATCCAAATATTGCTTCTAGGTGTTTCAGTAGTTCCTTTCATTTTCAGTAGGATTTGGGAATGTAATTTAGTGCTTTGGTTTTGTTTCTCCAGACTGTGTAGAAAAGGTTATCAATTCAGGAAATGTATAGAGCTCTGCTGAGTGAAGGAGCTGATTAGTATAGTTGTAATGCAGAAAGTCCATTCGGAACACTTTGCAGGAACAAAATGTGCATTCCCTTACAGTGTGTAATTTAGACATTTCTATACTGTAGATTTTAAATCAAGATGTCTCATATTAATTTTAAAATTTGAAGTAGAGCCAAAGCCCTGTAAGGCTTTATTTCTCTGACTGTCCTGTATGCTTGCCAGAAAAGTGGGATCTGGGAAGACAGTGAGTCTGAAGATGCATCACCAAAAGCAATATGTACTTCCTCTGTCAGGGTTTTCCTCCTCCTACTTGGAAAGGCAAGGCTATCTTGGCCCCTAAGACAAAAAGAACATTCTAGTTTTTAGAGCTATGTGCTGTGGTGAAAATGCATGAAGAATGGACAATAGCTGCATTTTATCATTTATATGAAGTCTATTAATGCTGGAAAGGAAAATTGTCATTATGGAGTGGTTTACGGCCATTTGATAATTTTTTATGCTATCAACCCAGCAACGCAGTGGTCTGTGGTTAATGAAAATAGCTGTATAAGGAAAAAAGGGCTCATAGTAAGGCTGCATTAATCATCTTTCACAGAAGAAGAGGTGTTTATTTTGCTGCATCCCTAGCAAGCAGGGTAGTCTATAAGCTGCATTTTTCTTGGATTCCTTATGGGGTCTGCGATCTGTCTGATCATTCTTTGCACTACAATACTTGCCCTTAGTGTTGTATTCCATGTCACAGTGAGGCCACAGATACCTAGGCCAGATATCTGAGCACAGATTAATTCTACCCAAGTTTAAGCACTCAGTCTCCAGGTTTTCCATGTAGTCAATGGAGAAAGTGAGCATGTTTTGTGAGAGAGACACATCTCCAGAAGTTGATTTATGTTTTAGGAAGGCCAGATATACTCCCTGAGGTTCTGCTGACTTTTGGTATAGTTGGAACCTCCTAGTTGAGGTTCTTCAGTTAAATAACTAGATTTGTAGGCCTTGGTATATGTAATATTTTACCCCCAGGCTATGCTAGGGAAAAATCTCTCTCTTAGAACATCAGGATTAATTTGAAAAGAATGCAGAATGCATCTTACATAGATAGCATTAAACTAGGACCTGCTATGAGCTGCAATCTTTAGAATCTATCTTCAATTAAAGTTGTGCCTAATTAGGTTTGTAGTGGAAGCACACATATAAGAAATTTCATAGGAAATATGAAATCACAGCCTCATATTTCACAAAGTGGGATCCTCCCAATTCGTGTTTGTACAAGGGTCAATCTGCCCTCCAATTGCAACAGCACACTCGACAGGACTGATATCATGGCTCAGCTGATAGTCTTTGCTCCACCATGGTAGCTGGTAAATTCAGCTCAATGCAGAGACAACTTTCTTCCTTTCTCCAAAATGGAGAATTTTGTTTCCCATAGACTTTACTGGGATAAAAGACATGAAAAATTTGTAGGGGTTAATCTTCCTGTCCTTTCTCAGTAACAGCTGATTATTTTAACTGCACTCTAACATTAGACTCCCAGATACTAAATCCTACATTCTATGGTACAGGGTTTCAATCAGAGCTACATTTGCTCTGAAATATCTAATAAAGTGTTAAATGTCTTTCTCTGTAATAGGATAATGAACCCTTTGAAAATTACTAACTTGGTCCTAATAGTTTTTTATTATTTAAAAAGAAGAAAAAAAATTTGACTCTCATTATCACTGAAACAAAGCAAACCGAAAAAGGAAAATCTGCATGATGTGGCACTGTGTGGTTTTTTAGCACCTCTCGTTCTTAGCACTAAAATGAACTCTTAAATGCACATTTTCTATTTCAAATTGCCAGTGGTGTAATTAAACTAAATATTTTTACTGAGATTACATACTCTTTTTACAGTGCTAAGGTACTTTAGCATACGGCAGTTCTGAGTGTACTACCTTGTAAAAGCTGTTATGACTGTATTCACTCAAAATCTCATTTGTGCATGCATAACTCACTACATACCCTTTTTCTGGCCCACTCCAGATCTCCCTTTTTCCTTAATAAAAATCAGTCAGAGAAGGATAGGGATATAAATTTTAAGAATGGTGTGTTTAAAATCTTCTTGTTTTAATTTAAATATATTTCTTGAAATAACTGGAAATTTCCGGCAAAAGAGTGAGGAATCCCCATTTATTCTAGGCTAGAGATATACAAGATTGCAGCATTCCCTTAACTTCATTCCCACCCAAATGCTGCCTTTTCCCCTTTCTGGATTTTCTTCTTTCTGATCTTTCAAATTCCTCAGGGAAAGAAATATACAATTGTCTTCTACCTGTAGTCTGAAAGAAAAAGGATTATAATAATACCAGGCATTGCATGGATACGTACATGGGTGGCTGTCATGAGAAAGCCTACTACTTCTGACCTGTTCTGAATTGCAGTTTACCTAAGTTAGGGTTATGAGGTTGGGGCATCTTCTGTCTATGTGTTCAAGTTTTACAGCACCAACAAAACAGTGGTACGTCATCTTACGTGGGGCTCTGGGGCAATTCTCTTTCCTTTTAAGTATTTTTACCTAATGAACAAATAAATTTACCATCTGTCACTGAGGATCATGAGGAGTAAAATCTCAATATTTTGGGCAACATCTTTACCAGAGAAAGCTTTCACCTCCAGGGTACTGGACACAAATGGAGAGTTTATATTGAGGGAGAGTTGTTTCTCTACAATAAATACTGAAGAACAAACATCTTATTGATCACATAAGATATCCCATATGCAAAATTCTCTAAATTTGGATAAAGCTGACAACTTTTATTTATCAAGTGGACAATCTTGTAGAGAAACAACATAAAGTTTTTACAGAACTGAAAAGCAAGTCTTGTGAAATTCAGTAGGAATATCATTGCTGTCCTATAGTAAAAAATACAGAACAGTACAAAATGTGTAAGTATATATAAAGTTCAATGAGATTTTCTCATGGGGGATCAACATCAGACTCCCTGGTGTCTTCTTTAGGGCTATAACTACAGATAGCTTTCAGTTCAGATAACGTCTGATATCTACACCTGTACCTGCTGTAACTCAGTTGTGCATAATGTGTGAAGGTTGCCTGTGCACATGGATACTGCACTGGGTAGCAGTAAGTCCATTCTTTCAACTCAACACCACCCTTCAAAATTTTGCCCTGTTTCACATGTGTCAATCCATATGCATATTTGTGTTTTCACAATTAATCTGCGTGTTGGAGACCTGTGAATAAAAATATTAGTGTATGGAGAGAAGGGAAGGATGTACAATTTTACATTTGCCCTCTATTGTACCATTTTCCTCTACTCTGTATTTAAGGACCACAAAAGTAATTGATGGATGTAATACTAACTCAGTAAATATACAGTGCTAAGCATGGAGAAACTGTTCTCTTTTTTTTAACATCTAAATATGATTGTAATAATAAAGAGGTAATAATTTTTTTGTATTACCCTCCAGACAGCATATATTGCAAAGCACTATGTAAAGGATGGCATACAGACTCGGAATAGTCTTGTGAAGAGGGTTTAAGTTAGAATAAGAGGTGATCTACTTGCAGTGGCACACTTCAAGAGCAACTGTGCTGCAGTGAAGGGAGTAATCCCAGCACACACTCAAAATCAGGCCAGTCAGATTGCTTCTGTATTTCCTTTTAGGCTATTTCAAATGTTTGTTCTTTGTGGTGGTATAATATTACCAACACCTGGAAAGGTAGCATTGCTCTTCTGTACTTGGGCTCAGTTTTGTCTGTATTTGACTCTTTCAGTACTTTTCTATTGCTTAGAGAGCACTCAGTAAAGGAGAAGATGGGAGCAGAGACTGACATCCAGGCATGTTTTTTAAGAACGTCTTTAATGAGAGAACAAGTATTTCACTCTGTTCGCTCGAGCTGAACAAGTTACACTATGTCACTAATACAGTGTATGGGCACACGAACCCAGGCATGCTTCCTGCTCTGCTGTCAGCTTTTTTTCTGTGTGGTGGATGTTCCACAGAAACTAAAAGAGCCTGAGCCATTTTATTTCACTCCCTGCAGCTCCTCAATGCAAGAACATCACAGATTTTTTTTTCTGCTAGGAGCAATGAAGATCTACAGACAATGATATGAACAGAAAGCATCAAGCTCATTTGTTCTCCTTTCGAGTCAGCAATATCTTAACCCTAATTTCAAGGCAGAGGTTTATATTTCCTGTGATTGGACAGAGTGCACTCCTCTCATGCAGTACCCCTGGCACAGGCAGCAGTGAGCAGCTGCCTGCACGCAGGGCTGGAGCCCTCTGCTGAGCGCTGAGCTCTTGCAAACGTAATGGACACATTAGTCTTCTCTCTGTATTTATCTGAGCGTTTTTTGTTATTTCAGGCTCTACTCCTTTTCTCTTAATTTATTTTCATGATGCGAGAATGTGTCATTAGTATTTTTACCCAGCTTCTCATCTGTGAGTCTGTGGGATCCACATCCAGAGGGCAGAGACTGGGGACTGACTCTGGTCTGCAGGTTGGACTGGAAGCGAGGGTGAGCCTGGACAGGGCTGTTGGCAGGTGTGGTGGGCTCAGAATGGGGCCACAGGGGGATGAGTGTGGGCAGTGGCAGCAGTGGCTGGGCACAGCAAGAGGGACACCAAGGGTCATGCCTGCCTCTAGCCACGGTGTCCCAATAGGAATTCTGTTATAGAAGGCAGAAATACATTGCCTTTTGAGCACAACTGATCTCTAAAAATCAATCAGCAGTGACTGCTTTGCTTCTTCGTTAAGAAGCATGTGTCAGTCATGTGTGCATAATCCTGTTTCAGCTGGCACCCGCAATCCCTGTCTGGATTTTCCTCAGCACTGACACAGTGCATTTTGAAATCAGAAGTGAATATGCATCAAACCTGCTCAGTAAAAAATAATCCCAAACATTTGAGCATTAAAGCTCTTTTTTTTTTCCTTTTTTTCCCCAGGGAGTCCATGTAATCTGGAAGCAGTCACATGATATTAGAGCTTTTCATTGTTATCCTGTTATTTCTCTGGCTCCTTGCAGCAGCTGTAAGCAGACAGCAGCCCTCAACAGCCTCTTTACATGCTCGGACCCCCTTGTGAGAAAGTGTGTGCTGCCAGCTGCCCCGGGACTCCCTGGTGAGCACTGTGCTGTGCCTTAGCTCTTCCTTTAATTGCCTTTTAAAAATAGTTTTGGCACTATGTTTTTTCTCCACAGAAGCATTTAATTTCAATAAAAACATTTTATATAGATACCTAATGCATAGGGAAACTTCCTAAAGACTTGTTACTTTGCACCTGATTCTATTAATGTTGGTTTAACAGGTATAGACAGTAACTAATGTTGTTGAAAAGGTTAGTAATACTTTAAATATTTTTTAATATTTTTGATTACCTAAATCATCTGTCCTTTGGAAGAAATGAAGCAAAAATGTTGATATATGCAGTGCAATGCTCTTTAATGCATTGAGGAGTTGAATGTATTATAAGAATTTGCCTAGATGAAATGCTGATTAGCATTTAGAAAGACTAATTATAGTGAAACACTGCTCTAATGAGCATAGGCTAATATGCAACCTTGCTATGTCTTCAGAAATCTTTAAAGTGTAAGTCACAAAACAGACTTTACCTTTTTTGAAATCTGCTACATTTGTATTTGTATGCCTTACAGAATGTTTTTTGTATGCAATGAGTGGTGGATTAGTATGTAAATAAGGAGACAAAGCATCACACAGCTGTAGCAAAACTGGATACAGCTCCCCCAGAAAAATAGAATCTGATTCTAGGGACATTCATCTAACAGGATGAATCTCTGCAGAGATTGCAGGAAGTAAACAGTAATGGTTTTGCTGATGTCAAGGGCTTAATGAGTAGGGAATAAAGTGTACTGGAAGGCAATACATGGGACTTAAAAATAAAATAGTCTATATTTGCAAATTTTCTCCAATATGCAATTCTTCTAATATACTTGCAAACTCACAAATAATTTGTGAATGTTTACAGAAGATGTTTTCTGCAGTAGAGCTGTTCAATTCAATACATGATGGATACGATGCTTTTCTCTATTCAACTTTGCATACATTTGCTTGCTGCAGCACCAAGAATGTTTAAGCTTTGGGGCATAAAATGATCGACTACTCAGAATGAGAAGTTCATCCTTCTATCGAACAGTGCATTACTGGAGTTTAATGTTTTCTGGAGGAGTAGTGATTTTTCAGAAAAGTTATAAAGCTAGATGGATCTTCAGTCTTTTCCTGTATAATTCTTCTAATGTTCATAAATTTCAAAAGATAACTAAATTAGAAAGAAATGTGGCAAATGCTTATCCACACTAAACTTGCTTCCTTGGTACAAAATGTTCCACAGAAGGCAGTTGGCTATATCTCCAAAGCAGTAGAATTTGGTGCAAAAAATCTTTTTATAAAAATGGAAAATATTAAATAGGTGTTCAGTAATATTTATCGGAAAAAACGGTAAAGCATATTTCATTCTCCAGCTACCAAAAGGCACCTTGCACAAAAAAAATTCTCTGAAAATGGAAAAGAAATAACAATTCCGTTAGATGCACCAGTAACTGGTGTGTGTTTCTGCAGAGGTTACTGATCTGTATGGCTATAGCACTGGACAGCTATAACGCCCTTCTACCTAATGTTGTCGCTCACTCCAAGCTAGGCACCCAGACTGGGACCTAATAACACAGTTTAAAGAAGAGCCTAAACTGGTTATGAAAGTATTTTTTTCTTACTGAAATAAATAAAGTGACCAAAAATAGGCCAAATGGGGATTTCCTTCTGGTGAGAATAGAGAGCAATTATTTTCCCAGAAATATTGAGTTGTACATCCAACACCAGATGCACAGTTACCATAGTCCTAGAGTGAATGCATTATAATACTTCCCAGAGTGTGACAGCAGAAAGGTGAGAATTTTATTTGTGTCTTGGATGAACTACTTTCCTAATATTTATTATTAAAATTTTCATTAGAAACCAAACTAAGAGGTCTTAGAATAAGTGACTTCCACTAAATAGATGTATCACATACTACTTAAATTTTTCTCTAAGCTGAATACTCATACGGTACCATTTCTGTCACACAAAGTGCTTATCTGCCCACTATTTACCCATCTCCCTATGCCACTCAATGACACTATACTGGTTTTGTACCAGATTCATCCAGTATAATCATACTTGGAATGTTCTTATAGGATGGGGCCAAACTAGGAAAAGACATACACCTTGGTTTGAAATAAGTCTTGGATCAGCCCGTTAGCTGTTTCACAACATCATAAGTTTGAGAGCTGTAATCTTGATGAAAAATTAGCTTATAACCTTTGGCCTGTGTGACGGAAGAACGCAGTTGTTGGTATGCCCACAGCTGAGACATCTGAGAAACAGAGGTACTTTTGTCATGGTCTGCATACAGAAGAAAACAAAAGAAAGATACCTGAAAAGATTAAAAGGTGCGGGTACAGCTAACATTAATGGGTGGAATTGAAAAAGACATGGGTTCTAGCTTCTTTTTCAAATTCACAGTTATGTAGCTGTAGTGAAAAGTTCTTGAGACTTTGTGTGAAACCTTTTGTGGTCCACATCCCTTATCCACAGTTTTCTGGGAAAAGATTTTCAATAACAAAACCGAGGACTCCTAAGTATGTATAAAATACAGGTACATGGGCTATTCAAACAAGTGTCGTTCCTTACAGTAATGACTACTTGAAAAGTATGGCTGTAAAATTTTACAGAATTTGCTTTCAATTCCCTTGTGCCCATGCCTTCCCCCAAGCTAATTCTACACTACCATGGTATAACATGTTGGGAAGGAAAAAACCTTGGCAACTTGTTTTATTTTCTAGTAATGACCATGTAATTATTATTTTTTTGAGTAGAGATATTTCCTAGTACGTGTCATCAGTAGTGTTTTTTTCTGACTGTGTTTGTATACCATTCATAAAAATCACCATTCATAAAAATCAAGCACAAATGTGTCTTCTTATAGGAATCATAACCTTTAGCTTCCTACTCTCCTTCTACTATCTATGTACTCTGAGGCTTGTTTTGTGTACTTTAGAAATACTAAGAAAAATTTATTATTCTTGGAAATCGTCAAGTACATATTTATGTACCTTTGGATAATTTGAAGAAATAAAAATAGAAATAAAAATAAAATGGGAGGCATGTTAGTAGAGGTTGAATGGTGGGGAGGAAGTGGTGTCATGAGTGACCAATCAGTGTAAGGTCACCCAGAGACATGCTCGACCTGGTGAACCAGTTGTGTCAGCAGTATTTATTCCCACATAAATAGATTTTTATTTCATTTCCTCTGTCTTCTTTAGTCCTATGGGTTGCTCAGAATAAGAAGCTCAGTAACAGTGGACCTCCTGGCACTTTAAATAGGTGCACCAGAAATTTTTTGCAGAGTATGCAGCAGGTGGAATGGACCTAATGGACTACAGTTTTTCATAGTGGTACTTATACATGTTCATATATGTGCTTCTAAATTAATGAATTTTTAAAAAGAGTTCCTGACATTGAGTGCTGTAATCAAGCAGACCAGGTCTCTGTCTAGCCTACCAGTCACATTGTCAAGTAAGAGTGAGGCACAGGCAAATTTTCAGTACAACAGAGGTTAAGAGTGCTCATAAATTCATATCACACTTGGTAGCGAAGGTAGGCTTTGTGCCAGGATTCTGTAGGCAGAGTAATGGCTTAATCAATTCTGTTACATCCTCCTCTCCACTTTACAGTTTTTCTTAAACTTATACCTATACTGTACATAAAAATTCACCTCAGATTTACTGGATTTCAAAGATCCTCTCGTGCATTAATTTTTATGTGCTATCCATTTATCTGGTGATTCTATAGTGTTGCTATTTTAAAACTGACATCAATTACAGGATAGATGTCTGATGATTCTTAAATTATATGACAGAAAATGTAATGATTTTGTGTTATACTGTTTGGAATGCTTTGTAAGGGCATTCGAAGAGAGAGAGCAGGATGACTTGCATTGTTTCAAAACTCAGAAATATCCCAGGCAAATTAATATAGATTTTACCTGCATAGTTCTCATCCGTTTTCTTTTATCTCTTATATTGCTGTCATCACCAGAGAGTCTGAAGGCCTCTCAGGAAATTAGTAGGCTATGTCGTTACTTTTTTTCAGAACCCATGACATCTCTTCCTTCTCTTTCCTTCATGTACGAATTGTATGCGATAGGAATTTTACAAGGAAAGCAGGGAACATACACATGCTTGTTCTGCCCTGGATTTATCCTGGAGCTGGCAGTCCTCCAGCTGGACTTTCACAATTGGAAATTTAGAGCTGACTTTCACAATTTTGACCAATGTGTTTAACAGTTTGAGGATGAAAGGTGAGACCCAGAGTGTGACTTGGTGCATTTCATGAGATATCAGGAAGCTTTGAATCTTTGCAGTGGAGAAGAGCAAGAGTCTAATGTACTTGCTTTAGTCCGCGTTAACACAACGTTAGAGCTCTGTAAAGATTTGGAGCTTCATTGCATGGAAGTCATATGTAGACATCTAAGAGGATGAGAGTATCTATCCCCTGTGAATTAACACAAGCAGATACACAGGTAGAGTAATATAGTCTCGCAAGAGTCAATTCTTGCTTCTGTTATCTTGCAAACGCAATTCTTTCAAATTCACTATTTGTATAAATAACAAGCAGGTGTTCAGAATACCTTAAATTAGCACTTCACTAACTAGTAAGTCTGGATGACACCAGTGTTAGCAGCTTCAAGGCCATTTTTTAAAGATATAAATTATACCTCAAGAAATTGTATCAGTAAGTATTTGGAATTATGCACAAAAGTATGCAAAGTGATACTTCCAAAGTAAAGGAACAAACCTGTTCGGGAAATAGCAAAATGTTGAGTTCTGTTTTTCTGCACATTAAGGCCAAAAGTCCAACTCATTTCAACAGAAAAAGGAGGGATCATTAGTCTTTTTTCCATCATTCTTATAATTTTTTTTACTTTGAGCTTGGAAAGAATTTGGAATAGCAAAATTAAATTATTATCAATAACCATTAAATTCTCTTCTAGAATCTTTCTAATATCTCAATTCAAGTTATCCTTCAAATGTCAGTGTCAGGTTTCAGTGTCAGGTAGACACCTCCTGTTCTATTATTACTACTGCTGCCTATCTTGAAAGAAGTCTATGTACAATACATTCTATTTAAAGACCTGCAGCAAGATGTTTATCTGTCTTTCCATCTATCTCTTCTACTGGTTTTTTTGCAATGGTATCTGGGCCTCAGGAAGAGAGACTATGTTAATGCTAGTTAAATGTAAAACCTAGAAAAAAATGGTGACTCTCTGAGCCAGTGGGATGTATTTGCACCCTTTTTTACTGAGTGGTGATGAATATTTATGAATTTCGTTCAGGGAAGTTACCAGAAGCTTAGTCAAAATATAATCATAACTGAAGCTAAACTGAAGATGGATCATGGATAGTTAAAAATTTTTAAAAGGTCAGTTTTCAATACGATGTGTGATAATTTCTGAACCATGTGCTTAATTGTGCAGAAGTAATTTTGGGTTACATCCCTTCTTGCCCGTACAGTTGCTCCTCTGGGATTTGCTACAGCTTTCAGTGGTTTGTTCAAATGAATACAGGTCATTGCACGTTTACAAGTATTGCCATTGTCCCAGTAGTCTTTGTTAGCTAACCTAAAAACTTTAAAAAATTCTTCAGCTACATATTTTTCCTTGTAAGTGTGGACAGTGTGGTAATCTGAGCCTACGCCTTTGTTGTTCCCTTATTTATTGTTACTGATGGTAAATTGCAAGCCGCTTACAGCAGTGACTCTCCTTCCCTGTCTGCCTGGACAGCAGCTAATACATTTGGAGCATTACTGAAATTTTAGTGAATGCTACTAATTATGCAACTTCTTTACAGGCTTCAACAGAGCCACATGGCACTGCAACATTCATTATCACAAAGAAACTCACGTAATTCATAAGACATTTGCAAGATGCTTTCCAAGAGGTCTCAGCCAGTTGAAACATGTTTGACCTAAATGCTTCAAAGTCTCTTGGCTGTGGAGGAAAAACAGAGTTCTTCAAAAATAAGAAGAGAGATGTTTTAATAGCACTAAGATGTTCTAATAGCAATGCTTTAGCTTTCTTTTGGTCTGTCTTTGATTATTTGACTGTGGTGGTAGACAAAAGAACCTGATTTTGATAGCAAGAGAACTTTGCTCCTAATATGTACAGTATCAGCTTCCTGTAGAAAAGGATTGTTTCATGTGGTAAATTGTACCACAATTAAAATTATGCACCAATCTTCTCATAAACAGGAAGTGATGCAGTATTGCTTAAATAAAATGCCAATTGATAATTGTTAGAAAGAGGCTTTCCTCAACATGTCTTTTATGGAAAAAGGAAGACATCCAATCTAAATAGTAGGTTAGCATTCATTTTTTTCCAGAGCATGTGAACTTTATTTTCCAATCACCTTTATGAATTATGCATATATTCTAGGATGTCCTTTTAGACTGCATTATCACTTTGTGCTGTGAAGTCCTGGAAGTAGCTATGGATCAGACTGTAAGTTCCAGACAGCTTTCCAACTCTAAACTCTTCTCTTCTGTTCTCTGAGAGTGTGGAGTTGGTCTTTTAGCAGTATCAAATTAAACCAGTGACTCTTTCTGCAAAAGGGTTATGGAATGAGGGCTCATTGATCACTCTGTCCCTATCCATGCTCCACAGCGTAAAGAGATCAGGCAATCATTAACAGGGATATAAATGTTGTTATTCCCTCTTGTTGCATTACAAAGGTATGTTTCAATTTCAAACTCTAAGCACATGCATGCTGAAGTAGAATGAAGGGTTGTCTAGCCTGTCTCCTCTATCTGACTGTGGCCATTGAAAGATGCCTAAGGAAAAGGAGAAGAAACAGAGTGTGTCTTAATGATCCTTTCCCTGAAAAGACATCCTGAATTTAGTGATTTATAATCTGAAAATTCAGATCATCATGTTTAAAAATTGATCATGTCTTCAGTGAATGTGTCTTAACTCTTTAGGAAGTCCTTTAACAGCTTTTGCTTGCACAAGAATATAAAAATTCCCAAGGCATTTCCGAAACAATAAATTTCTTTTCTATGTGATTCATTTCTTAACACTATAATAGCAAGATAAAGAAAAGCCAGACTGTGATTCTTAAGCCGAAAGCTACGCTGGAGCTAAGCTTTCATTGAAGAGCAGGTAACTGTTATTTTCTAGTAAGTGCCTTGATGTAAGAACAGTTACATGAACATTTTTTGTAACTGATCGCACAACAATGATTCAACCAGGCAGTAGCCCTGTTTATTTCTGTATAGTCCATCACATCTTTACTCTTAAATGACATCTCACTACATTTAGGTTTATATGCTTTTTCTGGATAGCAAGTACTTTCTGATACTGGTATCCTCATCACCACTGCTATTTCAACATGCTTTCCCTCTGTAAGTCTTTTTTTCCTTTAGACACATACATTTCAGATGCTGCTTACTGCTTTTTAAATAAATACTTTTTTTTTAAAATCTAGTTTCTGTGGCTATGTCGCTGCCTCACCTGATGCTTTCTTACTGCCCCTTCTTTAAAGAATCCTTTCTTCAGACAGAAGTCCTCTATTGAGTAGCTAAGCAAAATGAAACCCTCCTTCTAAGATTAATTTTTGAGTGATCTACCTGTTTTAATCCTATATTTCATACATGTTCCTCCTTTTGGGGCTGAAACAATTCCATTCAAGACCAGGTAAGCCAGTCTTTCCCATCTGGCAGAGACATACTTGAATCTGTTCTTGACGAAATTTTTTAGTGGTGTTTTCAGCATGAAGTAAGATTAGTGATTTCTTCCTTTCTCCCGTGATGACTTTTTGGAGCTCAGGACAATATGTATTCTTGCTTCTGCTGCACCACATACCTTTCTTTATTCCAGATCAGGTCTGATGACTTGCTCATTGACTCTATAATGAAAATTCACAATCCTCCATATATATATGTTTTTCATATTGTAAATGTGCTTCTTCCCTTATCCCTCATCTGTTATTTCTTTATCCATTATTTTTGTCCATTTCTGAACACTGTCATGGTCTTTCCTGTAATGCAATTCATTGTTCTCATCATTCAGTCCCTGCTTATTTTCACTGTCCCTTCCTCTCTCCTTATGGAGCTAGCTGTGCTTCTTTCTCTCTTGGTGTGTCAGTTTATTCTCTTTATTTCCCCACCTTGATCTTTCAGTTGACTGTCTTTTCTCTTATATTGTCTTTATGGTGTGAATGGCTACTTTTCTTTTCTGATTCTCTGTGTTTCAGATCTTCACTTTCTTCAGGGATCTACAGTTCTTGAATATTCCATGCTGTCTTTTCTCCTCTGTCATGTCGTCCTCATATGCCCTTTAAAATCTTGATTCTATGTACCCATGGCAACAGTTGCTTCAGATTCTGTGACCAAAGCAAGCACTGAATTAGTTCTGCAGTGCTTTTCTTGTTTACCATATCATAAAAATAGGAGAGCTGAATTTTCTTATCTGATGACTCATAAATGCCCACTAGAGCTGATAGTTAAGCCCTATTTCTTTGAGTCCCTTTTCTCATAGCTGAGAGGACAACTACTAAGGAACAACTCCTTTAGTACAAGTAACCCTTTTTTCTTTTTCTCCCAGTTATTAAGAGAATTAACTGCATTTTTAAAAAGAGTAAATATTGAATGGTTGGTTAGGAATATTCTTCCCCAAACCTTTAGAGAAGAAAGCCAGCAATGGGCAACATGTCTGGAATGGCAAAGGAGGAAATAGGATAAACCAGCTTTGCTAGCAGCCATCTCTTACTCCCACAGATACTGCTGCCTTGTGCCTGAGTGGCTAAAAGCATGTGAAACTTTGCAGTAGGTTCTGTCTGAGAGAATGGCTTTGCAAACCCTTGGCAAATGCTACTGGGAAGCTGCAAGCACCCCTCAGTCAATAAGAACAGCTACTGAGAAGTTCATCACAGCATATGCTTTAATGCTACATAGATTCAGAGCACCGACTAACATGTTAGGGAAACTCCCCTGGTGTTACATATATAATGTGCACATTATAGAGTACAAAACTAGGAGTGAAATGCAGAAGTGGCTATATACATAGAAACTTCTATATACATAGAAGGATGCTTAATACTTAATCATGGATTAGCTGTATACAAGGTTGATCGATCTTGTGAGATAAGGTGCAATTGTGGTTTCTCATGTCAGTAATACTAGAAAGAAGCTGCTTATCTGATTTTACACATTGTGGAGAAGACTAGTGCTTTTAGCAGAAGACACTCCTACAAATAAGATACATCTTGGCCATCTGTTGCCAGATGGAAGTGTTCTACTTCTGAATCACTGACTGCAAGGACATATTTAGAAAATTAATCTTTCATGGATCCACAGCACACAGTGTTTGTGATGAACCTCACATAGGCATGCTGAGGTTATATTTTCTGTTTACTTGCCCTTAAGTTATAGTATGACTCTATACTCCTGTGAACATATTGTTATTTAGTAGATAGCAAATCCTGCAATTCGCACCCACTCTTTGAGAGGTATCTCAGTTGCCTGAATAAGTACAAAATTTATCACTAAAAAATGCAAACACAACATAGAGGTTCTACTTCACTTTTATTTTGAATTCTGTGAATTTGAGAAATCTGTAGGATTCAGCATATGTACTTAGGAAGCCAATGGAAGATGTGTTTTGGTATTCAAGCAGGCACAGAACAGAGCTGATGATTGACTCATGCACCTTCACTTACAGGTCCATACATAGCTTTTCCCTGTGGAAAAAAAATCACATTTTTCCTTTCTTTTGTTTTTACTTTAAGATATTTACTGTGATTTTTTAGCAAACAGAGATTAAGAAGAAGGAAAAAAGTATACATAAGCTAAATGGGAACTTTACAATTATGCAGTAAAATTTAAGTCATTATTGTTTTAATAAAATATAAAAATTATTATCACGCTTAAGTTAATTGAAGTTTAATTATGGCTTTTTACTCATATTCTTATGCACAATTTAGGTCTTACGCAGAAGCTGAGAACTGCCAGTGAATTTTATCTCAGCAGAAATAATGCCAGGTTTTAGTGTTACATAAGCTGAAATGAACTGAGTTTATTTGGACAGAAGGAAATAGAACAATTATGTGGAATATGAAGAAACAGCACATAGAGACTTATATATGCCAGCCCCAATCAAATTTGTCTTAATAAGAAATAATAGATAAACAGATTGTTGCAATGTCATAGAGACTCTCACGCTAGCGACATGGTGCACCTCTGATTTTGAAAAAGAACCACACCCAATCCCATCTGTAATTTCATCACGTCTTTCTGGCAATACAGTATTTGCTTAGATAGTCACAAAAGGAAAGTACTTAACTTATCTCAAAAAAAAGTAGCAGCTAAAGTCTGGGGAGGAAACCATTACTGTGTGTTAAGCCCATCTTCCCCAAATCCACCATCAGGAATTCTAAGTTCAGCAATTCAAGACAACTTGATATGCACCTATTATTAAATACAAATTAATTTTGATATACATGTGGCTGTGATGACTTTTGCTTCTTCTTTGTATATACTTTCGGTAAACATTAGAGCAGTTGATTTTTTTGGTAATATATTTAGAAATAGCAAATTTCACAGCCTGACATGTGAGCTAACTTTTAATTAATACAAAGTGGAATTGATCCTTGTAACAGAAACAATAATGCATGATAATTGCATCTATTTAAAAACAGAGTGACTCTATGTCCATTGTTGGTAGTGACTGTGGCTGATGTGTCCCAGAGTAGAAATGCACAAATATCCCTGAAGATCTTATATGGGAAACCAGGAATCGAATAGAGAAAATATGGCTGGCCATAAAGTACTTCAGGGACCCTAAATACTCAGCTGAGCATGGAATTAGGCAATGAATTGTGGGACAAAAGATGCTTATCGTATCTAGCTACAACCATGGATGAAGCAAGCAAGCTTGACTCACCCACCACCTCCACAGCCCTACCAGCCTTGATGGTGAGTGACTGTCAGCAACAGTAATTCCAGTGTCATTAGAGTGTAACTGAAAGAATAAAAAGTTTAAATTCACTTAATTATGTTTAATTTGTGAATTATTTGTTCAGAACTTTTAAGACTGGAGTCTTGTTTACATTGAGTTTAAAACAGACCAAAAATTACTACCCCATTGCTTGGCCTATGTAATTCATAGGTCAATGACCACTGGTGATACAGAGCTGCAGCCGATTTTGCCTTGCCTGGTAAATCCATTCCTGACTCAAAAGCAACCTGCAGACTAAGACTAGCTGTTTAAAACAGGGAATTACTCCTGACAGCTACACTATACTATTTTAGTGAGTGTGTCTGCAGAAATTCTGACAGTCACCTGTCTGACTGTGGGAAGGTGTCTTTGTAGGTACTTTCTGAGTGCAAAGGACCTCTTTTTATAATGTTAGAGGGTCATTGTCCCATCCATATTGGATGGGATTTCAGGTCAGTACGAGGACTTTGCTCCCTCACTCCAGTGAGTTCTTTTTTTTTAAGTACAAAGCTATTGGATTGATATTTGCAAATGAAGTAATTTTATGAAATTATTTTATTGGTAATTCCCGTATTAATTTGCCTGCTTACAAAACAAGTACATTCTTCCCTCATCTTCTTAACATACAAATGACCTTGTTATTTCTGATAATGCAACTTGTTGGGCAAAACTTAATCCTATCGCTACAAACATAATCCAGTGAATCCTCTTCTTGCTGATAACACTTCTCACTTTTTGAACTCCTGTGGGAGCTTTTGATTTGGTGTTTGACAGACTTCCAGGACCTCCTAATGTTAATCTTCAGATAATGAGTAATCTAAGAAAGAGGGGATATAGTTTCTCTGCTTCCTAACTTTTATCTTTCATGGTAATAAGATTGTTTCTTAATACCATTTCAACAGTTTTACATGTTTTTTTAAAATGTATTTTATTTAATTTGAAGACAGGAGAGCACAATTTATTTTCAATACCGTGACAAACGTTCACCCATCAGAAGGCCATTAAAGAATGAAGAAACAAGACAGTTGTGCAATGTAGGTGGAAATCACTGGAGAAAATAATGTGATAGTATATGTTACACTGCCTCCAATCTGGTGATAACATTCTCCTCCACAATTTATTTACTCTTGACCGAAATGTTGCTATCTGTCGGCAACAACTGATGGCCCGGCAGATGCTACAGCGACCTGTTTGGCTATGGATTGAAAGACTTGTGAGGTGGAAGGTTATTTGGAGGAAGTGGCAAAGAGACTAATTGCCCTGGGCTTCAGGGGGAAAGAGCATCTGAGTTCATTACTAGGATTCACCAGTCAGTGGCACTCATGATTCTGCAGGTAGTAAAAGCAGCCAGGAGTACCTTCTCCTGCTCTAATCAGTGTGATTTGCAATTGTTCTTCTCTTATGCAGCTCTCAGTTGATAGCAACCTATTCTTACACAGTTTAGATTTCATTGGCTTCACAGTTTGCTTTTGAATGTAGATGAAAATGTTGACTTTGATGTGTACTATCTTTGTGCAGGTTATCCTCAATAGTAATTTCTCCCCCCAGCATCTTTGCCATTGCCATCAGGGTGAACTATGTTGTTTCTGTTCCTTTTTCCTGTTATGCACGTAAGAGAGACGTTCTCTCTCCTGCTGGGGAGAATTCACTCTTGTATATTTCTTTTCATACTCTGGAAAATGTGGAGCCTGAAGGGGTCACAATTCCTTTTTTTTTCATTTTACAGTATTTTTATAGGAGAAAATCAATTTGGAAAAAAATGGCACTTATTTGGCTGAGAACAAACTCCCTAGCAATCGTAAAAACTATTGAAAATGATGTAGACATTAGTGTACAAAATTCTCCATTTTATTATTCCAATCTGCAGGTAAGTTTTTTCATATTCTGGCATTTGTTTTGACATTCAGGTTACAATAGACACCAGACTCATCTCTATTCTGTCAGTTATTCAAAGCACTCATTTACTGTTCATAGTTAGCTTCCTATTGCTTTGCCTGTCCTCTCTCCTCTCACCCCAAGATCAACACTAATATCAGCTCAGGGAAAAGAAACTTTTAATTACGGCAGCACCAAAGCTTAAAATGTGACAGAAATCCTCTTGGAGAAAGAATAGTGTGTAGATGTGGAAAACTTAATGAACTATGTTCTTCTAAAGATTATTCTCAATACACATTTCAGTATTTCCTCCATTAATATGGTTCAGGTAATTACAAAATTTTTCTCTGATGGTTTTTCTTAGCCTTAGAGAAGTTAAAATATCAGCTAGAGCTGATTCTTGTCAGCTTTAGATCATGCAAGAATCCTTTCTGATATAAGAACAGAGATATCATTATGTGTGGAAGCCTAAATAGAGTTTGAAAAAGCAGCTGTTTCTGTGAGTATGTATGGAACAGAGAGCTAACTGAAACATAGGTGAAAATAAGAGCAAACTTCACTAACAGTATTTTCCATGAGTGGCATATCAACTAAAAATTAACTAAAATGCGGGGGGGGCGGTTGCCCCAATTAAATTCAACAGTGACAAGGGATATGAAATTTAAATTGTAAGTATGAAACTCCTCAAGTTTGCACTGTAACTATAATTGTTGAATAGCTGGATATCAAGGCTGTGCCTTTGTGCTCATCAAGGCAAGTCCACTGGGTGGTGCAGGGATTCTCAGTCCAGCCATCTGCAGAGAAGGGAGAGTGGACAATTTGAAACAAAGGTCTAGCTTGAGACAAAGTAGTTGCTTAAATTCTTAGCCACCTTCACAGCTGTTTGACTGATTGGTACGGGAACTATTTAGATGGGAATTTTGGACTGTCCTGAAGGTTTCCCCAGGCAGCTTCTGCCATGCCCAGGCCAATTTTTGTGTTTCAAAATCTGGACTTTCCAGGGACTCCTCAGCTGGTTCATCTTGGAAAATTGATCAATCTGTATATAGCCCACAAACTGTAAGCTCTCATGCTTTATATTCATAGAACACATTAGCCATCTTTATGAATAGAATTTGATAATAAATAGGTACAAATGATGTAAATGATAGACATAAATATCAGTATCTCAGAGGAAAGTATCTTTATTGTTTTTCTTTCTCTTTTCTTTCTTTAAAACGTCATTCTCCATTACCTCTGTGCAGACTATATAGATTTGGCACATAAAAATCATTTCCTATCAGGAAGATTTTTTTTCTTCATAGCAAACTGGCCTTATATTCCTGACACATTCTCTGTTAACCTTCCGGCAAGCCACTGTATTTTTACCAGACTGGGCATATAAGTGCTATAGATAGTTCCAGTGAGCTTTAATTGCTTTTGAGTAGATTTTTTTTTAGTTCAGAGCATATCTTTGCATCTCCTGAATTACTGATAAGTACTTTTCTCTTGGCATAGGTGAACTTTGCCCAGAAATTGAAAGAGACAAATGAAATAGAATACACCATTTGTATTTCTAACTCAGTTCTAAGTTACAAGGGAACCTCTGATGGAACAGACATTTTGTAATAATGATACAGTAGTGACTCAGATCTGCTTGGCACTTGTATAACAAGGTAGGGAAGATGGGCAGCACCAGGCTCTCAAATTGCCCTCTCTCTGTCTTTCATCAAAAAAAAAAAAGACTGCCAGAAGAAAGTCATACAAATGGCCACCGTGGATAATACAAGTAGTAAAGCAGTGAGAAGATTAGGGGACTCTCTTTCAGAACTAATGATAGTTGAGCTCATCTTGTGGCTCTGGCAGAAATGTGGCATCAAATAAATCACTTGAAGCCATGTTCAAGCTAGGAACCCAAGTACTTCCTCTTCTGTTTCCAAGTAGTGCTGGAAGTACTTAAACTCTAGGAATATTAGGTTTTTTTACAGTGAAAGTTGTTTTGAGTTTCCCAGAGCTCATTTTTGATGTCACATGCAAAGAGGAAGTCTTCCTGTGAACTTGATGTACCTGTGCCAGTAGGCATGCCTAGAAATCAACTATAGAACTGATTTCCAGGCAAAATGCAGGGCAGTGACTACTTTTTATGAAAACATTCTGCTGTTTTGGCCATGGTCTCACTGCCAAACTCCTATCCCCTTTACACAGTAGCTAAAAATTGAAAAAACTACCCTTGTAACATGAATGTAACTCCTTCATATTGAGGAGACGTGCTGAGGCTCCTTGTAAATTGAGTGGAATTTGATCCAAATGGGATCAGAAACAGTGAGAGCACGTTTGCAACAACTGGATAAATTGAGGATATTCAGCCTACAACTGACAAGTGTGACTTCCACCCATGGCTCGTAACCAGCCGTCATGCAGAGCTGCAGGGGGGTACTGCTTCTCAGTCAAATGCTGTTGTCCAGAACTCCTTCTGGAGGTGTGTGCTTGCATTCTTTATTCCAAAACCACAGAGGGCGCAGATGTAAACATGACTCCGCAGTCTAGCAGTGAGGCAGATTGGTGATGACGTGTGGTGGGTAGACTTGGCTGTTCTGGAGAGTGATCCTGTAGGCTGTTGTTAGGCGTACCCCCAGAGCAGCAGTTGGAGGGAGGCAGACTGCCTAACGCATGCATTGGGGTACTGCCAACAAAACTGTGTCATAAGCTGCCTCGTAACTAGTTACATGAAAATCCTTCATACTACTGCTATGGTACTTGTTCTGTACCAAGAGCTATTTATAAGGATGCTTGTAGAATTTCAGCCATGTCCTCACAGATGGCTTCTTGATACCTCATTCAAGCTCACTCATCATCCTCCAAACTCAAAACAGCAACCTCTGGAAAAGCAATTTCACACATGGTATGTTTTTATCATGTGTAAAGAGTACTACAGGTTCCAACCACTGTCTGCCTTCATGTTATGGAAAGGAAATTCTGGGACACAGCTCAGGCTCTGCAGTTCATTCCCATTTTGGTGCACTGATGACTTTAGGCATTGGCAGGCACTCATCTGCAGTCCTTAGGCAATATTAACAAGAACATGTCTATCCTTTGATGCTAGACCAGAGAAGAGGAATATTAGGCCATTTTTGTTCTTGAGGTAACAGCTGAAAAGTGGCCCTGTATTTGTCCTTAATACTCAGAGCTTGTTCTTTTTTCTTCAGTGTACTGTTAGCACTCAATAAATAATAAATAACTGTTATGTTGGTGTCTCCTTAATGAACTGAGCCTATAGTCCCGATGTGCAGTAGCTGTGCATGCACAAAGACTGATTAAAAATGCCCAGACTGACGGTGTATGCACAAGTCTCACTGAGCAGAGCAACAGCTCTGTTTCCCCATTTCTGCTAACTGATTCTGAAGGGAAAGGAGGCACAGTGTCAGACTCCCTTAGCCATCTTCACGAGGGAAGGAGAGCATCAAAGATGCTCAGTGCATTCCTGGGAGCCCGGCCACACACATACATAGAAGAGTGGTTTTTTTATGACATTGCTTGGAAGCATCTGCTTTCTCTTCTCTTTACTGTGCTGCCTCCTGAACTGCTTAGCCCCAAGCCTGGTATGAAATACACACACAGACAGGCAGGGCATGAGAGGGAGAAACAGTGGAGTCAGCTGCAGCTTACTAAAGCATCAGGGGAAGAAAGGGAATTGAAGATTAATTTGGAGGCCGTGGAAGAGAGAGGGAAAGAGATGGAAGATGTTGAAAGATTTGTGAAGCTGAATGAGGGAAAAGAAGTATGGGAAAAGGATAAAGAGAAACTGGAGGGGCACACAGGAAAGAACATAAAAAAAAAGGAGTGAATGGTGAAACATAAATGAAGAACAGTAGGTGGCACATTTGAGAAAAACAGGAGAGGGCTAAAGTGTCTTTTAGGAAGAGCTTAGAGAGAAGTTTCTAAAACTAGTTTTAAAAATTAAGTAATCAAACCAGTATTTTGGGTATTTCTGTTGGGTTTGGTTTGTTTTTTATAATTTTTTTTTTTATTTAGGAATAAGAGAAGAATCTGGAGGGGCTGCCCAGCTTTTACAAGTTTTCTAATTCTTGAAGGTGCTAACACCTGTGGAGATTTTAGTCAATTTAGCATTCCAGTCATGGGCTGATTCCCAGGATCATGTAATCCACAGTCTTGATTTCTGTTTGTCTTTTCCTGTAGCAGACATTAGTAGTACAGGATTTTCTTCTAGGAGGTTATTGCTTTTTTTGGTTTGTTTTATTTTTGACAACAGATCTTAATTTTCTTGCAAGAGACTAGGAAAGTTTTTGTAGCTGTGGTGTTGAGAGGAAATATTTTGTGGATCTTTCAAAACCAGAAATCTACTCACACTGTGATTGCAAGACATGACCTCATAGCTTGGTAGCTCCTTCTGGTCCTGTGTTCTCATGCTTCTATAGAAGCCTGGTAGATTAAAATTTTATTTTTTGAAAAATTTTAAGTCATCGAGTAATGCCTCTTCAGCAAAACCCTCTAGTACAAACTTCAAGAACGTGCTTAAGTTTCTTTGAAGTCAATAGAATTAGAAAAGCTCTGCTGAAAAGAGATCAAGGTTTTGTTTTGTTGAAGTATGCAGGGTTATAATTAAAACAATTTTAAGTACAAATCTTTGTATAGATACTGTTATTTGGAACAAAAATGGCTAGAATCAATTTAACAAAATAGTAAAACTGGAACAAAGGATGCACATGAACAGTCCTCTTCCTATTGATATTTTCACCATTCCTTATTTTGGTAAGAATCTGTGTTTTAAACAAGCCTTTTATAATTCGCTGTGGGCATTTTATTCCAGACAATGCTAGCTTCTTACCAATGGAGATAAAATATTTTGTTTCCTTCACAGGTGAATATGATTTCAAACGGCAGGTGTCCGTCTCAGAGAAGATACATGAGGTCGCCATACTTCATATTAGTTGAGGTAAGAAAATATCATAGATATATTGCTAAGTTCTTGGGTACATTTTTAAAGAAAACACACTCAGAAGCAACAGATTTATATTTTGCCATGATATTTATGTTTATCTCAACATGGACTGCTATCTTCTAGTTAGCAATCACCTAGGCAGCTATAAATAAAATTTTTGTCCCCATACTGTATTTTTTCATGAGAGGGAATGAAGGGGGCTCCCTATGTCTGCAATTTCAATTTAAGTGGATGTGCTGAAGTGCCAGAACGCAGCAAAGTGAAGTTTAGTCTTGATAATAATACTCCATCAGCTTGGAATTCTTTTTGTTCATCAGTCTTAAACCACCTTACATTTGAGAATAAATGTCATTATTTTAATTTTAAAGATAGGGAACAGTGGAACAGTAAGTGTCTTTGGTTGTTCAAAGTCATTCAGTCTGTCAGGAACAGGAGAGATTTTGGAATAATGCATATTGAATAACTTAGACACCCTCTAAACCAGTTTACATTTCTTTTGGTTTTGTTTTTGAGATTATTCTTACTGAGGCAAAATCAACAACTCTTTTTCCTTACTCTAATACTTGCAGAACATGCTTATGGCAGAACTGTTCCCAGTTCTATCTGCCCTGCAGTGAAGCTGGAACTGCAGCACAGCAGAGATCTATTTGGGTTTATTTGTTTTGACTTCAAGGTGGCTCACTTCAACCCTCCATGGACTCAGCAGAACTTGCCACCTGCAGGGATTTTGGAGAGCCTGGTTGCTGTGCCTATATCTCTACTGTTAACCTAATAATACTGAAGCCGTCTTATCCAGGGTTAGATTCAGAAGGGTATGGATAAGGATGCTGCACAGCCATAGCGGTGCGTGTGGCCAGGGGCACACTCAGTGCATTCGAGTATGTGAGGATAGCAAGTACAGTCCCTTAGTCCCTGTCGTAGATCTTGGATTGGCATTTAGGTGTAAGCGTGCTACATTGCAGTCACACAAGGTCTGTGGTATGGAAATGTTCCATTCCTGGCTAGACGCAAAATCACTGCTAGAGAATTGACCAAACTATGTTGTAAAAAATATAGTATTATATAACAATATTTATCTTCTGAAACCAAGTAAAATATTGGTGTGAAGGAGAATGTAACTTCTTCATAGGGCAGATTTTACACTGGTAACTCCGTTTAGGGTAGTTTCGTGATTTTGTCCCCATTTGTCTTAAGGCATTTCCATACCCAAAATATTTGGCACCATTTTGATTATCTTTTAATGCATGCTAATTATACTGAAAAATCTTGATGGCTCTTCTAGGGTTGCCAGCTGATTTAGCATGAGGGAGCCTGAGGGGGCTGATAAGCTGTATTTTGAGCACAGTTTTCCCTCACTTACTTGTGCACACTGCTATCATTGGATTCTGTGGAGTGCAGATCAAAGTGGAACATCTTCAGACAAACATTGCTTAGGCTCAGGGAGAGTGGAGGATTTGCATTCAGTTTTCTGCCCAACCACAGACTTCCTGCACTGTATTGAACAACCCGTTTGAGCCTTACTACAGAGGCAAGTGGGCATTGTTATGCCTGGATTTTAGGCAATCTGATTAAGAGTAGTTGTTCTGGGGTTTTCAGCAGTGCTTAATATTAGAATTTGAAGTAAAAGTTGAGTGTTAAGATTCCTCTGTGATCTAGATCCTAGACTCTGTGTCTCAGTATCCATCTCCTTATCTTACTCTGGTATTGAGCAACCACTGGTTTGTTTGCTCTAAGGTGCTTAGATCCTTCTGTGATACATTCAGAGACATCTGTTAAACGGAGAGTGGGGGATGTCATAAACTGATGGAAAATATAGCAACATACCAATGAAAGGTTTTTATGGTGTAAACCTTATGAATTAAGTGACCTTTTCTGGAGAGTTTTTCAACCCCCATGGAGACTTTCTTCTTTGCCTTTTAAATTACAGTGTGTTTTTTTATCAGCACATTTTGAAAGTTGCTTCCATGTGGACAGAAAATTGCTTCATTGTCTGGTATTATTTCTTTCATGACTTTCCTGCTAGTTTTGTAACTTGACAATTTATGTTCACCATTTTCAAGTAATGTTTGTGATCCACTGTGACACAAATCACTGCAGATCCACTGGCTTTTCTTGTTTGTACTATGTCAGATTGAGACACCATCAAGATGCGTGGCCTCTATATCATCAAATCTAATGGCATTAGGGGATCCAAAAGCCTGATGAATTCATGATACTATTATATTAGTTTATGACATGGAAGACATTAGAGAGATGGTATAGAGCAGCTGGAGCTGTAGATGGGGTTCAGAAGATATTATTTATATCCCGAATGTTGCTGGGGAATCACTTAGCCTAATTCAACTTCTGGTTTGTTATTTGTAAAATTACGGAATCAAAGAATGGTTGATGTTGGGAGGGATCTCTGGAGATTATCTTGTCCACCCCCCTGCTAAAGCAGGTTCACCTAGACCAGGCTGCACAGGAACACGTCAAGGTGAGTTTTGAATATCTCCAGAGAAGGAGACTCCACAGCCTCCCTGGGCAGCCTGTTCCAGTGCTCTGTCACCCTCCCACTAAGGGAGTTTTTCCTCATGTTCAGTTGGAACTTCTATATTCCAGTTTGTGCCCGTTGCCCCTTGTCCTGTTGCTGGGCATCACTGAAAAGAGTCTGACCCCATCCTCTTGACACCCATCCTTTAGATATTTATAAGGATTGATAAAATCCTCTCTTGATCTTCTCTTCTCCAGGCTAAACAGATCCAGCCTTTCCTCATAAGAAAGATGCTCCTATCCCCTAATCATCTTCATGGCCCTCTGCTCTTCAGTAGTTCCTTGTCTTTCTTGAGCTGGAGAGCCTAGAACTGGATGCAGTACTCCAGATGGGGCTTCACTAGGGCAGAGCAGAGGGGGAAGATAATCTCACTTGACCTGATGGCCACTGTTCTCAGTGCACCCGAGGATACCATTGGCCTTCTTGGCCATGAGGGCACATTGCTGGCTCATGGTTAACTTGTTGTCAACAAGGACTCTGAGGTCCTTCTCCACAGAGCTGCTTTTCAGCAAGTCAACCCCTAACCTGTACTGATGTATGTGGTTGTTCCTCCCAAGTTCAGAACCATGCACTTGCCTTCGTTGAACCTCATTAAGTTCCTCTCAACTCAACTCTCCAGCCTGTCCAGGTCTCACTGAACAGCAGCACAGTCTACAGGAGTATGAGCCACTCCTCCCAGTTTTGTGTCATCAACAAACGTGGTGAGGGTATTGCTCCATCTGCTTACCCACCTCATTGATGAATGGACCCAATACTGACCCCTCGAGAACACCACTAGCTAAAGACTTCCAGCAAGACTCTGCGCCACTGATCACAACCCTCTGAGCTAAGCCATCCTGCTAGTTCTCAATCCATCTCACTGTTCACTTATATAACCCACGCTTCCTAAGCTTACTGATGTTACAGGAGACAGTATCAAAAGCCTTGCTGAAGCCGAAGTAGACAACATCCGCTGCTCTCCCCTCATCTACACAGTGAGTCATGCCATCACAGAAGGCTATCAGATAGGTCAAGCATGATTTCTCCTTGGTGGGTCCATGTTGACCACTCTGGATAACCTTCATTTCCTTCACATGCTTGGACATGACATCCAGGATGAGTTGTTCCATCACCTTTCCAGCATTTCATAGAATCATCTGGTTGGAAAGGACCTCTGAAATCATCAAGTCCCGCCATCCTTGTCCCCTTACTAAACCATGTCCCTAAGAAACTCATCTACCCGCTTTTTAAACACCTCCAGGATCGCGACTCAACCACCTTCCTTGGCAACCTGTTCCAATGCTTTACCACCCTTTCAGTGATGAAATTTTTCCTAATATCTAGTCTAAAACTTCCCCTGGCGCAAATTGTGGCCATTTCCTCTCATATTTGGGCAGACGTAAATGAGATACAGGGTATGACACAGGACCATACACAAGTCCTGGCTTTCTCCTTAGAGGAGGTTATCTGAGATGCTGTTGCTCTCTATTGCACCAGTGTCCTGGCAACATTTTCTCCTGAGCTCCACATCAGCTGGGAAGCAGGGGCTAAGCCCTCAGCCAGGGCTCAGCCTGGCACTCTTGTCTGGGAGGAAAGCAGCAGCAGAGCATAAGTGCCTTAGCCCTGGAAGGAGATGTGAGGGTGCTTGGAAGTTACAGCAGGGAATAATTATATACATGTTAGCCAAGTTCTGTTTCACTCTCTTCAGAAAAATATGACTTTTTCATGAGTAGCCTGCAGGTTAGGAGCAAAAGAAAGGTGGAGGTCAGAGGGATTTACATTATGGGAATGCTTAGAGTAGTTCCTTTCTTGCAACAAGGCGGAATAAGTGTTTCTGCACTTCTTAAGAGTTTGTGCCCATGCACAGGCTTAACTGTGCTAAGCAGTGATGCTGCACCTATTTGGTAGATCTAGTCTCTGTGCTCTTGGCCTTTCTGGTAATATTTAGTGCAATTTTTTTATAACTTATAATTTTGGGAGATAAATTACCTAAACAGTTAAGATATACAGGAATTTTCAGTGGTAAGAAAACCAAGGTTTCAGTAGACTTCGTTCTTCTGGTGATACTAAGGTCTATACTTTTCAAAATGTCAGTGTTTCTCTACTGAACAGTCTTGTAAGCTGCTGTCAACATTTCAAAAAACCTCTGTTCTCTTCAACTTACAAATGATAGAAAAGACGCACCTGGGTATTTTGTCATCTGTTCCAGATACTTACATTAGTCTAATTCAAAGTGATGAACCTCTTTCTATCTGTTGAGCCTAGTGGATGGAACTAGGAGCTTTTATCTGACTGTCCAAGCTGAAGGAAAAAATATATATTCTATAAGAATTTGAAAACTCAGAAACTGAATCTGAATGACAGAACTTGAGCTGTGCAAACATTAATTATATGCTATTGCTCTCAAGAGCTTCTGCTGGTTCAAAGCATCATTCATACAGTCTCTTTTGTATTCGGATTTCTGTATCAGACATTGAATTCTTATGGTTTGTTGCTACACCTGTTTATTTATTTGTTTTCCTATTAGAATCTTTTCAATTAAATAGGTTAATGTAAGCACCAGATTTCGAGATCAATCTCCTTAAAGCCATGCAATATTACAAATTAGGTTCTCCAGTAGTACCAACTCATGCAGCTATTATGACAGTCCATAAATTTAGATTTCAAAGGCCAATTATTGTTCAAGAGTACTGTTCTATTTCCTTTTGTCCTAAGTTTTCCTTACCTTGTCTGTTCTTATGCAAAAACTGATTTATTTCTACCTTCTCTGAGATGTTTTAACTCATTTGTTGTTTAGGGAAATATCTTTTTCTAACATGTCTGCTGAAAAATGCTGTCCAGGTAACAGCTGTAACCTTAGCTATAATACCTCTCTTTAATGGAGATACTTTAGACCTGGCAATTTGCTGTCAAAAATGCCTGCAGTCTTAACTACCCTAACTCTAACCATACTAATCTTGATAATACTTAGTATCATTAGGTTCAAACTTTTGTTAATCTTGCACACTTTTGCAGTTTTAGGCTTAGGCACTCTCCTTAGGCACAAAGTGATACTATTTAAACAATCTATTTTATGTGTTTTTTTCTAGTTTTCTTTTTTTCCACTTATGCATATAAATATCCTCACTGGAATGTCTATAGAAGGTATAATTCAGCTGGTATTAACTTATAGAAATTCCTAAATTTATCTTTTTTGAATGAAAGACTATTACTAACTTTGCCAGAGGGCAGATCCTTTAATATATGTACCTGTAAGAATATTCACTTCTAGGAACTTCAGATACTTCAGAGTTACATTCATCAACTACCTGTCTAAATCTGGTGAAAAGTTTACCTTAATGTGCAAGGAACTTCTGACCTCTTAGCATACAGCTCTGAACTGTGCTTAGCTATTTTGATAGACTTTGTCCTTTTTAGTTTTTGTTGAGGATATGTTTTGTAGAAATACAACAGTTGCTTTTTTTTTTATGCTTCTCAGGAGATCCTGGCTGGCATTTACTTATGCCTTGGTTACGCACTCTGCAGAGGTCTTTATGCAATTTATTCTCAACTGAATCATGAGCTTTCAGATAGAAGAGAATCAAGATGACTGAGACAATGTACAGCTGATTCAACAGTATCAGGTCAATCTTAGTTTCTTCTTTACCCTTCGGGTTTTAAGGGTTTATTCTCTTCCTAAGGAGGACATTACTTATAATCTTTCTCTTGTGTAATTTTCTTAGCCTACGATTTTCTTCTCTTTTTTTCTTTTTCCAGTGTCTAATTAGCATTTTAACAGCCTTAAATCTGGGTAGCAAGGCCTATAGCATAGGATACCTAAACTAGTTGAATGACTGAACTACAGTTGTATCAATTTGTGGTGGTACTGGAAAGCCAACAAGGAAGTAAGTTAAAAGCATTTCATATCTTCCATTAAAATACCCAGCCTTCAAAATCACTATTTACCAAACAATCTTTATTTTAATTTATAACTCTCAAAATATATTTTTTTCTTTAAATCTAGATTTTTTTCAATGGATCTGAAAGATATTGCACTGAAGTAAAACACCAGACTTGTACTGTATTCTTAGATGATTAGAGCTAGAGTGTGGTTTCTGCTTCTACTAAGTATATTTGTTGGTGTTAATTTATCTGTGGTTTTATTCCTATTCCAAGGCTTTTAAACCCCTTTAGGTACAGGGTAACTTTTTTCTTCAATGTGAAATGAAACAGCACATGAACAAGAAAGTGCAATGTTAAAATGTCATGCAGATTTGTTTCTAATAATACTGTCGTGTATTGTTGATCTCTTCTCCATGATTTAGCTCTTAAGGTTCTGCAAAGCCACTTGAATGCAAAATGTAGGCCCTGAAAGCAATTACAGAAAGTATAAAGTTAATGATAGCAGTTCTACCATAATAATAACAGCAAACCCAACGATAATTTAAAAATATAGTCAGTTGGGTTTTTAATTAAGTTGTAAGAAAATGAAAACTGTTTTAAAGCAATACAGTGCTTTGAATGCCATAGATAAATGCAAAATACCAGGACAGGATCAAATACAGAGTCTTTGATGGAACTGAAGTTGTAGAGATAGGAAAAATAAAATAAATCAATAAGCTGTAGTTAAAAACCCTGTTCCATAGCTTTCAGTGACTTTGGCTGACCTTGTCTGGCTGCTTGCTGGACAGATGTTCTTTCAAGGACAAGCAGCCCTTCAATTAATTTTGACTTAGGGAAAATGTATTTTTGGCCCCCGTGCATTTTCTTGGAGCATCTGAATGGGTGGAGATAACTGTGTTTTCCTAAATTGTATCCCATTAGCTGCTCCTGGCTTACGACTTCAGATACTAATACAATCCTAACAGGTGATACAAAGAAGTTGTTTTAGAAAAATACATAAGCTTTGAAGTAGGAACTGAATAGCTTGGGCAGGTTTTGTCACTAAATTTGTCCAGGACTTTACAGAGATCATCTTACAAAGCAAGTGTCATGACTGACTGTCCTCTAACCCCATTCCAATAACAGGAAAAAAAAAGAAATCATTGATCCTTTTAAACTCTTGCTGAATCTGATATATCGATCATTTCACAAAGAGCATGGAGAGCAATACATCTCTAGAGACTGTATGTGAGTCTCCCATTCCAATAGAGTCTTTTCTTTGTGAAAATAGAAAAGTTATTCTGCTCAGAATCTTAGACCTGTGAATGTAATTGCCATTAATTGATTAGCCTACATTTACTGTACTGCTCATTTAAACAGCTTTTGCATAGAAGTTACCTAACATGAAAGAAATTCTTTCACAGTACTTTTCAATTGCCTTTTTCTGTAATTCATTTTAGTAATGCTTTACAATGGAAAATATATGTAATACAAAACATATGTATTTCCTCATTGCTGGACAGGAATAGTCCACTGTCAGAATCAGTATCCACAGGGGCTCTGGCTATCTATGTAGTATTTTACTTTCAAGAGGAACAACACATTTTATTCGACAATACCCTGAAAAATTAAACTTCCAACCATATCTAACAGGATATTAAACATTCAGAGAAGAGAGGATTTCAACACTGATCTTTCACTGAGAGCAATGCAACTGAGAGAGAAAGAACTGACGCTGATGAAAAGCACTAATTGTGCCAATGAAATTTTTTAATGTCTTGTACTGACAAGGCAAGCATTGGGAAGCTGTTGCATCTTTGAAATGGATAAAGCATATTAATTCAATAAATGTTTTTTATTTGCAATGTAATCTTCCCAAGCAATTTCTGGGCTTAGCTCTCATAAACCAGTAACTCCCTAGTAAGCAATTTCACTGTAGCAGATAATTGTTTAAGGACTCGCGTATCAAAGAACCAGATGCAAGTAAACCTCCTACATGCAAGGGTTGCATCAGTCACTCTAGACAATGCAAAAACGAGGTGCTCTTTGTTGATCTTCACCTGCTATTACTGAACACAATTTCAATAGTCAATAACATAAAGCCGGTACTGTTCCTCCTGCTTTTCACAATTACTATTTTACTTGTAAGAAAAAGATTAAAACACAAGAAGGCAGGAAGGGGAGATGCCAAGGACAGCAGGATTCAAGGGAACTGTATTCTGAGGGAAACTAATCCATGAATAATTTTTTTTCTGTAATTGACTCGAAGTCTGAAGAGGTTTCCAGGATTTTTGCTCTTCTCCCTCACTTTCCCAGCCCTGACCATGAGAAATGCAGGGAGAAAAAAATTCCTGGCATCCAGTGATTTACCTCTTCTGCAGGCTGTCCTAGAAGAAGGGAGGGCATCATGAGTTCTGTATTTGTTGGAAATGAGCAAGGAGCTGAATTTGCCTTTCTCCGTGGGATGTTTTTAGTACACTTAGGTATATTTTTAGTACGCGTAGGTATATTTTTAGGCAGTGTAATTCTTTCTTTCTAAGAATTTGTACAGCATAACTATACCAATTGGTTTATATTCTTATTGCTCTTACTCTATGTTTCTTTAAAACACCCACACTGGTGGTATTTTCCTTGAAAACCGAGATGAGAAGATTATGTAGAAGTATCTATTCATTACAGAAAACTAGTAAGATACATCTACTGCAGAAGGATTAAATTGCTGTGTATGAACACCAAGGAAAATTTCTCCTTTCTGTCTTTGGGGAAAATTATACAACAAAAGCTGGTCTGCATCCCCATTTGCATTAGCCTTGTTTCTGGAGTTACTAGTTGCACCACTATTGTAACACAGTTCAGATATTCAGTAGAGAGTATATGATTAAAACCTGTATGGACGATACGCATTTTTTAAAGTCATACATAATAAATCATACATGTTTTTCCTAAACTTATTGCTGACTTTGGCTGTGTAACTAATGTCAATGTCATCAAGGACAAATCTGATATTGTTCCCATTTCTATGGGATGATTTTCCTTTTATATTTTTTTTGGCTAACTGAATTTTTAAATGTTCCTAATGGAATTAAACACTGGACATTAGGATGCCTAATAAGCAAAATAATTTGCTTAAATCCAATTTGGATACTGTCCTAGTTACTGTAGAAGCAGTATTCAGCATGTTGGATATTGACATTACTCTAACAAGAAAAGGTTAATGCCATAAAAATTGTGTGTCCTAAGATGGTTGTATCTTTTAGCAACTGCCCACTCCATTTCTCAAAGGTTAATTTTTGTGCCAGTTTAGAGAGAATCTGATTCTGCAGCCCTTATGTTCTGTACTGGTTTTAATTTCTTTAAAACAAAAGAATTCTTTAGAGGGGGGAAGACCAAACACTAATAATATTTTAATGTCTCTCTATTTCTGAGGTAGTTTTACTTCATCTTTACAGCTTTAGCATACAGCAGTTCAAAGTAAATGAGCCTTACGTGCTTGTAGGAATGGTAGTTTCTGGTAATGTAAAGAGTGTAAAAACTGTATGATGCTTCAAGGCCATAAGAGTAAAGTCACTAGGAGGTCATAACAGAAGAGAAATACTGATTTTAGTTCTGGCAGGTAAAAATTAATCCTCTTCCAAAATGAATCCTGAAGATATTTTCTATTCCTTGGTTCTATCCCAGTGATAATGGCCTTCTTACCCCTCTGCCACCTGCCAGGCCTATGAAGAACCAGTCTGCCTCTGCCTAGCCAAGCTCTCTTCATGTTGTCCTGCTGTCACACCAGTGTACTCACTGCCTGTGTGAGCTGTCAAGCTGCTACCTTTTAATCCTTTTGGTCTGGCAGGAGCCTTCAAAATCTCCCACTTATTGCATTTTCCCCCAAGAAACCTGTAATTTCAACTTCTGCTGTTCTTCCCAACTTTTTAACTGTACCCTTGCACAAATCCCTCTCTCCCCACTCTTCCTTCTTTAATAATTTTTTCCCACATGAACACTTGCCACTTCTTTTTTTACAGTCAGTTGTTTGGAGTTAAGCTGGTTAGCTGGATGAATAAGGCATCGAATGAGTAAGGATTTCCAAGAGCAGTGATCAAAGTAGAGTTGTGAAGTAATCAAACAAGCATATATTTTGTTGCATAAATATTCGACAGAGTCCCCTATTACTTCAGTAATATTCATATTCTAATCTGATACGTTTCTTAACCTTTAGCATAACAATTTTTTAAACACAGAATATGTTCAAATGAGAAGCAATCTCAAATAAATTAATTTAGCAAAGGGCATGAAAGCTTTGGTTATTAATATTTCATGATCCCAATGATAGCAAGTTACCACAAAGGGTCTTCAAAAACTGGATTATTTGTTATTGTACTCTCACTCTGGCTCTTTACTTTTCCAGCTTCTCCTTGCTGTTCAGGATTCAATCCTCAAAGCAGCAAAGACTGTTACTACATCTCTCAAAAGTGACTTTTTAACTGGCTAATTTATTTCCTTCCTTGCTGCCTTCCCGAGTCTCCTGCTAATGCTTGACAGTATACTTTTTGTCTGGAAAGTAATTATGATGAGAAATGGTGATGAAGTCAAAGGGATAGCCTTTCAGATAATTTTTTTAAGGACCTGTCCTCTCACAGGCTTTATTTAGCACCTTATTAGAGCATATGCATATATATATGTATATATATGTATGTATAGGACTGTCCCTTTAGAAAGGAGAAAATTAAGGGATATCTTTGTCACTACCAGTGTAGGTAAGCAGATGGGCAGTTTCACTTTGTACCAATTCACCAATTTAGAGAAAACATAATTTTATTTTTAGATCTGAATCACAATAATCAAGTGAATTAAAATAATTTCAGTGAATCAGCATTAGAATGGACTGTAATCATTAAGACTAAAGATTGCAAATCTATGCGTTGGAGGAAATCAGAAGTAATTCATTCAATCACAGAAAAAATTATGTTTAAAGGACTCCTGGCAGTCTTGTAATCCACCCATGTGTTCAAGGCTAACTTCAGTTTTAGGTCAGGTTCCTCAGAGCATTGTCAGTGAAGTTTTGAATATATCCAAAGATGGAGATACCTTGATAGGAGGGAAATATCTGAATAGAGATGGATAGAAATGGATGCTTCCTGCAACAATTCTTTTGTAGGAATCCTGTCTTTCAGAGAAATGCATTTAGTAACATCAGTACGAGCAGGCCTAATGCCTTAAAGAACAGTTGTCTTTTTTGTCCTGCTCTGGCCTTAGCCTTGTAGCCAGAGGTGCTATTCTGCAGAAAAAGAGGCTTATCAAAGTGCAGAGGCATCTGTCCTGCAGCGGGCATGAACAATGTGGCTTTGTGAAACAAACCAGTGTCAGAAATTCCTGTGAGGTGTGTCCTCAACGGCCTGGTGATGGTGTCATTCACAGCAGTATCACAGGGCTGTACAAATGCCTTGTGTATTTGTAGCTGACTACTTTTTGTCAGGAGACTTTAAGTTTTCCTCTGCCTTGAGATTCCTGTCTTCACTGCATGCTCATGAACAAGCTACAAAAGAAAGGGCATTTTTCAGAGAAAGGACGTTTGTGAAAACGAGTGTAAGATGAATATCTTGTTGTTGAATGGAAATGTGTGTTACCTGTGTTCCTTGTAGCTCTGCCAATTGTGAATGCTAAGGACTACACCAGGGTACAGATGTTCTTGAGGCTAAGTATTATGAATTGGACTTTAAGTACTTCTAATATTTAAAATTTTTACAGTAATCTAAGAAAATCATCAGCTCTTTTTCTAGCTTTCTTGAACAATTACCTACTAGCAACGAGTAGTGTCTGTAATTCTGTGGGCTTCTTTTTTTTCTTTTTAATCCATTGAACTACTCGCTAAAGGTATTCCAAACTTGCTCTTTCTATGCTTTTCATCTTGTTTTTATCAAGTAATGGATAATATCCAACTTGGGAATGGGATTTCAGGTATAAAACTAATGAGAAATGTCTGGTACAATTTGTAAGAACATTAGTAGTTCTACCGCACAACTATGTGTGAGCTTATCCAGCAAAAACTATTACAGAGGTTGTATTGGACTCCTGCCAGGATGAGCTGCATACATTAAAGGATAACCGGAGCTGGTAGTGTGCAGTGATTATGGTGCATAATTTATGATATTAGCATATTTGTCTTTCCCTTTTGAGAGAATTTTAGTAAGTGGGTTAATTTAATCTTATGTACAGACTTATGCTTGAAAGTTAGAGTCTTTTATACCTTACCTGCTCATGATACAATTGCTAAGGGCCAAGACTGGTTATGGGAAGAGATAACTCTGCCAGCTTTTCTGTGCAGCTGCCCCTGAATTGCAAAATCCCTAGTCTTTAAGGAAAACCTCACAATTCCATGCAGAATCATGTGCCAACCTGACAGTATAATTTATTTCATATATTTTTGGATGGTTTTACTTTTCTTCTCCACAGCATCTCAGAATATTTTATTCCCCAGTCATCGAATTAGCAAAAGGTAGTGATGGTAAGTGTGCAAAGCTAAAAATTAGTCACACTTCTTTTTAAGTGTGGAATTTAAAAATGAGGATGGATTCATCCAGGCAGAGACCAAGTTATAAAATATCAATGCTGCCAGCAGACAGGTGTGATTTTTCACACACATTTTCCTGCAAATGAACAAAGTCTCCTTCAGTTAAAATAGGTTATCTCATCTCTGATAACTTCAGAGATGTTGCTCACAGATCTCTGAGCAATGTGTTTGCAGTATGTGTAAAAGAACTGTGGACTGCTAGATTCCAGTTCCTACAGGCAGCCAAGCTGTGGGTGAGAATATAAGTATCTGCAGAAAAGTGTCTGGATTGGAATGGACTGGCCATTTCCTTCCTTTATGGTTGTGTGTTCTCAGATTGATGAATGTTTTATACTAACAATGTAGAATCTTAAGGAGTTGGCAAAAATGTAAATGCATCTGCTTAAAGGCTGTACAGAATATTTAGCTGATAAATTGTACTAATTAGTCTCACTATTTATAATAAAAAGGCACAAAAGAGAAGGGAAATTACAACACCGCAAACTGCCATATTCAACTGAGTGAAATTAATTCAGTAATGTGTAAAGGGAGTTTTAGAATTGGTCTGTAAAACCTTCAGGCTTTGTACCAATGTCTGAACTAATTTTGCATTAGGTACCAACCCTGGCTGTACAGATGCACTCACCATACTGCATAGGGCTGGTCTGTGGGATTATTTTTTTTCCACTTGACTACTGCACCATGAGTAGGCTACTGCTCTGCTTATGTCAGCTGCTGTTCAATAATCTCCTGCAATAATGTTCCAAGGTAACACAAGGTTACCTTGGAAAAGTGTTTTCTTTCATGAAAAGAAATTATAAGAATGATGATACTCTGGGTCAGTAAGATAAAGATGTTTATTCCAAAATCCTGATGTTACTTATGTGGTTTTTATTGAACCAATTATGGTTTATGATCAGCTTGTATAACATTACTTTTACCGAAAGTGTATCTAACAATGAAGATAACTTCATAGCTGTGGTAAAAATTTTCTAAGTGGTAGGCTTCTTCCTAAGTTCACCTTAGGTCAGATTAAATAATCATTATTTGAGCTTTCAAATGTCAGTGTTTCATTTCATAATGATAAAACTATGTTCTGTATTTTTTTGTTTTGAAAGCATAGTGCACATTTTAGTTCTCAAGATGTACAGGACTTAGGTACATGGTGTCACTCTGACATCCCAAATTTCTATTCTAACCTATGAAGGACTTGCATGCCATAATAGTTCTCCTTAATTTGAAGATAGCAAGCAGTTTTAAGAAGATTAATTATCTTATTGATGTAAACACTGACTGGGCAACTAATGTGCTGTGACTGCTGCTCATTATATCAAAATCAATCATTTCATTGTTGCCTTGTCCTCCTCCTCATTTGTTTCATCTCCATCTGCTCACTCTCATATACGTGCATTGCATTCTATGAGGTGCCCAAGCTTACTGGGGCAAAATGTTGTCCTCTGTGGAAACAGGGTCTAGGTCAATATAATAATGCAATACAAATGCAATGTTAATGTTTATACACCTACTAATTTGACTTTTTTTTCCCTGTGTGACTCTTGAAAAGTAAGATTCCTATTTTGGAGGAATAATTTAGCTATGTGCAAGTGAAAGTTAAGAGTAAAATTTATGACATCTCACTAGAACCCTTTGTATCATGATTGTTGCAAGTGGTATCATCAGAGGCTGGTATTTCTTAGGATGATTCATCCTGCCCTAACGTAGTAGAGCTTAGTCAGTTACTGGAATTGTTGTTCTCTGTGAACTACATACCAAGACCATATGAAAAGCTTAGATTTGGCAAATAACTTGTTTGAATCACATGGCAAATGTTCTGAGCAAGCCCCCATTTCTGATTCTGTGCTGTGCTCCAACTGCTAGAAAATTATTTTGTCAGTCTGACCTTGGTGCCAGGGAAGGTCACGGAGTAGGTAATCTTCAGTGCTATAACACAGAAAATATAAAGAAAATATAAACATCTGGAAGAACAAATCCGAGACTTGACAAATGTAACATCTGTTAAATTTTTAGGTTTCCCCCTTGGTGCACGTGGGAAATGGTATGCTGGGAATTTCGGCGTCTTAGAAGATATTGGGCTCTCAAAAACCCGGAGAGAACAACTGGCGCGCCACCTTTCAAATGTGGCTCTATTTTCATCTGTGGACATTTTACATACATTCACGAGTAAGTCCCGTTCAAATATAGAATGAATTATTTATTTATTTATTTATTTATTTATATATTTATGCATGCTTTTTATGTTTGTGTTTGTTTGTAAGTTTTTTGCATGCCCTGCCCACTTATTATTAATTCGGTTCTTTATTGTCACTATTTTTTGTAATTGTTCCACTAAATTATTATTATTATTGCATGTTTATTGCATGTTTATTGATTTTAATGTTTTTAACAGTTTATAATAATAAAGTTTTGACTTTCCACTAACCTAATTCGGCCCAATTTGGACAAATTGGCAAACAGTGAGGAATTCTCGTGATGATTACCGTTAATCATGCAAATGCCAACCACCGCACTCTGTCACTAATTGACTTGGCTTTGACTGATGGACGGGCCATCATTAACACGGAAAAGGGACACACGCGAGTGTGTTCAGTTCCAGCACACACAAAAAAAAACAGGTGATCAGGCCCAGTCAACATGAGTTTATGAAACCCAGATCCTGTCAAACTAACCTGATCTCCTTCTATAACAAGGTTACATGCTTAGTGGATGAGGGAAAGGCTGTGGGTGTGGTGTACCTGGACTTTAGCAGAACTTTGACACTGTTTCTTATACTGTTCTGCTTGAGGAACTGGCTGCCATTGGCCTGGACAGGTACACCCTCTGCTGGGTAAAAAACCTGGCTGGATGGCTGGATGCCTGGGCCCAAAAAGTCGTGGTAAAATTAGTTAATTCTAGTTGGAGGCTGGCCACAATTGGTGTTCCCCAAGGGTCCATTTCTGTTCAATACCTTTATCAATGATCTGGACAAAAGGATTAAGTGTACCCTTAGTAAGTTTGCACGTGACACTAAACTGAGAAGAAGCGTCAATCTGCTTGAGGGTAGGGAGGCTCTGCAGAGGAAACTGAACAGACTGCATTGATGGGCTGTGACCAGTGGTATTCGGTTCAACAAGGCCAAGTGCCAGGTCCTGCACCTGGGACACAACATCCCCGTGAAGCATTACAGGCTTGGGGAAGAGTCGTGGGAGAGCTGCCTGGCAGAGAAGGACCTGGGGTTGTTGTTTGACAGCTGGCTGAATATGAGCCAACATTGTGCCCAGGTGGCCAAGAGAGCCAATGATATCTCAGCCTGTATCAGAAACAATGTGGCCAGCAGGAGCAGGGAAGTGATTGTGCCCCTGTACTCAGCATTGGTGAGGCAATGCCTTGAATCCTGTGTTCAGTTTTGGGCCCCTCACAAAAGGAAGGGCATTGAGGTGCTGGAGTGTGCACAGAGAAGGACATTGAAGCTGGTGAAAAGGCTGGAGAGCGAGGCTTATGAGAGGTGGCTGAGGGAACTGGGATTGGTCACCCTGGAGAAAAGGAGGCTGAGGGGAGACCTCATCGCTGTTTGTGACTGCCTGAAAGAAGGCTGTAGCAATGTGGGTGTTGGTCTCTTCTCTCAAGTGACTGATGACAGGACAAGAGAAAACGGCCTTAAATTATGCCAGAGGAGGTTCAGGTTAGACATCAGGAAAAATTTCTTGACCAAAAGGGTTATCAAGCACTGGAAGAGCTGCCAAGGGAGGTGGTTGAGTCTGAGTCCCTAGAGGTATTTAAAGGACAGGTAGATGCAGTACTCAAGCACATGATTTAGTAGTGGACAAGTATGGCTGGACTTGATGATCTCAAATGTCTTTTCTAACCAAACAATTGTATGATTCTGTTTTCTCTTGCATTATGAAGGACCTACACACATAAATTTTAGCAGTAAATGTCCCAGGCTTTCAGACTTAAATCACTGCTGGATGAAGCATATCATTAGACACGTTAATTAAACAATTAAAATGTCCTTTTCATTATCTCTTAACAATACGTTATTAAATGCAGAGGAAGAGACCATTGTATTTTGGTATAGTAAAGTTTTCACCAAATAATTAAATATTATACAAAGCTCTTCTAAAGTTTTTATGCATTTAAATCTCTCTTCTGCTGTTTGCCAAATTAAGGGGCTTTTTTCAAATTTTCTTCCTGGGTAAAGTCAGGAGGTCTCTGAAGATTTTAGTTCATTCTTTCTCTTTCCTGCTGATGATCCATCAACACCAATGCAATATTCCCATCAGAAAGGGCTGGTTTAGTGTAGTGGCGTCGAGCTGTAACAGGGAAACCGTCACAGCGTTGCCAGCTGCTGTGACTCTGATAAAGCATGAAAGAGGTAAACAGAAAGTTAAAAATACTGGAAAGATTTTAAATTAATTTTTAGTTTTCTTCCCATTGAAAAGGCTTTGTTGGGTTGGCTTTGTTTCTTTATTGCCTTTGCCATAACAATATTTTTTAACTAGAAAATACTATAAATACTATAAAATATTGTGATGTAAGCACATGAAAGGTTAATGAATTTGGTTTGGAACTGAAAGTATCTCCCTGTAATGAAGGCCATGGTTTCAAAGTATTGCAAAACAGTGCAGCTATGGTTTCTGTTTGTCTGCTCTGCTCTACATTGAGTCTCTTGAGCTGGTATTTCACTTAAAATAAGGTAGCAAATGAAAACAAGATAAATCTATAAGGACTGTCAGGGGAACTTCTGCTCTGAGATCAGTGGCACTATTCCCAAGAAAGTTAGTTGCAAAACCAGAGTGACTGTCATATGAGTTTCAACTGACAATTTTACTAATAGCATTCTGTAATAAGAATTGTTGGTTCTGGGCTTTTTCTGCCATTCCACGGTCGTTGCATATCACAGATATAAATCAGTAGGGAACACCGTGATTGCGGAATATATTTAGCTGGCTGCATTAGTCACTGGGGATAGTGTTCTTGTGCTTCTATTTGTTTGATTTTAATACATTTGCATATTCAACTGTGCAGCCAATAAACATCATGTTCATTGTAATACAAAGTGTAGTTCTGGTTTTGCTTGATCAGCTAACTGCATATCCATGAAGGCAAGACACTGGTGTGCAGGCCATGCTTATAAAGTACATCTGCAACAATGGGAATTTGTTTAGGAGTATTAAAATAAAGGAATATTTGGTATTATTGTCTTTTTTCTTTTGTAAGAGTCTAAGAAACTTCTTGAAACTTCCTTACTTATGTGTTCCTCAGCATTTCTGCCCTTCATTATTATACCAAAGAGTAGTCTATATAGTGTGACTGTCAGCTCCTATGATGAGAATCATCATCAAGCGCATCAAATGCATGTATGTTTTTCAACTGGTGCAAGTCAGACAGAAACTAATCCAGATTTTAACTTTACTAACTGTAAGAAACCAAGCCTTTCAGACTTGTTCTAAGTAAAAATTCTTCAACATAGGAGAATAGAAAGAAGGGGCTGAGAAAGGATGACAGTGCTGGAGGAATCCTTATCTGTATGAAAATATAATGAATACACAGTTCATCATTATTTTCAGAAACAGCCATAAAGGTACAGAGCTTTCAAAGGAAAAAAAATGAAATTTGTATATACTTTCTTCTTTAAAGTTTTTTGACGTCTTATCTGCTCTGTAGTAGAGCCCTTTGCTATTCAATAAGGTGTCCTCACTACTTCCCTCACCTAACGATCTTTATTCTAAAAACTGGAGGTTGGAGAAAGGGAATAATTAATTAAAAAAAAACCCTAAGTTGACCCAGATCATTCTGAGCTGACTCTGAGTTGACTACCAACAAAGCTGATGCTAAAACTCCTCTTTGACTTAAGTCCTGTATTCTCTGGTTTGTAAGTCTATTAAATAACAAGTCCTCCAGTAGTACCTGAAGCATGGGCACTCTGAGCCAAATCTACAAGTGAATATTGTATCTGATAGATTTATTCCAGCCTGCTGCATACCGTGTTCTTAAATGATTGGAAGCCATATTTTAGAACCTAAACAGTGTTGCTGTTGTAAAGTAAGGGAAAAGCATAAAGGCAAACTCTCTTCATTGTAATGCCTCTTAATATTTCCTTTAATAATCTTATGTGTGATTAATTTTATATACTCATTAGCAGAGAAGACCAGCAGAGAAGACCAAGCACTCAGGATACAGATGTATTCCTGTACCACCAGAAATGTTATTTATTTTGTTTAGCCTTAACGAGAGAAAGCCAAGGGCATTTCTTACTACTGTTTACATCTTCATCATAGTGAGGTGAAGAGAAGGGGTAGTCAGATTCTTCTCTCCAGGTTCCCAGTGACAGGAGGAGAGGCACCAGGCCCAGGATAGAACACAGAAAATTCTGGCTTTATATGAGGAAAAAATATCAGTGGTTGGACACCGGCACAGGCTGTCTGGAGTGGTTGTAGGAACTCCACCCTTTGAGATACTTGGCATCTGACTGGACTGAGCAACCTGATCTAATGAGGCCTGTGTTGAAGAGGTGGTTGTACTATGTGACCTATGGAGAGTCTTTCCAAAATCTGTGATCCAAAATCTGTGATCCAAAATCCTTTAGAGATTTTGACAGAAGTTTCCAAAAAGTTCTGGACTTTTTATGTCTTCTGATTCCTACACGCAATAGCTCCATTGGAATATCTATAAATAGAAGTTGTCTTGTAGTAGCAAAATACAGGAGTATTTTATTAACTGATTACTGGAAGAAGGTTGATTTTCCCCAATGCAAATTTCTGAAAATGATGTGCCACGTGTTTCTCTGGGGCACCTACTTAAGCAGAGGTGAAGAGCTAAGTCAGTCTAGTGCTTATTGCACTCCTGCTATTGAATTTGGACTTTGAATCGGCATTATATTCTAACAATAGGGGTATTTGTGTGCAATCCCAGAATTAAATTAAGATTTTCATGTGTATGTTAACGGATGTTGGACTGTGCTAAAGTAATGGAGAAAACAAACTCTGTGCTAGGCAGAATTCACCACAAGATGTCTCATGTCTCACTACATATTTGCCACAGAAGTAGGGGCTCTCCAGCTAAGCTTGGTGAGCGAGATGCAAATGGCATGTCTTAGACTCTTCTGGGGAGGATGTTAGGAACACATAAAAATAGACTGGATGTGGAATCCAGCATGAAGAGTGTGTGCTTCAAGGCATGATTAAAAATAAATGCACAGAGACTAACGTCACAGAATATGAACAAAATTCTCCAAAAACAGAAGGGAAACGAGCAGTTAAAGCTGAAGTTCAACACCACGAGAATGATTATATACTATAAAACAGGGCAATCAGATCTCATTTGTTATTTCTAACAGCTTTTACTAAGTATGCCCAGTGGAATCTCTAAGGCTGAGGAGTCTCTTTAATGACTGTTGCCCAGCCATATAACATTTTGGGGCATGGAGGGAGTATCTGTTGGCTTTGGGAATCCAGACCACAGCCCACACACAGGCGAATCTGTAAAAGCATTGGGCACAGTCCACTCTTCTCCCGTGTATGTGTATGTGCTATGAATGTATTTTTAAGTGGAACTCTTGTGTTCATAGACACGTGACTTCTCCCAGCACTGGAACAGGTTCTCCTCTTGCTCTGAGTTGTTACTTGGGAAAGGACAACTTCATGTTGCCCAGGGAAGCTGTGGATGCCCCTTCCCTGGAAGTGTTGAGGGCCAGGTTGGATTGGGTCTTGAGCAGCCTGGTCTGTGGGAGGTGTCCCTGAACTAGATGATGTTTAAGGTCCCTTCCAACCCAAATCATTCCATGACTCTATGATTCTAGGATTCTATGTCCAGCCACCCATTTTCTTCACAGAGGTTGAACGTAAAGCTTTAAACGCTTATTGCTTTGATAGCTATACAAGAGTATGTATTTCATAGAATCGCTTGGTTGGAAAAGACCTCTGAGATCATCGAGTCCAATAGACCTTTGAGGTCTGTTTTCCACCCGGAGGCGGGCAAACAGCGGCGATCCCGGGTCCGTCCGAGCAGTGGTTGCTGGCGGCTCCGTGTGGGGGCGGGGCGGGACGGGACGGGACAGGGAGCAGCCCGCTCTCTCCTTCCCACTCGGGCCGGGGTCCGGCGCGGCCGCTGCTCCCCTGGCGGGGCGGGGCGGAGCCGCCACCGCCGCCGCGCTCCGCCCGCCGCACGAGCCGTCACCCGCTCTGGAGCCGGTGCGGGAGCGGCGGGCCGGGCCCCCGCCTGCCCCGAGCGCGCCCCCCCCGCCCCGCGGGCCGGACCGAGCCGCCCCCGCCCGCCCGTGGGTGCTGGCGGGGAGCGGGCGGAGCGCGCCGGCGGGAGCCCGCGTACATGCGAGCGGCCTCTCCGCCCAGCAGCATGCTTTACTTCCAGATGGTGATCATGGCAGGGACCGTGATGCTGGCTTACTACTTCGAGTACACGGACACCTTCGCGGTCAACGTGCAAGGCTTCTTCTGCTACGAGGGCGCGTACCGAAAGCCCTATCCAGGCCCGGAGGACCGCAGCGCTGTGCCCCCGGTGCTGCTGTACTCGCTGACCGCGGGCGTGCCCGTGCTGGTGGTAAGCGGGGACCGCCTGGGATGCGCCGCGGGACCCGGGGGGCGCCCGGCGGGCGGGGCTGCTGCGGGGTTGCAGCCGGGACCCGCGGGGATGCTGCGGGGATGCAGCCGGGACCCGCGCGGATGCTGCGGGGTTCCAGCCGGGACCCGTCGGGATGCTGGGGGGGTTGCAGCCGGGTCTGAGCAGGTCTCGGTGGGCAGCGCTCCCGGCCCCGGCCGCTGCCCGCCCCGCGCCTCTGAAGTTTATTTTTAGCACCGCTTTATGTAACTGCGGGTGCCTGTGCCGGCAGCCCCTTTGCTGAGATAATCGGTGATGTTCGGGAACGTGTGTCGGTGTCAGGTGTTGGGCTACCTGAGGGAAGCCCGCTTGTTCGCAACACCACTTACTTACATTTTACCAGGGGTAATTAGAAACCTCCTGTCGGTTTATTGGTTTTGGAAGTAAACCGATCTGAGCAAGGAACAGGGAGCAGTTCTGCTCGATGGAGTTATCTCCATATGTCACAGTTACTGATGGGTGTGCAAACTGAACCTGTGTCTAATTTAATATGATCTGCTGTCAATCATGTTTAAATAGGTGTATCTAAAATGAGACCTACTTCATTGATTTTTTTGGGTGGGTTTTTTTTGGAAAATAGCTAAGAGAGAAAAGCAGTGAGATGTCTTAGTTTTGAGGTATTGAATGCACAGTTTGTGTTGTCAAATAACGAGGGCATTAGCATCATTTAATAATCCCAGACCATGCTGTGGAGCAAAAACTGAGAGGGAGATGAGAGTATTTAACCACTGTGGATGGGTTGCATACATATAGACACACCAGATACAATGCACAGTTACACATAAAGAAACTCCTTGTAAAGAGTTCATTTTAATGAGGTGTAAGCATTAGAGTAAAACAAATATAATAAAAAGAGACCTCTGAAGATAATTATTAATTTCACAGATAATTCCTTTTTAGGAAAACATAACAAAATATAAGAAGAGAAAGCTTCGTCAAGGTGATACTGTGGTAATCCTTGACACAATTCGCTTCTGCGTTGTAGCACCATGAGGTCTCAGATGCTATTGAACATCAGCCTCGTGGTCAAACTCGGCCTTAGTATTTGAGACTTTGTTCTTTTTTTCTAGGGATTTAACTACATCATTTGGCAAAATATATTATGCAGCCTGTTGGTTTCATTTTCTTCTTTATTTTAACATCAGTTAGCTGACCATTTTTTTTATTTGTTTGTTTATTTGATCTTTCGAACCTCCAAATGATGTTGAAATTTTAAAGTTTTTTTTGTTGTTGATGTTTTTCTTTTGTTTACATATGATATTTGCTTTGCTTTTAATTCTATTTCTTTTGTTTGGCTCAGGAAGTTACAAAGATTATGTCAGATATTAATGAGCATCTCTTTTTCCTAATATGTGTCAGCAAAATGGATTGGTAGCTTCCATTCATTTCCTGGGTGCTAGAAGATTACGTCAGAGAAATTACCATGACATTTTGAATTGGCAGTCTTTTCATTAGCCTTGCTAAAAAGCTAATAATAGAATTTAATGATATTTAATTGTGCTTCCTCTCCCAGTCACCAGTCTCTCAGGCAAATGACACGCATTGGGAGGTCAGGGCATGGAAGACTACAGTGCGGGTGCCTGTGTTGTACTTTTTTTTAAAAAAAAATATTTTATTTTATCAAATGGAGAATTCAGCCCCTATGAATCTCATCACTTCAACAGTGTTAAGTCTAATCATTAACGTTATTAAATAAAGGCAGCATTTTTCAGGCTTCAGACAGAATTATTTTCTGAGTCTCCTTGGGCAATCCTCCTGGAGTTAGTGTTTACATGGGATCGCTCTTGCTCAGTTGTGCGGGATATGGACATTGCCTTTTCTTATTCTTTTCATCAAAAGAAATGGTGACTATAATATTTCTTCACCAAAGTAACTTATATGTTTTTAGCAGTAGTTGAACTTCCTTCGCAAGATTTCAGAGATGAATCAGTTTCTCTTCTATTTAATTTGTTTCTTGTCTATGACAGTTTGAATGTAGATATTCTGTGTAAATTTTGGTTTCTTTCTGTAAATGAACTATAAGAATTACTCATGCAACAAAGCCATATTTCTGCTTACAAAGATACAAATGAGGACCAGTGAAGGAAATAGATTTTTATGAATGAAATAGTACTTTTTTAAAAACAAACACTGTTGTCATGGAATGTAGTTTATTAAATACCATGATTTGTGAGAATTTAAAAAAAATTCCCCCCTCTTTTTTTCCTGTTTTTTTTTTTTTTTTTTAGTTTGGTGTGTGTGATAAAAGCTGTTTCTGGAGTTCTGAGATAGAGCAACAAAGAGTTTTTACCTTGCCATTCAGAGTAACTTTTTGAGAGATGGGGCTTGTTGAATTGGAACTTTAGAGTGCTTCAAAGTAATTCAGGTTCTCTTAATGTGGCTTAATCAATGGCTCCATTGCATTGAGTTTTAATGAAGTTGCTCTAAAATCAGAGAATAAATGATTTTTTCCAGTGATTTTCCTCTTTCCATGTGCCTATTAAAAAAACTGAAAAAGTGGAGTACCAGTAGTTGGATCTGTCTTGATGAGCATCTCATCAGTAATGGGTCTCTTGCTGCTGGGAGGCTGTCACACGGCTGCTTATCTGAATTGCCTGTGCCACGTCAGAGCTTCAGCAGCAGACCTCGTGTCAAGCCGTGTGGTAGAGCTGAGTGTCTGGTCATGGGGCAGCAACATGCGTGTGGTGAGATGTAAATAATGAGCTGGGTCATTTGACAGGGATGTACCTGTGAGCACTATGGTAATACAAGAAACCTTCAGTTAGTCTTTAAAGTACTTCTTCCTTCAGCCCTAGTGCAGCATTGCTGCCACGCTTCTATTCCTGAGTCCATCTGCTTCCCCATCCTATCTGCCCCCATGCCATCCAAGGACAGATGCAGCTGGTTGTCAGGTTACAGGTCCTCAGGAGTCTGATCTTGGAAATGGAGTCCTGGAGCAGAGGTGGAGACTGCTAGCTCTACTGCAATGCTTGACTTGCAGGTGCTCTGGTGTAGGAAAGGGAAACTGTGACTCAGGGCAGGGGGGTTTGTATTCAGCAGGTGAGACTTGCTGGATTTGTCCATCCACAGTCTTTTGTCAAGTATTTACAAAGTTTTAACCAACTATTTGGTCAGCATGACGTGGTCAGGCAGTTGGACTAGGGGATCATTGTAGGTCCCTTCCAACTGAATGACAATATTCTACAGCATCTCCTAGGTCTACATGATCTACATGGAGTTATTAAGAAGTAAAACTGTGCTATTCACTTCATCGGTTGTCAATTTATTGTCCTCAAATAGACATATCTGCCTGGTGTCCCTGCAACTTCAGAGTTGTGCAGAGAAGTCATGGATGCCCCCTACCTGGAAGCGTTCAGGGCCAGTTCGAATGTGGCATTGGGCAACCAGATGTAATGGGAGGTGTCCCTGTCCATGGCAGTGGAGTTAGAACTAGATGGTATTTAAGGTACCTTCCAACCAAACCATTCTATGATTCATAGGCATAACGGCAATTGTAGAAAACCTATAGAGGAATCCAACAGCCATTCTGTAGGATGAGAAGAGCTGCCACCTTTCCCTTGTTCTAGTTGGTTTCCCAGCTTTTATAGAGGTTTCATGAAATGAGGCAGCATGCATTACAATACTGTTTTTCTTTGTTCTGTGGATTATCTCTAAAGGGTGCATGCAGCGTGCCTTATCTGTTAAATCTGTAGTTTGAGTTTTTCCAGTGAAGAATTTTGAGGGTTCAGATGTTTGGCTTTGATTGTTTTATTTTTTAAGAAAGGCTGAAAACAGCTGTAGCTTAACATAAAATATGTGGTCCATTCCAGTGTTAGTCTGTATTTGTGGAACATCTCCTAAGTCGTACCTTTATGTAGACAGAAAATGGTGCCTGAGTGAGTAGACAGGATGGCATAAGGAGTATTAGGCAGACTAACAGCAAAATGTTCTGCAAAATGTAGATGAGGTTGAAGTTGCAATCAGAAGAATCTAAAAGCCCTAAGCATGAGATTCTGTGATGGAAGAATGAAGCTCTCAGAGAGGCAGTGCCCCTGTGGGCTCCTTCCCTTCCTCCCATTTGTCTTTGTGGCTTAGAGTTGAAAGAGTACTGCTGGTTCTGCAATCCTGTCCTTTTACTGTCCATAGCGCTGATATCCAGAAATCTAAATCGCTGGCATACTGAGGAATTCTCAATATACCTTTTCTTTTTTTTTTAAATTATCTTTAAGTCAAATGTGAGGGTGACAAACACACTCTTGATTTGAGTCTTTTCAAATATGCAATAAGAGTAGAAGTGCTAGTTGAGAGCTCAGTGCTATTTAAGCCATTTCCCAAAGTGTCAGTTCTTGCTCAGTGGGCTGGTTGCCTTTTTAGACTTGTTATGACAGATGTAACTTGCGAATACACATCAGTCTAATCCTTTAGCTTCCAGTAGACATGATTTGTAGAACTGAGGTTACTTTCTCATGTTTTCAGCATCTATAGAGTCCTGCATTCTTTCTGGTAGATCTTAGTAATTTTGCCCTCTCTAAAATACTATTAACTGTATTCAAGGATTCTTTTAATGAGTCCATAGACTAATGTGAATTACTTAAAATGTCAAAACAACTTCAGCAATAATTGGTGTAAAACTCCATGTATTGGACCTAAGATGTATGCTGACTGTTGTATAAAAGCCAGGAGGAGATAATGGCACACTTCTATTAAGATGTGTAAACAGTTCTATTATGCAAATAATGTTTGTTTTTGTTTCCAAGTAACAAGCTGATAATTACAGCACTTATTCATAAAATATACGCTGTTCTCTTTGCCTCGATCAATTCCTAGCATATTCATATTTTCTCTGCAAACTAATTAAAGACTAATTAGTTTTAGGATAATCCTCTTAATATCATCTTTGAAAAAATATCTGCCATTCAGATGTGAAATATTGTGGGGTTTTTTTAAGTACACTGGATGAATCTTTAAATTGTCACAACCCAAACAAATAATGGATGGGGTGTTCTGACTTCAGCCTAGCTTTAGTCAGTAACTTTACCTTTTAAGTCATTTGAGGAAGGAATTTTGAAACCTGGCAAAAAGGACTGTAAATTGTTCATGCGTTGAATTTACTGTACCCTGATGCTTTAAGAAAAGCCAAGATCATTCTGTGAATTATCAGAAAGAAAAGCTACCTTTTGAAGGATTAGCACAAATTTCATAGTTCCATGTCTTCTTCAGTGTCTTTGCTGTTCTCTTATAGTTCCATGTCTGAGCAGCTCAAGAACAGTTGAAGTATACGCAGAGACCTGAAGGAGATGCACCGCTTGTTTCCAGCACATAGATCTAGCTGATATGATTGGGCATGCTCCTGTCTCACTCTTCCTCTTTGAACCTGGTAGTCTCAATTTTTCTTCTGGCACCTATGATTGTGTGTGCTGTGGCATCAGGGACCGATCAGATTTTATCAGGCTGAGTTTTCAAAACACTTTTGTCAGAGTAGCTTTCAGCTAACATGTAGTTCACTGAAACTATGTGTATTTTACTCCGATACAACTTAGTGCTGAACACGAAAAAGGGTGCTGCTCTGTGATCCATTTCTGGGACATCAAAACATTCTGTTACCTGTTTGTTGTAACTTGAGGAAAAACACATTTTAATTGCAGTTCTGAAAAATAAATATTTCTGGAATTGCTCTGTGTGAATTTGCTGTGTCAGGAATCTGTAGATTTGTCTCATAGCTGGGAACTCTAGATGATTTTCATTCCTGGCCTTAGTTAGGAAAAAAAAGCACTACCCTCAGAAATGTTCCTTCCATCTGTTTTAGGCTGATTATTTTTCTACTTCATGGCTGGTACCCAGTTGCTTTAGCTTCTATGGACACTTTGATACTATTGGAAAAAAACTAAAGCACAGGGGCAAAATGAGACAGACTTTTCTCCTGCTCTGCTACTCAAAGTAGAAGTGGCCTCTTTGCATCCTGAAGGAGACTAAGCTGTTTTGACACTTCTGCCTGAAAGAAATCAAGGAAACTTGATAAATAATGTAAGGATGAACAGTTGCCTGCAGCACTGTGTTACAGGGCAAAAAATTTCTAAGAATATGTGAGATATTCAAGCGTTCATTTTTATGCACATCTTCTAGAGCAAGTTAGAGGAGTTGCCCCGCAAAATTTTTGGTCTGTCCTGGTGCTCTTTTTTTGGGAGCAATAAGCTTGTTTGTTAGGTAGGTAGCTGCAATATTTTAGCATTTTCCAATGCACTTTTTGAAATGACAATGATAATGCAACAAAAGATTAGAATTGTACATCCAGACTTATATGAATTGGGTAGATTAAACTTAGCCTCTGAAATCAAATGGAAATGGTTTTACTTATGTGAAAAACTCTTTAGCTTCTTGATGTGTGACCTATTTCAATAATCCTGGAATATCTTTGATTAGCTAAAGCTTATTTATGTGTCCTTTTCTTGTTTGCGTGTTTGATATCTGTTAAGACTATGTGAAGAAGAAATTGTCAGAATACTTTGTTTACTCTGTGCTCATGTTGTACTTGTCAGGCCTGTTTGGTCTCTGTCTTCATAGTTCTGTTTCAACCTGTGTGCACAGCTGAAATTCTTTTCTTTGGTAGTTTTCTTCTTCCATTCTCAAATGGGGAGAGGGGAAGAAAAAAAGGCATAAATCTAGCTGCTTTTTCTTTTTTAATGTGCAAGCCACTTTTTTTGGAAGGGAGGAATGCCATCAGGCAATATTAAATTTAAGGGACAATTTATGTTATGTCCTTCCTTTGTGAAGGGATAATTGCATGGCAACTTTACTTAAGAATAAACAATAAATCACACCGTTAAGGTCTGCCGTAACTTTGGGTACCAGATGTCAGTATTGGCCTGTTGGGACACATATCAAATCATGTATTTGTCTTGCTAGTCTGATGCTGTTTTTATCCCAGTGTAAAACCACTAATCCAACAGAGCTGTAACCAGGAGAAACAATAAAACATTCAGAACCATTGTGGGTTTCCTTGGGAAGTCTTCTTTATCTATTTGTCTTCCTTTTGTGCTGTGATGGCTTATGTGAACAGTGCCTGCAGAAGTTATGTTTGTACTTCCAATTGAATATATAATTTCTGCTGTGCTTGCTATGCATACTATTTACAAACACTAACAATACTGAGACCATATGCTTTGTCCCTTGATGGGCTCTCTGGAGGTAAAGTGGCAAGCAGATGTGAACAAAGCGGACAGGGTTCTGTTCGCAACAGCTGAGTGCCTGCTTACCCTATAAATGATGCACTTCTGTTTAAGTGAGAAATTGTTAATCCAACTAATCCGGTGTGATTAGGGACTTTGTATGCATTGTTTGTAATCTAAAATAGTAGACTTGAAGTAATAATCAGTTTCTCAACTAAATGATTCTTGCTTGTTGTACATCATGCAGGATTGAGGATATGGGTGTCCATATGATACATAGGGAATGACAGCTGAAATAAAATTGTAAATAGCTTTAGCTGTGTTTTTTAGCCTTAAAAGCAATATGATGTTTTTAAAAGCTTTACAATGCCCTTGCATTACAGTAGACTGTGGATCCCATGTCTGCTTACCATTCTGGACAACATACGCTGTTACCTGTAATTTTGCATGTGTTGTATAAATGTAACCTAATTATCCATTGTATAATTATTATAAATTATGTATTTATATGAAAATATATGAAATTTATATGAAAATTTCATTGACCTTCTGTATTTACAAATGTACAACCAATTTTAAATGCAATATAGCTATGTCTTAAGGGCGTTCTTCTTTACAAAGAGTATTTTTCCTTCTCTGTAGATATTACTTCTTGTCTTTCACCCATGTAGGATTAAGTGGTATGTATGAAGGCATTAATTTCTAAACTAGAGGGGTTTCTTTTCTAAATAATAATAATTACAAAAGTGGTATCAAGAACAGAAGTCAGCCCAACAGTATCCTACTGTTCTGAATCTTTTTTATTTCTCTACATAACACTGAAACAGCCATTGTTTTAGGTAGGTTTCATGCTGTTTGTGAAAGGGGTGAGTCATGCTTTTCTTTTTTATTTTTTGGTCATTCGAACTCTGAATAATATTATGAGGACTTTCTTCAGTCAGTTTGTGGTTTGTCGTTTTGTAAATCAAGTATTAAATATCAGAATCCGTAAGTGGAAATCAGTTTCCTGGTATAGTTATTTGGGTAGTAATAGGGATTTCTGTGGCCTGTCCATAGTAATTTAGGGCTCAGACATGACTGAATTAATTCCGCTTAAAGATTTGTTAATCATGGGTCAGCTGAGCTGCAGTAACCAACTGTGTGAAACTTGCAGCCTGTGGTAGAAGGACGTGAAGTACTTGAGCTTGACCTGCTTTAATTAAGACTTTGGCCAGTACCAGTTACCTTTTTGGATTTTCCAGGGTGAGTGCACAGACTGTCCATAACGTGGCTCTACTGATGAAGAGTCAGACTGCTCCTGGCTGATGTCTGAAGTCTGACCTCCCCATTCACAGAAGTGCATGGCTCTGTGCATATGTTCATCTCTGCAGAATGACATGTGGACATGCTTGAGTTCCAGTGCATACTTAATCATAGTTTGGTCATACTTACATAGATGGAGCTTGGTGTGCAGAGCCTCTCCACTGCCCAGTTTCTACCTCTCCTCTTCCTATGATGGTTGTTCTTGGACCTGTTGGGGTGTGTCTGGGCTCTGCCATGAGGCCAGGCTTGAGGCTGCTGCTGTCGTGCATTCAGACTGCACAGATGTGAGTCTAAGCACCTCAGAGGCCTAAGAGAGGAATGAGGAGCTTGTGCTGCATTGTACTGTAGGCCACAAGCATGCTTGTGTGAATGATGGTGAGGACAGTCCAACTGTTACAATGGTCATCTTTGCCCTCTTTGACAGGTGCTCGTGCTTGACTGAAGTCAGCACTTCAGTCAGTCACGGGAAGTCCTTCCAGAGCATTTAGCAACGGCAGATGAGATTTGTAGGCAGACTAACCTTGGGGTATGTAAGAGTTCATGAACATCTGCAGCTGGCAGCATGAATGTACAGAGCTGAGTTATGAGCTCTGTCAGGCTTTGCCTTAATAGAAGGATCTGGCCAGCCAAGTAGGATCTACATTTAGCCTTTACTGCTTAGTTGTCCAGTGGTTAACTGTGAAACTAAGCTTTACTGTAAAGCACCAGAGATTTGTGCATGCAAATAATTATACAAGAGCTAGGTATATACTAATTGTTAATTATCCTGGCATTGATGGAATTTAATCACACCCTTCAGTGCTACTTGAAATAGCAAAGTTTTCCTGAGGTAGAATAGTATATGTGAAGGAGTAAGGTTCTGGTAGAATCTTTTTATGGAACCACATTCATTTTAAGAGTCACTATTGAAGTTTTACTCAGTATTTCTTTTGTTTATGATTGTGATTTGTTGTGTGATTTGAAGAAAATGATAAAACAGAGACTGTTCCATTAAAAAAAGATATATTTACATTTGCAAGTGTGTATGTAGGATATGCTGTCAGAATATAGTCATGTTTACATGGTTGGTTTGTATCCATAGTTTAGTTCACATGGATTTTAACCTTGAATGTCAACGGCAGAAAATTAATGCCTGAAAGAATTAGCTCACCACATCAGAATATCTGAAAAGGTTACCATATCACAGAATGTGTGAAAGCACTCTTCAACTCAGCATACTTGGAACTTCTCTTTCTAGTAATAATTTAAGTTACTCAAATAATGAGAGATTACTTCCAGCACTGATTAAAACCACAATATATCTTCATACATTTACATAACAATTATGTATTTTATCTAATAACCTCTTATTGTCTTCACAGAGAAGACCAAATGTCATCTCTTATACAGTCTACCTTTTGAAAGTAGCCAGTGTCAAAGCTTCACAAGATCTCAATTTTTTAAATAGACTCATTCATCCTTAAAACAATTCTCTCACCACTTGAGCTTTTTAAAGATATTTTATTAAACCGGCAACGTGTTTACTATTATTTTACAGTTTTATGCAAAGCAGGTGATCCTTGTTAAGGTAAACCATTATGCCCTGTTTCATGAGTGGAAAGAGATATAGTCACATATTGAAGAGCAGTAGCTGGCCTTACTTTGGCCTGTAGACTTTGCAATTAGTTTTCAGAATACCATTGCATGCTGAAGAGAGCTGTTTTAATGCTCTGCTGTCTTCACAGCAAAGTATACAATCTCCCCTCTGTCTTGTAGGCATTTCCTGTACTAGGAATTTTTTGCTGAAATTTCCCACTCCTACTGCTCCTGTTTCAGCTCATTGGATGCTGTGCTAATGAGGGCACTTTGGACTTCCTCTTAATTCAAGCACTGCGTTGTGTAAACTCCTAAACAGGGTCAGACAACAGCTGCACATCTGCAGCCATCTGGATTTGTGGCAGAAGCAGTAAAATAGACATTGTGTAGTGGAGTAGAAAGAGTGACAGGAGGGGTGTGATTCATATTTGCAGAAAACCATAAAGTAAATGCCCCATATTTGATCTACAGGATATAGAGAGTCAGTATCGAAATGATCTTTCTACATGTATACGTATCAAACAAAGACAAATGGGATATGCTACTGCTATGCAATGTTCTGTGAAAAAGCTTGCTGGCTAATTCATTGTTAAGAGAAGAGGTAAGTAATTATTAAAACTTCTGATGCTCATGAATGGTTCTCTGCTCCTACTTCTGTGCCTTCATTAAGATTCTGTTTCTAATAAACATCACTTCAGTATATTAATTTATTATAATAACATTCTTAAGGAGAAATAATTGCACACTGTGAAATTACAGCTTTCAAGTCTGAGGGAAGAGATGCAGGTGAATGGTCACAGATTGTTCTGTATCTGGGCTTACTAGTTGTGTGTGGAGTGTCTGGAAGAGGGACATCTGATCTCTTTTTCTTCCTGATCCTTTCTCACTGAGCAACACCATTCTCGGATTAACATCAATGGGTCTGCTTGAAGTCAGTAAAGCTTCAGAAATTACTGGTTGAGCTATGGTTTTATTCACTGTAACTGTTACAGTTGAATGCAAGTTGCAGTTTCTGCTTCTACCTTGAAAGCTTTTATTTGGTCATTTGTTTCATATCTTTCACAGGCACTAGAAATGGGAATTAATACTGTCAGGGTTTGTTACTCAGTAGTTTTACTGCTGGGTTTGTGCTGAATGTACATTTTGCGTGCAAGTAACCCTGGTGGGAGACAGCTCCAAATAAAGTCATAGCTCTAGAACAGACACTCCCCATACAATGGCTCTTAAAGTGGTTTTAACTCTTTTTTAATGACAACTGGACCCTTTGCAGTAATGCTCACAATGTGAAGAGTAGGGGGTATTACATAAGAGGAATGACTTTAAGGTAATACTCTTAGGAGTAGACATTACAATTTAGACTTTTCTTTCTGATTTATCTGACCTGTTAAACCTCTTTCCCAAATACATAGTGCTATTTCCCTGTAAAGCTGGTGTGGCTTCCTAGTTTTATGTTATTATCTCCTTGGGATGGCATTCATAGCTTTGAAAATATTTCTTTTAATCTAGAGTGGCATAGGTTTTCACAACTAATCCAGCCCCTGTTGAATTTAGTGGGAAATCTCTGATTTCAACTGGAAAAAGATAATGACCTTAATGTATTTGGTAGGTTGGCAATTATACTGCAGGAAATTCAGATATTCTTCTTCCTCTGAGCATCTGAGAACAGTTGGCTCCAGTCATATACTGACTGTAAAACCACTACTTTGTGACTAGAATCTTTAAGAGATGCCTTTTATGTGATCGGTTTTTATTCAAACAGGGATGAAAGACCGTTTATGTTGAATTTTGCAATTGAATGTTCGTCCTGAGTAGAAAAGTGCAGTTGCGTAGATCACCTAAGGTTTAAAGCATAAAGTAACATTGGTGCTGGAAATGATTGTTGGTATGAGTACCATTAGCACTGGTATTGTTCTCATTGAGGAATAATGTTTTCAACATGCGCAGAAGGGCTGAGAAACCAGTATCCCCCAACAAACAGAACAAAGTACTGTTTTCTTGGACAGCAAGAAGCAAAGGGGTTTACCGAGGTCAGGCCATAAGGAACCACAGATTTTTTCACGTGTATCACTTGAAATTCAATAGAAGACTTCCTTGATACAGCTGAGTGCAGAGCAGAACATGCTGTATGGAATTCATCTTCCAATAGGGAAGATAAATGGTAGGGCTTTGAATATTTTGGTTTTCCTTTGCCAATATTGAGGTGTTTTAAAGGTTTAAACTAAGCACCAGAAAAAAAAGAGAAATTTTGATGTAAAGTTCCCTTTCAGAATTCCTAATGAAATAATTATACGTAACACTAACCTCTTCCACCTATTGCTTGCAGATTAGGAGACTAAAATTAGTTGAACTCTGATCATATTACAACCCACCTTTCTAACAAGGTGTCTTTGTAGAGTGCAGTGGTGCTCGAGGGAGGGGATTGTCCTGCTCTGCTCTGCACTGGTGCGGCCCCACCTTCAGCACTGGGTGCAGTTTTGGGAGCCGCAGCATAAAAAGGACATCAAACTGCTGGAGAGTGTCCAGAGGAGGCCACAAGGCTGATGAGTGTTTAGAGGGGAAGGTGCGTGAGGAATGGCTGAAGTCACTTGGTCTGTTCAGGCTGGAAGAAGATGAGATCTCATAGCTGATTACTGCCTTCTCACAAGGGAGGGAGGTGAAACAGGTGCTGATCTCTTCTCTCTTGCAACCTATGATAGGGGGAATGGCAGGAAGATGTGCCAGGGGAGGTTTAGATTGGATATTGTGAAGAGGTTCTTCCCTCAGCAGGTGGTGGAGCACTGGAACAGCTCCCCAGGGAAGCAGTCACGGCACGGAGTCTGCCAGCATTCAAGAAGCATTTGGACAATGCTCTCAGTCACATGGTGTGAATGTTTGGAGTGTCCTGTGTAGGGACAGGAGCTGGACTCAGTGGTCCTTTTGGGTCCTTTCCAGCTCAGGTGATTCTATGATTCTATGAAATGGGATAGTGGCAGCCTTGATTTTGTAAAAAAGAAAATGAGAACAACTTAAACCCTATATGAATTCCCTATTATAAGACCCTTATCAGGAATATTTCAGGCGGAAGTAACTTTTACCTTTTTGAAATGTGAATTGATGTCTTTAGAAGGCAGTTTTGAATCAATTCATTTTTCTTCCCCTTCATCATTATCAAATCAAAATTACTAGGTTTTTTTTTAGATGGTAAGAATTTTCTCTAGATTACTATTTTTCGTAGGTTTTGTGTGTTGTTTTAAAAAATGGGAAAGCTTAGTGCATGGACAAGAGTTTTCACGTCTGTTATCTACTACCTCTTGGAATGTGTTCACCAAGAATACTTGTCTCAGTAGTGTGAAACTGTGCCAGCAGTTAGATAGTTTTGGAGCCAGGTGTCAGGCACTTATTTGGCCCCCAGACTGCCATGTTAGCATTACTGAGTTTGTTTTCCTAGTGTCCTGGACACTTCTAATCCCCTTGAGAACTGCAGTGCAGAGCAGCTGGATACTATTCATCTCACAGCGATGTAAAAGGTTTAGCAGAGATGAGTAGGGGATGTAATGCCAAGCGCAGTGGGTGAAGCAGGCTGAATGCAGAGCAAATGTTCCTGTCAAGACTTGCTCACCCTTCTGCTTCTGTTGCAGAGCATCAAATGCAAGACTTGCCGTCACATGCCAAGACTCACCCTCTTGCACTCTGTGGTGATGGCACAAGGCCCTTCTCTTAGTTACTCTCAGAATAGCAGGGTCCTGGTAACTGTCTCAAAATCATCTTTTACGTAACCAAACTTTGCTCTGGCATTGTGTGATTCCAGCCGTGGTAATAATGCTGCTGTGCAAAGGCTTTGCCTTTTGGGTAGCACGGGCATCCTCTAGAGGAGATGCCATTTGCATACATGACCAATTACTCAGGGGGAAGAAAAAGAAGGGAGTGAAGGAAGCTTTTAGAAACACTGTACTTAAAAATATTTCATTTTTCTTTCATACGGTTAATTTATGAATGAAGATAATTCAGTGAATGATCAAGTTGTCTGTCTCCAGTGTTCACTTGAGGCTCCCTGGTTTTAAATGCTTGGTTTCAACTAGCAATAAAGTCTTCATGAAGTGGGCAACCTTTACCATTGTTATGTACTGACTGTCTCTACAATGTACTACAACGAGCAGTAAAGAATATTTGTCCCTGTCAGAACTAACACTGATGTCTGGTAGTATATAGCCATACTCTGCACTACAGAGAAATAAGTAAAGCAGCTTATATACCCAATAGTCAAATATTGCCTTATATTGCTATTTGTCTTCTGTTAATGGCCATGGCCAACTATATAACAAGAACTCTATTAAAATTTTGATATTTTTCTCAAAAAATCGAGAATACATATTTTCAGAACAGAATTTACTAAGAAAAAATGCTGAGTATTTTTTTTTCCACAACCTTCTTTGGAAAATAAATTTTATTTTCACATCTTTTCTCTAGAGCTTCAGAAGCTGCTATGCAGTATTGGACCATATCTTCTTGCTGAATGCAAGGAGGAATGATTTGTGTTTAATCAATAGCAGACAGATTTATCTAGGACTTATTTTTTTCATTTTCCTCAAAACTACTGGTCATTTTTTACTATAGAAAATCTGTGAAAATCAACTGAGTCATTTTCTGTCAGTTTAAGCAAGCAAGAAGCAATGAGTATGACAAAAACACAAAGAAAATGGCCTCAAGGGAAAGCTCTGCATAATGAACTTGAAATTGCTACTGCTGGAAATACTGTTGCTGCTTTTCCTGCCAGGGCTGTCACCTTACACAGAAATTTTAGCTTAAAGCAGAGAATGGAGCTTATCTGCAGCATCAGTAAAGACCGAGGTTTATGCTACTAGGTTTTTTAATCTCTAGAGACCACTGTGCTCTCTGGTATATTGATGGCATTTCTATAGGCGAAAAGGCCAGAAATAGCACATGGTCTTGCTAAAAGTTAGGGCAACGAGATAAAAACAGGAACAACAAAGCAAATGGAAGTCATATTTTCAAAAGAAACCTATCCCCCACCTTTTTAAGTGAGAGCTCAGAAATGAAATTAAATGCAACTTAAATTATAACAATTTGCCTAGAGATACAGAGACTATCCCCAAGACTTTTAGCTCCAGTTCCTAGATTCCCTTTCTGCATCATAATGAAGTATGAGGAAGTTCGTTCTAGAGCGAGAAGCAGAGCTGTGGATTGCCTGGGATGCTCATTCCCCAAAGGGACAATCCCTTGGCATGTTACTTCTTGCAGATTGTCTCACAGAAGCCTTGGTTAAGGCTCCGGTCTTGCTTAAATGAGAGAGAAATACAATGAAGGAAAAGCAGTGAGAAGAGAAAATACAGTGCACAGTACTGTCAACTGTTCTTAAGTAAGGAAGTTCAGAACATCGATGAATATTTTGTGGTGTTTTTAATGCAGTAACTGCTTTTCAGTGTAACTCATTTATCTGAGCGGTTGCTGTAGCTACAGCATAACCCTGAGAACTGACAGAGAGAATCATGTATTCTGCCACATTCCTAGCCCATATGAAATATTTAATGAACTTTTGTATACTCTAAAGTAGGCGTTAGCTGGAGCGGTTTATGAATGTCTACACAGAAATTTCTTTCCTAATCCCAAATAGAGATTATCAACCTTAAATTTCAGGATTTATCTTGTTTAAATACAATAACATACCCTCAGTTATCTTGTCATCCAAATGAATGTTTACTTCTTGCTTGAATCCTGGGTTTTTTTTAGGAAGTTATGTCATATATGAAAAGGTAGTCCATAAAATAAACCTCATTAGTATTTCAGAAGTGCATATTTAAGGTCTATTTATACAAGTGCTGGCTGTTGTAAACCATAGGGGACATTAGCGGAAGTTTGTTTATGGAGGAAGTTTACTGGAAAATCGAAAAGGTCAGAGCTGTTCTAGCTCTAATATTTGGAGTGAGTCAGGTTTGACATTTCAAGTTGAAAAAGAGCTTAGAATTTAGAACCAAGTTAAGAATATCCTGGATAGATGATTTTGGGAAGGACAAATTACATTTCTTAAATTGACATGCAGTGCTAAAACTAGGAACAGCTTGCCTGAGTTCAGAAAAAATGACTAATAAGGAAAAAAATGAATTCATTTGGGAGAAAGGAATCAGTGTAGGGATTGCGTGCTAAACACACAGTATCCTGTGCAGAAAAGAAGTAAAGGGAAAGAGGTTGAGCGGCTGTTGGTAAATATGTTATTAGTACAAAGACACTATGAAAATCGATCAGCTAATAAATTAATTGGGAGCTAAGAGGTGAAATAAGAAGTAGTATTAATTTTAGATTTAACTCCTCCCAGACTCTGTTCCTGGTTGACAGATGGGCTGTCACATCACAGACAGGATACGATTGCCATGGAGATGGTTACGAGAACTTTTCCTGTAATTTAGATTTTGCTTGGTTAATATTTCTTTTCCATGCTTCCAGAAAAAGAAAGGATTATCTCAAGACTCGTTATGAAGTATGTATTTAATATTAAATATTTCTGTGTAGGGTGTTTTTCATATTTTTCCTGTCACACGTTATATTGTGAAAGGCTATCGCTACAGAGGGGAGGCTGTAGTAGAACAAGGATCTGATAGATGCCTGTCAGAGGCAGAGTGATCATTCTTGTCTTACTTTTCCTTGTAAGAGTTGTGTATGCTGCATTTTTAGCTAAAAAGTATGGAAATTATTTATATATTTATTCTTTAGAATACTGAAAAGCCTGTACATTGTATTGTTAGTCTTCAGGTGAAAATTGTTCTTTTCCTTACACTTTACATGCTGTAATTGTTTGTCAAAGGTTTTCTCAGCCTTGGGGAAAGACGGCCTCTGCTTTTAACAGCTGTTAAAATACCTGTGAGTTAATAATTTTAATGTATACCATTCTTCAGCAATCTGGTGATCTAAACTAGCATGACCCTGTTAGATAGAATGAGGTAAAAGATACTTCTAATATCCTCACTTTTTTTCATTGCAAATTATATTTCTATATCTGTGTAGGTCTGTCTATAAGTTTCTGTTGTCAGAGCTTTCAGATTCTCCACTGCAATCCTTCAACTGTCAGTTTTGGAATCTTCCAAAAACTTTTTGGCCCAGGACTTAGCCAAGAAGTACAGAAGTAATTCTGTTACATTAGATATCATTCGTTGACTGGTTGCAACTCACTTATGCAGTGGAAGGGGTGATGGCCGTCTCTGTGCCAGAGGGAATACAGAAATTGTTCCTTCTTGGAATATACCAGATACGCAAATTATGGTAGAGGGCAAGAGGGAGATCACCCTCCCGTTCCTCTGTCCTGGAGAGCTGATTATTGCCAGTGTGCCAGAGAGAAGAAGGGAAGGGAATTGCACTGGGAAACAGAATCTCTCCTGGAACTTACAGAGATTGAAAAATATTTTCCTTCTATTTCTGAAACATTAATAGGCTGATTATTGAGATGAGCAGTGCTTGTGCTGAAGCGTGGAGGAAGGAGAATAGCTTTAGCTAAACTGCCAGTACAGAAAAATACAGAACCTGTATTTATTGCCAGATTCCAGAGGGATTCTATCAAAGTAAAGCCACAGAAGCATAGAGATGAATGCTGGTTGTGCTCAATGGCATATCCTACTCTGATTACTTCTGAGGATAGAGCAGTAGGCCTAGTATAGCAAAAGTTTTGTCTTTAGCTGAGTTCTGCCTCGTTCTGACCCTTGCACCTATGTACTTACTCTAAGATTATTTTTGTTCTACTAAGAACTTGAACACTGCACCCTGCTATTCTTGGAGCAGAGGGTATTCTTCAAGCTGGTTACCATCAAAGATGAAAAATTTTACAAGGAGAAACTGTTGCTGGCAGCAAGGACCTTGATGCATCTGATGAAGTCAGATTGCTGGAATTGAGGATCTCCTTTCCTGTAACTGAATGAGCAGTACTCCCGTTTGCTAACCCCAGCTTCTCTACCAACCGAAAAGAAGAACCTGTATGCATAGATAAGTGGATTCAGAGACTCTGCTCAGAGCTGGAGAGTGGACATTGCTGGAACACTTTCTCTTTGTGTTCTTGCAAGAGCCTGAGTATTGTGTATCACAGATACTACACTCCTGCTGGATTCTGCTTTTTCTGGAGTCTGTAAATCTGCAATAATTTTACTGAAATTTATTGAATTTAGCAAAAAAATCCTCCAAATCAATTAAATGCACGATCTGACCGTCTTTGCATTGCATAGTCCTTGACATTTAATTATTCCAGAGGAAAAAAGGGAGTTACTGTGACTCACGGTAAAATTTTAGTGTTTCACTTCACACCTTTATGAATCATATTAAAACTGTGGGTTTCTTTGTTTTTTCTCATGAGAGCTGCAGGGATCATTGGGCTGAATTCTTACCATTGTCATAATTTTGAAGACCTTGAATTCAAGGTTGAGTTGCATTTTATATTGTTTACTGGTCATAAATTATAGATGAAGGAATTTACCTCAGTATGCAGAAAGTTTGCTTGCATCAAAGTAAAGAGAGGATACTTGTTGGTTCAGATATTGAAATTTCTGTTTTATCTAAAAATTCCACTAGAATCTGAAGCCAGTCTAAAATAATAGTTGGTGATTCTTTCTGTGACAAACTGAATTTTGCGTTTTACATACTTGCCACTACAGTTATTTTTGTAATTTGTGCCACATTATTTATAAGAAGCAGTTACCTCCTGTTTGTGTCATAATTTAGCCCAAAGTCATCCATGTAGATCTACAAATAACTAAGGTCATTAATTGCATTCCTCCTGTTGACAACTGTGCTTATGAGCCATTACCCATGGTTGGTTTTGTTGTTGTTGTTGTAACCAGTGCTGTGTGTAGAACTGTTCTGACCTATTGAGATCTGTGAAAAGGTTAATAACTTCCTGTTAGATCAAAGGCTTAGAAAAAACTAGGCAAGGAATCACATTTGATGGCATTATTTCTTGTATTTGTTAGTATTAAGACTTCAGTTTGCTGGTCTTCTTTCCTGTTTATCAAAGTGTGATGTACCTATCAGATTTACTGCTTTTCTTATAGAAGAGTGGAAAGAGTCTTGCATTTAAGTGCCAGGAGTACAGTGGTTAATACTTGACCCTTCTGCACTGCTCTCTTTGATCTTACCTGTGCTACCTGCCATAAAGGTTCAGTACCATGAGTTTAGATAGTTACGCCCTTAAGGTTTGGCCTTGGCTATTAAATCTCAATACCATAGTTGTCATGAGTAAATTAAAGGTCGTGTTTTGTTGTACAGGTAAATACACAAATTAGAGGGCATATTTTACATTCAAAATCTATATTTTTCTTCTTTTTGTGATTTTTTTAATTAATATTTTTCACCAACCGTAATGTGAGTGATCTGTAGGCTTGAGAACTTTATTTATTTTGGTGTAGTGAATGTGAAACAAGCCATGCTTAATGTTCAAATATCACTGGTGACACTTTGCTCAAGCATGAGGAACAATGCTAAAGCCAGGCTTAATAAACTTAGATGGCAAAATATGAATCAAACCTTGTTAAGTACCTCCAGGCAAAACAATCCTCTGATGTGAACAGGACCTCTGTTGTTATTTTTTTTTTCCTTGGGTTTTTTTTTTCCCTTCCCTACTGTGGTCCAAAGCTTTGAGCTAAGACTGTGAAGTGCTGAGTGTCAGGGAAAGCTACTTTGGTCCACATTTTGTGCATTATGCGATCTGTTGTTCTTGAATTCATAGCTTCCTTTCTCTTTCCCCTCATCCTGAGAACTAGGTTATGGTATGTCAATTCCAAGTCCTGTTATAGAAATGTATTTCTTTTCATGCAAATAAAGTAAAGCAAGCCATAAGGCATATTTTCCTCATAAGAAGATTAACATATAGAATTTGGTTCACTCATGTTGTTTTTTGTGCTCGGTTTGGTCTTGTTTCCTTAAGATGAGATAACCATTTCTGTAATATTAGTATATTTTACTTGCTATAATCTGATGCACCGTTTCTCTCCCCTTTTTTTCTCCTTCCCTAAGATTATCATTGGAGAAACTGCAGTGTTTTGTCTACAGTTAGCTACAAAGGATTTTGAAAACCAAGAAAAAACAATATTAACTGGAGACTGTTGTTATATAAATCCACTGGTGCGCAGGACCATCAGATTCCTTGGTATGAGCAAAATTAATGCTTTCATTTTCAGAACGGTGAGAGTGATGAATTATGTCTTAATTTTGACCTGGGGAAAGTAGTGAGATAACCATACAAAATTTCATGTGTACTCATAACTCAGATGCAATGAGTTCTCTCCCTTTGGGTAGCAAATGAAGCTTCTTGGAAGTTTAGATTAAAAAAAAAATAGTTGCAGAACCAGCAGTAAAAATAGAAAAAATTTGGACCACGAGGAGGAAAACAAATCAGCAGGCCTGAAGTAGGGTGGAGTGAAGAAGAGAGATATCCTTGTGCCATACCTATAGTTGATAGTTTTCTTTGGGTTATGCACACACTTATCAGCCCAAGTTAAAGACACTGGGATATATCTAGGAGTTTGAAGCCAAGCTTAATTTGGGTCCTTTCTTAGCCTGGACATTGTATTATAGCTTCTAGTAGAAAACTGTACAAAATCCATGCTTCACTGAAGTCTGCTGTAACTCCCCCATTGACTTCAGCAGATACGAGATGTCATCCTTTCTATTTAGTTCACTGTACATATGTTTGGAGGAAGTACCACCACTCAAAATGTCTATTGAATATTTGCAGATGCTACTTTTTAATATGCAGGGATGCCGTAGTGGGCTTAGTCCTGTTTTTTGCTCCCACTCATGGTTGTATCTAAGAGAAATAGTTGGAGGAATGAAGCCTTGGGCAGCTGATCCTCCTGCATGCCCCAGTCACAGCGGGGAGGGAGGAGATGTGCAGCTGTATCTATATTTACAGTGTTTGTGTAACAAACTGCCTTCTGAGCCGGGTTGCTCACTGTCATACCAGAGTGCTAAAAGTCATTAAGAATGAGACTGTCTTGCATAGGACTAGAGGATGTGGGGAGTGATGATGAGGAACTCCTCCAGCTCTAGTTGCTCTGTGTGTAATTAATGTCTGCATTTCCTTGGTGGGCCTTCCTTGCTGATGGAAGTAAAAAAAAAACTGGGAGGGAGAAAGAGAGTACCAATGGTCTCTGCACTGTTCTACCTGATGAGGCATCCTTACCCTTTATGGTCACACACAGTGATGTGGCCACCCTTGCTGAGGCAGTACTGACCCTCAGGGCTTGCTGAAAGAGCCCTTCTGCGCAGCGGCTCAGCCAGGCAGAATCCAGTGTTCACCAGTGTCTAGCTGCTCAGGATGAATTAATGTTAGTGGGACATTGCTGACCAGGCAGGATCCCTGAAATCATTCTCAGTCCTCTAGCTTTGCTGAGGAAAAAAAAATGATCTTCAGAAATGCACATATTTCTGTGGATTTGTCTGCTGTGCTATGCATCCATTGAAGTCCTCACGGTGCCCTATGAAGTTGGGAACTGCCAGAATTCATGCTATGTTCACAATGAATTGAAATATGGGAAAGGAAAGGTGATTTGCCTGTGGAAATATAGGAGGAAATCTCTAGCTCAGGTGGAATTTGAACACGCAGCTGCTGGCTTTGCCTCCCAGTCAGTGCTGTGTTTACATTTCCTTCCAGAGCTCATTTTCTGCTTCCAAAGGAACAGAAAGGGACCTCAGAATAGCAGAAATCTGTTTTCTTTTAAGTAATCAGATACATGCATTTTCATTCTGATGTACAAGTACACATGCTTAATACTTTGCTGATAGATCTGATAAAAAACCTCTTTAGCATAAGCAGCTCTTCAGATATATAGATCTTTGGCTCACTGTGTTGATATCATGATTAATATGCCATGTGTAGAGATGTACCCAGTAGAAGGCAGATGAAGACAACTTGAGCATTGCAATATTGAATTATTCAGTATTTCAGCTTCTTTACAGCTGCAAGGGAAAGGAAAATGTTTGTCCAGTATGTGTTATGACTTTTCAAGTTACTTCGCCGTCAGGGCCAGAACTCCTTGGTTCTCAAGCAGATTTACAGGGTGAAGAATTTGCGTCTGTCACTTCTGTTCAGTGAACGTGGGCAACAGTTAGGTACCAGTATAGCTAGCTACCCTGAACAGTAGAGATTCATGGCTAGGGGACTTAGGAAATCAGGCTTGTTCTCCTCTGAAGGATGGAGAGAAATTAGGTGTGCGGGTATGTTGCAGTGTTACTGCTGTGGTTTTATAGGAAAGTACCATCTCCAACATGAGCCAGCGTCTTTAAGGTACGATACACCTGAAGGGTTTTCATGTTCTTGAGTGGAAGGAGCTGGTGTATTACTATGTTAAATACTATAATATGTTGCACTGGAGTGAAATTGCCAGGAAATTTAACTCTTTGTTTCCCTCTTTAGGAATTTACGCGTTTGGACTGTTTGCTACGGACATCTTTGTAAATGCTGGACAAGTAGTAACAGGGAATCTTGCACCACATTTTCTTGCACTTTGTAAACCCAACTATACAGCACTTGGATGTAAACAGTATACACAGTTCATCAGTAGCGTACATGCCTGTACTGGAAATCCAGACCTTATCATGAAAGCCAGAAAGACATTCCCATCCAAAGAAGCAGCACTAAGTGTATATGCAGCTATGTATCTGGCTGTAAGTATATTGTACTATTTATTGTCACAGTATTTTTTAGAGCAAATGGCTCACGCTCTGAGGGGAGGGGGGAGGAATGGGGAGAAGATGAGACAACTTTTGGCTGATTTTATGTATGTAAAACTTCTGAGTTAATGTGAGGCCTTTGAGAATTTGGTTCATTGGGTGCAAGTCTAACAGTTACAGATGTAGTGATTTTCTGAGCCTTGAAAGCTAAGGCAATGCTGAGAGGGGGAAAGTTGTCCAGAAGGGTTATAGATTTAAGATAACCAGATTCTTGGTTTACTTTTTCCTCATTTCCAGAAAATGTGGGAGGAGGCTATGAATAAGGGTAGGGGTTGCCTGTGACTAGTAGTGGTTCCTTTCCCTGTTTTAACCTGGTACAGGTTAGTAGAATTGCACACTGCTGTTTTCTGTGGTGGGATGAAACAGAACAGTGGGTGTATACGTCTGACATCTGCAGGTTTCCTGAGATGTGTGCATGCCTTTAGGTACCAGAATTAGTATTTTTAGGTACCTCGGTGCTCATACAAAGTCAGTTTGACTCTTATTCTGCAATAAAATGGGCTACAAGCCAGTCAGGCCCTCCTTTACTCTCTTCTCTCTGATATAGGGAGTGATGAGCAGGGCTGACGTAAAAGCTGGTGTTTACTGCCTGGCATCAGAGCTGTTCTAGGGTCTATTGAGAAGCGTGGGGAAGCAAGTGAGAGGCAGAGCAACTAACAAATCTCACTCAAGTAATTCCGTGCAGTGTTTCCTGGCTTGGTTTGGGGTGCACATCAGCTTAGTAAAGTTGTCCCTAGCACATGCCTAAGGGAATCTCTTACCTGACCTGCGCTGTTAATCACAGGCCTTTTTAGCCCTTTGGATGGGCCCAGGGCTGCCTTCATAGTGTCAGTGGGAGACTATGCCAGTGTGTCTGTACCTCTATAGCTGTTCCAGGATTCATCCCTTAAATTCCCTCAGTATTTCAACAGTGGCCTGTCTATACATGTGTGTGTATGTGTGTGTATTGCTTCTGAGCATATATTTAGTGAGCTGACTTTTAATTCTTGATTAATCTGGAAACTGATACTTGGCAACATGGCAAAGATCCCAACCCCATCAACAGACCGTGTGCCAGCTCCATGTTTCTGAATATGGTTTTAGAACCACTTGGTTAAAATCTGCAGCACTGACAGTAACATTTACCAGAAGTTCCTTGTGATCAATGTCTGTTTAAGAGATGTGGATCATCAGTTTGTGCAGGCAAGTGTAATCTGCAAATAAGAGATGAGCAATAAAATTCTATTCGAACATGAGGCAAGTGAAAGACTCCTGGTTGTGTTGTCTTTATTTGGGGAGATGTCTAAGGCGTTGCTTCACTGAAACATACCTCTAAATTTGGCACAAGCTATTTTAGAACATTTTCAGAATTCTTTGCTTTAATTGCTCCTATTTTCCTCATCCATCTGTAAAGTTGGATTTCCACTGTTACCATGAGTCACAGTAACTAAAGGAAACCAACTGTTTAGCTACTGCAAAGCAGGAAGGAAAATAGTATTAATACATTTTAGAAACAAAAAGTAGACATTAGTAAAGTTTAAAGCTAGTATCAATGGCATTTGATATGAGCAAGAGTACTTTATGCAGACCTTATCTGTGGTCTATATATGGTTAGCAACATGAAAAATTAAAACTATTGTGATCTGTTTCATGACTTTCTAATCTTTCAGTTACTGCAGAAATTAATATTACTGTGTCACTGCGTGATGCATGACACTGTCATCATTTAACTAAAGTGCTCTAGACTGCTCTGGATTTCTGAATTGAGTGGTATGCTGCCAGTTTAGGTCTTTGATGCAATATTGGCAGTCCTTTTTTTAATCTTGTTGCATGGTTGCAGCTAAAAAGACTTTATTCCACACCAGGCAAATAAATGCAATGTTCCAATATTTGGGGTCATGTCCTTACACTGTCATGATGTTTAGCAGGATAGTTGGCCCTGAGTAACAGCTTTCGCATCACTGTTCACTGGAGTAGAAGACTTAAACAGTAGCCTAGTCTTTGTACAATCCATGGTACAGGAGTTACTGAGAACCTTCATATATTGCTCTGCGATTATTTCATGAGCATATAATCTCTACTACAAAATGTGCTTTCTTTTTGGTTACAGAAATATTTGAGAGAAAGAGAGGGATTGTTACAGAATCCTCCTTGGACACTTCAGGCAGCTGTGCACAAAATGAAACCAGCTTAAAGTCATAAACAGGCAACAAGCTGATCCACAGTCCTTGCTCTCTGAGGGGTGAAGAAAACAACATCAGACTTGTGTGATGTCACCAATTTAAAAACAAAGCCTATTTATCTAATAATTCTTCTGTCTTGTTCGGCTTAAGCACAGCCATGTCCTTATCACCTAGCTATCTGTGCATATTGTTTTGTTAACAATAGCTTCTTTTTTCATCTAAGTTCTTGAGTCTTCCTGTTTCCCCCCCTCCTCCCTTTTGAGAGTGGGTGGCTGCTATGGTAACTCTGAGTTCCCCTCCTGCTGAAAGTACAGTCCTTTTCAAACAATTGCATTGCTAATCTCAGTAATGTTTGCCTCCTTTACTTTATCTTAGTATATGCATCAAGAAAGACTTAGCAATGGAAATACTGAGTGGCAGCACTATGGTTAGGCTTTGTATCTACCCTGCTCGGAACAGACACATTCAAGGATGCATTACCTGTGTCCTTTAGATTTTGAGGTTTGTTTTTCCCAGTGTACTAGAGTCTTCAAAATGAACTACTGTAGAGCTGTTCCAAAGACCCCAACCAAGTTGGCTGCAGCCTGCTTTTCTTCTTACGTTTCTGCTCAACTTGTCTTGGATCTTTTTGTTTGATTGTTTTTGCTTGAATTGGGTTAATAAATTGACTGCACCTGCTTTCACTTCTTATCAGCACTGCAATTCACCCTTTCTCAGCTGGACCAACATCTGATAACATAGGTTTTAAGGCAAACACTGCAGGTTTATTAACTAGAATGTAATTGTATCAGCAACATGCTACGCATAAGCTGACAACCTGGAGAATTAGAGGTATATTTTTAAGCAGCCAATTTTGCACATACTTGTTTTTTTCCCCACAACTGAGACACAGAAATGAGAAGTCATTAGTGTGTCTCTTTTTGGTAGGATTTTGAAGTGATATATGAAGATGTAGTCAATCTCTTCACATGGATTTAAATACAAGACTTGTGACTAACAGTTGTTCTTTGGTGCTGCAGATCTATAGAACTGGTCAATGCTAGTTGTAGTTTAATTAATTTTATATAATTTTACTTTTTCATTGTTTTATTCTTATTGCATATGACAAAAGTATTTGGTAACCAGCCTGTCTGTAGGGTAGTGTTTGGACTTGGTGTTACCCCATATGTTTCAGACTTGCTTTGAACTTGTAATGATAGAGAAACAGGTTTAGTATCTTGATAACTGACATGGTCCTTAGGTCTACAGGCTGTTTTTGTTGCTTTGTACTGTGAACCCCTGGCCTCAACTACAGCCTCAGGAACGACTTGTAGGTAGAGCTGACAAATAATTTTTTTCCTCTCTGAAGACCTTTTGTTTGGTCCATGTTCATTTTTTCTGCAAGGTTTGAATTCCCAGGAGGGATTCTGCTATGTCATCTCCACTGTTTATTGTGATTATAAAGTGACTAGGAAAAACAGCAAGGCAGTCAGGGCTATAGTGCTGGCAAGGTGGTGACATTCTGCTCACTGTCTCTCCTTGATCCATTCTTCAGGTGCAGGCCTCATCTCACTTGTCCTTTGTCTTGAAGTACCTGTTTGGCTCCTCCTCATTGGAGCAGCTGGAGGAGGTATGACAGGCCTGTCCTTGATAGGTTTAAGGGAGTGTTCAGGAGGAAAAGCGGTAGCAGAGCCACCATGGCTTTGTTGTCCATTTTTGTTAGGAAGTTAAAGAATTAAAGGATTTTTATGGCTGCTTTTCAGGGACAGTGTTAGGAAAGTGAAATTTATTTTCAATATCTGGTGCTACAAGTGGCAGTATCCCTTAATGCTGATTGTACAGTATATATCATGGGCTTCATATAGTGGGTCTATCATCATTTTCAGACTGGGTAGTAAAATAATACTGCAATTTGACCCAGAAATTCATCTAAAAACCTCCAGATATTTATTGTCAGTCAGTTTATCTTGAACAATTGAATTGTAATGATGATGACCTCTGTAGACTGAATCAACTTTAATTAATATTTAGGTGTATCTTACAATCCTGGTACACTGAAGGATACTCTTTCCTTCTCCAGTCGTTTAGAGTTATGACTGTGGGGAGCTCTTAGTAGGAAACTTAATGGTAAACATTTGTAGACCTTTCTCTTCCTTTTACCAACCCAGAACTCTAACTTTGAAAGCCAGTTTTTGTTCAGGGTCATCAATAAGTACTGCAAAACTTATGGAGAAAGCTGAAGGAGGTTTCAAAAGCACCAAAAAAATCTTCAGTGGGCAGTTGCAGAAAGGCCCAGATGATGTGAGAATATGACTGTTGTTACTCTAGTAATAATCTGACGCAATAATGATTAATCAAGGAAGCTGAAGAGCTTTTAGACTATCAAACAGTATTGTATAATAAATAAACATTGAACCTGGTTATAGTCTACTGTCTACTATAGTCCACTACTTTTCCAGCTTTTTGATCTCTGAGTATCTCTTTTCTTGTAGGTATGATGAATATTGAAAATTGTACATTCCTCAGGTGGAGCATCTATAACATTTACTTATATTGTATAGTTGAAGATTCTTTCTTTAATGCTAGCACATTAGAAAAGCAAAACAAAACATGAATTAATACATATTTGGACCACTGCCTGAGATAGGTGCCTGTACAGTGATTCCTTCCTCTTTCTGTCACTTCATGAGTCATTATTCTCTGCCCACTAACAGACTGGTCTGTCTCTTTGTCAGTCCCCCAGATCATCTGCTTTAGGGAAGACTGAAAGAGCAAGCACAGAGGGGATCGTCTTCCCCACATCCCTGGGCTCCAGGCTGATGAAATCCACTATGAAAATTAACCTCCCTCCTAGCTGGTACACCCAGCCTTATGACTAGCTCCACTGTAACTGAAGTGAGACTCTGGGACCTGTTATGTGTGTGTTTGTGTGCATAGACGTTTGTGTGGGTGAGCCTAAAGATAGCTGGAAGATGACAACAAGGAGGAGCTTGCAGCATAGCCCAGGAGGCTACCTTGTCCTGTTACTTGACATACAATTTCTGTTCTTCTCTTACATGTTTTGGAATAATTGTGTTTGCATTAGAATTAGGACATATTTCACGAGTCAGACTTGAAGTGTAACACTTCTGAAAGCTTTCCTTGGTACAAGCTAAGTGCAAGCACTGTGATTATTTCTTATATTATGACCTGAGACTGTCGTGTCAGAAATCTCACAGGTTGCTTTGTCTTTGGTGGTGATTTTGGCCCTTTCAAATAGATATTTTCAAAACAACTTCAGTTTCAGCATCTTGGAGAGTGAAGGTGAATTGTTTGTGTTTTTCTGAATATCGAGTAAATATTGGTATACGGAATGATCAAATAACATTCACCTCCTTGTGTCACTCTGCCAGTGGCTACTTGCTGATATCACTTTTATATCTTTTGATACTAAATCTTTTTTCAGGGAAAAGGAAGAGCAGTAGCAGAAGTTCTTCAATAGCTTAATCTTCAAAAGAAGATTCACGACTGATCTGATGTTGCAGGAGAATGTGTGGCCTGCAAAATTAATTCTATATACTGTGTCAATTCTTGACCTTCTATAAAAAATCTTCCTGCTGTTGGTCTTGTTGTTGACTAATTTAAAATGTATCTTTAGATAGATTCCTTCTTTCCCAGTTTCTGTTCTTAAAACGAACTGAGATGCACTTGTTCAGTAAACATCTTTAGCCATGTAAAAATGTGTATTTTCATTCATTCTCACTAAAGTTTTAAATCAATGAGCTCTTTTCTTTTGTTGATACTGCATTTATTATTTATGAAAAGTAAGAGGAGAAAAATCCTGACATCTTTTCAAGTTGTTTACTCTTCATCAATTACTAACTGTGCTAGTTTATAGCTTTTTCTTCCAGAATCAAGAAGAAAACAACTGCTTAATTATATTTTATTCTTAATGCAAATCAGATCTTTGACCGAGTTAACGGTGTTAATATATTATACTAGAACTGTAAGAGGTCATGTCTAAAAATGGACATCTATAAATCGTGCCTTAGAAGAGTCTATATTTGCTATGTAGTGTTTTGCAAATATACAGACTTTTTTCTACACTGTTTCAGGACAAGTTTACCCCGTTTCTATTGATTCTTTATTATATAATTTTAATATGATACTATTCTTAACATCAGTGGTGTCTGTTCTTTAAAGAATGGATGGAAATAGCACCTATGCTGGCAGAACCCACAGGTTATTTTGAATAATGAACTGGATATTGACTGCACATATAGGAAGGGGTTCCATAAATGGAAGGGGTTCCATAAATGGAAATGGAGGTCAGTATTACTCATGTGAGGCACAGCCTGAGTCTACAGTTGTTTCTGCTCACTTAGTGCTTTGTCTAAGTAGGGATTTGAAGGACATGCTGAATTGTAAAAAGAATGAGAATTTTCTGCAGAGCACTTTCCAGTTTAGGTTTTTGTTAAAACTGTTCAAGGTTGACTGAAGTACTGCAGAATCAGAATTTGTGTTATAATGTGCTTTGACTTCATAAAAATTGACATCATTTTTTTGGACGATGAACAAGTGTTGCAGATAACTGAAATACATCACTGATATCTGCCTTAAGCAAGCTACGCTCCTCTTTGAGTTGATTTTTTCCTTCTTAATAGTTCTTTTGATTTAATATGCCACAATACAAAATTAAATGCAGGATAGATTCCTGCCAACTTCCCTGTGTCGACTTCACCAAAGCTGTATTTGAAATTTGGTCATCTTCCTGCATATTCAAAATATTAGAATATTTTTCCTAGCACCAGAAATTCTAACATGTACTATGAATGTGGATAATGGTGGTAATATCCAGAAGTACAATGAGAGTCACTAAAATAGAGGGGTACTAAGTAACTCGGCGTTCGCTGCTCTGTCTGTAGCTTGAAGAAAGGCAGTGAGGCTAAAAAGCTAGAAATTAGAGTTCAAGTTATATTGTAAGCAGATAGTAGTATAACTCACTAAAGAGAGCCTGCAAAAATTTAAGGAACCAAGATAAGAGAATAGTCAGCTTTGAGAGAAACACTATTTCTCTACTGGTATAGAAAGGAGAGGAGAATTTTTGTTTGGAGGTACACTCCAAAACTCATTTTTTACTTTTTTTTCAAACCTTTGCTCTGTTTGCATTAGTTTAAAACTTTTTACTACTTTGGTGTTCATCACGTAAGTTACATGAAGATGTGTATTGCAGTATTCTGCTGTGGTTTTAAGCTTGAAGCTTTGATTCTTCTTCTAAGCCATGGATCTTTCTCTAGTGTTTTGAACAAAATTGCCTTCAGATGTTGCTCTTTTCAGACAAGCTCTGACCACTACTTCCTTCATTTCATTTATTGTAAAAGTAACCACGCTTCCTAAATTACTTCTTGACTGGGTTATTGCAGCACTTCATAACTGATTACCTGGTAAATTCAGCAAGTTCCAAATAGTACAAAAAAGACCAAAGGACTGCCTGTTTGTTGGTCATAAAGGTACTTGTTCTTCAGTACTGATTAATCTGTTTCCCCCTGCAGCTCAAACGGCATTACCCACTTGGTGCCAGTAATGAAACTCTGTAGAAAATATCTGCATTCTTCAGTCTAAAAACTTCATCTCTGTTTAAACATGAGGAAGAGTTTAGAGATTTCAGTGATTTAATTGCAAAAACAACATCTACAGAAAATAACTGCTTTTTTCTCAAAGAACTTGTTTGTTGAAGTATAGTTTTTCAGAGGAGAAATTTCAAGCAGCCTTAATGCCAAGATTCAAGAGACTGGAAATTCAGAGATTCGGTATTTATTTTTGCAGCGGCCCACCAGAGCTTGGAAAGTGCTGGCTTAAGCCTAGTCACTAATGCACCCTTAGGGCAGAAGAGCTGCTCGGTCATCAGGCAGTGCTTTTAATTCAGTAGTATTGCACAGTGAGAGTTAGACTACAAGCAGGTCAGATGATTGATTTCTTGGAGTTTGATGTATAGAAGTTTCTGCATTTAGATAGGTTTGTGTGCTGGAGGGAATTGCTATTAAACATACTCGGTCACCTTCTGTGAAGTACACAGGGTGTATTGGTTCAGCACTGGTTGAAAATGTTACATGCTACTTATAAAAGTAGATGCTGGCATTTAGTTCAGTTTTCAACTGCATTTTGACAAATCTCTATTTGATCACAAAGGCATTTGCTAATAAAAACAAGGCCTTCATGTAGCCCCTTTCAGGGTAAAGGTCTTTTTCTATTATTGTCAACACTGCACAGTGAAAAATCGGTCTCTTTATTTCTCTGCATAGTTAAATACGTAGACTGGCACTAATAGGATACAATTCTTTAATTTGCCTGTTCTTTTGGGGGCTCTTCAGGTTCATGTAAAATGTAATTTTGCTGAATGGTCTTAATTCTTTTTCTGTATCTCTAGGAAAAGGGAGTGATGACTTTATCTAGCACCCTACTCTCTTGTTTCTTCATTTAAAAAAAGGTCAAATACACAGTCTATTAAAATAAAATGTAGAGATTCTATTCACCAATTAGTGGGAGATATCCATCGGTCTTATATTTTCTTCCTTTCTAATTTTCAGATGTATATTACCAACACAGTAAAAGCCAGAGGAACAAGGCTTGCAAAACCTGTTCTATGTTTGAGCTTAATGTGCTTGGCTTTCCTTACTGGAATCAACAGAGTAGCGGAGTATCGAAATCACTGGTCAGATGTAATAGCAGGATTTGTAATCGGAATATCTATAGCAGTATTTTTGGTAAGTGTATATCTGTGTTGCTTCTGTTTGAAAAAAAAATCAGTGTATAACTTAAAAAAATATTGATAACCTGACTTTTCAGATAACTGATTTTTGTGTTTAATTAGTTATCAGTTTCCTTGCTAATATTTACATAGACTCAGAAATGTGAAGTCATTCTCCTTTAACTTCTTTATAAAACAGACTGTAGCATTTCAACCAACAATTTTTGCATCAAGCCCCATTGAAAGAAAGTGTGTATCCTTCAGAATAACATCTAGTCATGATTTCACGTATAAAGTATTAAATTCAGTACAGCAATACCTACACTGATCAGAGAATAAGCATTTCTTCTCTGGATTTAAAGTTACCCTATTTATTTTCTTTCCTGCTAATTCAGGTTTACATTGAAATTTGATGTTATTTTACATAAAAAAAATTCCTGTTTAACCTTTTCCTTTTCTGGAACAGTGTTCCAAAACCAGATGGTTAGTCACAGTTCACAATGACAGGTGTCAGTGTCAGAAAGCTGCTGCTAATCTACTAATCACCTACAATGGTAACTTCATTGCAAGACTGTGGCATAGAATGGCCACTGCTGTTTACTGCCTCCAAGGTTGTCTGCCTGGCAGCTTGTAATAGTACTAAATACACCTTTTAATTTTTTTCTCCCTATGAAAACACTTTTGAGCTTGATTCTTGGATCTCAAGGTTTTGATCTCTTGACTTGACTTGGCTGAGAACTCTCACCGGGGTGGCTGAGGTGGGTGCTTTCACTCCTCTGAGAAACATGAATGCAGCTTTAGGTCTCATTTAAAATATCTGCTTGCACTTCCAAATGTTCCCTTGCACACAAGGTGTCCACCATTTCATTTTTGCCCCTAAAGTCATAAAAGAGAACAGAATAGAAATCTGTCTCAGCATTTTTGTCTTATTATTTTGTGTTGTATGTTGCACAAACTCCTTTGAGCAGCATGATATCAAATTTAGTTATGTTTTGAAGAAAATACTATGGACAAACGTTGCTGCTCCACTGAGTGTCTGAATTAGTAGAAACACTAACAAACTGGTGTATATCACATTCCTAAATCCCAGTATGAGAGTCACTAATGCCCTGAGCAGGTTTAGAATTTAGTCCAAACTTGTGGATGATCCTTGCCTTCTTATTCTCCCTTTCTTATTGTCATCTGGGAAAGTCTTTGCTGGTCAAAACTTGGATGGTACAGGGTCTGTCATAGGAATTTAAGGTTATTGCACTATTCTGCTGCACATGCTCTAAACATCTATTTATGATGCTGCTACTAATTGATATAATATTATTCAGCTTTGTTAATGGATTTACTTTTTGATAAGAGGGGTCTTGTTCTTCTCAGATGATGCATGTAACAATAAATCGGTTAAAAATCTTTTGTCTTGAAATATTAAGAAATTTCCGTAAAACATGAACTTCACATTTCTGCATTACTACTGCAAGCTGTGACTAAAGCTGGTGTCAGTTCTGCCTAATTATGGATGTCAGGATCAAAGCTCAAGAAAAAGAGTTGTTCCTTAGCTATTCTGTTTATCTTCTAATACTTTCTAGGTTGTTTGTGTGGTGAATAACTTCAGAGGACGTCAGCCAGAACATGAACATTCTCATATGGATAATCTGGCCCAGATGCCCATGATCAGCATACCCCGAGTAGAAAGCCCTTTAGAAAAGGTAATGTCTGACTTTTTTTTTAAATAAAGTGCTGCTTTACTGGAAGGATGATCACTATCCTGACAAGAGTGCCAAGGTAATCAGATTTAAAGCAAGACAACATGGCATTGAGGGAAAAAGGACAGAAGAATTAATTCAGAGACACTCCTTGGGGGATTCTTATGCCACCTCCAAGAGTAATCACTACATATCAGTTCGGTTTACTGCTGTAGCCACTGCTAACTTCATGGAGTGAGGCTGAGTAGATCTGAGGCACTCTTTCCTCAAGTAAATGTGATTAACTCTTTGGCAGTGAGTCCACGGAGCTTTTGGAGAGCTTAGAAAGATAAATTTAACCCCCGAGACCAAAGAATTATGCAATTCAGGCCTGAGTGGCATTTATTGCATTTCTTCAGAAAGATGTTCATTGGGATATGTCCTCAGGCTAACGTAGGACAGGGCAGCCACTTAGGAACACTGAGGATCTGACATCTGCACTGGCAGGGTGAATGTGATAATAATAGAGAGTAATATGGGCCTGCGCAGTAATTGCACAAAAGCTGTGATCTTTTTCCCAAAGCAAATGGGATTTTGGTCTAGGACACGCTACCAGTAGTCTCCTGGGTGTGCCAAGACCCCTATCTTGGTATGCCAAGACTTTTTCCATGAATAAACATTGTAATCTGTTTAAAATTTATTTTCGTTTCCTGTAATAAAAATTTATGGTTTTCAAAGATGATATTGTACTATGTAAGTGTTAGGTCAGATCCGTCTGAACAATTTTATGAGCAAACAAGCACTGAAATTTGGGCTCTTCTCCTAAGTAACAAGTGATAGGATGAGAGGAACTGGCCTCTAGTTGAGCTAGGGGAGGTTTAGATTCGATATTAGAAAATATTTCTTCTCTGAAAAAGTTGTCAAGCACTAGCACAGGATGCCCAAGGAAGTGGTGGCATCACCATCCCTGGAGATATTTTTAAAAAGTGTAGATGTGGCACTTAAGGACATGGTTTAATGGTGGACTTAGCAGTGTTAGGTTAAGTTGGACTTCGTGGTCTTAAAGGTCTTTTCCAACCTAAATCATTCTGATTGTGTGAAATTGACAGCATAACCAAACAAAAAAAAAACATTTTAGGCATTTTTACCAGGGGGAAATTTTGAACTACTAATGCAAAGTGTGAAAGCAATTCTACTTTTTCTAATGACTTTATCTGTCATTATTTCTTAAAATATTTTGTGTTATGCTCATGTTTGAAGACAGTAAACAATTCTGCACTGGGTAGGGCACCAAAAGGGTATTTCTACAGCATTCTTTTAAATCCAAATCACTGCTGATGGGGTTTTTTGTTTTAAACATAAGAAGAAATGTTTTTAACCACTTCCCAGTCTGTCTTAGTCACTTGGAAGTGGTAGGAGTTGTTCTGTAATAAGAATTGCTGCTAGCCCTGGGTTTATTATTCCTTTCCTTGAAGGGAAAGAAGATTTCTTTTCAGAATGATCTAACCCGCCTTTTTGAACCAAATGTGTCTAAGCTACTTCTGCTGATAACTTGTCATAAGGAGGTCAGAGTCTCATTTGCTTGAACAAGCATTTAGATGATGAATGTGTATCTTCAAAATAATCCATTCAGTAAACTTCATGTAAAATGTCAAAACAAAACAAGATGTCAGTTGGCTTAGGACATATCACATTAATAAGAGCATATCTTATTTATGTGCTAGGCTCTCCTTCAATAGAAGCCATTTCTGTGGCTCAAAAGCCATCACAGGTATTAAATGTACATTCTCTGGCTCTTGAAATTCTTGAATTTTTTATGGGGATAATGACCTCCTGCTAACTTAGTGTTTCTACCTGATTTGACACGCTCTCGCTCGTAATGAACAATGAGAGACTTGGTCTAGGCCAGATTGATATGTTGTGGGGAAAAAAGAAGAGTGTGGAAGGGTGATGGCAGGAGTAATGTTTGCTCTGCTTGAGGGTGAGACCCCTACCATTTGCGAACTGCCCAGGACTCAACTATGAAAGAGCTGCATTCCTTCTGAACCCGTAGTCCTATAGAAGTAGGGTATAGGTGTTTGCTCTCATGGGCCTTCTCTTTAGATAATTGAATTGGAGACTGTTAGTAGGGTGTCACACTTGGTGAGATCTCAGTGAAGAGGTTCATCTTGGTCCATGTTGCAAAGCCTTTCTCCTTTCCAGACAGAGAGGATGAGATGGAAGGGTGATAACATGGAGACTTTGCTGTTTTGGGGAAAATGCTTTTTTCTGCTTCCACCTTCAAAAAGTTTAAATTTGAATTAGCAAATAATTGATTAAATAGTTACTTGCATGTGACTGCTTTAGGTGTTGAGTTTTTGTGAATTTTTTTTAATGCTTAGTCTAAAGTTCTAGATAGAAGCCAGACCCTGTTAAATAGAAGGCGGTAAGAATAATATTAATGTGGAACTAAGGTCTAAATTGAGCCATCTCAATTAATTACCATTACTACAAGAATTATTAAATTAATCTTTACTTTTTAACTCCTTTCTTATTTTACATCCTTCATTCACTCTGATGAGAGGGAGTTCTAAGTAATTTGTGTGCTATTTGCCATCTTTAGCCATGTGCAAGTTACTTTTCACCTCATTTCAGTTAGGGCTGTTCCAGTTCCATATTCTGAATGCGCATACATTTACATTTGGCTTATTTTAAATCTGTTTTTTTCTTATTCTCAGTCTGAAAGCTCCTGTGCCAATATTAAAGACAGTTTACTGTCAGAAATCAGCTACTGAGAGTAGCACAGATCCTGACTGACTGAAGTTGTCATGGCCTAAGGCAGTGCTAGTGTGATGCAGTGCAACTTTGTTATTGGGTTCTAAAAATAGTAACTATATGGGTATCTAGAGTTAGCAATTCAGGTGCTGTCTTAAAGAATGACTTCATTAGAAATGCCTGCCAGAGGGCCTTCACTCATTGCAATTTTGTCGTAAATTCACCTGTAAATGAAAAAGCACATGGTGCATTACACCGACCTGGAAGCACCTTATTTTTGTGTTTCCAGGTCTGTTACTTGCTATTCCTGTTCTTTTTGCTACTGGGGAATGACTGCTCTTGGCATGCTTGGCATGTTCTCTGTTCTGCCACTGCCTGAGTTCTGATGGAGGTCAAGAGCTACATTTGAAGTGCACTCAAATAGGAATATGTGTACTTTTAATATTCTAAATTGAGCTGCTGCTCGTTAATGACAAGGGTAGATCACTGTTTGCGTGACACTCTGTTTAATTGTGGTGCGAGCAGATGATTAAGCTGTTCTACTTGGGTACCCACTTCTCATGCACTCAAATAAGCCATAGATGCAGCGTGTCTCCTTGAAGAATCCTTGCCAGAGCTTGCTCAGCAATACAGACTTATTGCTTTCACCTTAACTACATTCATGCTCAGAATTAATGAAAGGAATGAAAGCTAAGAGACCTCATCACTCACCCATCTGCTCCTTTTTCTCTCCTGTCTTTGACCTTCTTCATCTCTTACAAGACAATTTGTGTTTGAGTTAGCTTGCACTCTCTATACAGGGTATGCTCTCTTCCTATCACAGTTAAGGAGATTCCTGTTCTTTGGGGAGATAGGGATCTTCTGGGTGGTACCTGGAAGAGTTGAAATTTCAGCTTTATCCAGTGCAATCAGAAACTATTTTGCTGTTTTTCTGTTTTGTGGTAAACTGGCATTATTTTATGCTAAAGTCACCTGAAATTGGCCAGGGCTTACAAAAGGCTCATACACGTCTTGTAGTAGCTGCTGACTCTCCTAGCCTTTTTTTTTTTAAAAAAAAAGTATTCTAGCTTTGAAAAAATCAAAAACAAAGGGAACATGGACCATTTGGACTATTTTAGGACTAATTGAGGTAGTAGACAGAATATTGAGGTAAGAGGTTTTAGAAAGAGATGTTGGATTAGGAGAGGCACTATAGTTTATTTCCTGTGGGATGAGATGATTACCGTGTCTGATCATCAGTGCTTCTTATAGCTGTTCAGTATTACTTATTTGCACAGTGGGTTTGCTGTGGTGCTCTTTTTTGACAGCTAAACTGCATTTATCCTCAAAGTATCTGCTCGGCATTTCTTTGTAGTGCTGATTCTGTCAGCGGTGCCCAAACTATTTCCCCAAAACAGACACTGTTCCTTGTTACAATGAGGTTTCTTATACTCCACCCATGGGACTCGCTCTCTGTGAAGCAGAAGAAGGTAGTTTAGGGTTGATAGGTCAGTTTGTCTGTCTCTCTCTCTGTGACACAGCCATTTCTAAGTTCTAATGGTGATGATTTGGAATTCCTCTCACAGTATGTGATATTCTTGTGGCCTGTCATACCAATTGCTAGTGACTATCAGGGTTAAATGTCTCAAAAATCTTGTTGAGTTTGAGGCTATAATTCTTGTTCTATTCTGTATATGCCTAAGGTAATGGTGGTGATAAAACATTTTAACGATAGCAACTATAGATACTGCAGTGGATTCTGATAGTGTTTCGGGACTTTTAGTCTTTAAGGCTTAATCTTTTCCCTTCTGTTTTTAACGTATGATTTTTTTTGTTTGTTTATTGCATCTTGATTATTGATGAGACATAGAGCAACTTCTTCACAGTATCACAAAAGGGAATTTTTAATTTTAATTCTCAATGTTACTACCCTTTCCTTGGTCTTAGGCATTTTGAAACTAAGGAGTCTTTTGTTCATGTGTGCATTTGTGTATACAAAGCCTGGCCGAGGGAGTCCAGTCTGGTCCCTCGGGCTCTCCAGGGAGACTGAGTGCCTATCACTGAGCTCTAAGGCTAAAAGCAAAACATGCTCATCATGCTATGGGCAGGTAGGAAAGAGGGTTTGTGTCTATTTTTGTTGCTTCAAAATACTTAGAGAATTATCCAAGTACTGTTGTGCTTAGTGGCCAGAATTGTACATAGATATTCATACAAACAGTGCTTCAGGACACGTATGTGTGTCTCCAGGATGACCTGACCACAGTCCACGTGCTTACGTTAGTTTATAGGTGAGTTTTCAGATTCTGTGTCATAATAGTTCTCTCTTGATAATACAGTATGTTAAGGAGATGGAATACAAGATTTTTCCACGTGGAGAAACACACACCCAGGAGAAGCAAGTCATGAAAGACCATAAATTTCTTTCTATTCAACCGTTTGAAATTGCAGTCATGTCTAACTCTTCTGCTTAAGTTTTCTTCTGCAAGATTTTACAAGAATTATTTCTGTTTGAATGCAAACTGTGATCACCACACCTAACATTCAAATAAAATAATACTTAAACTTAGGAAATGGAACAATCTATTTAGTGTGATTTCCTCAAATATACGTATTGTAGGTGTTACAGAATCAAGGTATTAGTAACAATCAAGAAGATCCTTTCCAGCAAAATTCCCTAAAAGCACACATCATTAGGCTTTTCTCCTGGATATCAGGAATGAACTGTTTTGAATATCTTCATATAAGGCAGTAAACATGTGCACAAGAGTGCACATGAGTGTTTGTGTGTGGAATGGTAGCAAAGGCAGATGCAGTGTGGTGTCAGCGTTCTGTGCAGGTCTGCAGCGTTCTAAGTGGGGAAGTTAACATGAACTCAGTGTTTTCTCTAAAAATATGATTTTTCCAATAAAAGCATAAAATATACTTTGCCGACCATCAGAACTGTATGGTAATATTATTATTGTATGATAAATTGTCATTTGCCTAAACTACTACAGTAGTATTTTTCTGCTTTTTTTTAACAAACTCAACTGTGTGAAGGACTACAAACAGCATTTCAAATTTGTGTTTTCAAAAATGAAAAAGAATCTTTTTTAGAATGATGGGTATTTCTGAATATTTCTAACTGTATACATGATAGTAGAACAAAAAGAATTCAAGTAAAAATATTTAATATATGTAATGAAAACTATAAACCGCAAAAATGTAGTTGTGAGTATTTTTCAATGCTTTAACATTATAGAATCATTTTTAAACAGAAATTAATTAAAATCTTAACAGAAGATATACATATATGGAGTATTTCCCCCCAGAAACCTGCATCAAGGCTTAGAATTTGGCCTTTCGTTTTTCTGTTAGTGGTGTGAGAGCATGGTTCACGTGGTGCTAACACCAAATTGATACTGTCAATTTGTAATGAATAATGGAAAAGCTGGCATGCCTGTTTCTGAAACTGCAGCTGTTGAGCAGACCCTCAGAATATTCTAATTCTTACAAGTGCTGTAGGGGAAATAATTTCCCATGGAGCTGGAGAAGCTGAGGTTTTATGCATGGTTTTTTGCTTGTCTGCTGCCTCTGTGTGAATCTGTTTGCTGACAGTGGTTAATATCTCACACTGAACTTTTTCACAGTAAATCTAAGTAGGAGTAAAAGTATAGTAAGAGAGTTGAAATGCAGTTGTTCAGGAGGGGTGCTGTTTGGTTTTTTTTCCTGTAGAGTCTCAGCAAGGCTTGTTTGTAATTTTACCTGAGACGATAACGTATGAAAAAGCCTGAATACCCAGACAGCTGCATGAATCTGTAGCAGTGATTCTTGCCATGAGCAAGTGATTAATTTTGACCTAGTTATCCATCGCCATGCTGAGTCCATTGGAAATTAATTGACAAGTCTTCACTAGGGTCCAAATCAATAGCTGTGTAATCAGTAGCCTAGCAGTTTTCTCTGAGGGTTTATTAAGGAAGGGGATTTTCTTCTGTGTTATTATATCCCATGCTCTGCTTGCCCTTCCAAGGACAGCAACCTACTGATTTTGGAAGTATAGCTGGCAGGAGTGTGAACTACATTCTCCTTTCCTAAGTAATAGGTAGCCAGTCCTGAATTGATGCCACATGAAAGAGCATTTGGTTCTCTGCGTCACAGACAAATGTGTGTCACTTAGAGAAAGGGGTAGCACATGGCAGGACTTGAAAGAATTTATAAGAATAAATAGTGAGGACTTTTTTCCTCTAATTCCTAAGTTTTAAACCGTCTTATTTATCAACAAAGTGAGTAAGTTTAGACTGATGCTATCTTAAATTGACATGATAATTTTCAGGTCTAAATAAGGAAAAATAAAGTAAATACTGTTAAGAAAAAGTCAGAATAGCCTCACAGCAACTCCAGAGACATTGAGGTTGCCCAGTGTATTGCCTTCCCTGTATTAAAGCAGAAGATGACCAGCCAACTAAAATTCTTTGAAATATTAATGTGGTTTTTTTTTTTTCTAATTAGGAAATCTATTTTGCTTTTCTTCTGTGGATTCAAAATCTGAAAACAATGCTATTTGCTAATATTGTCTACTGAAACCATTTTCATAGGAAGTTGCACACATTCTTTTTTTCTAATACTTCTTTAAAAAATCTGCTGGCTATGGTTTAATCATTACTATTTGGTGGTGTTCTCTTATGAAATCTGTCATAAATTATAGCAAGAACATTGCCAGATCTAAAATGCGTATTGTAGGGGAGGGGGAAGAGAGCTCCTCCTCCTGGACACAATACAATTATCACAGTGAGAGAGGGAGCAAAGCTGCCAGCCTTCTTTGGAGTTGGGGGTATAAGAGACAACTCTCCTGTGCTCCCACGCAGAGTCCTTCTAAATTCCTTTCTGTAATGTGAAAATAAAAGGAGCTTGCCTGCCTACTCCTGCACAGTCTGATAGACAAATATCCCGACAGTTTAAAGAACACCCGAGAAATATAAACTTGTGTGGTGCCCACTGTGTCTCTCCAGCATTTTCTATGGTGTGCGGTAAGGGATTTTCTTAAAACAACTTCCCCTAGAGCAAAAAAAAAAGGAAGACCTATCCCACTCTCCGTGAGTTATCTACATCCTCCCTCCTCTTCAGCTTACACTTCCTCTCTTCTGACTTATGTCTGCTCCAGGAGGGGAGGTGATGAGAGAAATCATATAATCTGCAGTGCTTTGCATGGCATTGTTTCCCTCTGGGCATTTTTGTGCTGTGTGGAACAAACATGTGACTTAACATCAAGATTCCCTTTATTGATTTTACATATTGCATGTTTTATAAAAAATGGGTGCAGTCAAGGGTATTGTGTGCCTACAGGGAATGTGCAGTTTCTTTGGATTCTGTACATCACTGAGTAGTTGAGTCCCAACCTACCAAATGTTTGCTGAGGCACTTGTTTAAGTTAGAGTGTGAAAAAGTAGCAAAGCTCTTTGAAATGCTGCAGTTTTACTTGTAGAGTCACACATAGTATTTTCACATTTTGATACACATCTTTGTGTTTGTAAGAATTGTCCTTTTGAAGAAGAGGAAAATAATGTTGCAAAGGAAGAGGACACTGAAAAAGAAATTTTGAATATGAGTTCTCAACTGCTGAATGCAATTTTGTTGTAGCATTTTGCTATTGGATTCCTGCACTGAGTTCATGGAGAGCAAGTAATCTTTAAAAAAAGGCAACATTAAAATTGTATTAACACAGAAATAGAATATTATAATATCTCAGAAACTGTAATTGTAATTCTAGGAATTTTACTCTAAATTATGAATAAAGTAGCAATAAAAGTACAGCCAGTTCAATTATTCACCTTGTTACTTAATTTAAAAAACTCATCTAAAACTAAAATATTGTAGAACCATCACAATTATTACATTCAGAGTACTTACGTATCCAGGCTTTCAGCAGTTAACAGAGAATTGAAGGGGAGTGAGTGAGAGCAGTGCAGTGAAAACCACTTTTATTTACATCATCCTGCAATATTTTCCAAGCATAAGGCTGTCACTAAAGCACAAGAGGCAGAAATTTTCACAATGGCAACTGATGTCTATCTCTGTGATTTCTGGGTTTTTATCTGTTTGTTTTTCCTTTAACTCTTAGAACCACATCACGGCCTTTGCAGAAGTCACATGATGTTGACGCTGATGTATATTCACTCCATTGGACTTCATCTCTTTTCACAGCCCACACATGATAATTGCAGTGTATCAAAAATAAGAAATTTTTAGAAGTCCTATTGCTGACTTGATTTTTACATCATTAAAATGATACCAACATTTTGAAGAATTCTTCAATATTAGAACGTCACTTTACTTTCTAGCAAAAATATTAACTGTTTACTTTTTGATGGAATGGGACGAACTGAGCACTAATTACTTTTATCTGACAATACCCTCTATTTGGCTTCTCATTGTTTTTAATGGTTCGTGTACCTATTCCAAGAGCACTTCATAATTTGATTTGACTTTGCTTTTTAAAATCTACATTTTTAATTCAGCATGAACTTGTTTCCATTTGAGGCAATTTCAGTGTATAAAAACTAGACGATTATTATGTTCTGTATGAAAATGCTGTTTGCACATTGTATTACGCTGTATTCCATGTAAGATATCATTCAAACGATATGTTATATGTAAGACTGGTGCTTCTGCTTTTCAAGAGAAAAAAATGCCAATTTTTACTGTAGTAAGTATTGTATCATAATTAAAAGTTTATTTATTTGGATATTTTCCTGACATAATTGTAGTTGAATTGTTGTTTTGTAGTTCTTGAATGTCTTGGATGATATATATGTATTTAGGTTAAAAGAAATGAAAATAGTATAGAAAGTTTGATCATTGATACATTCTTCATTACTAATGATATCCCCTGAAATGTTAAGGGCTCCATTCTTAGCTCAGCTTATCTAATGGGAAGCCATGCTGTTCATAAATCATTTAAACAAATTTATCAAGGAAGGCTGCATCTTCTCATATTTGTTGTATGCCCTGATAATGTGCTGGGAGAACCGGTGCTAAGGGAGGAAAGTCACTGGCTTAGTGAGAAATGTGCGTAGGAATTTTTACTCTCCATTTTCACATTGGAAAGTTCATGGAAAAAACCAAAATGGCTTCATTATTTTTCTTCAGCCTAAGTGACCAGAACAGGCTTACTCTTATATGAGACTTAACTCTCTACAAATCTTTCTGTCTCTGTTGGTGTTTAGGGCCATATTTTTGCAAAAAGATCCTCTGACAGTCTGTGCGGTGTTGACAAATTGATTTTTCTTCAACATCAGGCATTGTTGTCATATCTCTATTATTGCTGTGAATAATCAAATTGAGCCACCTTTTCAAAAGACAGCCTTGCTGATGCTTCATAATGAAATTGTCCTGTAAAAATTGAGCACCAAATGGATATGTTTATTGTAGATGCTGAATATGCTCTTAACATCTGCCAGAAAGTTTTCCTCTGGCAGCAGCTAGCACTGTGGACACATTGAGAATAGTAATTTTTAATGTGGGCTGTTGAACATTCTAGGCCATAAATTGTCCATAATTCAGTGTATTTTTTATGCATTGTTAGAAGATGTTTGAAGCGTAAGACTGTTGAATCAGGTATCTGTTTTCTATGATGAATTTTAATGCAGTCCTACATCGTCAACCAGGTAACTCCTGCTTTTTACTCTTTATTCTGACCTCTGCTTTCACTAGAATACAACTACCTAATAGTGCTTGGCAAACAGGGCAAGGCCAAGTCCTCTTTGAGTGCGATAGAGCATATCTCACAAAGTCATTATGCTAAGCTGAGAATTAGAGAATAAAAGAATACATCAGTGGGGAGAAAAGTCCTAGAATAGAGCCCTTAGCTACAACAATGTTACCTAAGTGATTGAAAATCCACCTTTATTAGACTACCAACTGTGTTTACAAAATTGTAGTAGGTCCAAAGTTTGTATCACCATGTTAGACACACTTATCCTAGGGTCCAAGATACTAATGATTACTCTGTGTGCGGATTTAAATGAAATCTTCACTCGTTTTTGCATGGTAGCAAACCTGCATTTTTTAATATCTGATTTATAAGATTACCAAGAGATTCTTTTATGTTAAAAGAGATGACTCTTTCTCAGTGTACTGTATATCATCAGCTTGTAACTAGTCTCCTTCTCTCTCAGGATCTTTCCCAGTCAAATATTTGGGTTAAATTTATCATATTATCTCTGTGAACCAGCAGTGAGAAAACAAAAAGAGAGACACTCTGCTGTATAATGTATTTTTAAATAAAATAATTTTTAATTCATACGTAGTGTATTTTTTTAAGATATATAATCTACATATATTTTGGTTGATAGTTTACATATAATGAAATGATGATTTTCAGTCAACTGCATTTGGTGATGTATTTTCACAATCGACCGTGAATCCCCACAGTTAACTAACTTCCCTTGGAGGTGGTTCTGGTGAAATTGAAAAGCAGGAGAGGAAGAGCTGTATTGTAGAAGACTCTGCAGCCAGTTGTTGAAGGACCGACCACGCTCCTATTCTACTTTGATTGATTTTCAGAAGTGGCGAGAATTTACCTCTGCCAGACCTGTACCTTTCCACTGCCCTGGACCTTGGGCTTTTGTTCCTCCATTCTGGACCTGAAAAGCTTTCAGTAGGAACAGTTTGACAAAAGTAAGTTGGTGTTTTCTGACTACAATGTCTTTTTGGTGGTTACTTTTAAAAAAAAAACTCTAATGAGGAGCCTGACAAACAAGCATCACCCCTCATTCAGGGAATATTCTGATGCAGAGTGGTTCCTAATAAAAACGCTGTGGTTGGACCATTGCAGTGGTTTTGAATGCATCTGGTTTTATAAGCCTTGTGGACCTTTTCTGTGTGTACTTCAGTGAAACAGCTCCTCTGTATAAATGAGATGTTTAAGAAGCATCTCTAATGCTGTATGCTGCTGTGTTCCTAAAAATGGAATTCGTAAGGCATATGGGGACACCAGCTGGGCTGGTATCCATACCATTTTAGATTCCCTTATATGTGTTCTGCTATTTGTTCATAATCATGAACTGCATAAGACATGCGGCAATAGCATCTGGGCTCACATCTCTTCAGCTTTTATAAATGTTCATTTTAACAATACGTATTGAAAGAGGATAATGTTGGTATTTTTTAGCTGCAATTTTCTTTCCTGTTTGCTGTTGCCTTCTAATTTTGTTGCTGTCCAATATCACAGTGAATGCGACAGTCCATTTGCACATTACGTTAGCAGGGAGCTTTTTATACTCTTCTGAAGTCTAATTTTGGTGTATCTGAGGCTTGCCGTGCAGAAAGCAGAGCGCACTATGTTTTAGAAACAGATAGCCAGAGTCTGTTTTAATCACAGAGTTCCCTGGCCATCTGCATAACCTTGGCCTTGGGGACACTCAGGAGCTTTTGCAGATAGGAGGGCGAGCAGACCTCCAAGCTCACCAGCCTTTCCTTTACATCAGCACTTTTAATCTCCTCTCAGGTACCTTTGAGAAATGGGACAAATCAGGCAAGATACCACATCCTCACATCGAAGTGTATTACAAGCATGCCTGCAGCTGAAACCAGTGGCTGCCCAGTTCTCACTTGGACAAATGGAAAGCTACATGAATGGGGGACCTATGGTGGCTTCAGCTCTTGGCCACCTTCTCCACTTTCTAGACCTTTTGGCTTTCGGTTACTTCCACAAAGAAAAGTAAAGGAAGACTTCACAGTCTTTGTGACCACTTGAATCTCCACTGCATGCCTAGGGTTGTACCAGCTTTACTCTTGATATTGACCACTGGAGACTTTCCATGAAAACACAGTATTGCATTCTTGTCATCCTCTCCTCTATAAGGGTAGCTGAAAAAAGCTCCTTAGAATTCCCAGGCATGACCTGATGTTCTGGGAAGAGGGAATGGTGAACATCTGAGAAATACTACTGTCAGGGTGGGAATTGGAAGCCCTAGTGTGACTGTGTGATAAGCCTGGTTCTTTCCTCAGCACTTGCTGAGTCGCCATGCCAACGTATGACTTTTAATAGGTTTGCTTTTGATACTAAACTACCTATATTTACCTCATCATGAAACCACTTCCAGCACAGAAGAATAGGTACTTTTTTGCCTCCTCAGTATTAGAGTTTGCTCTCTCTGTGTAGAGAATCCTAGGAAGCATTGCGTATCCTGTGTGAAACCTGTCCCCAGTGTCTGATGAACACACCCAGGAGAAACTGGTGGTAAGATAGGTGTCATTAAGGTTGGCTTCAGAGATGCTTAGGTCCCGATTACTTAAAAGATATTGTGATCTAGGCATGTTTGATCATCACTCTAGTTGGAAGCCGAGACTCTGACTACTTGTTTCTGAAGATGACGGTGACACCCAGTTCTCTGCCTATCATGTCCTTGAACTCAATTTCTTCCACTAAAGTTGTCACCTCTTGATTCTGCATTCTGCTGTGATATGTGATATTCATAAGGCATAAGGGGAGAGCAACTGAGTTCATCTGCAGACCATCTTAGATGCCCTTACATGTCTTCTACTCTTGGTCTGTGATCACTAGCTGTGTAAATCATTTGAAGTAAGTTAATCTATTGAATTAGGACAATTTAATTCTGAATAAAATATACACTCAATAGTTTTATATGATTCTAAGTAATCCATAGCAAATCCCTAGCTGTTTCAAATAAACCATCCTGAATTGTCCCCTGTGTGGACAAGTCCTAAAACTTTATTTTCCCAGAGGAGTTCTACTGTTGTAATATTTTCCCCAAGTGATTATAACCAGAACAGTGTGGCAGCTGGTTTCCTCAAGTGATCAGCAGAGTAATCATCACTTATTTGTTCAGCTGCTAGTGCCTTCATTAGTGGACTGGGTTCAGAGGACTGCTCTGAAAGTGATTAAGAGTGGTCACAATGGTAATCTCCAGTTGTGAAATCACTAAATAGTTTTTTTTTCTTTGAATATAGAGGCTTCAGTAGAAGCCCCAGTAAAGAGTTTCAGTCCCCTAAAACCAAATTCTTTGCACCAGTGTTCTCATCTGACAGCGTTCAGATCTAAATAAATAAAAATAAGAAACCAACCCCTTTTTCTGAACAAATCACCCCCTAAATACCTTGTAGCCTTGCTGGTAGTTTTTAATGTGGTTCTGAATGTGACATCTTGAGTTGTGAATGCCTAGGATTGTTTGGAAGTAGGCAAATAACCCTGAAAAAGAGAATAATAATGAGCGACTAAAAGAAAAACTGAAGAGCTACAAAATGAGAAGGGAATGATTTTTAGAAGCAGAAAAAATACCTTCTTACACTCTTTAGAAAATGTGCGATTTCGTGGTCAGTCTGGTATATTTCTCTAAGCTAAAATATCGATACCTTAGTGGATGGCATTTCTGCATTTTTTAAATACTGCAGTAGAAGATAACTGCTTTTCTTAGACTGCTGTTTCTGCTAAGAATTCATCTGCTGTTTCATGCTCTTTTCCTACTGTTGCTTAAGGAAGCAGCTACTGTTCCTTCCTTAGCAACCTCTATTTGTACAGCAGCAACTGACAACTTAAAGATATTCTATTGAAATATTCTAAAAATAAGTCTGACGTGATGAGAGTGAAATGCTTATTTAGGAAAACAAAAGAATAGCCCCTTTGGCTCTTCTTGAAAAGAAGCATCTTGAAGTTAATCCTAGTAGGAAACACCAGGAGTAGATCAAGACCTTTTGGCAATACTTTGCATTGTTGACAAGACAAGGTTATGGATTTTTTTTTAAGATTAATACCTAGGGATTTTTTTGTGAGCAATTAGAGAAAACAACAACCTTGGAGCTTATAGTCTTCCAGAAAGAAACAGAGAATGTCCTTGGTTTTGTATGATATTTATTCCATGGAGTCACACTCAAAGACAATGAATACCAGTGCAGAAGAGGAGAAACGGAAAGACTAAACAAGCTGCATATTGTCAAGGGAGAGAGAGAGCTTTCCCACACTGTCTTTTTAGGAAAGAAACCAAGTAAGTAGGGACTTGATGTCAGCTGATCATGTGAGAGAGTTCTGTCATCCTCGGTCTCCTATGGGAATGTTGTCTGCTTATAATGTATACATTCCAATCAATTGCCATTTTGCCTAAAAGAATAGATAATTACATGATGTTTGATCTTTGTCAGATTAAGAGAAGTAGGTGCTCCCGTGGCACTGGATACTATGCTGCTGCTTATTTGCTGCCTGATGACCTGTCTTCCCTGCATATCTAAAGTAAAAGGCTGCATTCCACATTTTTGGGTGAATAAAGTGGAATTTTTCTTCAGGAATCTGAGAATCTGAGTACAGACGTTAAGAAAATCTCTCTCATACATGCAATTTCTTCTGCAAATCTGGATTGTAAACTCACTTCTACCTGTATATACTGCTATAAACGTGAAACAAAAAGCTTCTCGTAGTTGAGGGGAAGCATCATCTCTACAGGCTCAATGGAAGAGCCAGCTTCTATAAGTTTTGAGCACTGCGGTGGGAGATACCACAAGGTTTGTGTCACCTACAAGGCTCTCTATGGCCTGCTTGATCTCAAGTGTGTGATTTGATTTCCACATATACTACTCACTGCACTATAGTTGTGATTTCAGTTGGAAGGAAGATTGCTGAGAAACATACATATCAACACGAAAGAGAGCAGTACTAAACTTCCCTTTTCATCCTCACTGGCCTTCAGTATACCTGCTGCTTTTATTATATGGCTCTGTGCTCTGTCTTCACTTCTTCACTCTGCTTTTGGCATTTGTCTTTCTAATTAGATGTTACATATTGCTGTGTCATATTGTGTAATAGCCAGCAAGTGTAGTTGGACTTCAGCCTTTGCCAGCATATAATGCATTTTTGAGATGTAGATATGAATACAAAAGTAGAAAAACGTGGTGGGACACCAATTACTTTAAAGGTTGTAGAGCAATGGCAGAAAATGAGATTACTTCAGAAAAATTGGAGGTGTAAGGGAAATTTGATAACAAATGTGAATGAGATAATCTAAGCTAAAGGCTTAAACCTGAATACAAGTGGAATTTCAAAGGATATTATGTGCAGTGACTTTATAGAGAGTGACTGAGAATTTCCTGTACAGCTGGTAAAGCAAACAGATCATACTAGATTAATTCCTGAAACTGCAGATCCTACAAAGAGTGATTTGACAGTCATATTTACAGGCACAAATATGCCTGAATTTGTGACAAGTCACAAATTAATGGGAAAGCAAAGATGTGCAAGGTTGTATGTATCATGCCTTCTGCAATATAGCAGAAAAGAAAATTGGTCAAGAAAGGACTAGATACTGCTCTTGTCTATTCTGGTTTGTGTAACTCTGAGTGGGAGTCAGGGGACTTGTTCCAGATTTAAATAAGAGACGTAGCATAGGGTGGGAGGGGTGGTTTCGTATCCTTTTATCATTTACAAATTAGACCATATGTTTGTTAATTATTTCAAATACATGTGGTATTTGGGAGCAGCACTCCTGATAAGTTAATTGCCCTTTCCTAAGCAAGCTTCTTATGTGGAGCTACTTCAAAAAAAATCACAAACGATGTACAGGAAACGACAAGAAAATTCCAATCATCATCACTCTGCTTTAGCTACCTTGTGCCATCCTGCTTTGAGAGATACCCTTTCTAAAACTCTTACCCACCCCGATCAGGCTTTGAATTAGATCTTAAATGTAGGGTACCCAATGCAAATCTAGCACCTCCTCTCCTACACATTTCTCCTCTGCTCACAGTGCCACTCCAGCCTGCACTCACAGACCATTAGCAAGTCTTCAAACACAGCTTTTGCATTAGCTGTGATTTGAGGACAGGAGAGCTGCGGCTTCCCCTGTCACTGCTGTTCTGCAGCTAGAGCTGAGATATACAGCCATGCTCCCTCCTACTGGGGTAAAAGGATGCCAAATGTCTTCAGGAGGACAGCATACTGTGGAAAACCAGGCCATGGTGTTAGATGCTGATGAATATTGGCACATTTGTGTTGTTATGTTTGTACTGTTGTTTCTGACCGACCTAGGTGTGACAGGATGCTGCAAGCTCACACAGATCAGTGGTTAGCCCTGGAATAGGGAAAGGCTCTTTCACCTGCCAGATGGGAAGTGGAATTACCTTGTGAATTTGTCAGCTGTTTCTCCCAGAATCTTTAAGATGTCCTGGCATAGCCATTTTCCAGGCTTTCAGTTCATCATCCTTTTATACATGAGGATGAGAAAGATGTGATTTCCATTCATTCTCTGTAACAGATGCTGTCTTTTTTTTTCATATGCCAGTTTCTTATTCTTGATTACTTTACATTTTGAACTTATTCACTCTTCCATATTGGTCTTTTATTGCTCTTATTTCCAGATGGCATAAAGAGCTTACAGCATACATCAATCTAGCTTTAAAAATTTTCCATTTCCCTTCAGTGCCATTCCTCTCTGCTGAGTTTTACATTTCAGCAGTGTTTTAAGCGTGTCATCTTCCTTATTGTTTGGTGTTGACATGCAGTTTAGCATTTGGCTTAGACTATATCATAGACGAGATGGAAAGTGCAAGGCAAAGCTATCTAACATCAGGCTACTGTCTCCCTGTGGCAGTTGTGGAAATAAAAAGTTCTGCCATTTTGTGCATTGGACACGAGTGCTAGTTTGAGTGCAGAGATAACAGGCAAGGAGAAATGCAGACTTTCCAAAGGCAGAGAAAGAACTCCTGTTCTCATGCCTCTCCTGACACAGTCACTCAAGAAACTGAGGGAGTTCTGTCACAGGCAGGTGTGGTCCTTTTGGAGCCCTGTACTTGTGTTTGGTGCTGTTAGCACAAAAGAGCTGTATTTTGTGGTTTCGCTCATACACTTTTGTTTCTGTATCAGCAGGGTCCAAGTGAATCAAATAATGCTAGAAATGCACAGGCTCCCTGACATTCTTTTATTTTCTGTTGTCTACTTCTTCATGCAAGCATGCAATATGCTGACACGTCAGTGCAAGCATCGCCTCATCTGTTTTCACATCCTTCACATGTGACTGACCATGTTTTTGCCAAGGAAGCAGCACAATATTCACTCTTTCCTCATCTTCTTCCCTTCCTTTGGTAACTCCCCCAGTACTGTTAGTCACTTTGACTTTGGTTCTATTTTAGCAAAGACCAATATGCAACAGAAGTAGCACTGTTTATGACTGTATTTGCTTTCTTACTACATATCTGGCTACAAGTGTGATGTGATTTTTATCTATTAGACTGCAGATTCTTTACACTATGAATTGTCTGTATCTGGGTCTGCAAGGCACCTCATAAAATGGAGCTTTCATCCCAAATAAGACCTTTAAGTGTCATCCATAGCCTTCTACAGACACTTTTATATTTCTTGGAGGCATCTGGGGTCTCACTGCTGAGAGCATGGTGTCTGCAGAACTGAAATGGTGGACGTAGAACTGAGATGCTTCAGCCAGCCTGTGAACATGAAAGAATAGGCCAGGATAGATAAGCATCTTTTATGCTGTTGAACTGTGCTGCTACTGACCTAAAATTGAGATTACCGTGAAAGAGGGAAGGCATGAAAACAACAATAAAAAAAAAGGAGAGAGAAAGAAATTTAGCTAAAGATTTTAAGAGCTATTTAGATAGTAAGATTCTGAAGAAAAGTTGCTTACTGGAGTAGTTACGCATATCAGATGACAAAATACAAAAAGAATCTCCATGGAATAGGGAGTTTCCCAAATATTTTATCGAAGAAACTATGTGAACATGAAGAAATGTAAATAGATTTCTGCCTTTTATCTGAGACTAAGCCTTTTGCTGTGCCATCCTATGCAGGAAATTGCAGTCTATGATCAGTGTGCAAAAGTATAAATTGACTGTATTTACAGACTATATTTATGTAACAGGGATTTGTCTTCTGACCTGCTGTTCCTTGAATGGAGCTCATCATGATCACTATGCGCAATCAAGTGGAGTTTTGCTGAATATGGTTGTGCAGCCAGAACTTCTGATATCAGCTGGATAAAAAGCAGCTGAGGAGCTGGAGGTGATGGCTTCTGACTCCATTATTCGCCAATTCCCTTATCAAACACCCATGCTCCTACAAAGAGGGATTATAACCAAATCACTCAATTTACAACCTTAGCAATAGAAACTGCCACTCTAATAGCATTATGGTTTCTAATTAGAGCAGCTGGGAGGCTTCTAGATAAACAAAAAGGCAATTTAGAGGCAGTTGACTCTAGGTATCAGAGCCCAGTGTTTCTCACTGGTCATTTATTTCTGGAGAGGTTTAGGTGAAGGATTTGTCAGGCAGAAGCTGATGGGGCATGAGGAAAGTAGTTCTACAGCTGTGCAATTGTTAACTCAGCAATTTGAGTAACGATTTAGGGCTCCACTTATCAGATGAGGTACTCTGCCTTACAGGACTCTCTAGTTATATAAAAGTGCTATATTAGAATTCACACTTGTCATCTATTCAAGTAATTGGTCATTGTCTCTAAAAGCAAAATCATGGCAAGCGACCGTTTTTCGTCCTAGTAGAGTCACCTGCTCCCAGCTACACTTGTCCAGCCCAGACATATTTGCGAAGCACTTAGGAAACTCCTGAGAAGGCAAGTGTCCATTTTAACAAACTGAGTTTTAATTTTTTTTTCTCTATAATAGTTGTGTTGTGCATCTTTTAGTACCTCACCTCAGAGTTAGTCTAATGAACCAAACCTTGGGGAGTGGAAGTGCAAGATGCTGCCAACGGAAGACCTTGTCTTGAGCTAGCAGAGAAGTAAAACCTTAAGAATTAGGGGAAGACAGTAAAAATTACTGGTGACACACTGAACTTTATTGAAACATTAAAAACTAATGATTTTCCTCTTTCTATTGTTTTACTATGTACTCCTATGGCAAAGAGTAAACATAGAGGAAATACTTAAAGCTATATTTCCTCGAAACAAAAATGTAATTTAATAGTTATTTTATTTTCCTGTGTTTTTATTTCTTTCACCTGGAATAATCTTGAAACAATTGGAAAAAACCTCTAATATATGCCTGATTATAAGAGGCTTAAAAAAAATATAAAAACAGCAGGTGATTTTGGCTTCCTGGATGTTGACAAATGTGGTCACCCAAGTAACTAGAACACATTGCAGTTTCACTACTTTTACAGTCAGAACAGCCAATTTCATTTTTATGCATTAGTTTTGATAGAAAAGAGCCTGGTCCCTTGGCTGGTCTTCCCTGACTCTAATTAAAAACTGCTGATCGCCCTGGGGAATCCACTCCTCAGGAAAGTTGCTCTTTTCAGCAGCAGAGAAGCAGCTGTTAGAAGTGAGTGGTGCTCTTGTTTCCATATCTTTGTTCTCCTGGTCTTCATGTCTCTGGTAGTATCAGAGAAGCAAGACATTTCAGAGAACAGCAAAAACTAAGATCTCAGCACATCTTTGTCTTTTGCTGTTCTTCAAAAATGGTATTCTAAAGGTCACCCTTGGTGCAGATATAAATGTGTAGCTATGTCTTATTTCCTTTTCTAAATGGAGTTTATTCTGAGTTGTAGTCCAAGATCTTAACGATTTTGATGAGGAGATCTGTAGTACATTTTGTATTCTGGCCAGCTTCCAAGAATATTCTGCCTGGCTTAATTTACTCAGTGCTGCCAACAGACTGGTACAATTTGGACTCCCTGTTCTTCAGTTTCGTATAGTGTTGCTGTGCACCACTAAAACAGCCAATCCAAGGTAGTCACTAGGCAAAAACGGTAGTGGCTAAAGAGACTGGCTGTCCTAGAGCCAGGCACTCAGTACCCAGTGATGCAGTGCTGGATGCTGGTCTGGGCTAACTGGATGAGGAGATATTGTTACCAAGGTCCTTGGACAACTTTCACAAGAATGATTGATAGATGCATAAACTGTGTCCAGACTGTTTTTTGAACATGAAATTTGCCTCATGTTTACTCTGTTTGGAAATGATTTCATGAACAGTGAAGGAGAACCATGAGGAGAAATATCATAAGGAACGCTCCATCTGTGGGCAAGGAGAGCCATAAATTCATTTTGAAGGGCAGCGAGTAGCTTACCATGTTTCATATTTGCATATTCTGTAGCCTACTTAGCAGTGCCTTTCAGCGTTGGGTGGAAGTCTGTAACAGAGACTGGTGGCTACGATTTCTCACATTTTGGTTTCTGTCTTACTATAGAAAATTGAATTAACTTAAGGATAACGAAATAAATGCATGAAACACATATTATTGTAAAGTGCGAAAGCCCAAGGGGAAGAGATAGGGAGTACAGAACTGGGAATATGTAAAGTGTGTTTTAAGCAGGACGTTCAGTATGGAAAGCACTGAAATATACTAATGAGTAGCCTGTGCTTTAAAATTCATTCTTCGTAGAAAAATCACATTCTCATTTTTATTTTGTATGGATTCATTCTTTATTATTCTGTAAATTCAAAGAAGTTCTCTAAATGCTTATTAGAAGTTATGTTATTTCTAAAAGTGTATGATTTTATTTGACAGCTATTTTTATACTGATGAATCTCTTCTTGATTACTGTTATCTTGTATTTAGGCCTGAACAAACGCTGGCAGAAGTAACTTAGTAAAGCTACAGATGACTTGGGCTTTTCCAAACTGTTGGAAATTTTAGGAATTTTACCTTTCTATGCCCTTGGGATGAAGTTTTAAAAAGCATTTTAACTTTCAAATGTTAGTATTTTTTCAAAGGTATTAACTGGCGATATCTACATGAATGTGTGTGTGTCTGGATGAAGCAGTCTAATATTAGGCGGAGTGCTTCGATTTGGGCTTAATGTACTGTCAGTTATGAGTTGATGCTAGAATGACCCTACAAGGGTCAGTTTGGAAGCTGTAGTTTTTTTGGCTCTGTGCAGAGAAGTATGATTGCATAGGATGCTGAGCTGTGGAAATATATTGCTGTGGGACAGACACAGCAAAGGACTTCCAAGACACACTGAGGATCTCAACTTGAGATTTTGGATTTGTCCCAAGCTCTTGGTGAGCTCATTGGACACAGCCAGCGGGCACTGAAAGCAATGAGTGCTTTATCGCTTACTTAGCAGGGGCAGAGGCGGCCCAAACAATCCATGCAGAACAGATCAGCCTGGCAAGATTCCCAGGAATGAAAAGTATAAAAGCAGAGATTATATCTCATTCCAGCAGGGTGGTGGAAAAGGCAAGCCATGAGTTCACCCTTCTAGCGTGCACCTGGAGCACAGACATGGCAAGAAGTGCTCTTCCACATGGAGTGGCCTTGCTTCTTCCTCCTGGGGCATTTGTGTGCCCAGCGAGCTCCGGCTCAGACATAGAGTAGGCTCTGCAGGGGCCAAGAAAAGGTGCTAATGTTCTCTAGCTGACTGATTTGATAAAGAGTCTGTAGATATTGAATGTCAAATGCTTTAGCTTGCAGGGGGAGCTCAGTGTATTAACTTTTGGGTGCCTTTGAAAAGCACAGTCTGTGCTATTCATTTGAGAATTTAAGTGGGAGATTCGTGGATTCTAAAGAGCCTTTTCTTTAAATCATAGTTCCTGGATTTTTAAAATCTTTAAAGCCCAATATTGGAATATTTCTTCTGAAGCAAAGAAATCTTCATTTTGTCTTTACTGTGTATTGAGAGATGACCTATGCTTACAGGGCAGCAGGGAAGAGCTCTGCAAAGTTCAAGCTTGGAAACCTAGTTGTGCGGCATAACAGCCATCAAGCACTTAGCAAATGTTATTTATTAATATTTCTTTGAATAAACTAGAAAGAAAACAACGCAAGGATTAATTTGGCAATACCCGTAATGTTGAGTCAAAACCTCCAGTTTAGATGGACATCTTTTGGAAGGAGAAGAGATAAGAAAAAGTTTAGGGGGAAGAATTGTTGTTTGACAGGTAGGCTGAGAGCTGGAAGTTTTGGTTTTTAACTGATTATCTGTGGAAACGTGGGTAAGTCACTGAGAATTGAAAGCCTGTGAGTCATCCCACAGCCAATGAACAAGGATCTAAGACGAGTTACTGGAGGATGGTGGCTCTTCAGCAGACACGGAGCCCTCTATGCTTTAATTGCTATTGCAATTATCCATTGCAGCATGGATAATCATTCATGTTTTACCAGTGGCAATAATTTTTCTTAGCGGTGAAACAGAGCAATGGCTCCTATGTGCAGGAATGGTGACTTTCAGCGCTGGGTTGGTAACTCTCATCATGTTGCTGAGAAGTTATTATTTAACCTGCTTCAGAGCACAAACTGGATTTTGACTTTCCTGCCAGCTTCCCATGTGTTGTCTTATGTGCCAGCATGCAGTCTTCAAATAGAAAAAAAATAATAAATTGTGTTTATGACATATTATGGCATTTCCATCATTCCATTGCTGAATAATAGTCCCATGTTACAGAAAAATCTGTGTGCTTGCATTTAAGCATGAGAATGTTTCTCTGATATTCAAGAGTTCATTTGAAAATGAAATTTTACAGCCCTCACCGCCATTCATTCATAGGCTCCAGCAAGCTTTTATTAAAGATACTTTCTAAAGTATTTGTGCTAATTTATGCTTCTTTGTCCAAACAATTGAACATTTTATTTAATTTAGAGAAGCCTACAATGTTTAAACTATAAATAAACAAATCATGCAAAACCTGAACATTTTCTGTAATGCAGTTGTTATAATACAGTTCCTTCTGAGATCAGGGGTAGATCCTAAATATAATATAATTTTTGTTATTTTTTCAGGTAATGAACTAACCTCTATAAACTTTATTAAAATAATTTAACTACAGAGTTATTCTGATTATTCTTTTCTGGTTTCTATGCAACCTGCCTACTGTTCTGTAATATAATATCCATAATACATGATATTTTTATTTTATTTGGAAATGTGTACACATTTAAAATAATGGAAGAACAGTTCTCCAGCACTCATCAACGATTCAGTGGTGCTCCAAAGTGTACTTGCAATTCAGGTGTCTTAATATCATCTGCAGCTATTATAATGGTGTATTGTACATCTGCAGACTGAGATCACTTGGAAATAAAAATGAGATTTAAAATACTTCTGAGTAGTAAATAGGAAACAAATTATGTTCTTCATGCTCTTAACTGCAGGTACTTTTTCCTTTTACAGGTTATTTCCAAACACCTCAGGGCTTACCTGGTAGTTTATAGATAATAATATCCGATTAAACTATATAGTTTTCCTCCACATATCACCTCCCTGGAACAGTCTGGTGAGTGAGGAACCAAACAGGGCATGGAGGGGTTTTGCTTTTATTGACTCAGTGTCAATAAATTCGCTCAGGTACCAAATTGCTGCCATCAATAATATTTTTTTTCATTTCTCCCTTCAGGAGTTAGAAAACAAAATTCACTTTTTAAGGAGGCTGGGAAAAGAAAGAACCTTATGTGCAAGAAATGAGATGCGTAAATTATCCTTATTCAATCACGCACCTTGCACACTTTTTATAGCTATTTTCAGTGTATTAGTAAGTATTTATTGTAATGATATTTGTGACACTTGTGAGTATCGTGTACTGTACATAATCACTTCTAAATATGTCCGCAGTGCACCCTCTACATCCACAGGTGTTAGTACACATTTCTGTCTTCTCTATAAAGGTCATTTTGGTCTTCTGATAGTTAATTTTCCATGCTGGCAATTTCCCTTTGCCTCCCCTTCCCTCTGGTGGACTTTGGAAGCAGCCGTATGCCATGGCTTGAGCTGTCAGCCATCCCCTTGCCCTGTCACAACAGTGCAAGAAGTGCCATTCAAAGGACATGCTCCAGCTGCTCTTTGAGGCTTGGAGCAGTCCTGGCATCAGCGCTTTTAAAGGAGTTGTTGTTTCAGCAGGAATTGTGGCCCCCACAGTGTTCATTAGACATTTCATTAGGAAGAACTTAAATACTGTGTTACGGAAGTCACATTCTGTTGGGAAGAAAGATGGTTTAGAAAAGTTTCTAATGGAATTGCAAGTTGAGGTTCACCCTTTTCATTTCTGAACTTGGAGCTGGGCTCTTCATAGCTGCCACTCCCCTTTGTGTGCATTTCAGGACAAACATCTTTGCTCTCTGAGCCTTTTCTCACTAGGGGCTTATTTTGATGTTCAGCATGCTGCAGGGGGCTTGGCACTTTACATGTTTTCTACTAACTGCATCTCTTCTAGACAGCTTAGACAGTGCTGTTGGAATATATTTTTTCCTCATGAGCAGCAGCATCTTCTACATCCTTGATTCCTGACAGATGAACAGTCAGGTACATCAGACATTCTAACCCATGGCTGTACACAGTGCATTGGCTGATGCTGGAACTTGGCCTAAAGGGGAAACAGAAAGCCCAGGACTGTGTTGAAGCAGCGAATACCCCAGTGTTAAAGCCAGACTTTTAGCAGCACCATGCTCAGTTTCACTGCTGTAGTATGACTGGTTTACCTGTCTTTTAATGTTTGTGCCTTGTTCAACGAATGAGGCTATTAAAAAAAAAAAATCATCCATATTAGGGTGTTTGGGCTTTGCTTCAAGGAAACAGAAGCAAAATATTTCATTGAAAAAATGGAAAAAAATATGTGTTGAGTAGTAATAATTTAATGAAATAGACATTTTATTCCAAAAGAAGCCAGAATCTTAGAAGTCTTTTTCCAACCTTAATAATTCTATGATTCTGTTATTCTATGAATCCAGTTTGGTGTGGCAGCAAGTAAAAGGAGCTGGGGTGAAAGTAAGCAAGTGAGGAAATGAGGAGCTCCAGGTCCTCAGGAGCTGTTATTATGTATACCAAGGAGACAAGCTTAAAACTGATGACCTTTTAAATTAACTCCAGGTATCTATTACCAGAGGGTTTTGCTGAAGCTAAGAGCTTAGTAGGATTCAGAAAAAAAACAAATTAATTGTATAGATAATGAAAATGTTCATGATTATTGTAGATAGAATTTCAAACTATTTACAATATAATTAAACTGTTAGGCCAAGGAAGCAATCTTAGTCTTGAAGAGAGGACTTCTGTAAGACTGTTATTTCATATTTGCTCTTACCCAACCTCTTCTGAAAAATCTGATACCTACCAGAGACCGCATACTAAACTAAGCAGATCTCAGACTAGTCTACACAAATCCTTTCAGCTATTTGATATTTGTTGATTGGCTACAAATGACAATAAAACTGTTTTGAACAGTTTGAACTGTTCAGATAGGAAGTGATCAAATTTGTAATGTGCCATTTTCTCTGCTTTCTGCCTGGCTAAATATACAAACACTTCAGAAAGACATGCCCTCGATTTGATTTATTTTGTCAGAGTGGTTTTGATTAGTAATAAAATACAAGGTGAATTCTCATTGTAACATGGTAATAATGATGCAAGCTTGACAAACATGATTTGTGTAGCTAGCAAATAGTGTGTAGATCATAAACAGCTAAGGAAAATAACATAAATCATAGCAGTTTAAGGAGTAGATGTTGGAGTTATGGTACCCTTCTCCCTGACTTTTGTGACTTGATGAGACACAGTTGCTGTACATGTAGCAACAAGGCATGAAATGCCACACAATTTCTATTTAGGAAATAATTAAAGTATTAATTTAAGTATGACAAGTCAGGAACAAACCTGTAAAGAAGTTGGATGTGGACATCATCTGATCTTTCTATAGTATCACATTCAACATTAGTTTGATTTACTAGTCCTTTGAGTATATTGCAAAACCCATCTTTTATCTCTGTCCACTGGGATAAGCAAGTGTAAGAGTGGACTGTAGGCTTGACATGGACTTCTTTGAATTACTTTGAACTTTTTTTTTGTTTAGCGTTGTTACTCTTCAAGGTTTAATTTCTTTGCCAGAGTTCCTCCCAATATTTAAAACTATGGAAAACTTCAATAGCAGTGTGAACAGTATTGAATATTAAAGAAGTTACAATACAGAGAATAGATATTATTTGTCGCAGTGCTAAACACAGAGAGGCAATAATGATTCTATAGTTTACAAGAATGTGAATTACCAAAAAGAAACGTATTGAGATTGTGGTGTAGTTGGTGAAAACGTCGTTTCTAGCAGTTGCTAGAAGTCTGCTATACTCTTAATATTCTTTGTAGTGGTTTAGTTTAAGTTGTATAATATTTATGCTTGCTTTGTGGAAAGAGACTGCATCAATTTTTATATTGATCTGCATTTTACTCAGGGGTTTGACTGCACCAGGATCTGATGCTTTTCCAATAATTCATAAATGAAAATTAACAAACTGCAGTAAATCTGATTAACCTTGAACTTAGTTTTAGGAGGATCAGTAGTATTTCAATAAAATAAATACATTGTTTTCGCTTCCACTGGGGTTTTTAATTTGGAAAGATGCAGGTATCTGAATACACTGTGTGTGAACTGAGCAAGTCTGACTCTAACATTTTAGGCTTATTTTATTTCAAATAGTTTGCCACGAGCCCCAAGAGGGTGATGTTTTGGGGCAAGCTACTCTAATTCCTATGGGTTATCATTTTTATGTGGTTAATTATATGTACAGTTACAAGCTTAAGGATTTCTGTTCCTTTCAGCAAAGATTCATCAATGCATGAAATTGTACAAAATGCCCTGGATTTTCATACATGAGATTTCCTTAGTTACTCACTGCATTTCAAAAACCTTCCTCACTTGTATTTCCCTTTGTAATTGTCTTTGCTATAGGAAAATTAGTGTGTTCAAAGGCAGTCGTTTAATTTTGATAACATCGGAGCTGTAATATTTTTGTTTCCTTGTGATCAGATCTGTCTGTTTCTCGTAGGCTTTCGACAAAGTACATTCCCATGACAAATGCCACAGGCTGCAGAATTCTTGATGTAAAGATGTTGCCCTGATTAAGAGACAGGCAGCCAGCAAATTAGAAATGCTGATCCTCAGATGCCAAGCTGGAACTTTGATTAGTCACTAGCAATAAATATAGAAGTCATATCAAAATATCTTCATCACTCATAGACAAATACTATGTGTCATGCCTGTCTCTTTAGCAGTGATCTCTCCTGTTCTCTGCAAGAATGACCAACAGCCAAATATAGCACAGTGGCAGCAAGCAGTAAAGAGTGGTCCATTAAATACTATACCAATTATATAAGAATAAAGAACATAAAATAATAGATAGTACCTTGGTAGACAGCAGTAGCTGCAGCTTACCTAGGCCAGTCTGTTGTCTCTCAAGTGTGTACTATTTCATAATGGATAATCTAGTGTATGTGGCTTCTCCAGAGCCCCATTCAGCTGTGGAATCTCTCTCAATGGGGTGCACAGGCAAATATCAGCATATTTTTCAGATGTTTTGCAAGTGATCTCATTGCTACCAGACCCACAGATGGTGTCTGGGGGCATGCCAGGTGGGAGCTGCGGCTCCAGGCTTCCCCTAGCACTGCCTAGGCTGGAGCACGAGGTGTTCCCACATGGAAAGCTGAGTAATGTTCATAGGAAGAGGCTTTAAAATGCCAAACTACAAAGTAACCATCCACCCTGAGCCCTCTGGGAAATATGCCTGTGTCTGGTGCAGGTCTGTACTGATGCAGGGAGTCTTACAGAGCCTTGCAGGGCCAAACACATCTAAGCAGCCCCGCAGACAGGAGATCGCCAAGGTGTGAGGTCTGTAATGGCTGTGCCAAGATGTCATTTTAAATGGACTGTAGCCCCCTTTGAGTTGAAGTGCTGTAGCATGGAAAGCTGTAACCTGGAGTATAGTGGCAGTGAGTGGTTGTGCTGGCAAAGAGGGATGATAGACTGCCTAAATTTTGATGCCGTAATAATCCCTATAAGTAAAAACGAGTTGTTGATCATTGCAATTATATAAAGATTAAGTAATTTTTTTTCAGTGTTGTTCAGCTATTTTTACAACTGAGTTTTAACAGTGATAACAATGTGAAAAAATCAGTAGTATTCTGAACAAAATATAATTTCATAAGGGATCTATTTTATAGTTTAATTTTATTCCTCAACTGCTTGATTTACTTTCCAGTTAGTAGTAAATCCATCATGTATGCAAACAGCAAGTACTGTAAATTTCGAGGCGAGAGAGGAAAAAAGAAAGGAATCCACATCATCCACATAAATAATGAAGTTGAAGCCCTGGTTTAAATTCAAAGCTCAATTCAGCCTTAACTGTAGAGCTGCAGCTGGCACCTCATAACATAACACTTAAGTGGCCTATGGAGCTTATCCTCAATGTCCACAAAAAAAGTTATAAACTTTCTTTAGGGCTTTGCTTCTGCTCCAATGCCTGCCCATGACTTTAGATCTTCTGCAGACTTCACAATAGCCTTGTGTTTCCCTGGCTGTGCAGAAAGTTCGATAGCAAACCTGCAAACATCCTACATATTTAGCTCTTTGCAGCTGTGCAAACAGCACAATGCATTTTCAATATTCTACTTTAAACATGCACATGGATAATTGAACTTCAAAGCAACAGCTCTGCTAATTCTTTTATGAAGATGCAAATTACTAGTGTGACTTCTCACCAGACTGGGAGCTTAATGGAACAATCAGTCTGATCTAAATCCACCCCAAAGGCATCAGCACAGTCGGGGGTATTTCTGTGAGTCTAATCCATACTTCACTCTGGCAGGGTGCAAAACTAATAGTAGCCTGGAGTTAGCAAAGTTTTCACATTCAAATCCCAACACTCAAGTTATCTCCCCTTATAACGTACATTATTTCAGGAACAAGGGCCCTGATTCTGGTATTATTTGCAGGGATCAAGCATGAAGATAAAAGTTTGTCCAGGAAAAAACCCAATTCAATGTCTTGTCAAAGGTTTAGTATGGAAAGATGGAGTATTTGTTAAATTCAGTGTCTTGTCTTTCAACAAAACCATGCTCAATGGTTGTTAAAATATGTGACATGTTTGTCTCCTGTATGCATGTTCCCTAGTAAGTTTTTTCAAATAAGCCGTAATTTGATAAATATTTGGCATTTTCTCCTCTGACCATTAGCATTGTACTGCCAGCTTTTAAATGAAAGGCTGAAAAATGTATTAGGTACCTCAAAGGCAGCCAAAGCAATTTACCATTTTACTTTCCAGTTCACAGAAACAGATAGGAAAGTTTAACTTCTAGATATTAATTAATTCAATCTAGAAAATTAAGGCCCAAGAGGAATAAATGTCATTGGTTGTGCCTTCACACTTTTGCCTGTCTCCACACATGCACCTGAAATGGCCTGAAATAACATAGTTTTTGGTGTTTTTCTAAAGCAATATATTGTGCAAATTTCAACTTTTAAATGCAGTTTAAATTACCAGGGAAGCAATATAAGAAAATAATCCTTTTTTCAGTAAGTGCTAAGGATCTGTGGATGGAAACTTTGCACATTTTCAGGTCTCTCCATTCGAAACATGTGTGTATGTAGATGGAACTGTCTCACTGTTCTCCAGTTCTAAACATGGCTGAGATTTTTTATATGTTTTGACAAGTTGCTGACTTCTCAAAGGAAATACAGACAGCATGGCAAAGGGTGGTGTGTGGAATGAGAATTCTCTTTTATGGGGTGGACTTACCTGGAGCACTAATAGGTTGTCCTGAATAATACTATTGTCCCCTTTGAAAACCAGTCAGATTGTACCAAGAAGAAACCTATGCAGTGCTGCTTCAGTGCATGAGAGCCAGAGTGCCACTGAGCTGGCACAGAGAATGGAGGTTGAACATGGAGTATGTAGCATTTACTTATTTATTCATTATCTCTTTTTTACTTTTCTCCTCTCTAGTCTTTGATCGGAGACTCTCTACAATTTTATTCTACCTCCTTGTGCTCCATTTCCCAATCTTTTTTTCCTCTACTGAGTTATTTCCTCTGGGTCTTTTTTCCCATTCATCTTTTCACAGCATTTTTGAAGCAGAAAATACATCAAAGATACTTAAAATTTGAGGTGAATTTTAAAACCCACAGTCTTTGAGGAACATCAGGGCTGAGGTGGATTCATTTCCCTCCTTGGTGAGGAGCACAGGGTGGGCTTAGCGTGTCCATCTGGTCAGGCAGCCCTGGCAGACAAGGCAGGTACCATTCCCCAGCAAAGACCAGGACAAAACAAGAGAAGTCTGATGGGAGCTACTCATTGGAGAGAAAAAAAGCACCACCACTTGCCACCTAACCACTGCTACTATTCCCCTTCTTCTTTGATGGAAACACAAGTACTTTAAAGATAATGTGAAATTTCCCAAAGCCTCAGTATTTGGTACATAAACAAGAGAAATGCTGTGAGTGACAGAAAAATTCCGCAGTAAAATAGATGCTCTTGTAGTGTCTTACTACACTTGCTAGCAAATAGCACAGAGGTGACCAATGGTGACCTTCAAAAGCTGCATGGAAATGATGCTGCTTCCCTGCTAGGGCAATAACACGAAAAGCAGTGGTGTGAGGTAGGGAGAGGGAAGCTGGGAGGTGGTGATTCCCTGTGCTCTTCCCAGGAGCTGGCATAGGGGCAGGAGCACAGGTAAATAACCCACTGCAAACACACGTGCTCTCGTGCCCTTCCAGGAGTCTATCATGCCACCGAATTATCCTCTTAATAGAAACAAAATGCTAAAAGCCAGTGCAGCCATGTGCAAACACCCCTCAAAGACGTGGCCTGCTGGCACTTCTTTAAATCTGGCATTTAAAATTGCTCAGACAGATGGAACAAAAGTGTGTAATAAAATGTGACATTTTATTTTGTCATCTATATTTGTTAAGTGAATTCTCCTGATCATTCCCACTGTCAGTGACATTGAATGCGAATCAGATTCTGACAATTTGCAGTTTATAAAAAACAACTTCAGGGGTCATACAGAAAAAGAATAAGTAATCATTAATTACAGGATACACATTCATCCACAGAATCTGGCTACTGTGGGAGACAGCTCAGCCTGACAGAAAAAGATGACACGATTCCGAAAAGTCACAGTTCTGTAGTCAATAATTTACAGACTGCTTCTCAGTACTTTGTGGTCTACCTTATATATATTTTTGTGCATCAAAATTTTATTAGAAATTTAGAATGAAAAAAATGAATTTTTTTCCTCATTGTCTTCTAAGTTAGTCCCTCTTGTTTGCTCTGGTCTGCAACAGAGCACCTTCTGTCTGTCCTCTTCAAAGCACGGCTCTCCCTCTCGATGTTTGATTCCCTGCTGCCCTGGACACACTCCCAGTGCAGGGCCTCTGCAGAGCCCAGGTAGAGCTGGCAGCTCTCTCAGACCGTATCAGATGATAGACACACTGATTTGACTTCCAATTTTTTGTTCAAGAGAGTCTAACCCTGAGGGTCAACACTCCCCACTTAGCATTGCTGACGAAAGGAGGAGGTGGAAGAGAGGCGACCGAGTGCTAGCACTTTGAAAGATTGCCCCCCACCCCTTCTTTTCCAATTTGGTCAGGGATTTCAGCAGCAATTATATCACTTAATGTTCATTTAGTGCTAAATTGGGAATATTAAGCAGTAAATTATTGAACTTTTAATTAGCAATTAAATTAAAAGCAGCCTCCTCACTGCAAGAGAAATGTCATTGAGACCTAACTTTATATCAGACAGTATTTTGCAAATAGCTTTGCTGCATTTTATAGAGGGCATGTTTCTGGGATCTCAGCCTGGGTTTGCAATGACTGCTTCCTCCTACTACAAACATGAGTAGTTTGCATTGTTAGGACATACCAAAAATATATGTACAGAGGTAAAGATTAATTCCACTTTAGCAGCAAGTAGAAGTCCCAACTTCAGAGCAGAAAGTGCTGTGTTAGGTGCTTTATCAACAGAACTGAAATATACCCCAGCCTTGATAGCTGGCAATTTAAGGAATTGCAAATTTTGCATAGATACTCACACAAATGCCTGGAAAAAATAACCATGCACTACTAAAATTTGTTGTCACTATGTATTCATGACACCAATTTCCTCACCCAAGAAGCCAAATTAACCAAGAAAGTACTGCCAACCTGCTAATAAGGTGCAGAAACAAGCTGGAAGTTGGGCACACAAAGGGTGCGTTTGTCCAAGGATCTTCCCTTGAGGTTCCGAACAGAGAGATTTATAGTCTGGGATGCTTGCTTGGAAATGGTTGTTCCCACGAGGGCAGACAGTGACTGCAAACCCAGGTGCCTGCAGGTGGGGAACAGGGCACAGGACCTGCTGATCCCACTAGATGTCAGACTCCTGGAAGCCCAGCCCCTTACTCTCTGAAGTGTGACATCCCTCATCCATGTGAACACAGTACCTGTACTCTGGCTGCCGCTGGTGGCTGAAACATACATTGCTGAACGTAAGAGAAGCCTCTTGTTTGTATCCCTCCACTCCAAGATCAATGCTGACCTTTTGCTCCTAATCGTATCGATGCTGCAAGGGAAACTCCTCAGCACTTTTATCGCTCTTGGTATCAGCTTTGTCTTTCAGGCTTCGTGAAGGCTGGCTGTGTAAATCATGTACAGCATTTCACTTTCAAGAAACTTGTCACTTGGGGTAACCAATGCTGTTTGATGGTGCTGAGGAGTGGAGGGAGTGACTGAATGAAGACAGCATGGGCAGCCCATCAGCTATGTGAACAAGCAGCAAGCACTGTCAGTGCTGAATGAGTTTGTTTTGACCGTTGACTCTCATGTTCTTCCTTTCCAAGTAAGTCTAAAAATATGTACTTGTCTGGTGGGTATTTTTTTTCTGTGTTAGAACTTTTGACTGAATACTGGGGAATATTTTCAGGAAACCAGCTTGAAGTGGGGCCATTTTCAGGAGGTGCACCAAACACTGTATGAGGAGCTTCCATGATGGTTGGATGGAAGTGTTGAATTATTGACACTTGGGTTTTTAGTTGCACCTTTGAACAATACACAAGCCAAGAATTATTTGCAAAAATAATTCAGCAACACATTTCAAATAATGAATATTTCAAGTAAATCATTGTGGACCATACTTGAATAGGAAAAGAGGCAAAATTGTTGATAAATTATTCATGCAGCTTTAGAACTAATGTAATAAATATTACATGGTGTCAGAGGGAAATGAAGGATTTTGAAATGAAGAAAGAAATTAGCTATGAAAAAAAACACCTGAAAACCAGAGAAGGTGAATACAGAGATTTGAGATACATGAATAGTAACGAAGAGACTAATGGGAGAAAATAAAACCGATGACAACTATGAAACACTTTGAGAGGCAAACTACTCATCTTTTTTCATCCTTTCTCTACAGAGAATATACAAACTTCTCAAACTTCCTTCAGGTCTGTTTAAAAACAAAAAAAAGAAAATAAAAGACCCCCTAGAGTTAGCCAGGTGGGAACATACCTAGATCTGGCTAAAGGAAATTACACAGCGAGAAGTACTGATTTACTAAAGGAGCATAACATTTGGAGAAAAATACCATTTTGAATATCAAAAAATGTGTTACTTTTATTTTGCAGTGACTTTTCTCACCAGCTTAATACTTAGTTAGGACAACAGTACTGTATGTTTTTCCAGGACAGAATTCATAAGGCTTCTGTTGTGCTTTGGGTAGGCAGGTTCAGCATTAGCTGCCGTGCCATTAAGCATATCTGAGTGGTCAGTCAAATCTGCTTTGACAAATGGCATCAAGTAACAAAAGCATTAATTCCTTGTTTGCTGTTTTGTTCAAGTGTAGCGTGTATACATTCTCACTAGTCTTACCAGTTTACTCTTCATTTTAAAATACAAATAATTGATTTTTTTAATCTCATTTTGTGTGAGAGAGGGAGTTAACATTTTTTCCCTTCCAAATCCCTTCCTATTTACCTTCTTTTTCAACAGTAAGTAGAAAATGGGAGAAAAGAGGAAACGATTTACAAAAATCCAACATATTCCAAACAGATCTTGAAAAAAAAAAAGTTTTTCTAAAAGTGGAAATGGAGATGCATTACACATTTTTTCACCATTGACAATGGACTTGGGCTTCTGTTAACCTCAGAAATAACATAACATTAAAATGAAATGTTTTACATTTGTCATTTCCGTAAATGTCTCATTTACAAAATCTGTCATGGGCACACCAGTCTCCTTCTCATTGGACATTTACCAGCCTTGGCATATCAATCCATCTTTTGCACATCTGCTCAGAAAATGTAATTAGTTATACCCATATGCTGCAGAAGTACATGATAAAACTTAAGAAACAGAAAAGGCCAAGAGACTCGACAGCCTTTCTCCTTCTAACTATGTGTATTTTGTCAAAGACTTAGAAAAATGAGAAGCTTTTCTTGCCCTCTGCCACAGGGTGGGGATATCACTGCGTCCTGAGCAACTTCAAAGATTAGGCAAAAGCAATTTATAGTTTATTCTACTACTTTCAGTTCTATTCACCTGAGAAAAATAATTTATACTGTACAAAGACATAATATTCCCCAAACAGACATACCTTCTTACCCTGATTGTTAACATACTTATGAACTTGTCCTTGCAAAAAAATGGTAAATAAGACAGACAAGGATGTCCATCTGAAGTTTTGTGACATGGGAGACCCAGATGAGAAATTCTTGCTATGAAATATGACACTGATATATAGGAAATATGGAAACTCTAAGTTTGTTGCTTAGCTTTTTCACAGTCTTGCTCTATTTTGATGGTAAGAGGCAAAGAAGAGAGGGTCTGCAGTCTAAAACCAAGCTATGCCTCTGCAGCCAAAAGTTGCTTCAATGACATCTTCATGGGACTTTGGCTTGTGGGTAGAACTTTTCCTCGTTCACCAATGTTTAGCCCCTGTGTTCAGTGGCCACACCTCTGCAAAAGGGCCAAGTAGAAGGCTGGTGTAACTCCCTTGGACTTTACTGAACCACATGATCCTCTAAAATTTGCGTTCTTCACTAAACAACATTAATTACCTTGCACTCACGTTAGGCCCTTTTTTCATATGACACCATTGTTCAGACTGTAGATACTGGGATAGAGCTGTTGTGACAATGATTTATCCATTGATCCCAGCTTCTTCAAAGTTCTCCCCAAAGGATGAAATATGCTCTGGATAAACTATAGTTCCATCTCCACGGTAAAGGGTTTGCAGCTGTTCTCAAAATCTGCTGTAAGGAAACACTAGTTTTTCCCTGGGTGGTACATTATCAGCTTTAGTTGGTGGCATATTTAAAACCCCAGATTACAATTCAGTTACAAAGAGATATGAGCTTTTGACAGGACCTCACTGTCACAGTGTGAAGCAGAAGCCATTGGACACCTGGTAAATCATACGATACAAGACAAATTCTGAAAACGCTGAGTTCTATCAACTCTGTTTCCTTGTTTTCTTACTGAAATCCAAAACAACGTGTCACTGTTCACTATCTGCACTAATTTCATGGTCATTCGGCATTACTGAAACAACATTCTCAGTTCATCTCTGAAACACCACTTTTAGTTGTTATGCTGTTTAATGGCTGTATATTTTCCTTAAAAATAACCAAAACAAAACCAAGTTTCAAATTATTAGCATTCTTTTAATTCAGTAGGGAGTTCAAAATCAAAGCTGCTGTACCTCCATCCTCCCACTTTTCTTTTAGGGTTAATTTGGAAAAAAGAAAAGCTCTTCTAATTATAGAGATTTAGCTTTCTTTATAAACTGGCTATTTTAAGGTCTGTTTAGAAGATCACAATGTGAAACATCATTCAAAAACTGTGTGAATTGATTACATCCTTCTGAAGAACACATAGCAGTAGAATATGCATTTTTAGCTGTTACACTGCCCTATAATTAAGGCTTTATTGCTTCCCTTCTAAACACACATTGCTGCTGCTGGAGAACAGCTGAGATACTTAAGATGAGACAATGGAAAATGCTCCCCCCAAAAAAACCATCACCCCCCTTTTATAAACAAATGGCAGAAACTACTGAATATAAGAATAAAGTCAAGGTACTGATTGCATTTTTCTGCTCCAATTTCTTTTTAAAGAGCAAATTTTCCCCAAATACTATTAATAATTTGAACGTTGCTTAATTGGGAAACTTCATATTAGGAAAACTGAACACAGATTTTGGTCTTCTTATTCATTTCCATGGATTCTGAATCATAGCATAATGATGGAATGGTCAGCAATCACATTGGGAATATTCACATATCCCAGAATGAATGAACAGACCAAAAACTAAGAGGCACCATATAAATACATTGGCATGGTTAGAATTATTTAGGGAACTCAGTTCTGCTCTGAACTGATCTCACATTTTTGAAAAACTAAAATTAAGACTAATGTTCCTTGTACTGAGCAGCTCTTTTCACAGATGAGTGAGTTAAATGTCAGCTACTGGCTTCATGGGCACCATGGCTGTGCCATGTGACACTGTGCTGGCCATTTTATGGAGTTATACATGTGCTTCTTCATCCTTGCTCTAAGATAGCTATACCACAAGTAATGAATTTGAACAATCTAACATCTGGATCTGTGTTATTGCAGAGAGACTCCCAAGGAAAATCCTCATAGCCTTGCAGTTTATTTGTTGTGAATAAATACATTCAATAAATGAGGTGACATATTAAAAAGTAGATATGAAATAGTATTTTTTTCCTTAAAGGCCATCCATAAGACAAATGCTTCTGAGGGCAGATGAATGTTTATTGCAATACTATCTGTCAAGTTGCAGACAATGGCTTTCTGAGAAGTGAAGCCAGAATTCCTATAGCCACCCTTAAAATCTTCAGATGGAACACATATTTGGTGTATGTAGTAAGCCATATAAAGTAGGAACAGGAACATTTCAATGTAAGGGTTAAAAACTCAGCTAAATATAATTTAAATCATGAAAGCAAATATCCTTCTAATTGTATCCAAGGTATTTTTTCCTTCCATACTATTTTTTCATGTTCTATATTCTGAAATCCATGTATAGACTGCAATGAAAGTGATAAATGACAGTTATCTCTACCACTCCCAGAATCTCTTTTGAATAATGAGACATAGTATAGTAGCTCTTTTTGCCCCTCACGATCTCATCACCCGGGCAATGCCATGGCCAAGAGAACTAGGGTTATCTTTCCCTGGCGTGTGCCTGGCTCTCCGCCCTCCATGCCTTGCTCTTTGCCAGCTCGTCCGTCACAGGGCTATGTACCCTGTCCTAACCTGGCTGTAAAAGCCCTTATTAAACCTGGGTAAGGGGCTCAGCAGGTGAGCAGGAACCATTGTGAGACCTGTATCAAATGGCTTTGCAGCTCTTATGGAACATGGCGGGGGGGTGGGGGGGAGGAAAGTGTCAGGGAATTGGCATCTCTGCATTTTAGCTAGATAGGGCATGGCTTTTTTTACCTTGATTGAAAGAAACTGGCTAAGACTTGCCAGTTTGTTCCAGTATTGCCTTGTATTCCTGTGTTAGATATTCTGGGTAGGGCTGATGCTGGTCTGTACTGAGAGTCTTTCTGCTTCAGCGAAAACTTAGGAATAAAGAAAAGTTTCTAGGTTTTGCCTTCATTTGCGGTACCCATATGTGACAAAATGAGGTACAACAGTATTTCTGTAATATTTTAAAACTCTTTTAACAATTGCGTGCCATAGTGTACAATCATCATCACAGAAGAGTATAAATTAGTTGCTTTTTCTGCTTTTGTGCCTTCCCTTTTGTATTTCTCTATTATTTTTCTTCCCAACAATGAAATGGTAACAAAATAGGTGCAGTCACAGGAATAAAGCAACATGCTGGAAGATACCAGTAAACATTTAACAACTTACTTTACTATGTTAAGCTGTCACAATTAAATTGCTTACAAATTTTGTACTGTCCTGTGAGTGAATGAAGACGTAGTCCCCACAGAGCTACTCTCATTTAGCTATTTTCTCTCAAACCCAGCTACAAATGTTTCTCTAATTTTCCCTTAACCTTTCTTTTATGTCAGTGGAGTATCTGCCAGGATATTTTGTTTATTGCTGGTGGACAACAGTAGGAGAGGAGGTACTAAACTCCTGTAATAGTTTTTCTCTTCACAGAAATACTTTCAATTTTCACATTATTGCATAGACTCGTGGAATACTTTTTAGGTTGAAAAGAACCCTCATAAACTTCCCTCTTTTGCTTTTATTAGATAGAAACTTTGGACTCTTGTGCTGTGTATATTGAAGTATTGAGCAGTAAAAGAGATGAAAAAGCATTAGCGATTCTGAAACTTCAATGAGCTGCTACTCATTTAAGTAGTCCCTGCCAGCCTTAAGGGCTCAGTACCACCTTTGTGGGCCACTTAATGGGCACGTGGGCAGGAGGTGCAGATGTTCAAGGCAACTATTGCTTTGTCTTATAACCCAACAGCCAAATAATGCAGCGCCTGAGTGAAAAAAAATTTCTCCACTTTGTGATGGTGATACACGCATGGAGCTTCTTGCTCAGCTCTCATTTTACATACCATTTTTACTTCCTGGTGAAAGCTTAGTTTATTATTTAAATGAACACAATTCCAGAGTACAAATTAAAAAATAAACATCTTATTTCTTTTCAGTTGCAAAAGAGCATGCTGAAATGCTTTTCTTTTGGGAAAAAAATTAAAATCACATAATAACATTGCAATTACTTTTTTTGATTAAAGAAGTTAATTCAAAAAGACAGTTCAGTTGCTCTTTAAGTTGACATAGTGTTATAACAATTACTTAAAGAACAACAAATCTTCCCCACACCACGTAATTAACATTGCCCTGATTCCAAGGAATTTTCTTACTTTGGCTTTGACAGCTAATGGCTTATTTGTGACTCTTGGTTAATTATTAATGCAGACATCATAATGCTTATTCCTTAACTAACCTTCTAAGCAATACAGTTATCAAAGGAATTATTCCTGCTGAAAACTCAGTGTCATGTCACAGCCTAGATCAAAAATTTTAGATGTCAAAGTATGGCTTTTTGGCCTGTAGGAAAACTAATACAATAGGTTTTGATCATTTTCCCAATTACATTTTAAACAATGACATCCTTTTACAGTTCTGCATTTCTCTAATTGTGTATCCTACTTAATCCAGGATGTATCTTCACTTTTCAGGTCCCCAAAACCTATCTATTCCACTAAAAGTTTGTGGCTGTCCCCTTCAGGACCTGTCTGCTCCCCCGGGCAAGGCTGAGCCTCTGCCAGCAGAGAGGCTGCACCCAAACATTGGTGCAGCTTTGAAAAGGTGGTTTCTCGAAGGAGTTTAAAGTTCAGTTTGTGGACCACATTTCTTTTAATTACTCTACTTAATATGCTGTCTCTATGAGATTGCATAGATAAGGCTTTTCTCTCTCCACAATGATGGCAGGGCTAGAGTCAAGGCAAACAGAGAGCCAATCGGTAATTCACAACTGGTTCACAGTAAAACTTCAAAGCTGGGCAGTGCTTTATGAATGTTTTGTTATCCAGGTACTTTCTGCTAAGGCTGTACAATTAGATCCTCTAGTCACTAAAGTCAGCTCCACCAGCTACCAGGTAGGAGTTCCTCTATTTGTCAAAAGAGGTTTAGTTAGCCATTTTCTTTGAGTAAACTTAAAACATGTCAGAGAAGGCTATTTCACACACCTCTGTCCTTATCTATTTGTCCTTAAGCTGCAAGGGATTGTTTGTGCAATACAATGGGCAATGCTGATATGCAATATTGAAGTGTGAGTTGGGCATATGAAAGAAACCCCCTTGATATTCCTCCTGCAGAGCCTCTGCTGGAAATTTGGTTTCATGATTTATGCCAGCGTTATCCTTATTTTAGTGAACTGATCTTCTTCTGTCTTGGAATTATTTCCTCTTTAAGGTCAAAACACAGACCAGCATAACTAAACCTTGCAGCCCTGCAAACTGTGCAATCACAGCACTGTCTGAGGAAGCTGGTTACGTTTAGCCAGGAGTTGGGATTTGCACACTGTACTCTGTGCAAAAGGAAGCCTTTTTCCTTTCTTTTAAATATTTATTTGACTTGTGCTTTCCCAGTACCTGTACATAAACTCAGAATGCTGTAACAGCCACTTTAGAAGTATTTGAACCGTAACTTACAATACCTGCCTATGGTTTCCTCTCTGACTCTGGGCACCCTCAGCAAATTTGCAGATGACACCAAGCTGAGTGGGGCAGTTGACATGCCTGAGGGATCGGATGCCACCCAGAGGGACTTGGACAAGCTTGAGAAGTGGGCCTGTGTGACCCTCATGGGTCAGGGGAACCCCTACTATCAGTACAGACTGGGGGACTAAAGGATTGAGAAAAGCTGGACATGACCCAGAAATATGCATTTGCAGCCCAGGAGGCCAACTGTATCCTGGACTGCATCAAAGTGTGGCCAGCAGGTCAAGGGAGGTGATTCTGCCCCTCTACTCTGCTTTGGTGAGACCTCATTTGGAGTGCCGTGTCCAGCTCTGCAGCTCTTAGCACAGAAGAACGTGGGCCTGTTGGCATAGGTCCAGAGGAAGGTCACAAAAATTATTCAAGTAATGGAGTACCTCTCTTGTGAAGACAGTCTGAGAGAGTTTGGCTTATTCACCCTGGAGAAGAGAAGGTTTCAGGGAGACCTTATTGGAGCCTTCCAGTACTTAAAGGGGGCCCAGAAGAAAGCTGGAGAGGTACTTTTTACAAGGGCATGGAGTAATGGCTTTAAAATGAAGGAGAGTAGATTTAGACTAGATACAAGGATGAAATACTTCACCATGAAGGTGGTGAGGTATTAAGAACAGGTTGCCCAGAGAAGTCATGGATGCCCCATCCCTGGAGGTGTTCAAAGCCAGGCTGAATGAGGCTCTGAGCAATCTGATTCAATGAAAGGTGTCCCTGCCTATGGCAGAGGGCTTGGAACTGGATGATCTTTGAAGTCTCTTCCAACCCAAACCATTCTATGATTCTGTGAAAACATGTACCTTTCTGGTACACCTGCATTTTGAACACTGGTTGCAGCAGAATTAGAAAATACAGAGAAAAGCAACAATGATGAGCACAGATGTGAAATGCCTTTTGTTCAACATAATACTAAGTTACAACTTTTCCTCTGAGAAAAAAAAGCAGGGCTTGGAAGACCCACTAGAGGTTTCTAACTTCTTGAGTGTCACAGAGAAGACAAATAGGAAGCAATTGTTAATCTCTTCTCCCAGTTTAAAAGGCAGAGAGAATTACCTGAAATTACTCGGTAGGTGGTTTAGGAAATCACAAAATGAATTGATTTTTTCCTGCACATTAAATTGTGGAATTTATTGATATTCAGTATGGCAAATCCTAACAGTTTGTATGGAAAAAAAGAAAATAAAGCACAGGAAAAGGTGTTAAGGCTATTAAGCACATTGATAGAAGCTCTGATGTAAAAAAAAAAAAGAAAATTAGGATACAATGGGAAAAGAGCATACTCCAGACATGTTGTTCTTCCATGCCTCTTGCAAGCATCTGCTGCCAGCACTGTTGGACAAGACACTGCGGCACAGCCCTTCGGCACCACACCACCTTCCTCCTAACACAGTCTCACCTCTCACCTGTGAGTTTTCCAAGCTGGGAGAGATACATGTTCCCTGCAATATTTAAAAAGCATCTTAACTGACATTTTATAGCTGGAAAAAAAAAAAAAAAAGAGCTGCATAAGACTAGTCTTCTTTGTGTTGCTGAAAAGGCCATGCTGGTATTTCAGGTCTCACTTGCAATCTAAATTTCTTAAAATCAAAGCCACAAAATGACTCGCCCAGCTTGGACAGGTCCATAGACACCCAAGTGCAGCCATGTGCTCAGGAAATGACTCCCCATTAGGTGACCAACAAGAGCAAGCTTGCAAATTACCACCGCAGAAGGTGAAGGTGACAGCTGAAGCCCTGGTGTTCTGCAGGGCCAAAGCCACAGCTGTTTCCAATTCCTATACCTCATTCTTGCTGTTTTTAAACTTAGGCTTGCTCAGACCTTAGGTACTAAGGAGAACTGCAGGAATTGCAAGTGCAGACTGACAGACTTTTGGGTGGAATAATTCAGAGTGGAATGCTTTAATGCATATTGCATGAGTGAATCAGCTAATCATTTTAATGCAAAACTCTCTTTTCCTTTCTTATGCCTTTCTCTTCCACATTGGCTATCCAGAGAGGAGGAAGTTATCAAGATTCCAGGAAGGTCAGCCATGGGAGTAAAATGTTTGATCCTGCAAATGGAAGCTCTTGTGTTGGCAGTATCAGTGCTGTGACTAACATTGTGTCATTGTAGAAACAGTCTTTTTCCTGAACTGTCATTTTCTTCTTTATACTTTTAAAAATGTCAAATTGAAGATGTTTAATAGACGTGTAAATACAACAAACTGCAATCTGAATTAACAGTACTTTCAAGCAACATTAATCTCACAGAACATGTTCAGCATCTTTCCATACCACGCTGCCATCGGGTGACTAGCACAATCTATTAAAGTAATCCTAAAGAGCTCCTTGAATACCATGCCAGGTAATTTTAGAAGTACAGGAAATTACTCAACAAAGAGAACATAATAAGCATACTAAAATACCAAAATACTTCTTAAAGACTAGGATGCGGAATGAAGACAAGCTTTCCATATTAAACTTTTTTATTAAAATGGAGCTATTTTCACATATTTAAAATACTTCATATCCAAATTATGCAATATTTATGAAAACAATTTTATGCAAACACTTGCATAAAAATAGGTAAAATCACAGCTATGCAATATAAAGCAATATATAGCACGTTCCAAAATGTATTTCAGGACTAGAATACCTGAGTTTTCAATAAGCTGGTTTCCTGCATTTCACTGATTTTTAACAAGTTAAATTTAATAATGCATCTGATCTTGTATAAAGCACTTCTTTGGTTGGGAGAAACTGCATGGAAAAGGCAGAGATCGAGAAGAGATATTACTCAAGGCCTATCTTCGGAATCTTCTTCCACATGAGGATCCACTGTTTGAGATGCTAGGAAGGACTCCCATGTAGCAAGGCACTTCAAAAAAATAAAACAAGATACATATGAAGATATCAGATGGCTTTCTGTAAAACTGGTATCCAAGGAGAAAAATAATTTAAAAAATATCAGAATACATAAGCATTGTCACAAGCTACTTTTGTGGGACTATGGTAAAAGCAAAATATGGTTTCCTAGGCAGCTCAGTGATATGCAAAACATTAGCCAACTTGCTGAGTGAGCTGTAAAGGTCACTTTTACATAATGACAAGCGCACAGTGTGAGCATCGTAATTGTATGTGGTAGCATGGAGGATGCTAACATTAATTATGCTTTTCTTTAATCTCTCCCTTCAGTTACAGAAAAAGATCTCTTCCAAATAGAACGCATTGTCATTGTCAGGCACAGCTCCCTCGTAACCTCTGTGGATTCCTATGATAGACTCAATTTTCCTTCCAAGTTAAATTAAAACATTTTCTTTCTAAACATACAGAGAATTCATTTCCCTGCTGAGTAATGTGAAAGAAATGGGACCAAAAAGGTGGTGGTGGAGGGGTGTGAGGGTGGGGAAAAATTGTCATCCTTACAACAAGTGGCATTTCTCTCCTCTTGGAAAAAATGTATGTATAATTGCACAAAGTATTTTTTTAATTTGAAGCACTAAGGCTGTAGGCAGTAAAATGGGAACCAAATGACTTTGGTTAAATTTGGCTTAAATAAGTGTTGAGAGCTTGGTCAACCATTGTAAATCAGAGATTACTGGTGAGAGCCATGGCAAGGCCATCACTAGGTAACGTGGGGAGTGCTGATGTTTGTTACCCAAAGCACCAGATTCTACTATTTCAAATCAGTTATTACAACAGGGCAGGCAGACAAGCTCATAGAATAATTTCATAGTTTTGATGCTATTGAAAAAAAACCCCAACCCTGAAATGGAAGTGTTTTATTAAAATTTCAACTTATACACTTATACCTATTGCTCTTGACAATGATGCTTATTTACTACTTACTGTACACATTTTTTTTCATGAAGAATCTGAAATATTCACAGTAAATAAGTTGTCTGAAATTTCTTAGGAAATATCTTCTTTTACACAAAAACCTGGACAGCATACTCCATTTATCCAAACTTTGAATTAAATCAGTACCCTGAAAACAGCGTCATTTCCTAAGCAAAAATTTTGCCATAAACTATTCAAACCCCAGTATTTGCTACGCCCAGCTGCAATGAAGCATCAAAATATCTAGTATCCATCTGTCATTGGCTTAGGAGTCATGAAAAATACATTAGCATTCATGCTGCTTGAACTTATAGCCATTACCTTTGTCTTATTAGATGTTTCTAGTGAATGACTTCCGAACTCTGCCGTTAAATATGTAGCTTTAATCATATTATGTTAAAGAGCTTAGGTCCTGATATTTTCATGTGTGCAAGGAGACAAGTGGGAGGATCTGATAGTCACAAATAATGTTAAACTATAAGCCCAATGAGCAAAATTAAGGAGACACATAGTATAATAGGAGTTGGGGGACTCCATGGTGACACAAGGATGCAGAATCAGGGATACTAATAAAATTATGGGTGATGACAGTAACAATAAACAGCAAACAAAAGTCAGCAGCAATTATGTCTCTGAATACGAAAGAATAGAAGATGTGAGTCTGCAAGACAATGTGAGAGGTTAAAACATCTGACTGACATAAGAGCTCACACAAAAAGTAAAAGGTATGTGGGAGCTTGTTTCTGCTCATGTTTTGGGTCATTCTCAGGCATGTTAGAGACTATTCCTGCTATTCGTATATCGTCCCCTAGACTATGGAAACCATGAATCTTTCTTTCTTTTCCAATCTTGCTTACAAAATCCCCAACTAACTGCTGCTGTACACATTATGCTTCTGTTCAGAGCACATCTAAGGTTTGAGTTACTGTGAAAAGAGGAATAACAGGATAAGATTCACATGGAAATCTGCTTTCAATTGAGTTTTTGGAGAATGTTATTTTGAAATGGTAAGTACAAAATCAGGGAGAAATGGTGAAAATAGTGTTAGCATGAACAGTGATCAGCAAGTGCTGCAAACTGATTTCTGACTTAAAAGGTATTTTTGACCTTTTGTATAAAGCCTTTAAGGTTTGATCATTAGATTCTTCCCTACTTCATGTGACACTGTGCCAGCTGAGTCTATCTGAGATGCCTGAGCTGGAAGGTAGCATCTTGGTTTTAAAATGTCAGTGAAGCAGCTGCTAGCAATGTTTCTTCACTGTGACACTCAGACTCAGATTTCTGTTTGCTAGAGCCCAGCTTTGATTACCATCCTAGGAAGCTGCAAGGCACATCTGTTTTCTTAGGCTTTTTCTAGGTATAGGACAAGAAATGATCACTGTTTCCTGAAGAGACTTTTGTTGGCAATGCCTGACCTTTTTTTTCTGAACCACCATGTAACTTCATGTTTTGCCATTCTGTAATTTCAGTAGGGTGAATTAAAATATATACAGCACCACTGGCTGGAATGTAAATATGGCTCTCTGTTATCTTTGCCACACTGAGGCAAACTGCACATGTTAAAATGAAATTTTTGCTCCACCAGATAGTTAAAATTTACTGAAGTCTTTCCAGACAAAGATGAAAAGCATTTTTTTTAGTTACAGAAATTATTCAGTTTTTAATTTATCCTCAGATTATATAACCAAAACACATTTTCCAAAATGTAAGAGCAATGGTTGCTCATTTCACTGTCAGACATCACAGTGCTGCTACAGCTGACAAGTTTTATAATTAACCATACCAAAACAAAAGTAGGTCTCTGTGCCTTAGGCTCAAGCTTTTTATATAGTGAAGCATGAACTATTGAAGCAACGTTTTGTTAGTGATGTGTACTTCAACATTATTACAGAATGATTTTACTTCGTTCTCCTGGGAGGTTGAAAATGGAGATCTAAATAGGGGATCAGTCAGCTTTCACAAAGGAGAAAGAAATGAAAAAAAAAGAAAAACCAAACCCAGGAAATTAAATGTTCATGCATAGGATTGAAATTCATAATCCAATTACTTGTAAAAGCTCAGCGGAAGACATAAAAAATACACAAAATGAAATAGAAAGAGCTTAAATAAGGCTACTTAAAATATTCTGATTACTACCGCAGCTCACACATCTGTTCTGCAACATCATTGTTAGAAAAAACAGCAAAAAGGTTTTCATACAGTACAATTACATATCTAACTAAACAGGAGATATAGAAATAGAGCTTGTAGCAGGGATGGTAATGGAAGCAGTGTGTCACGTGCCATGTGTGTTACTGTTCTAGTTCCCTGTTTTCCATATTTGATACCGTAAAAATACCATCTTTTATGGTGGCATTTTCTGGAGTAGAATCTGAAAATGAAGTCTTATGTGTTTCTGAGTAAGAGATGAAAAATAATTTCATAGCTTCTGGTTGCAAGGAAACAAAAACTTGAGTGCACAGAAATAGCGATATCCTCTACAAAAAAAAGCCTTCCTAAAAGTATTTAAAATAAATGTTTATGGTTGAAGTAAATGAGGGTTCAAAGATGGATCCTGGCTTTGAAGAGACATTCATAGAGATAAACTGGCTCACTCATGTGGCAACTTTTGAAAATCCCATGAAGTTTCTTAGCTAAATTCCCAGACATTGCTAAGGTAGGATGTGATTAACATGCATGAGCAGCTAACTTTTTGCTATGCAACCAAATGACTAGTAAAATGCATCAGTACAGGGGCCTCTAGGGCAAACAACAAACCTCATCTATTTTTCCACAGCTTACACCAGATAGAGAAGTACATAAGGGCTTTGGAGTTAGAGAGAAGTTGCTGTAATGAGGAAGGAGTATTGTTTTGCCTAATGAAGCTTTTGGATCCATTTATGCCTGTATAACAATGTAGGTCTCAGAAATAAACTAATTTATGCTTGGAATAGTTAAAGAAATCAGGAAAATATTTATATTTTTTGAAAAGTGTAAGCTGCATCAATACCAACAAGATTCTTACTATATCAAAGATAATTTTAGCTTTTTACCTGATTAAGCTGCAAATGTTTAACAGGATTGGTTTGTCATGAGAAAAATAAAATTAGAGGCTATGCTTTAAAACAAAGGCCCATCCATGCAGAAGTAAAAACATGTCCTTTCAATGCCAAAACTAATTAAACATCATCCTATATTATAAAATAAATAAGTAAATAAATAAATAAGAACCCAAATCTTCCTGCATTTACTAGAGTGCCTTCTAAGCAGTGGAAAACCAAACTCTGGTATATTTGCTGGATTTATAATGTCTAACTAGCCTTTGAACTGGTATGTAAAATCTAGCCACTTATTCCAGTGTATTTTCTGAGTAGAATAGGTTAACAGAGTTCTTTCCTGAGACAAACTGAAGTGTTTCTTTTTCTTTGATGCTGTAAATATCCTAGAGACTCTAGTAAGCACATGAGAAAAACAAAAGGAAAAATTTAGTAAATGTTTAATCGCAATTGCTCTTTGAAGCCAGAGTTCAACATAGCCTGATTTGGGCTTGCTAATGCGTATCAGGAACACTTCAAACATTCTAGCTAAATAATAACAACACCAGCAGCACCACCAGTAACTTTGTATCTTCTTTTGGTTTTAGTGAGTTGCATCTTCAGGGCTTAGCAGAAACTCTTCATGCAACCTAATGAAAATACTGCTGGTGACAATCAGCTTTCTCAGCTGTAAGCTCCACCCTGTGGACAGTTTGTATTTCCAGCTCTTTGGCAGGTAACCTCTTATAGACTGAGGCATGTCATTTCAGACAATGGTACCACACCTGAGGCATGGGAAAAAGGGATAAAATAAATAGTAACTGTCAACATGTACTTCATTCAAGAACTTTGTAAGGCAAAAAATCAATGCTATTTACTTCAGAAATAGAACTAAAATTCTGGGTTTTTTTTAAATTAAAATCTTTTCATATTGTTTAAGAAAATGTTATTGGCTTTAAGCCTTTGTGGAATACAGACAGACTTAAGCGGGTATTCAACTCTTTTCCAGAAGCAAAAGAACAGGAAGTAGAGAACCCTGTGAACGCTTGAGACCAGCTGTAGGAATACCAAGTGACTGGTCAGTCATGGTGATTCTTGGCTACTAAGTGATATTGTATTTAAATGTATTATAACAGAGCTTGTACATTACCACAGGAAAGCCATCGTTTTCACAGGTCTGCATAGCAACAACCAGTAAATTTGCAACACTGAGCTTTAATTCGTGTCTTTGTTACTGCAGCACTGAAAGACACAAACCAACTGGTGATTCCACAGCTGTAGAAACAAAGGAATACTTCTTATTCTACGATATTAAATGCAGATAGTCAATAAACTGGAAGGGTACAGAAATACCTCTATTTGTTTTGAATTAGTAAATTCAGAGAAATATAATTACAGATAACATTTTAAAGTTTAGCCTCAATGTTAATTCAGCTTAAGGGAGATGTACATACTCTTTTTATGTTAGCTAGGTGACACTTGACAAGTTGACAGAATCCTTAGGAAACTGCAATTAAGGAAAAATCCAAACAAATATAAGGTCATACTTTCCCCATATTGTGACAAAGACGAAAAAACATTTTAGAAATTCTAGTGTACTTTGACACACTGCTATGTTGTACTTGATCACACCGGCTTTAACTACAATCTTGAAGGACTGGATTCTCCACTGCAAAAGCCACCAGAAAACAGGAGATATCTGTCTCTCATTACTCTCTAGTTCTCTGAAATTTAAGAGATGCAGACAATGGTCACTATGCAGACAATGGCCACTAACAGGAATGACTCCTGGTTAGGCTGAGTGCCTGGGAAATGAAGTCAGCAAGACTGGGAATAATGAGGAGCACAGTAAAATACTGCTGTAGAGGCAGGAATGGGAAACTACTCATAGTGAGGCAAGAACAGGGGTTGAATTAGGGGGGTGGGGGGAGAGCTGTGGAAAGGAGGAGGAGCAGGTAGTGACTGAGTTAGAAAGCAGGAGATGATTCCTCATAGGAGATGGACAGAGGTGCTGGGCAACTGAATCATATATATGGCATCCATAGTGCTGGGAACATGTAGAGAATATGCTTTGGGGAAAAAAAATGGGAAAGAAACAAGGAAACGGATGCTACAGCAAGAGTGGCTTAATAAGCATCAAATGGAGGATCAAAAGCATGAATGAGTAATTTAACTTCGGACATGTGACAGAACATTAATGATGTAAGCAACGACTGAACAAGTGAAAAACACTGTTACAGTGTTGCATGAGTTTAATGAGTGAGACTCAAACTAGTACCTTTAAAGTAGGATTTTTGATTTCTATTGATTTCTATTTCTGAGATTCCCTTCCTGAAGTTTCACTTCCAAATAGCAAAAGCAGATGCTAGGGCTTCTTTTTCTGCTGTTTTCAGGAGTGAATTACACACCTGTAGTTTGCAGTATAAGGGCCACTGACAGTAATCACTTCTCCACCATCAGCATTAACCATAGTTCTCAAATAAACATGCATACTTTAGATAAAAAATCCCAATCTAAATGTTAATTTTATCAAATTCTCTTGAATGTCAAGATTAAGATAATGATTTTCTGATAAAATAAAAAAAAAGCCAAACGGGTAAGGCCTCACTTTGCAAACAAGGAATGATACAGTTAGCACAGTGTTTCCTATTATCGCAACCGCTGCAGTAAGATACGGGGCTTTTTTTTTTTCCTAAAATCTAGATCTACGGAGATATAACAGCAAAAACAATTTTATGCAGATTCAGTATTCACAAAAAGCACTGATAAAGAGTAATGTCTCAATATAAACCAATTTGTCCAGTATTTCAGAGGCTATTTAAGAACCACGGGCAGTTACTGAGACAGCTGAACCATTTTCTGCAGTTTGCGACTTAAGGATAGTAATTTCCTGTACAGGACAAGCTTTGGCATTTTGAATTAAAACTCTGATTCAGTGAAAAGCATTTCTAGACAGGAAAGAGAACAAAATAATTATTTTTGTGTTTTAATTTAGCTGACCATTCATTAATAAAATATTTCAATATACTTAGCATCATTTTAACATACGTAATGCTGATATAGAAGTCAGAGACCATCAATAACTGAAGAAAATGTGAGGATGCCAACAGCTTGCTGCCTGATTTCAGAAAATATTTTGATTTTAATCCGTAACAAGACTGTCAATGTCCATGCATCTCACAGACTGTATGTTAATTAATTAGACTTGATGATCAAGAGCTCTGTCTTTTGAATTATGTTTTAACAAAATGATTTGTAAAATCAGAACACTGTCATTGGCTAATGGGAGATCCATAAAAACTTCAGACTATAGGAATGGAAATTACAGATATTAACACATATCTGTGAAAAATTACTAATTTATGATTAATAGAAGGGTCAGTGTGTTCCTTTTTTTTTTCAAAATAAGGAGAAAGTCTTTAAAAAAAGTCAAGACATCTGGGATATTTTCAAAATGCACACTTCAATCAACAACGTATTTCCCGTGAAGAAACTTTACAGAATGCTTAGCATACTTCTTTACATAGTTTCAAGCTTTCTTCTCTAGTATATATTCTTGTAAAAGGGAATTCTTACCAAGAATATTAGCCAGGGCATTTGAGTCAAAAATAAAAACCTAATTTCAACCACTTTCCTTTCTTTCTGAAGTAGTACATTTCAATTATAAGAAGATCCAATTTATTAATTGTATGCACAAAGCTTTTTTTAAAGTGCAATATGCTTTTCATATTGACTTCTCAAAATTGTGCTGTTCTTTATCCTAGTAAAGTCTGATTATTTAAAGAAAGACAATTCCTTAGAGAAATAACAACTAGGACTTCCTGAATGTGCTGTGTGGAATGGAATCACATTTAAACATTTTTCTCATACAAGATCACTTCCACAAGTTTGAGCTTTCCAGAGGGTTTCTTTGTGCATTTACAGCAAAAGGTTTCCAAACTGAAATATAGCAGCTGACATTGAACCGAAAAATACATTCCAGATTGTTGTGGTTAGTAAAACAAGAGTGCCCTCTGTCGATGATGAACTCAGGATCAGCCACTTGGGCACAAATAAAATAAGTTTTGCTTGAAATGTGTCAGATTAAGGATAACTGCCTCCCTCCTCCCATAAAAACTGAGCCTGAAGTTAAGATAGATTTGAATTAAAATGCAAAAAATCTTCTTTAGAGACAACCCATGGAATTCTCCACTGAAGTTATGAATGAAAAAACAGCACTGCTATAAAAAAGTGTTTTACCTCTTCATAATAATGGAGATTATTCTCAGCCACATTAGTGAACGCTGACCTCATATCACACTGCATGTTTTGCTTCCACCTGTCCCAATCTGCTTTCAGAGCATTATTGGCACATTCGACTTTGTCTTCAAGTTTCCCAATCTCTTCTGAGAACTAAATATGAATTGTAAACATTAAAAATATTAGTAAAGTCACCATTTCAAATGTGAATGAAATCAAGTGATTGTAGTGCAGACAAACAGAACTGCAGAACCAGAGCTGGTATTTAACTTAGCACAGAAAATAATTCCCCAGGGATAAATTTAAATTTTATTCTTAATGAATAACTCAGCACAATTTCTGAAATATTAGTAACAGAAACTCTAGACCAGGATTACAGTGTTGCTGAAGGTACTTTTATTGACTGAAGTTACAGACTCTGACAGCTCTTCACAAGCACTTGACAGTAATGCATTTAAAAAGGAAAATATAGAGGGCTTTACTGAAGTAGAATCAACTACACAAATTAGATTTGGCCAGAAAAAAACTGAGAAAACCCTGTCAGAAACTTTGATAACCTCAGGAGAAAACAGAATAGGGAGAAGACAGCAGAAATCAAAAGCACAAACTTTCTGATTTCTAGCCTGTCACCCTGCAATCTTTTCTTGTGGAACTAACCTCTGTGTGACCATGTGAGGGAAATAGAAATATGGAAGAAGGGATAGAAATTAAAGCAAAGTACTTCTGCAGAGAAGAAACTCTTTCACAGTGAATGAGAATCAAAAACCTTGAGGGCTACTCTACAGACATTTTCTTCTAATTAGTGTAGTGGTACAAAGTGACTTTTCAGCTAATGGGAATGAGTAAGTGGACAGAGGCCCTCTTTTTAATGACTCTTCTAGTCCTCTCAATAACTTTGTTACCTATTGTCATTTACTAATCAGCTGTGTCAGTTCTGGCTGGCACCCAGTCAAAGAATGAGGTACATCTTCTGCAGCTACAATGCAAATTCATCTGCTGGGACTGCAGAGTGACTGCCTACAGCAGGAAGGAGGTCAGGCAGAAATGCCACCAAAAAGGAACATCAAGCAGGAAAAGTTAATTTCCTTGTTCCATTGCAACTCAGGTCCCATACACCTTTCTTTTCTTCCTTGTACTCTGCTGTCAAACACTTTTTTCCTCATACAATGCCCCTATAAAGTTGGATAGCTCCTCGTGCCCTCTGCAGACCTGGTGCTTTTATTGATATGAGCTTCAGGATCTTCAAGGAATGCTTAGACTGTTGGCAGAATGTAGAAATATCAAAATATAGAGCAGGATGTGGAAAGTCTTGGTGTGCGGCGTCCAGCTTGAAACATGCAGGGAGGACAGTGTTCCTGTGCAACAGCCGGCACTACTGCCACCATCAGAAATGAACTAAACAGCACTGCCTGAAATGGTCACAGAACCTTGAGCCCAACATTTAATTCAGAAACCATGGTCGATTCAGTTTGACATACTAGAATCCTTCAGCTCTTAAAGTAGCCAAAAACTCCTTAGCTAGAAAAACTGAAAATTTCATCTGAATGGATTTTTTCCATGTTCCATGATAAACAGATGAATAAATATGCTTAGTTAGACTTGATTTCTACAATGATCTTCCTTGCCACACTTCTAGAGTACTGAAATACTGTTTTTTAATCAAGAACAAAAGTGCAAAGTATTATTTCTACTTCACTGAAAAGCCCAAGTTCAGTTATCTACCCAGACCAGTAATCAAACTAAAGACAAGGGTAATTTCAACTACCAACACCGTATTCAACATGAAAAGGTTAATGCGAAGTTTAAATGTGGGGAAATTACCTTTAAGAATTACAGCCAGCTGGATTTGGTTATCTTGGACATGCCACAAGTTAATTGCCTTTCCTTCAAATACAAAAATGAACGCACACAGAATACTGAAAACAGTGAGTATTTTTAGATGATTTAGGGTAGAAAAGGCAGTTGAATCCATTTTCTGCTTTCGCAAGAAATAAGTTTCCATGTGGGAATGAGTTATGCTACACATGTAAAGAACTCTTCCGACTTAGAAGTCCTGGCTGCAGCAGCTTCCCCTTGTCTCGTTCTATGTATCTTTAAGACATGCATTTTACGGTGTGTTTTTGTCTTGCCTTTTCTGGGAACTATGAATTTCTTCCACAGTGTAGTCACAACATGATGTGGACAGGCAGACTCTGTTCTATCTCCTTGCCTGGATATGTGGTTTAAACATCACTCTCTAAAACCCAAAAGAAGCTGTGTGTCTTATCAAGGCAAGGTCGGACGTAAGGGCTAAAGACAGCATTATCCATACTTCATCATCTCAAGTAGAGAGGTTTAAGATCTACTTGTTCACAAATGAAAAGAAACATAAATGTCACCCTCTTCAGCTGCCATGACAGCAGAAATCAAAGAAGAATTGGCTTGGTCTCAACAAAAACATCTACCTAGTGTGCTCCTTATTTACAAGGTGTAAATAGATACAATTTATCCTGCAAATTAAATATAATTCTGAACCCATTTTCTTACATTGATCTCACTGAGGCAGCTAGTGTGATAACTTATATCTCACATCAGTGATCCCCAAAGAAGGGCAGCCCAGTGCTAATCAGATATCAGACCGTGGGACAGAAAGGTGGGAGCCAGACACTGCTAGGGCAGAGCGCTACCAGATATAAGCAGCGCAACCAGTAGCCAGAGACTTGGCCCAATTGCCAAATTACCCAGTAAGCAACACAGTATTTTACATTCAGGCAAAAGAGACTGAATTTCTGTCAGCTACATGAACTAATCCTACAGCTTGGTGACACTAATGTTTTTTAGCCTGGAGTTAAAAAATAAGACATATTTGGAATGTGATAGATTCTAGATTTCATTTCTTTAGCTCTCAGTTTCAAGCCTGAATACCAGAATCCTTAGCGAGCTTTAATGAATATCTGGTTCTGTCAGAGCCCATTATACCAACCTTTTGTCAGAAATACTATTAGCACTAGCATGAGTACCAAATCTGTTAAAAAATCCCAAATCACAGAGGGACGTGCTATATTTGCTGTGTGTGCCTTCAGAAAACATGGAGTGACAAACTCCAAAATCTTTACAGCCAAAGCTCTAGAAGTATGAAAGGTGTTAATAGGAATGAGGACATCAAAGGCCTCCTAAGTATCTGTCAGAGCCAGCATCCAAAATCATAGCCTTCAAACCTTTCATACCCTGAACAATTGCCTTCTTCATGGACTAAATTTTGGAGTGGGAGACAAAGTTTTGGCTTTTTAGCAGCACCACAAGCAGCTTTCTAAAAGCCCAGGAGCGGAAGCATAGCTCAAGAAAACCTTTTTTTCACAGCCAATGATTCGGACATCTTCAAAGGTTTAATTTGTGATTTCAGCCTATTTCAGCTGCACTGACCTTGGGGATGTTTTGTATTCTCTTACTGTATAACCTCCTGTTTGTTAAATCATTTAACGTTTGCTGTGACCAATGCTAAAGAACTCACAGTCTTTTATCAGCTCTAATGACAGTCTGAGATTTCTTATCTGTGGTGGAAATGTACTTCAAATGAGATTAGAGTTCATGCCACTCATTGTCAGCAGAATTTCTGGCTACTAGATTGCACTGACGAGTTCGATTTGACATCTATGGGATCATTATAAGCTACACGAGTTCTGCTTAGGAATAAAAATGTGCAAATACAGCCAAACTCAGTGTTTGACACCAATTCCAATAACAGTACCTGTTAGGATTACCTTTTATTCTGAAATCAGTCTAGTTTGATATGTCGGCAAAGTATTTCAACAACATAAAAATTAAAACATGTTAAGAAAATATTAAAAAAAGTTAAAAGTTACTCGGAAGGTTAAAAATAGCAGTACATGATTCTCTGTGGCCAAACTATCATTAATAGAAAAAGCCTTCAACTTCTAATTAAGAAAACGCTTTCAAGATACAGCTGCCACTTAATTAGAGAACACAGGATTTTATGATCGGATTAGACTAACAGACATCTGTTTTGCTGCTCTCATGAGACTGCAAGGAGAATCAGGCTCTCAGAAACAAGATTTTTTGAAATGAATAAGAAATAGAGGGGTTGGAAAGATAAAGCAAAGATCTGAACACCTGGGTAATCACACTGTCCAAACAAAACTGTAAACACAGTTTTGGAAACACAGAAACAATGAAAAAAGACCAGGTTGTGCAAACTGATCTCAACATTTTACTGGAAGCAAGTACAAACATCTCATTATGGAGGAAACCATTGTCAACATCAAACTGACATGGTATGATCAATACTGTCCTAAAGGGAAAATTATTCCTTTTTGGCTGTAATAGTTCAGGAAAAGAGAGTGCATACACCTTGTCTGAGGACTCCATCAGATTATAACAGAAGTACATTCTGAAAAGCCCAGGTCTTGCCAGGCAATGTTGCCTTCTCTACAGTGGACAGCAATAAGACTAGCTGCTAAACAAGCTGCATGAAATTGCAATTCATCACTGGATTGCTCTGTGCAAGTGCAACTGTTTTTAGCAGGCTGCCAACAAACCATACAAATGGGAAGTACTGATTAAACGGAACGCAGCGTTGAAAAGTTGATATAACTAACTGCGTACAAATAACTCATGCAATGATGTACAACACTCCTTTTTGCTAGAATAGATTTGTAGAGTCATAGAGTATCTCAAGTTAGAAGGGATCCATAAGGATCATTCTTAACATATACTGTGCTTTTACATGCAATACAACTAAAGCATGATGCTGGCCCACAGGTCACCCATGGTGTGGGGTGCAGGGGACACGAGCAGGCTGTGGGAGAAGCCTGCAGTGGGTCCACCAGTGCCCTCACAAAGCAGCAAAGGGACCGGGACTTGCCATTGTGACCACAACTCCCAGCCTAGGGGCCGCCTCCAACTTACCATCCTCCATGCATTTTATAAGAGCTTCAAACTTTATATGTAAACTTTGCATAGAAGGACAAAGGACAGAAGAAGCAGCCGCAGAAGCAGAGAAACAAAAACAGATTAGAGAACACAAAGGCAGTGAAATGAGTATAAGATGTAAGTGAACAGAATTTCCACTTCAGGAAAGAAGAAAACCAGAGGTAGGTAGTTACTGTCCCACTGCAGTACACAGAGGCAAACTGTTACAAAATATACCACAGCAATTGTAGGTATCAGACAGTGGTAATATATTCTAATTTATTCAGTTCAGTGACAAGTAATTAAATAAAAATATGCATTTCAAGCGCCAAAAACTATCTAAACAGCTCATCTTACCTGAAAGCTAATTACAACAACCCTAATAAAAAGTATCTGAAATGTCAAGGACTTTCTCCTTTGATGTACTATAAAGTTACTGTGATTATTATTTAGTCATCTTTATATATTAATTACACCGTATAAAAGTTTGTGTTAACACTATGTTAAAAGGATATTATTTAGGCTGAAGAGTTAAGTAATCAAAAATTTAAAAAATGCCAATACCCATCCCAGAAGTTCCTTTTAATTGGCCCACTGACCCTTGTTGATGGGTTTGGGGATGCTGGCCCCCAGGGACTGCCAGTCACAGTCTGATTTCACTAGAATGAAGGAAGGTGTCAAACTGGAATTTAAAACTATCCCTGGGCCCAGCCAGGTAGGACAGATTTCTGAAAGAACAGAATCTACAACTTTTTATTTTGAATAAGTTTAATGAACACCTTTGCTCATTCCAACCACCTCCTCTCCCTCTTCAACATCAATGGAGCAGCAGCTACAAGAGTACGGCTGCAGATCTTACTTTCTTTTCATTCCCAGTATGGAATTAAACAGAAATGCTGAAAATAAGCCATGGTACAGTCTGTGTTGACAAAATACAGTGGTTGCCCACTATTACTAGTTCTTTGCTCCAGCAGACTGTCTACTGAAGCTTTGCTTCCTTCTCATGACTACCTTTGCCAGGCACGCATAGCTACGAAGAAGTATGAGAATTATAGAGACAGTATCCAGTTGCAAAACGTGGCTTCAGAGGACACGCTTTCTTCAGGAGATCATATTTTGCAGTTAGAACAAGGTCTGACAGATTTCAGCTTTCTGTACATAACTCACCATATCCTTTTCTGTCTTTTTATTTGCTAAACCGTCAACTTTGGAGTCCAGCTCGCCTTGAATTTGGTCTCTCCTTTTCAAAACACCCTTAATATAGAAAAGAGAAAAAAAGAAGCAAATTGCACCAAATTTTAGCCATCTATTCAGAAAACCATCAAACGACTTGGCTATTTAATAAATTAAGCAAGATCACAGAATGACGCCATGTAATAATTTTGACATAATACATCTACTTTCCTCAAAACAAATCTTAAAATCATGTAGTGAAGACTAATTTTTCCATACCTGTATTTTATCTTACATGTTTTTCAAGCATATTAGTAAATCCAAAATCAGTGCTGCAACAATCTGCCCTACACAGTATCACTGCTACTTTTATGAGAAACACTGCAATAGCAGTTTACTTCGTATCAGCTCAACTTACTATGTATCCATATTTTAAAACAGCAAGATGAGTTTGCCAAACTGCGTGAAAAAAATTATCTTCTTTAAGTAAAAGTTACAATATCAAATAGAATAAATGACTGCAGATAGTATAGCAGGCATTACTGAAATTGTGACTTTAACTTTCAATATTTTGTAGATGCCAAATGTAGTTCAGTAAAATCAGATAAAATTATCATAACAATGATAGATGTTCTAATTGATGTATGTGCTTATTTTCAGCAGATGTAATTACTTCCTCCTTTCAACTCTAATTAGGTATTGGATTTTTAGCATGATGTCAAAAAATAATTAAAAAGGGGAAGGAATGTTACTTGCTAAACTACAAAACAGGAATGGTATTACAGATTAAACTTCCATTTCCAACGCTCATTTGCTCTGTGACCTTGAGAAATTCTTAAAAACATATCTTTGCCTTAGTTTCCTCCTCTATAAAAGCAAACTCGGGCCTGCTTATCTCAGAACCATTGCAAGGCTTTAGTCCTTTTTAAAAAAATCAGAGCAGGACATATATAATTACAAATCTCAAACCCTTCTTTTACATTACCTTGCCACAACTGGTTTTACTGCTTCTTCTGCATATACTAAAGAGATTTTCAGTATTCACCTCTAGCACAGGGCATGTTGAAACAGTACAAGGCACAAGCAACTCTACCTTCTCTAGCTGTCTTATTTGACTGAGTTCTCTTTGAAATCTTGTCACTTTAACAAACACAAGAGAATAATTTAGGAGGTTAATTTTTGACTAATTTTTCAATGTTTCTTTTTGAACAGGTACTCACTAGAAAAATCTGGTAAACTTGACTTTGGGCAATTCTGAGTAATAGATTAGCAATGCATACTAATGTTCATGAATCCATGTTTCAATAGCTCAGAATATCTTCTGATTAGAAAATATGGAAATGTTTCATTGTAAACATAGGAGCAAAACAAATATGTCTGGAACAGCTTTCCTTCATATTACAAATGTTTTCTCTTTTTTACTATTTCTTTTGCCTTTTTAAAACTGTTTTAATGACTACTTGGCAACTTTTATCACAAATACTCCTTAAATTACAAGATAAAACCAATTATTTTAATATTAATGTGCTACAAATATAGGCAAGTGCTGGCTTCTAATGGCAAACAGAGGGGCTGTGTTCTTAAACAAATTATTATACTTTTACAATTTTTTGTGTAATGTTTAATGGTACCCTGTGACAAAACCCTCAAATAATTTTATGTGGACCCGTAACTGATTTATTGCTGCAATTCATACCCAGAGGCACAGCAGCACTCTGCATTCCCCAGATCTATTCTGTGAGTCATTTAAGAAGGAGCCAGTCCAGGTATAAATATTTTAGCTATGAATTCATCTTTCTCCCCAGTTCAAGGCTGAACTCTCAACACTGGAAAACACGTATTATATGGTAGCGTGTGACCTATTCCATTTTCACTGTGATTAGCAGTCCCCTCTCCAAACTGTGAGAGGGAGGTAAGGTGTAGGAAAAATAAAAATCCATGATGAAGGAAAGGAAAGGAACAGTTGTTCAACAGGAATGAGCTAATGGAGGAAGATTTTGCTCTGGACAGGACCTCATGGCAGCCTAATGCTGCATTGTAAGTGCTGCATAAAGAACACTACAAGCATGGAAAAAAAGCCATGACAAACAGCTACTTGTAACCTGTACACGAAGAACCAGGTAGTTACTCTGGCGTTCGTTCCCAGAAACCTCTTTGTGCTCTGGACAAAAAAGAACACCTGAGAAAGAGTGAACCAAGCTGCAAACAAGAAAGGAATAGACAGGCAGCATCTTTTCAATAGCATGAGGGCTGGGATAGCTCATGGGTAACAGACATAGAAGCTGGAGGAAGGCCTGCAATTTTTTGCTAAGACAACAATCTCTTCAGACCTTTAAGCAAAACATACCTACCACCATCAACCTCCACCTACATGCAAATAATGAGGCTTGTGAGACACAGGACATTTTTAATGTCCCTTCTTTTCATGTGAAGCTGCTTCCAAATACAGCAGTAATCGCAGCAGTAATTCTTAATCTCTCGGTAGCTAAGTCTTAGTGAGAAACTGGCAATGATCTGCACAGTGCCAGCAAAGGATGAGTTAACTTGCTCTGGCCTATAATGCACTCTCAGCACCTACTCAGAAATAACTGCAGTAGGAGCTGGGTTCTGAGCAGAAAGGCAAGAACAGATACGGCAGCTTGCGTTGCTCAAAACCTAGACAAAGAGGGGTTTGTAGACATTTTCTGCTTTCAGGAAGGAATTATGACAAGCTGAATTCAGCTACTTAATTATGTTGATTATCCATCAGCACTGAGTTCATCACTTCTTAAGTCTGATTTTTACATTCTCTCCAAGTGTAAGAAAAGTAAGTACATAAAGGGAACTGAAAGCATAAGCTTACGGCACAGACTAACACGTGCTTATATAATGGCACAGAGACTGGAAGTTCCCCACTATTCTGGAAAAAGAAAACACCATTTAGAAACATCTCCTCGAAAGGAAAAACCTCTCCATTCCTTTTCCCCCACACCATCTGTTACTTGATGAGTTCGTATTTCAGCAGTGTCAGAGGAGGTCTTCCTTAGCTGCTGTTCCCTAAACCTTTCTATGTTCCCGCTTCTCTGCTACAGTGTGGAGCTCTCTGAAAAAACAGGCACTCTTTAGCTCAGCTTCCAAAGGCTGCCTGTCACACAAAATTATCAAGCTCTTCTCATTTGGAAGGGTTGCCTCTTGCCTGATTTACAAAGGAAACAGGACCAACAAGATTCCCTCCTATGCTGTGCATGATTAGTAACAACGGTAAATAGAGGGACTGCAAAATCATTTTTATCAGTTGCAAATTCTTTTCCAGACTGTGTCACTGGACGAAGCCAAACTTTATATATAGCCATAAGCCATCCTTAAGGAAACCTTACCATGAGAATTTCACTGTAGAGCACATATTCATGTAAAATTGGCAGCAGATTTTCTGAGAGCCCTGTCATTCGCTTCTCTGTAGCCTTGCAGCACTTGTCGATGCAGCTGGCAACACCTTTCAGGGAATCTGCTATATCTTCTTCCGATGCTGACCAGAGTGTGTAGATAGGGCCGTACTCCTTCATTTCATTAAAATACTCTTAACAGGAACAGATATACTTATTAGTCTTCTGTTCATTAATAGATGTTTAAGTGATACTAATTGCATCCTCATATTTACTGTGAACAAAGCAAGAGGCTGAGGCCAGTGTTTAAATTTGCTCATAAGACAAAAATAAGCAAACTGTAATTCACTGTTTATAAATAAATTTATCAATTAATGTATTGTAATTAAGTAGTTCCTAGAAACCTATCAGCAAAAATGCCCCAGACATTTTAAAAAGACACAAACACAACCTGATGGGTTGTACTCATTTCACCCAGTGATATGAATTCACATTGACTTCAATCAGAGTGACATGAAGCACAGCAGCCCTGGGCAGCAGTCAGTGCACTTGCCTCTACTGCCCTGAATTCCTCTACAACGATGCTCTGAATCCTGTCCCAGTTATTAAAACTAGCACTTGGGATGTCCTAAAAACTTCAAAAGACACACTGAAGTTCACTCCAATTCTGCAGGCGTTATCTCCTTTACAAGTTCTAAATATAAGTATCTAAATATAAAGTGTCTAAATATAAAGATAACCCACAGATTATTTGTCTTATATCTCTAGGCCAAGTGATCATCTGTAAGCAGAAAGAAGGCCCAGAATTCACTGTGCCATTTGGTAGGGCTAAACTTGGACAAGGGTGGATGTGACCTGGAAGTTGCCTGTTCACAGGAGGGTTCTGTGAACATGTTGGTCATATACCGAAACCACAATTTCATCACAACTGAATTTACAATGAAGAATGTCCAAGAAGAGATGCAAAGCAGCCATGTGGCATGAAGGGTGTAATGTTTCCTTTGAGATCAACTGGAAAAAAAAATCCTTTATGGAAGATGTAATTAAGAATCTCATGTTAAGCTATTGCAAGCAGGCATGTTTTCCAAATCACAGCTATCAGCAGTTCACATCCATGACAGTGCAGCCCTGCACACAAATGTTCTGCCAAGTGCTATCTGGAAAATCCAAAAAGAAAATAAAATCTACAGCATTTGGGAGCATGTCAAAACACATGAGATTTTCCAAGAAATATTTTGGCACTGATGCCTTGAACCTACAGACCTCAGCCAGCTATTTCCACTGAAATGAATGATATCAAAAAGAACTCTTTTCACCAATACATATTTTCCTTTATAAGAGCCCTCCAATTTAGTGAGGACATGCTGAGATCTGGTACTGCACAATAAAGCACAAGGGCTTAGTTATTAAAGAAAGTAGTGCAGCTCTTAAAATTATATTATACAGACAATAAAATCCCTCAAGCACTGACCAGTGGAAATTCTGCTGAAGAGGCCTAGTCTGAGGTCACAGTCAGTCTCAGAAATTCAGCAGACCAAGTAGGTGTGCAAACTGCTGTTACTTAAGGAAAAAAAATGAGATTAAGTCATCCTTCTTAAGAAACACTAATAGGCACAGTTTCCCATGATAGAAATTATTGCCAAAAAAATAAATTAAAACTACTGGTCAATGAAGAAAAAAAGCGAAGAATGAAATAAAAAAAAGAGATGTTTAGAGATCTATACTCTAGACAGCATTTGACAGTACAAGACAGTACAGAAAACTGTGACTATTTGCATTCCACTGAAAGTACAAAAGCAAAGGTCACGCAACTTTCCAAAAAGCACAAGATAGCCATACTCGCTACGTTTTCTTCTAAGTTCCTTATCAAGTAGTTCAATGACATGCGAAAACTCTTCCTGTTAAGAAATTATTCCAAGTAACTTGAAGGTCTGCTAAAACGATGACCACTATGAAAAGCACAATATAAAGACAAATCTCCCTTCTCCCCTGCCTGTGAGAAAGAGTATTTTCCCTGACATAATGAAAACTAGTTACCTTTCCAACATATTAATTTCTTAAGTCAATAAAACTCATACTTGTTTTCTACTTACCCCTCTCTTCCTTGTAAATTCTATGAGCTATTTTGTCTAGTACATTTATTTTCTGACTAAATGTTTCCATGTAATGGTTCATTTCTGTAAACATTTCCGGACGATTTTTAACTCCTCTTACTGAGGATGTTACAGCTCTGACAGTCTGTCCCATCCTGCTCAGCAAACCAGGACCCTGCTTCTTGTGTGAGGAGAGTTCCTAAAGACAGAACAAGCCGTGTTTAATTCCAAGAACTTGTTTAAATTGTCTGAAAATAATGCATAATTTAAAGCTTTATTATACAAAACTATATACATAAGCCTCTGTATGTCTTTTTAGTGTATAAAACTTACTTTAAAATTATTAGACCAGTGTTAGAACTGTACTTGTCATGTGTATTTATTAGCTAAGCCTTTCTGGGCACACACAAGCATGCAGTGTATCACGCTCTCACAGGAACGATTAAAGAAGGCAGAGAACCTTTACCCTTTCATTCCTTAGGGTGAGTTACCTAGTTTTCAATTTAGGCTTTTGAACAGGAAAGCAGAGGTAATGATTGCAGAAATAAGTCATTGAGAAAAGCAAACAATGTTCCTACTGGAAGAAGTAATTAATCTATTTTTTTTGTAACTCTTTATATGTTGCCAGAATAACCTTTGCTGACATTCAGAGGCAGGTTTGTCTGAGTACAGAACTCCAATTTTCAACTGTACAAATCTTGCAAAAATAAAACAGGAAATTCAAAGGTTTAATTTTTCTTTTATGAGACTAGTACAATTTTTTTAAAAAGCAGATGAAAAATTCAGCGCCAAGTCAAAACAAAAATTAATTTTAAATAATAATTTTCATATAATCTTGGAAGCTTATATGTATACCAAAAAGCATACAGAGTTGAAATATTGTGAATTTGCAACAAAAATGCAAAACACAGCAACAAAAACTGCTGTGGAAGGTACAGCAATATTCATGGCCACACACATGACTACCAACAGCATGGAAGAAAAGGTTATCTCAGGGGATGAATATCCCATAAATCCCCTGCCTTCTTCTGACACCTCTGTAACATTCTGTGGGAGGACACTATTGAATACTGAACTACAGAGACTCCTGACATACTCTGCTAATACAAGACATGATTTCACATAACTATAAATAAAAATAAAGTCATTGTACCCAGGCCTGCGCAGTAAGAAAAATTTTGAAGTCTTCATTGAAAGATACGGTTGGATGATCAGCAATGCGGTTCAAAAATTTATGTAAAGCTTTTCTTCGAGTCTCAATGAATTCATCATTAAATCGTTCCACCATTCCCTTCATTATGAATTTTTCAGGTAATGGCTAAATAAAAAAGAAAAAAAAATATCATATAATATGCATAATATTAATGGTATTATAATAGTTCTTCTACTCACTAAAGAAACATAAGTATACCTTGTAGAATCAACCATGCAAAACCCAAATTGCTCTAAAGCGATCACATTCAACAGTGGTATAACATGATTCTAGTAACACACAGTGGAGAAGAATACAAGTACAACTAAGAAAGGACTGCATATGGCACAATTACAAATGTAAGAAATACCTTCATGGGATTTTTACTCATTACATATGTATAAAGTCAATGAAAGTACATTGTTTTAATGTTTATTAGACATCAGAAACTGAAGAAGGACCTCAAATATCTCTGTATAAAACTGGAGCCATCCTATAAACAAATAAAAATAACTTAAGTTTAAGCAAACTAACAGGAATAATCAGTGTTGGATGTGCATCTTCAAGTTTGCTTTTCAACCACAGAAAATCCTGATATCGTCTTCGAACTTCATATTCACTGGAGTCAAATTCACCACGAGATGTCTGAAAGCCAGAGGCAGAAAAAACAGGCCCAGGTTAGAATACCAGTAAAAAAGAACAAAATAGTTTCAGATTTTGGAGAAAACTGAGTACTTGAAGGGAATGCATATATGATTTTATTTTGCCCGTGCTATTTGCTTGCTGGTTTTCAAAGCACAATGATCAACTACTTGAAGAGGTAAAACACATCCCATTTTATCAACAAATCAAAGTTCTATTGTAAAAAAAAAAAAAGGAAAAGAGGAAAAGGAAAGCAAGCACTAAACTGCATACAGAGTGACTTTTAATAATTAGCCTACCACAATGTCTCCAAAATGTTTCTTTCATTGCCTCAGTATAGCATTTTCCTTTTAGCAATCACAGTTATGTTCGTTACTTTTAGGGCACTTCTTTTAAAGTGATCAGTAATCTATGAGTGTGAAAAATCTATTTTTTAGCATTCTGGGAAAAAAGCCATATAGCTGACATATGTCTTTGGGATCTGCTGACTTGAGTCAACAACGCCCACATCCAAAACATGAAAAATTCATCATATCATAGCAATAACACTTCCTGCTCTGCTTAATGGATGCTGCATTCCACCATCAGTTCCGATTTTGTAGCCCTTTGTTAGAACTTGCCAACAAACCTTTAAAGCCTAGAAAAAATGTTTATTACAGTGTTGCAGAATTGTCAGACCATGAGATTTATTTTATCACTGCTTTGTCTTCTAGTATCAAGCCACAAATAGCCCATGTTTTCATTAATGTGTGCTGTTTAGCATTCATTGTTGCATAGAGATTTATAATGTGATGCAAGTAAATTCTAAAAACCTCAAAACATGCTTTTGCAATCTGAATGTTTTTAAGAGTTGAACAAAAATTTTTCAAGGTATGTGGGAGGAATGCTACTACTTTATCAATAACAAGCAGTACTTCAAATTAAATACAATAAGAAAGGATATAATAGATAAAAAAAAACCAAAAGCAATCCACCTTACAGACCCTCTACACTTGCCTGAAGAAAAAATATTCTCTCGTCTACAAAAACCTGCATAAAGTGGAAATTACTGCTAGCAACCAAACAAGGATAGTTCTCTTTCTACTCTTTAAATATTTCATGAGGAACTGATATCTCCTCTTATTTAAGGATGAATTATCAATGTAAGCCATTAGAGCCATGACCAGATGCTTACCTTCGTGACAACTCTGTATGTAATAAATGTTTCAATGGCTGTAATGTGGCTTTCAGGATCATCAACTGTAATGAAGAGATCTCTTAATTCTGGTTCATCTTCAAATTTATACTGGTTTATCATTGATGAGGGGGATATTGGCATTGAAGGACTGAATGAGTTTACCTCAGCCAGTGATGCATCCTACAGATTAGACATGGGAAGGTCCATATCAATACATGTTTATATACAAACACACACACGTAAACATATACTTCTCAGATGCTAAAATAGCAACGTTTAATCTGGTAAAACAGGTAAAACATAAGGCAGATGAAAGAATTATATACTACATGGCAAATCTATTAATCTTTTCAGAAATTGCTTCAGTGAGAAGGTAAGAAATAAGAATTATATTTATTCTAAAACTGATGAAAGAGCAAAACACTACTATTTAACAAGAATATTATGCACAGCTAGAAAGAGATCTTGCTATGAATGATCAAATTAGTTAAAAATCCTAGAACCCAGTAACTATGTAGGATACTTACCAGCTTTATTAAAATTGTTAGAAACCACTTACTCAGGACTAATGCAGTTTGAATTATCTCTAATAACCTGAACAAGGTGCATAAAAAAATTATGATTTTAAAAGAAAACAAGATAAAATCCAAATCAGAAATTTTATTGTAACTGGATATTTCAGTCTGAATACATTTTAAAATAAATTTTGAAGTGGGAAACTTTTACAGATTTTTTTTTTTTAAAGAAAAACCAGTAAGGATGCAGTACGAATGTTGTTGTTTAATTTCTAAAAAAAGTCAAATCATTGCTTTGCTGAAGTGGGAAACCACTTTTTGATACTATCAACCACTTCCACCACAGCACTCTAAGAATATGTCCCCATAGCAGCTGCTTCTGCTCAGTGCTTTCAATGATGACCACTCAAATGCTGAGAAATGAAGTGGAAACTGGAAACAAGCAAGAAACATAATTTTCTTTCTTAGATGCAACTGTGGATGTAATCTACTAGTCTAAAATCTTGAAGGACATAGTGACTAAGAAAATAAATGCAGTAACACCATAGAAGAGCATAATCAATTACTAAATCACTAAAAATGATAGATCCAGGCAATTCAAATCAATCACTGTGTTTTAAATATTAAACACAATACACTTTTAAATTAGTCTGTTTTCTAGAAGTGTAATTAGGATACACTGAGTGGCAAAAAGTTACTCTTTCTGGTGCTGCATGAACTACAATGCAAGAAGAAGGATGTTGCTAAAGAGAAATGTGGGAATCCAGAGAAATTACAGTCACAGCATCATCCCTAGGCTGATCTCATGGAATGAAGAGCACACCACCACAGCGCTGCTGGGCTTGGTGAGAGTTGCTTTTTTCTCCTTTGAACTCAACTTGATCAAAACTTTCTCTGGAACACATTCTCCTCTCTTGCTCTTATCCTGCCTTAAACCTTATTGCCTGCTGCCATCCCTCTCCTTTGGATTTATCAATGTATCTCCATGAATACAAAGTAGAAATTTATAATAAGGAGTTAGGCATGGAAAGCACTGATGTACCAGTCCTTCTCCCATCACACAGGTGATCAGGGAGACAAAAGCAGGACGGAACACCAAATGCAATGCTTTAAATATTACATAGTTGCTTGCTTGTACACCTGTAAGTCATTTTATTTTTACTCAGTGTGTGCCTACATGATTTCTATACTGGTATCCAGCCAGCATTGTCCTGAGTGGTAGAGGATAAAAAAAGAAGATGTTTTCACTGCCTGAGATTACTAGCTGGCCGTGCTCTACATGAAGAATGAGCACCACTGCTTCAGAGCAGCCCATGAGATTCAAAGCGCTGAGGCAAAGGGAAATTTCCAGGGAAAAAAAAATGCACGTGAGCATCTAAGGGACTTGAATGGCCATATAACTTGAGGAATAATGACTCTGCAAGGCCTAAATTGGATCAAGGCAAATGTGTTTCATATTTTCTCATTTTCCATGGGTCATTAATACCTTAATGTTTCATTCCTCCTTCTAGGTTGCCACTAAAAATTACTCTATGCAGGCAGGTTTCTGAAAGTATATTTTTATATGAAAGGGCTTATGAATATGTGGTTTGTGACACAAAACATGAACGATAAAAATTCATAGAATAAGCAGGTCTTCACTTGTAATACAGCTCTAGTGTTTACGTGCACATGAATGAATACATGACTTTTAAACAATCATCTGTGTCTCTTTCTTTATCCTCACGATACTTCAGGTTTATCTCCAGCAGTTCCTGAAGGTTGAGTGACCTAAGTCTGATATCATCACAGGAACACGGTAAAATAAGATAATTTTCTACTTTCAATACAGCTGTAATTTTGTGATTGGAACTGTGGTTCTGTATGCATACAGATGAGGGCAGAAGGAGTTTTGTGGCACGGAAAAAAACAGACACTTCTAGCTCTTGGGTTGTATGACTTTTAAAAAGAGCTTTTTTCCTCCTCATCCATGCAAAGAGAATCAAGGTCCTGCCCCAGATAATGACGTGCTTTCCCACACCTCCCCCAGCCCCACCTACCTGAAGTACCCCTTCTCCCTTCCAACCGCTTATGCTCCTGACAGAGCAGTTGGCAGAGCTGTGTGTGCCAATCACCAAGTAGGTTCACACACTTCGATTTACGGGTCAGAAGAGCAAAAGGATAGAAAATCAATGAGCTCCTGGCAGCACGAGGGTTCACATCATCTCTCCCTCACAGGTCAATATAAATAAATATATCCAAAATAAATATGGGAAGGAAAACACTCACACAGCAGGAGCAGTCTGAAAGTAGTTCTGAGCACACAGCTGAGCCTGCAGCTATCTGTAGAAGATATTAAACCTGGGGGTCTGCCTAAACACCACTCTTCCCCAGAGTACAGATCCTTGATTCACGCCTCCATGCCTCATTCATCCCCTTCTTCCTTCCTCCCAGCAAGGATCCAGAGCTTGCAGTCTTCTGAGGCAAAGGATGCAAAGCAAGTCTGGAGACAAAGGATGTGGTGGCAGAGTTTGTCTTGTAAGAGAATAGCTTAGTTGTTGGAGTATTCTTCAAAGAAGCAGAGATGCAGGAAGACAGAATAGTTCCTTGGCTGAAAAATTCCCTCATAAATCAATCCCAAATCCCTGATTGACTTGTTTTGGAAGAACAATTAAGTGGCACATACATATTTTCCAGAAATACTAGTGACAAACACTGTAAAACAGAGTTTGAAAGAAGAGCTGTAAAGATATGCAGTATTAACTGGAGTGCCAACAGCTTTGTCAATGCTAGGCTACCATGTGAGTTAGCAAAGATTACCTGACTGGGTACTGCGATACGTGTGGTACTCTATACTTTGAAACTAATGGAAGAAAGCAGGTTGAAAATATTGTATTTGTGTGACTCATAAATCAGACCCCAGATGTTGCTTCTGCTAAAAAGACTTCAGAACTTTTTCCATGGTAACAGAAACTAGGATAAAGTGAAATGCACGTCACATCATGAAATGCTT